>CM077674.1:69994484-71194484 GCA_039707655.1 Elymus sibiricus
AAGGTCATCAAAATCTTCTAGAATAAAACTGTATGACATAATTCTTTGTGCAAGAACTGAAAAAAAATAAGTATTACATGTTCTAGCCTTTCTTGCTCAACAGTCTCCGGCTTGTCCTGTATAAGCTAATCTTCTACCCGTAGGCTTGTATCTTATTTATTTAACTCCAACAATTACCTTCATAACAATCAGAAGAGAGTGTTACAACCACAATTTAAATCATGGCCAATTTTAATTTTTTCAGGAGATAAATGTAGAAACGAAAGAAGAACGTGAACCAACATCTACTTACTTTTCTCAACGTCAAATCCCTCGAACAATCAAAACGCCAGCTCTCCACATCTCCAAATCCATACGCATCTAACAAGATTGACTACCTTCATGGTGATTTACTACTCCATGGAAATAATGCATTCTAATCTTTGCCAACATAGCGCAATATTCAATCTGAGGCTTCTTGAATAGAGGGTAGTTTTTTGCGAGGATAATCAACTTCCCTGAACAAACATACAAAATAAACTATTTGAATCTAGGTAGCCTATACATTCTGATTACCAGTAATGATTATACATTCCATTGACATTGATCAAAGAAATCTAGGAACATGGCATACAATAAAATGTCAAACGTGAAAAATAGTGAGAACCTAGGTGTCATGCCTTCGCTTAATGCTGAGAAGCAAAAATTTCTGAAATTTAGTGTGTATCACAGATCTAAGATTACCTTAGTCAATAGAGTCCTGGAACTGGATCAAAAGATCCTGACAAAACTGTCCGGAGTTTTCATAGTTCTCTGTAACTTTTCATGTCTGGTTGGCTACTACTCACAGTTCCGGCTTCGATTAAATAAGCCCCATCAAAGAATACCAGTTCTTGGAGTAGATCTGAAAAGAAGGTCATCAAAATCTTCTAGAATAAAACTGTATGACATAATTCTTTGTGCAAGAACTGAAAAAAATAAGTATTACATGTTCTAGCCTTTCTTGCTCAACAGTCTCCAGCTTGTCCTGTATAAGCTAATCTTCTACCCGTAAGCTTGTATCTTATTTATTTTACTCCAACAATTACCTTCATAACAATCAGAAGAGAGTGTTACAACCACAATTTAAATCATGGCCAGTTTTAATTTCTTCAGGAGATAAATGTAGAAACGAAAGAAGAACGTGAACCAACATCTACTTACTTTTCTCAACGTCAAATCCCACGAACAATCAAAACGCCAGCTCTCCACATTTCCAAATCCATACGCATCTAACAAGATTGACTACCTTCATGGTGATTTACTACTCCATGGAAATAATGCATTCTAATCTTTGCCAACATAGCGCAATATTCAATCTGAGGCTTCCTGAATAGAGGGTAGTTTTTTGCGAGGATAATCAACTTCCCTGAACAAACATACAAAATAAACTATTTGAATCTAGGTAGCCTATACATTCTGATTACCAGTAATGATTATACATTCCATTGACATTGATCAAAGAAATCTAGGAACATGGCATACAATAAAATGTCAAACGTGAAAAATAGTGAGAACCTAGGTGTCATGCCTTCGCTTAATGCTGAGAAGCAAAAATTTCTGAAATTTAGTGTGTATCATGAAGAAACAACAGCCAACATCTTCAAATCCTCTCCATGAGAAACATCAACAAATTTCATTGTGTAATACTCCAGTTAGGAAATATTACGCCAGTAAAATGGAAAAATAATCTCAAAAGCCGCATGTAAACATCAACATCAACGTGCAGGTGGTCTCAACATCTCTATAAAGAGTCATCTAACATCAGAGTGAACTTCTCCGGTATTTAACTTTGTGACGCAAGGAACATAGCCCTACTGTAAGGATTTTGTGGTGTCGCTTGATGAGAAGCAGACCATATCTCATTGCCTTCCTTTGGCTCATAATCCAGTCAATAGTATTATTGCTCAAAGACCTAAGAAATTGATTATTATTTTTGTTCTACATCAGACATAATACAATTTGTGGGGCTAATTTATGAGTTCAATTTACTGTATAATAGGGAAGAGAATTCCAGGATAATATATTACTTGCCTGCGTAGTGGGGGCAGGAGTGTAGTTCGTCCACTCTGCAGCCGCTCGCGGACGATGACAGCCTCTATTTTAGAGTTCATGGACCTCATAAAATATTGAGCACCAGCTGAGTAATTCTTTACGTAGAGCAGCACAGTTTGGGTTTGGGTTTGTCAAGTGGAATTTTCTTGAGAAAATAGAGTCTGCTGAGCAGAAAGATTAGGGTATTAAGATTGCTTCAGTGGCCAAACAGGCTTTATGCAAGTAGCCAACGTTGTAGTGTCGCCAAACTGGAATAGTTAACTTCATAAGAGCATTGGTTAATCTTATTAATGATATATCATCTAGGAGACCTCACACTTTAGCTACCGAAAAGCATTATGTTTTCTAATCGCAATCGTACATACCCCCCAATGCTTGAGTCACGTGGTTGAGTCGATGGACTTAGATCGCAGAAACATACCCATGCCCGCCTGTTCACGAAGATAAACTGGAACCTTGGCTGCGTGTTCCTACAACAGGAGAAACCAATCAGATATTCAGATCCCAGCCGCAGCCGCACACGATACTCTATGAACCCTCAGCCACCTCTAGACAACGAAGATCAACCCCTCGGATCGGATCAGGTTTTCCGTGAATCACAGGGGGAGGGGCGGGGGAGGGGGAGGGGGAGGAGGTGACTGACCCACTGATAGAGGTCGATGTTGAAGTCGTAGAGGCCGACTTTGGCGACGGTGACGAGGATGTCCTCCACGGCGGGGACGAGACGCTGCACGAGGTTGACGAGGATGTCCTTCCGATCCGTGACGGCGGCGGCGGTCGGTGGCGGCGCGGTGTCCTGGTGATCCGCGATGGCGGCGGTGTCACGGCGTCCTGGTGATCTATAACGGCGATGGTGGTCGGCGGCGTCGCCGCGGTGTCTCTGGGATCGGCGGCGGCCGCGTCCTGGTGATCCGCAACGGCGGCAGCGGTCGCCGGCGTCGTCTCCGTGGATCGGTGGCTGTTTCTGTGGCTGCCTCTTGTCCGGAGACGAGGAGTAGCGGCTTGGGATCTCGTCCGGGACAAGAGTGGCGAATTTGTTTTTTTTTTCCTTGTGTAACTTTTTGTAGATAGATAAAAACCAGTAGTCCGGGGATGGTGGGAGGTGTGACGAAAAAAAAATCATGCGAAAGTGGGAGACGAAAAAAAAAAACCATGCAAAAATTAATCGTGAAGGCTATCCTACCAACTGAGACATTAGGAGTAGAGATATAATACATTAATTATACGAAATTTGTAATTTCCGATTTTGTGATCAGATCCGAACGCTTTTGCTGCCGCTCGATCCGCATCGCAAGCGCTGCGTTCGCTCGTTTTTTTTCTGCAACACGTGCATATGACTCGCTCGCTCACGCTCGCACGGGCGATCCCGATTTTCTCGTCCCGATTTTCTTCCCACGATCTGGTCGAGCAGTTTCCTTCCTTTTTTTTGCACGGCCCGATGGCCCGCACGAACTGACTTCCGGTTTTTTCTCATCTACTAGTAACCATCCAAAAATGAATCAGGCAGGGCAAGAAAAAAGGAACTTTGGGAACTCGAACTCAACACCTACAGGATGTTCTGAACACCTCAATCCACTAACCACTCCAGCATGCTTGGTTACGTGTTAACAAGTATAAAGCTAACTATTTGACCCTGATTTTTACTACTGCATATACTATAATCATTTTTCGTTTTTATTTCCATGAGTTTTCTCTAGCTCATGTTGTTTTTCCACTTTATGATGGAAGTAGGTATCCCCGCCAATACTCGGATGATGGTGAGGGCGATTCTGGTGATGTGATCAACGAGTCTTCTAAAGGATATTCAGTCCCAGAGATACGAGATGTTGATGAAGGGGGGTGGTAGGTCGTCTCTGATAGATGGTAATTTATGGACCACAAACATGATAATTTACGCACAAAGGCCGTGATAACTTTAGCCTGAGGAGAAAGAAGTTGTTGAAACATACCACCCGGTAATTTCTATGTGAATAGCATGGTATTTTTATGCACCGCAGACCTGATAACTTACGTCCAAACACGACGATAATTTTTAAACCAGAAAAGTTGATGAAATATACCCCCGGTAGTTTACATGTGAATATCATGATAATTTATGCACAACAGACATGATAACTTACGTGCAAACACTGCGGTAACTTTTTTACCCAGAATAAAAAGTTGATGAAATATACCCGAATAAGTTATATGTGAATAGCATCGTCATTTACACATCGTGGGCCTAATATTTTACGTACAACCCCACGGCAACTTTGACACAGAGAAAAAAGATGATGAAATATACCCCCGGTAATTTTGGTGTGAGTAGATGGTGATTTACGCACATCACAATGAGAACTCGTACAAACACTGTGGTATAGCTTTTTGCCTCGGGTAAAAAAATTTGTTTGAAACATCCGCCGTAACTTTTGTGTACATGGTCATTTACATACCGTGGACCTGATAACTGATGTACCCCTCGTCTGGTAACTTTCACCGGGGACGGGGAGGGCGGGGGGTTGTTGAAACATACCACGGTAACTTTTGTGTAATAAAAATGGCAATTTATACATCACAAACATGATGACTTTACATACCTTGGGCCTAGTAACTTTTCCCTCCGAGGAGGGGGGGGGGGGGGGGGGTGGGGGGGGGTTGATGAAACATAGACTTGCATAACTTCATTTTGTAAATATGATGATGATTTACGCACAACAAGGCTGATAACTTAGGTACAAACACTGTGATAACTTTGAACGAGGGAGGGGGTGTTGTTGAAATAGAGCTGATAACTCATGTGTATTAGCATGGTAATATACGCATATCAGAGCTGATAACTTACTTAGCCCAGGCGTGGTAACTATTTTTGATTCAAGGAAACAATTATTGAAAAAACACTCCCGTAACTCATGTGTACTAGCATGGTAATATATGCACAACAGAGCTAATAGTTTATTTAGCCCAGACGTGGTAACAATTTTTGACTCGGGGAAAAAGTTATTGAAAAACACCCTCGATAACTCATGTGTACTAGCATGGTAATATAAGCACAGAAGAGCTGATAACTTACTTAGCCCACGCGTGGTAACTTTTTGATCTGGAAAAAAGTTGTTAAAAAAATGATAGCTCACGTGTAAATAACATGGTAATATACGCACAACAAAGCTGATAAATTACTTAGTCCAAGCCCGGTAACTTTTTGACCAAAAAAACTCATCGGAATATACCAACATGGGACCTACTTTCGAATTTCCCATCGCGTCAGATTTTTTATATTGAAACGACTTTTTGAACAGACAAACGGTTTTGAGGTAAAAAAATTGAGTTTCGAAATAAGAGAATGTAGGATGACATTAGCTTATGGAAACAACCTGATAACTTATGTACCATAGATGTGATAATTTACGTAGCATAGGCATGGTAACTTTTTGCCCGAAAAAAAGTCATCGGAATATACCAACATGAGATCTTGTTTCAAATGTCTCGTCGCGACAAATCTTTTATGTGAAGACAGTTTTTCGATCGAAGCGACGGTTTGAGCTACAAAACATTTTAAATTTTAAAATTTAGTGAAATCTTTGCTGATGTCAGCAATTTTATCTTACATGCATGCATGTATTTTTGAGGCATAAGCATGCACGGCTGCCCTCGTTCCTCGTCTTCGTCAGCCAGGTAATAAAAAGAAAGGAGAAGCTCGAGCGAGGGTGCATCGAAGGAATTTAGAGATCGTTCGGATATGTTGCTTAAGAACACAACGTTTGGTATTTAGCACTGTCCTATATATAATACATTATATATATATATATATATCCTTAAAATACATTAATTATATATATAGCATTAGAATACATTAATTATATATATATATATATATATATATATATAGAATACATTAATTCTCTCTAAATATACATTAATTATATATATATCCTTAGAATACATTATATATAGCTTACTACAGACTCAGCTATATGAGCCACAAGCCCATGCTCCGTGATTCGTGCTGAAAGAGGAAAGCAAAAAAAAGGTGAAAGGATTTAGGAGAGTTTCTGTGGTGCATGTGCCTATATATCGTAGCTTACTACAGAAACAACTTCACACTGGCACTATTATCTGGCAAGTGTACGTGGCGTGTGCCATTCATCTGTCCGCGCATGACCGTTTCTTCCCCGGCATACTAGTTCCCATAGATTTGTTATTATCTTACTGAAACTAGTAATTAGCACGAATGTTTAGGGCGCGAACGCGCCTAGTTGAAGTTTTTTTCTGCATCGAATAATCGTATGTCAAGCCATCTACGTGTATACATGCATACTAGACATTACATCATTGAATTATTGGAACCAGGACCTTCTAGAGGAGGGCACCATCAACTTCTCATTCTGTGGTTTATGAACACACACACACACATGGAACCGCAAAAACTACATGTGGTACTGAGTAGAGCATTAACGGAAGCTCCGATGGTCGATCACATTGGAAGTGACTGCCTATGAACCAATGCGGTATTATTTTAGGAACTGCTGAAACTACTTGTGGTACCGAGTAGGATTTTTACGGAAGATCCGGTGATCGCTCACATTGGAACGGACCGCTCACTAATACACACACAGGACTGCCGAGACTACATGTGGTACCGAGTAGGGCATTAACGGAAGCTCCGATGACCGATCACATTGGAACTGACCGCCTATGAACGCACGTGGTATTTTTCTTAGGAACTGCTGAAGCTACTTGTGGTACTGAGTAGGGTATTCACGCAAGATCCAATGATCGCTCGCATTGGAATCGTCCGCTCATGAATAAACACACACACACGGAACCGCGGAGACCAGTGGCGGTTTTAGGCCCCAGGCAGGCAGGGCCTTCGCCTGGGGCGTGCTGGAGAGATCCTTCCTTGGCTGTAGCACAAATTACACTGCAGATCACTGTAGCACACTGTAGATAGAAGGCTTGCCTGGGACGTTGTGTGATGCTGGCTCCGCTACTGGCGGAGACTACATGTGGTACCGAGTCGGGCATTAACGGAAGCTTTGATGATCGATCACGATGGAACTGACCGCATATGAACGCACGCGGTATTGTTTTAGGAACTGCTAAAACTACTAATTTTGGGACGGAGAGAATATTACACACTTTGCTCATCGTGGCGAAGAAGGTCCATTTCCGGGCACATCTTCAGCTACCATTGCTGAAATTTGTACATTACTATTCCCTCCGTCCCAAAATAAGTGTCGCTGATTTATTACAAGTTTAGTACAAAGTTGTATTAAGTCTGCGACACTTATTTTGGGACGGATAGAGTATTACACACCACATATATAGCATATAGCCATACAAAAAGAAACATATATAGCATATAGTTTTTCACCCCTGACCTCTCGAAACTGATAATGCCCCTGAAAACAAAATGAAAACTATTGCATATAGACTCCGTCTGATTGCCGATAAAAAGCGGTTCTAGCATCATCTTTTTTGGTTTGTTTCGAAGACGATCTACTTGTTCCGATGAAAAGGACTCCAACAAAACTATATGATGATAATGGTGAGCAGTTGCTTCAGTGCTTGTAGTCTTCGCTAGGTAGTCTACGAATCTGCATGTAATTTTTATTATTTCTGTTGTTTGTTGTAATGCCATGATTGATGATGAATAGATCGAAAAAATTCCTGCAAAAAAAAATGGTGAGGTATTGTACTTCAATAAATAAATTACAACATTGTTCTTTATTTGCAAATTGCACATCAGCTGACACACTAGTATGATCACTTGGAACAACAATAAAATTGATCACGATGTATGGGATGGCAAAGGTGGATGGGCCGGCGTCGCCGATGTGCTTGAAGAAGAATATGTATTTTTGCACGCATCTATGTATTGTTCCATTGAATAATAGCAGAGGCTGCTTACTAAACAACAGTTGCAATAATAACCTGTGCACTCTGGAGTCTGGAGCACTCTTATGCACACAATCCGTGTGGTAAATTAATCTTTTTGTTGACTTTGTCATCCATGATTCGGCCTATGCGACGAAAATATATATCAACCATTATTAACCTTGTAACATATATATATACATACATTAATTATAACCATGTAACCTATATGTATATGTGTATATATACATTAATAGTAACTAGCCATGGGGGTGCGGCGCACACCGCGCCCTGTTGATGTGTTGCGGTGAAACATGTATATAAATTTCAAACTTTTAGAAACATTTGAAAATAAAATCCAACGGGAACAAATCGGCCGATCAAAGGTGACGGTCCTGACCGTCATCGAAGATGGAATTCTGTGACAAAACAAGAACCGTCACCTCAGATACGTTCTTAGATGAGGAAAAAAGTGATCCTATTAGGATTTTATTTATTCTAATCAGCAAGTACATAAGGGAAAATGATTCCTCCGTCGCCGTTGCCGCCGCCGCCACCGATCATCCAGTGGCAAAAACGACAAAATTGACCTGATGACGAAAAGAATTCACAAACTGAACTGTGTTTGAAAAAATTTCACCCAGCTGACCCTTTTGTGCAGCGCCCGACAGTCAGGCGCTGCACTCCACTGTGCAGCGCCTGAGCGCCTGACCCTCAGGCGCTGCACGCCTGGCCAGCGTGGCACAGCTGGGCGCCGCACCGAGCAGTGCAGTGCCTTGGTGCTAGGCGCTACACAAGTAATGTGCAGCGCCTGACATCTAGGCGCCACACTTCTAATGTGCAGCGCCTAGCCGTTTGGCGCTGCACATTCTATTACATGTAGGCTGGTCCCCCTCCCCCCCCCTCCCCCACACACCCCAACCCCAACACCTCTCTCCCCTCTCTCCCCCTCTCAAATCTTCCAAATCTGAAGATTTTCTCCGTGGTTTTCCAACCCAATCCCTCCCTCAAGGTAATCTCCTCCGATCCCCTCGTTTTCATCCAAAAAATGCTCACATTTGCTCATTTGTTGCTAGTTTGGGGAAACCCTAGTTTTTTATGGATGTTGAAATTTGTATGGAGATATGAGATGTTTGTTTGCCAATTTTCTAGGGTTAGGCTTCTTAGTATGTTAGGGTTAGGGTTATGGGTGTTGTTATGTTTGGGTTAGGGTTAGGGTTGTTAGTATGTTAGGGTTATGCTTATGGTTATTGTTTAGTGAGGGTTAGGGTTATTGTTTCATATACATGTTAGGGCTTTTTATTTTGTGTTAATCTTCGGATGAGTACTTATGGAATCTATGTTACGTTGTGTTGTTTTAATTATTCTAGGGATGGGAAGAACATGTGTTTATGTTCATCATGTGGACAAAGACGCCTTTTTGAAAGGCAATATTAAACCAGACCCGGATGAGGTTGACATGGTGTTTGAGAGTAGTCCTAGCTATGCCGAGATCTTGGAACAAGTGAGGAAAGATTTGAATTGGATGGACCCAAGTGATATCGTTGAGTTGGAGGGAAGGCATAATGTGGGTTTTGGAATGCACATCCGTTGGAAGACCATGCGTGTGAACTCCGATCAACGTTGGGTTGCATACAAGGAGACGGTGGCCGAATCACTAGACAAGACTCTTGAGTTATTTGCTACGAAGAAGGTTGAGTCTAGTTTGCATTTTGACTTGAACCGGAATGCCTCCCCGTTGGTTGCTAGTAGTCCCCCACCCATGAAGCAAGATGAAATGAGTGAACCTCCTTTGACTCAACAAGTAAGGCCAATATTGAGCCCGATTTCAAACAACCAAAATGAAGCTTTGCAAGAGGAGAATGATGAGTATGAGGATGATGAGAATGAAGATGATCTCCATGACAACAATGTTGGTGATCTCGACAAATATCACGTGCAAGAGACAATGGACCATTCCATCCCTTATTCCCGTGGCTATGCATCGAAGTCGGATGACGAAGGTCCTGATGAACAACTTGATGAGGAGGGGTTCACGGTGAAGGTGGCCGAAGCTTTCGAGAAGGTATTCGGGCGGGATCATCGGACACCATTGTTCAAGGATGTTAGTCTCGCGGATGAAGCCGTGGTGGACGGTGGCAAAGGTGTATGTCTTGGAGTTAGGCCATCTTCTCACCGGGATTTGGAAGATGGCAAGAACGGGATTTCAACCGGGTCGAAATTCGGAACCTTATTGGAATTGAAGATGCGGCTGGACAACTACTCGGTCACGCATTATCGTCCACACAAGGTGGTTCACTCGGACGTCAATGTGCGTTACACGATTGCATGTGAGGCTGACCGATTGTGACACCCTGGTTTTTGGCAACTTTTTCTTTTCGAAATCTTTCTGGCTTTATTTGCAATTTGGATGGATTTTGAATCTTTTCAGTTGACTTTGGACTTATGAATTTCTCTCAGTGTTCCAAAGCCCTCAGCATCTTGCCAAAACCTTGCCACTCACCATCTGGACCGATTTCCAATTCTTTATCTTTCCCAAATATTCATTTTCTTCTTTTGGGAAAATCTGTCATCACTATGAGTTACAAAGCAACCTATAGTTCTGGTGATCAGAAAAATCCCAAATTAATCCCAGCCCTTCTTGTCATCATCTAATCCCATAATCTTCAAAAACATCTCATGATCCAGTACAAAATTTTGTCCAGAAAACTCCTTTTGCTCCCTAGACAGTACTGGTCATTTGTGAAGGAGCTCATATTTTCCCTACTCAATTAATTCCCAGAAAATTCCCTGAGATATTAGGGAACCTATCTTTCCACAATATCCAAAAACATCATCTTGTCCAGTACAAATTTTTATCACCAATATTCTGCCAAGTTTCTGTTCAGTTGGAACCTCTGTGAAGGAAGTACCAGCTAGAGGTATCCAATTGAGCTGAAATTTTTATGGCATCTTCTCCTCACTAAATAACCCTGCCACACCAAATTTCAGCCCCAGGAGATCAACCAGATGAGTGCATCAAGCTCATCTCTGTTTCTGGTTCAGTACAGCCCTTGTACATGAACTATATCCAAATCTTGATCAAATCTTCTCAAACTTGGCCAGATCATAGTCCTTCCAAAGCAGAACACCCCAGACATCTCCATTGGCTCCATCCCCATCTCACCACTCCTCTAGATCTCTCTCAAGATTGCTGTCAGGAACTGTAGCTGAAGCTACACTTCACAGCAGAGTGAACCTAGCCAAACCAAGCATGCAGAGGCACTAGATGGTCAAAGGAGAAGGCCCTAGACACGGTGAGCTGGACTTGGACGGCCTCGAGACATCACCTCCCATGGTGAGCACGATACTGGCATGCCAGTACGCGTGCTCTGCACCTCGCCGGCGACGGCCGAGGTCATTCCAGTGGCTTCGCCTTGCCATTTGATGTCCTGAGGTGCCGACTTCGTCGATGCCGTCCACGTAACCCTCTCCCGATCCTTCCCCTCGCTGGAATCGAGCTCGCTGGCCGCCACGCACCCGGGCACTGTGCCGCCCGTGGCTGCTCTGTGGCGTGCGGCGCGTCGTCTTCCTCCGCTAGCCTCCACTGCCCGCCATTACTCCTCCCTGCCCTCTCCTGTCTCGTCGCCCGCTCCCGGCCAGCCAGCTCAACGTCGCGATGCCGGCGACATGGCCCGAGTCCCGGCCATTCCAGAGAGATCCCCCGAGCTCGCCTCCTCCTATAAATACCCCTCCCCGGCCTCTCCCGAGCTCCTCAACCCACTCCTCCTCCTCCCAATCGTCCTCCCCGAGCCCGAGCCACGGCCGAGAGGCCCTCTGGCCTCGAACCTCGCCGGAGATCCGCCGCCACCCGAGCTCTGCCTCCCCGCCGATTCACTCCTCCCCGAGCTCCACTGACTCCTCCATCGAGCTCAGCTCATCCTCCTGATCACGCCCAAGCTCTTGCCCGGTCGAATTGCTGCCGGAGTCGCCGTCTCCGACGACACCCGAGCGCCGCCGCCGCCGGAGAAGAAGGGGACGACGCCGTCCGGCCACCGTTCGCCAAGCCACTGGTACGTGCTGGTTCGTCTCTGAGCGCTCATTCCATTCCGCTAGTCGCAGGACTCCGCCGCCGTCTGTGTCGCCGGAGTCCCGCTCCCTCTCTGTTTCCCTCCTCCCCCGTTTAAATCTGACGACTGGGGCCCGCACGTCAGCGACTCACTCGCGCGCGCCGAAGCGGTAAGTGGAGGCGCCCGGGCGAAATACGCCTTCGACGTGGCCCGCTGTGGATTTTCTGATTTTCTAATTAAATTCCAGATTTTGACCAGAACTTTGACCATCAGTAACTTTTTAACCATAAGTCCAAATCAATTGATTCTTTTTGCATCTGGTTTGTCTTGAGCTCCTCTATTTGCTTGCCAAATTTGGTATTTTTCCCTTGTTCACAGAATTTCTGGTGCTCAAAACAGTAGCATGTGACATTTCCAATTGCTTTTTAAAAATATTTTCAGAGGGAAATAACTTTGGATTTGAAGCCCAGGAGTTTGTGGACAACCCAACAGAGTAAGGCAAGCCATGTCATCCATTGCATGAAGCATTTCATTAGTGTTGGTTATTTAATTGAATTTCATGCATTATTTTAATATGTGATAATTCTTAGTAAATTATTTAAATGCCTAGCTACTGCCATGTTAATTTACTTGCCATAAAATATCTATACTAGTTAAATGCTTGGCTATATTAAACCTAGTTGGTTGATCAAGAGCCACCTACCCGGACTTTTCCGTGCAGCCACATTTGCCGGTATGGGACGGCCTTGACTTGGTCTGGCTTTGTGCTCTTTTATCGGTACCACCAACCTAGGGAGGGTTATGCGTGCGTGCTACCCTGATCAGGTAGACGACCATAATCCTGTGAGCCCAGTTGAGTTATTTTGCCGGCGTCCCCATTTGGGACAGTTTGTTTGGCCATGACGGTGGCAGGTGTCACGGGGTGACACAGGGGCCACCCAGGACATGACCCTGGGAGGGTATGATTGTCGGTGGTAAGATAGAGGGGTCACGGGTCAGGCAGGTTTCGTTGGAGCACCACCGGTCCACCCGAATGGGATTACGAGGCCAGGTACTCCATGGTGTGGGTAAAGTGCGCAACCTCTGCAAAGTGTTAAAACCTATTCGAATAGCCGCGTCCACGGTATTGGACAGTCCGTTTAGGCCTCTCTAGGATGGTCAACCATAAAGATAATAATGATGGAAGAACTTGTCCTATGTTCGAAAGTGCTCTGTGACATGTGAGCATTCCGAGAGTTGTGGGACAACCCAGATGAGAGTAAGTTGGTACGGGGTACCAGTAAGTGAGCAACTTAATCACTTAACTTGTTAATTGCCATGCTATTGTTTGCTGCATTGTTTTGGTTGCCATGAGCTTGCGAGTACATTCCAAGTACTCACCCGGCGTATCATGCCAGATGCAGGAGAAGCCGAGGACGGAGGTCCCGGAGGTTCGTGCTACACTAACTAGGCCGTGTCCACAGCAGTGTCCCTGTGGATGGAGTTTCCCGCGCTATGTTCCGCTACGCCGTAGACTACCCAGTAGTATCGAGGCCCTGCTTTGTTTCATAAATAATGTAGATATTGTTCTCAGCACGTGCAGTGCTTCTGGCCTCGCTATCATGTAAATTATGAGCTTGTACTCGAGATATTTCAATAAAGTTCAGTTCTGTTTTGTTCCAAGTTGTTGTGTGTTTCTAGAGGACATGATCTCTGGGCTGGAAACACTGGTAAACCGGTTCTCTGAGCCGGGGTGCCACACCGATGTCCATGGATTGTGCGTGCAAGACCATGGAAAGGAGGGCCCACTTGGCACGTAGTTAGTTGTGTACCAAGTCACATGTGCCGAGGTAAGAAGGTGGATGGCAAGATTGTGTCCCAAGACCATAGACAACTCACGTCCGAGTTCATCGCTTACAGGCTTTCCAACACAATATCCACACTTCCAATCATGAGCATTCAGAGCGTCATGGACCTTGTGAAAGCCATCTTTCATTACAAGGTGAAATACGGCAAGGCATGGAAGGCGAAGCAAGCCGCATTCAAGATGTTGTATGGTAATTGGGATGAAGCATATAACCGAATCCCTAGGTTGTTGTTAGCTATGGCCGCCACTAACCCGGGCATGGTTCATGTGGTCAAGCCTCATGGGCAAAAAACAACGATTCACGACGGAAGGACCGTGCGAGTATTTGGCCGTGCATTTTGGGCGTTCGAGCAATGCATGAGGGCTTTCGAACACTGTCGGCCGGTCATCGCCGTTGATGGCACGTTCTTGACCGGACAATACAAGGGCACCTTGTTGGTTGCAATATCAAGTGATGCCAATAACCGGGTGTTGCCTTTGGCTTTTGCTTTGGTTGAGGTGGAGAACAATGATAACTGGGAGTAGTTCTTGCGTCTTTTGAGAACCAAGGTATTACCGGCTCAAAGGGAAATTTGTGTCATATCGGATCGCCATCAAGGAATTCTTAACGCGGTGGACATTGACATTCCCGGGCATGCTCTGTTGCACCATCGATGGTGCATGAGGCACTTTTGTTCAAACTTCTATAGGGCATGTGGCCTTAAGGAGTTGGCCGATGATCTTCAAGATTGTTGTCTCGCTTTCTCCGACAAGCGGTTCGCCAACTTGTACAACAAATTGGTCACACACAAAAAACTTGATCCCGGGGGTCTTGACTTTCTCAATAGGAACATTCAAGAAAGGAATAGGTGGGCACGTGATTTTGATGAAGATGGCCGGAGGTATGTTCAAATGACAAGCAACATGGCCGAATGCTTCAATAGGGTGCTCAAGGGTGTACGTGCATTACCCGTGACGGCAATAGTTCAATACACATTCGACAAGATGAATGCGTACTTTCTAAAGCACTCAATGGAAACGGATAAGCAGATTGCGGGTGAGAACAAGAAGAAGTACAAGTACAAGTTCCCACCAAAGGTTGATGAATGGTTGGAATTTCAATCACGGAAGGCGGACTCACAAGAAGCTATATTATATAATGACGACGATTGGTTGTTCGAAGTGAAAGAGCCAGGAGGAACCACAAACGATGGCCGCCAACACGGAGGACGGGCTTTCAAGGTCTCCCTAACACGGTGTGATTGCTCTTGCCAGAGGCCATTGTTGCTTCATCTCCCATGCTCGCACTTGTATACCGCAGCCCGCGTTAGGAGTGTGGACGTCAATCACCCGCTCACCGTGAGGGAGTCCGACTTCTCAATCATGACGGTTAAGAATACATGGGCTCCCCGATTTCACCCATACTTCGACCAATCACAATGGCCGGAGTACCATGGAGTTCAACTATGGCCCGATCCGGAATTGAAGGTCGTTAAACGGGGAATACGTAAGACAAAGCGTTTTAGAGGTGACATGGACGGATGGGGCCATGGTGGCGGTCGAGAATCGGGCAACAGCCAATTCCAAGAGCCTCGTGAGAGATCCCGTTGTGGTGACTGCAAAGGTGGGGGACACAACACAAGAACTTGTACCAAACCAAGAAAGAGATCAAAGAAAAATTATGCAAGCACAAGCCAACAAGGAGATACACAAGTTCCTAGCCAAGCAAATAGTACTCAACAAGGGCCAAGCCAAGCAAGTGGTAGCCAACCAAGTGGTAGCCAACAAGTGCCAAACCAACCAAGTAGTAGCCAACAAGGGGCAAGACAAGGAGGAACTAGGCAACAAAGAGGGAGGCAACTAGGACTTACAAGAGCACGAGGTGGTGGTAGAGGCCGTGGTGGTGGTAGAAGCCTTGGTGGTGCTCTTGGCCGTGGCGGTGCTCTAGGCCGTGGCGGTGGTCTTGGTCGTGGTGATGCTTTAGGCCGTGGTGGTGGTCTTGGCCTTGGTGGTACTCTTGGCCTTGGTGGTGGTCTTGGCCGTGGCGATACTCTAGGCCGTGGTGGTGGTCTTGGCCTTGGTGGTGGTCTTGGCCAAGGTCGTCATAGAGGAATGTTTGGATACCTAGATGGACCATTTCCGTATGTGGCTCACTAACTATAATGTTTCAATTTACATATTATTTCATATGTTGTTCTTGTCCTTATTCACTAGTATGTAGCAATTTACATGTTTTTCTATATGGTCTTCTTGTCATTACTAACCACTATGTTTCTGTCATTGTAGGTATGGCGGCTTCTCAACCCAACAAACCAACAATGAAGGGGGTGGAGGAGAAGGATGGGGAAGGTGAGATGGCGGGATGGTGGGAGAAGGCTGCGAGTAAGCTGAGAGAGGAGGATGCAGCCGCACTACAGAAGAAGAAGCAACATGAGTTCGAAGAGAAGATGAAGGAAAAAGAGAGAGGGATATTTGAGGAGATCACGAGGAAGGACAAGTTGAGGATTGCATGTGAGAAGAAACAGCTGCGCAATGGCAAAAGGATTTTGAAGAAAAATGCAAGAAACTTTGGGCTTTTGAGAAGGAAAAGAAAGAGAGGGAGCATAAGGTATTCATAGAGAAGGTGGTTCATGAGTCTCATCTCATAAGGAAAAGGGAGGAGGAAGAAGAAGAGGAGAGGAAGAAGAAGAAGGGAAAGGGACCTTGCTCGACACAATAGAGCAATGTGACCTTGTTGTCTACTACGCTATGATCTTCGATTTGGTTGTCCACCAAAGTTTGTAGTATTATGTGCTATCACTCTTCTATGTGTACTTCCATGTCCGCCAACCTCCTCTATGTGTTCTAGTATGTCCTATGGACTCCTCCATGTGCTATGACTCTTGTAAGTCTACTACGATGTGCTATGACTCTTCTATGTCTACTAATATGTGGTATGGACTACTCTCTGTGTATTTGTGCTATGTGTTGTGGACTAATTTATGTGTATTTGTGCTATGTGCTTCTTGATATAGGATTTGAACCTCAAAATGTATTTGTTTTCAGTTTTCTAAAAAAGCCAACAGTGCAGTGCATGAGGTCTAGGCGCTGCACTACACAGTGTGACGCCTAGGAGTCAGGCGTCACACTGTGTAGTGCAGCGCCTGAGGCAAAGGCGTTGCACACACACTTAGACAAATATTTGGAGGAAAACCTACTGGAACCTTGTTGTTCTGATATCTAGGTGTGCAACGCCTAGGCATCAGGCGCTGCACTACACAGTGTGACGCCTGACACCTAGGCGTTGCACATCTGCATAACCTACTGGAACCTTGCTGTTCTAATATCCAGGTGTGCAACGCCTAGGAGTCAGGCACTGCACTACACAGTGTGACGCCTGACTCCTAGGCGTTGCACATCTGCATAACCTACTGGAATCTTGTTGTTCTGATATCTAGGTGTGCAACGCCTAGGCGTCAGGCGCTGCACTACACAGTGTGACGCCTAACTCCTAGGCGTTGCACATCTGCATAACCTACTGGAACCTTGCTGTTCTGATATCCACGCGTGCAACGCCTAGGCGTCAGGCGCTGCACTACACAGTGTGACGCCTGACTCTTAGGCGTTGCACATCTGCATAACCTACTGGAACCTTGCTGTTCTGATATCCAGGTGTGCAACGCCTAGGCGTTAGGCGCTGCACTACACAGTGTGACGCCTGACCCCTAGGCGTTGAACATCTGGATATCAGCAACACAAAGATCCAGTAGGTTTTCCTCCTAATTTTTGTCTAAGTGTGGGTGCAACGCTGTTCGCTCAGGCGCTGCACTACACAGTGTGACGCCTGATGCCTAGGCGTTGCACTGTGTAATGCAGCGCCTGAGTCAAAGGCGTCACTCTTCTAGTCACTGCAGAAACAACAGATTTGCTGTGCATTTCTTTTTCATCCAATTTTTGTATTCATAATATATAACATGGATCTAACATAAAGCAATTACTAAGAGTTCATCAACATCCTCTCAACATCTTACATTGACAATTTCATACATTCACAATTTTAACATCACTTCAAGTTCAACATCACTTCAAACACAAGTAGCACATTACTAAGAGTTCATCAACATCCTCTCAACATCTTACATAACCTAACAAGTTCATCAACCAAATCAAACGACGACAAGTTCAGTTTCTTAAGCAAAGAACGACGGCGACTAGTTCGTTCAGCGCGTTGTATTGCCGGCTCTTCCCCTCTTGCTAGTTATCTTCTTCCTCCTGGGACGAGAAACCGGCTCCGGTGCCTCCTCCTCCTCATCGTTCACATCATCATCCCCCAAGCTCGCCATCCGCGAGCTCCCAGCGAGCGCCCTCTTGCCTCTAGTGTTGTAGTCTTCGGGCGTGTAGCGTTTGAATCCCTTCCTAGGTTTCAACATGTATTGTGAACGAACTTGATAGTCCTGCAATGTCGTGTCATCGTCAACCTATCATACAAGCAAATGATATGGTCAAGAACGTGCGTCATAATGAAATGACCAATGCATCCGAGCTATAAATATGTGCTATTGTCATACCTCTTGGGTGACCACACCCTCATCCTCCAAATGAGCTGTCGAGGTAGTCTCATCATCCAGATGAGCCCCATGGTCAGATGGTGTAGCGGACCTAGACAGCTCTGGTTCTGAATATTCGGGGTCACGGCAACCGATAAGGTTGGCCAACCGCCTTAACCTTTGGTCCTGACGCTGTAACATGGACAAGTGAATGAGATATCGAACTTTGCTACATATGTAACATGAACAACTTAATGAGATATGTACCTTCATGAATGATCGAAGTGCACCTTCCTCATTGCCTTGTCCAACCGGGGTTGTGTCCAGAATATCCTGGGTTTCATCAGCTGCTTTCTTGATCTGCTTGCGCTGTTCACGGGAATGAAATAAACATGTTAGGCAAGTAAAGTTATGTAATAGGGACAACGGGAACACGAAGAGGGGAACACTTTACCACAAAGTTCACTGGAGCATGAGGGACTCGGGTGCCTTCCCTAACATATTTGTTGTATTCGGTCTGGGCTAGCTCATCAAAGACGGTGGGTTCTTCCAAAATCTCGTCATCATACGCCGGCTTCAATATCTCCACACGAGTATTTGCAAGAAACCATTTAAGGTAGTTGTTGAAGGCGAGCGGGCAGTGCTCACGAAGCTGGGATCCTGCAATCGACTGAGGTCGCTCCACACTTAGCTCGAACATGGTGACATACTTCTTATGATGTTTGTCCCAGTCCTTGATCTTTTGCTGCTTTTTCCTATCCAACCTGCATGTTAAGAAACCAAATATTAGCACCATGAAAAAGGACCTGACGATGCTAAGTGCACACGGGTCATTCTCTCTTACCTGTGAAGCGCTTTGTCCGTGTCCTCCCATTCCGGCGGGTGACCCTGGAACAGACCAAACTGGCGGAACACACGATGTGGCATGTGCAGCTCAACCGCCCAGTTGCATATGAGCGGGCACCGCATAAGCCAAAGATGCCTATCCCGCAAGCACATCGGATTCAGGATGAATTCTCGTGCATCACCTAGTCTATCCTTGGCGCCATATGGCTCCCATTCCACCTGGAACATAGCACAACAACGCAACATTGATATCGAGTTTTCATAAAAGCACGAGAATGAGTGATGTAATGTCAATGTTTACCTGCTCAGCCGTAATCGTGTCCAACTCATTGGTGTACTGCCTATACATGAGAGTGACATCGCTCGTCATCTCAGATACCACATCCCACTTGTAAGCCCAAGTGGGGAGCCGTAGTTCGTCCTCTTTGTCGTCCCATTCATTGAACTTGACGTCCTTCGGGCGTCCGACCGGCAGGCGCTCCCAGCTCCATATCGAGAGTACGAGCATACAACCACCAATACATCCATCCTTCGAGATCCTACAACAAGCATCGTCCAACTGCACATAAAGGAAAACATGGTTCACTCAAGAGCAAGATTGCATTCATAATGTAGAAATGAAGTGAAAAACAAACAACTGACTCCCTGTCGGTACAAGTAGGCCAGTGCCGCCGAACCCCAACTCCATTTGTTGTCGAAGACGGTCAACGCCTTAAGCCACATCCATGGAGCGTTCTTGCCAGTGGCGTCGGCAAACAAAGTCCTGGAGATAACGTACCACATGTAGACACGAGCATATATCTGGATCACATCATCATTAGCACCTTGAGGGCAATGCGCAAAGTTTGCTACAATCCACGTGAAAGGAGCTCCGGCTGCGACTCTCTCCTTCTTCTTCTCTCCCTCTTCTACCTGAGCCTCTGGAGGAGCCATACAGATAAGGGCCTCCATCTGCTGGCGCCACCCATCAGAATCGGTGCTCATACAGAGAGGCTTCCCCTCGATAGGAAGACCGGTGATCATCGCGACATCCTGGAGCGTCACGGTCATCTCGCCGGTGCGAAGATGGAAACTGTGCGTCTCCGTCCTCCACCGATCAACAAGCGCAGTGATTGTTGCAGCAATCAGGTTCGGCGTCGACCGGCTGACCAGCTGAATGAACGGGAGGAGTCCTGTCTGCCTGATGTACGGTGTGTACCGCTCATCGTAAGGCATGACAGCACCAGAGACCCCGTGAGACCGAATCTTCAGAGGTTGAAGGAACTGCAAACACGCAGATCAGATGATTACATATAGGCATGCCTATTTGAACTAGACACATATTTCAAAATACCAACTACTATGATTATTACCTGTTTCTTCTCCGACATCATGTAGGCCCGGTGTTGAACGTCATAGTAATCTTCGAGAAGCCAAACCATCCTACAATTTTGAAACAGTAAACATACATGACAAAACTAAAACACTTCCTATTCATTATTTCACATGCGAGCATTTTTCATGTATACATACTAAAACACTAGGTACTAAAATGCTCAACAACCAAATATGACTAGAGTTCAAATGTGACTTCCTATGTGACTTCTTTTCCATATATACTCAACAACGATTAAATTCTAATGTAATACTCGACAATAATGCTCAACAACCAAATATGACTTCCTATGTGACTTGTTTTCCATATATACGTACAAATTTCTATGGAACCAAGATTGACAATACAAATCAACAACATTAGGGTTCCAAAAATATTGCATATCATCTCCAAATCCTAAATCACACAACACTATTTCAATACAAATCCTAAATCCTAATCCAACCAAATCAAGGGTTTCACCCTAACTTGCAAACAAATCTGAAAACAAAGTGAACGATTTTATGGATACAAAGAAGGGGATCGGAGGAATTTACCTTGTATGAGGAATGAGGAAATAAATCCACGGCCAAAACCTTCAGACCGGAAGAATTTTGGAGAGGGGATAGAGAGGGGGAGAGGAGATGGCCGCCGCCGCGCTGCTGTGTGCGGTTACTGAAACGAAGTAATGGGGGGTTGGGAGGGGGTTGGCGGGCCGCGGCGGTTTAAGTCATTGTGCAGCGCCTAAGGGCTAGGCGCTGCACATGGTAGTGTAGCGCCTAGAGCTTAGGCGCTGCACAGTGTAGTGCAGCGCCTAACGCCTAGGCGTTGTACATCTGGATATCAGCAACCGAAAGGTTCCAGTAGGTTTTCGGCCAAAAAATTGTCTAAGTGTTGCTGCAACGCCTTTGGCTCAGGCACTGCACTACACAGTGTAACGCCTGACACCTAGGCATTGCACTGTGTAGTGCAACGCCTGATTCAAAGGCGTCACTCTTCTGTTCACTGCAGAAACAGCAGATTTGCTGTTCATTTCTTTTTCATACAATTTTTGTATTCATAATATATAACATGGATCTAACATAAATCAATTTTGTCATACATTCACAATTTCAACATCACTTCAAGTTCAACATCACTTCAAATAGAAGTAGCACATTACTAAGAGTTCATCAACATCATTTCAAACAGAAGTAGCACATTACTAACAGTTCATCAACAAAGACAAGAAGTTCACAAAGAAATCGACGACTAGTTCTAAATGTTAGCAGATAGGTGGTTGCCTCCTTCCACAAACTCCATGCCCTCATCTGCAGATACTGTCCACTCCCTCAATCCGTTGCTGGCGGTGGTGAGCGGTATGGCAAGGGATCCACCGGCTCCGGGGGCGGCGGGGTGCGGGTAGGCATCCGACCTATGATGCAATCCCATCTCTCTGCACGACTCCGATCTGTTGACTTCGCTTCCTGCTTTGCCCAATCGGCGAACGCTAATGGCGGCTCCGTTGGATGCGGCATCCTGCGCTTCTCCTCCCTGTTGCCCTCGAAGTAAATTCTCCAGGCGAGATTCAGCAATTCTCGATCTGCACGATCCTTGCACACCCGAGGATGTCTCCTGGCGACGGAATTTAGATCTGACCCCTCTTCCACCTCCTCCTCTGCTTCCTTCCACTCCCTCACGCACAGCGTCCATGAGAGAACATCGTCTCTGATCTGCATTGCCCGCTCCCTCCAGCGCTACGCCCTGGTCTCCGCTTGGGCCTCCGCCGAGAGCGAATCGAGCGGCTGCAGGAGATCTAGAAACGCCTGGTAAACCAGAGGCAGCGGCATTCGGTACCCCCTCCTCTCCCCCAATGGCACCCTGGTAGATCTGGAGGCGTGGGCCATGGGGAGGGGTATGCGGGAAGGAGATGCTCGGAGAAGCGGCGGCGGTGGCGGTGGTGGCTGCGTAAGACAAACAATCAAAGCATAGCAATAAGCATCACAAAACACATATGCATCCAAAACAATATAAGGTTCCATAATGGTTTCATCTCACTCATCTCAAAAACAACTCAACATGTAGGGTTCCGGAACGAAAGCATCCTTGTCAATACAAATCTAGGATTTCATCTCACTCATCTAAAAAACATCAACACAAACTAGGTTTTCACTATGTATAGGGTTCATCTCAACAATCTAGGTTTTCACTATGGAAGCATATATTATCAATACAAATCAACTCAACTAGGGTTACAAAATGATTACAAATCATCTACAAATCCTAGATCCCACAAATCTATTTCAAAATTTCATGCAAATTTCTAATCCAACCAAATAAGGGTTCCACAAATCTGAAAAATACTTAACATTTTCTGGATATAAAGAAGGGGATCGGACGAGAATACCTTATAGGATGGATTGCTGAAGAAATGCACGCAACAAATCGTCAGATCTGAGGATTTTGGGAGAGAGGATTGAGAGGGGGAGAGGAGGAAGCCGCCGCCGCGCTCTGTTCTGTGACTGGAACGAATGGGGTAGCGTGGGGGGAGGGCCAGCGCGCGGCCGTTTCAAAGTCACAGTGCAGCGCCTAAGAGATAGGCGCTGCACATTACATGTGTAGCGCCTAGCACCAATGCGCTGCACTGCTCGGTGCGGGGCCCAGCTGTGCCACGCTGGCCGGGCGTGCAGCGCCTGAGGGTCAGGCGCTGCACAAAAGGGTCAGCTGGGTGAAATTTTTTCAAACACAGTTCAGTTTGTCAATTCTTTTCGTCATCAGGTCAAATTTGTCATTTTTGCCTCATCCAGCCGCCCGCCGTGATGGCTGGGCCCGTTTCCACGTGCAGCTCCGCGCTGCAGTGTGCACATGTCGCAGCTCTGTCCGCCTGTACCTCGGAGGGCCGCGCAAGCGGGCGTCACGAGGAGTTTGTCGCTAGGTCAGCCCCGATCCAATCTGAGCAAGGTCTTGTAGTGCAGTAGGACTCCGCCTCCATGCGTGCCACGATCTGCACGTCCAGGGGCAGGTGCAGGGCAGATAAGGCCTTGTTTGGTAGCAAGGGGGATAACACCCAGGGCCACAAGCCCCTAGGGGTTATTTTCACATGCACATGAGATTCCCCACCAATCACATGGAAAATTTCTGCTACCATTTGGCAACAGGCAACAGGGGGAGGAAACCCCTACCACCGAAACAACCAGAAATTAGAAAAGCAAGAATCACAGAACTTCACTGAGAATCAGCATTATTTTCGAATTTTCTTCAGTTTAGAATTTTTTTTCAAATACTTTTAAATATTTTCAGAAAAATCACAACAATTAAAAAACTTGTCATAAAAATCAGTAGTTCCAAACATTCAGAATAATAATAATAATTCAAGAACATAATTACATTATTGCATCTTGTAGCATTAATCATACATGTCATACACAAAATTTTCAGTCTTACATGAGATACTCTACCACCAAGCAAATGTACTAGTGTATACAAAGACTCGGCTCCATTACTCTCTTCAAGCATAACTAAGTCATTGCATAACATACGATCTATACAATACTCTAAATCACACTATTCATTATAGTGTCCTAACCTATGCAACCATTGTTGTGACATCTCGAGTTTCCACTATACTGCAAAACAAGATTTTACGCTCAGTGATAGAGAAATCACAATACTGTTCATTGCTGTTAGAGCTTTGTTCAAAACTGTTTCTATGCAGAGTCATGCTGCTGCTGCTGCTACTTTCCCTAATCCTCGTCGTGTTGTTGCCGATCTCTCCTCATTGATAAGATATTTTCTCCTCTATTAGTCAAATCGCAGTTGCAAGATGAAGTATCCCACAAATCAAGAAGATCTAAAGAACAAAAAAAAAGGAAAGCATAAGAGAGGAAATTGCCCAGCATCATCCATCTATAAGATCACGTGGACTCCATAATCCACGACCTGCAGCCAAATTAAACCACAAAGATGGTGAGATAATGTCAAACCCAACCTTGGTTCTTGACTATTGTCCTCAAGGCCCATCATTAGATTGGTGACAAGAAGCAGCAGTCCAGGACAAATGGACAATGGAGGGACTAGTTTGCAGCTGACGATTAGTAATTATTGCTTTGAAACAACAATTGTGCTTTCGCTACACATAAACAGGTAACAGATCAGTTATATTCTACACCTGATCTTACCCTCTTTTTTTATTGTTGAAGAAAACCATGTTTCTTCTCTCTGAACCAAAACTTCATATGCATATATCAAAACTAGATTCACTCAACCGATTATTCCCCGTCTGGCCTTTACAATAAGTACAAGATTTTGCATTAGGAGTTACAATGGGAACATCAATTAAATATCAATAGTGAGCCGACGAACCACAAGATTAAATGGATCAGCAAGCTAAATCTGAAGCTATAAACTTATATTATTTTTATAGGAAGCAAATACTCATGCTTAAAAACACTGCCACGATAAAACAAAGCAAGATGCAAGTCATTGATAAATAACAGTTGGTAAACCCTATGACGTACAATTATGCATCAGTTGTGAGCCTTACAATATTAAAATTTTGCATCTTGTGAGCCTTATAACCACAGATAATTTGTTCATAACACTTGTCAAATAATTATTCATTTTGACCATTAAATTGGTAAGCTACACATGTATGCAACCAAATGAATGATCAAGCTCTTACAGATAGATGTGTACATTGTATTAATAGAAGAAATATAGACCTGCACCTAGTTAAAAACTAACTTGTGACATCATGTGCCACAGGGAGGAATAGAATTGTAGTTGCAGCTTGGTGTGGTAGCCATATCTGTGTAGGGAATCTGCTAGAGAAAGAGATCCACACAGGAAAGCTACTGGAGGAGGGGCTTCCGCCAGATCCGCGTAGGGGAGCTGCTCGAGGAAGCAGCTGTAGGAGTAGGAGGCAGGGAACGCATCATCATAGAGAAGCAAAATATTGGGGTGAAAAGAGGAGGGGATACCTTGGTGAAAGAGGAGGATGACCTCCTGGCCGTCGTTGTCGTCGTCGCCGGAGATGGGAGGAGCTTCAAGGCAACGGGGAGATCCAGGAAGGAGGAGGATGACGACCCCGGTCCGTCGCCGTCGCGGCTGCCGGATGAACGGAGCATAGATGCGGAGCGCTTGAGGGAGGAGGGCGGTGGGCGTCGTTTCAGTCGCCGGACGGAGAGTCGTATCTTGGTTCCCGTTGCCTCTCGTTCGCGACAGGGAGAGAGCGAGGGTTTCCTCCCGGGCCTCTCGAGGAGAGGAAGCATCTCCCAGGGAAAGGCCGCGGAAAGGGCGGGGGTGCCCTGCTCTCGTGGGAATCCAAATGTGACGGCAGGCATCCCGGGGCTGATTCAACTCGTGGTTTCTCCACCCAGGGAATAGGCAGGGATCCCGGGAGGACCCCGTGCAAACAAATGAGCCCTAAGTGGGGATCTAGGATCTTCAAGCAGCCACAGATCGATCTCCGTGCAAGAGAGCCGCCAGATCATGTCGCTCTGCAAAAGCTCACGAGAAGAACACTAGCACACGCCGGGACAATAACAACGCCAGCGTCCTCAACGCTCTCGCTACCGATCACTCTTGTGGTGATTTCGAACGCTGGTGGGGGCGATAACGGGCCCTCGGTGAGGGAGCTACCTGATAACCCACAAGTATAGGGGATCAATTGTAGCTTTTTTGATAAATAAGAGTGTCGAACCCAACGAGAAGCTAATGGTAGAATTAATATTCCCTTCAAGTTCTATCGACCACCGATACAACTCTACGCGCACTTAACGTTCGCTTTACTTAGAACAAGTATGAAACTATTTTGTAGGTGATAGGATAGGTTTGCAAGAATAAAACTAGAAGTACTTTGCGAGAATAAAACTACGAGTAATTTTTAAGATAATAAAAGTTAGTTGTTTAGTAGAAATCTTTTATAACACAAGAGAATGATTTGTCCCTAGGCAATCGATAACTAGACCGGTAATCATTGTTGCAATTTCATATGAGGGAGAGGCATGAGCTAACATACTTTCCATACTTGGATCATATGCACTTATGATTGGAACTCTAGTAAGCATCCGCAACTACCAAAGATCATTAAGGTAAAACCCAACCATAGCATTAAGTATCAAGTCCTCTTTACTCCCATACGCAACAACCCCCTTACTCGGGTGTAAGCTTCTGTCACTCTAGCCGCCCACCATAAAAGAATTATGAACGTATTGCAACACCCTACAGCGGGAATCGCTCACACTTGCGCGACACGGAGGGCACCATATGACAGCACCAAAATAAAACATACAACTCAAATCAATCACGATCATCAATCAACCCATAGGACAAAATGAATCTACTCAAACATCATAGGATGGCCACAAATCATTGGATAATAATATGTAGCATTAAGCACCATGTTTAAGTAGAGATTACAGCGGGAAGAAGAGGTGTTACACCGCTGCATAGAGGGGGAGAGAGTTGGTGTTGACGGCGGCGAAGTTGTTGGTGTAGATCGCCGTCACGATGATTGCCCCGGCGGCGTTCCGGCGCCACCGGGAGAGAGGGGGAGAGAGCCTCCCTCCTTCTTCTTCTTGCTTGGCCTCCCCCCTAGATGGGAGGAGAGTTCCCCCTCTGGTCCATGGTCTCCATGGCGGCGGAGGGGCAGGAGCCCCTCCTAGATTGGATCTCTCTCTCTCTGTTCTCTTCTGTTTCGCGTTCCTGTTTTCTGTCCCTTCACCGTTTCTTAAATTCATAGAGATCCGTAACTCCGATTGTGCTGAAATTTTAACATGATTTTTTTCCGGATATTAGCTTCCTTGCACCCGAAGAAGAGCACCAACCGACCTACGAGGGCCTCACGAGGCACCACGGCGCGCCGGACCCCCCCTGGCGCACCCTGGTGCCTCGTGGCGCCCACGAGCACCGCCTTGCGTTGATTCCATCTCCCAAAAATCACATATATTCCAAAATAATTCTCCGTGAAATTTTATTGCATTTGGACTTCGTTTGATATGGATTTTCTGTGAAACAAAAAACAAGCAGAAAACAGGAACTGGCACTGGGCACTGGATCAATATGTTAGTCTCAAAAATAATATAAAATGTTGCCAAAAATATGTGAAAGTTGTAGAATATTGGCATGAAATAATCAAAAATTATAGATACGACGGAGACGTATCAACATCCCCAAGCTTAATTCCTGCTCGTCCTCGAGTAGGTAAATGATAAAAAAGATAATTTTTGATGATCATATAATCTAATCATGGCATGAATATTAAGACACGAGTGATTCAAAGCAATAGTCTATAATTTGATATAAAGACATCAATACTCAAGCATACTAACAAACAACCATGTCTTTAAAAATATCAACGCTAAAGAAAGTTATCCCTAGCCCATTATGCTCAGTCATTGATCCATTCATGAAACACACGCAACATTAACTACACCCAATGCACAAGTATGACAATAGTGCTCTCCAGTTGGTGCTTTATAAGAGAAGATGGAGACTCAATAAAATTAAAAATGCATAAAAGTAAAATAGATAGGCCCTTCGCAGAGGGAAGCATAGATTTGCAGAGGTGCCAGAGCTCAAAGCTTAAAACAGAGAGATAAAATTATTTTGAGAGGCATGCTTTTCCTGTCAACGAAAACGACCGAGAGTTCCCAATATCTTCCATACTAGACACATTATAGGCAGTTCCCAAACAGAAAATAAAGTTCATTTCCTTTCCACCATTCTTTCCCAATCCATGGCTAGCCGTATCCACGGGTGCCCTCCATACCAACACTTTCCAAGGAATTTTGTTGTTATTAATTTTTGGTTCATTGTGGGACTCGGCATCCCTATTACCAGCCACTCTCTCGTGCAATGACAAGTGAATAAACACTCGTCGTGAGAATAACACACCTAGCATGGAAAATATTGGCCACCCCCTGCCGTTTCATGGGTGGTACGGGCACACAAAACGGAAAATTATTTTGAGAATTAGAGTTGGCACATGCAAATTTACGTGGAACGGCATTGAAATACCGCATATAGGTAGATATGGTGGACTCATTTGGCACAACTTGGGTTTAAGGAGTTTGGATGCACAAGCAGTATTCCCGCTTAGTACAAATGAAGGCTAGCAAATAGATTGAGAAGCAACCAACCAGAAACGAAAACGGTCATAAACATGCATTGAGAATAACTAACACTAAATAATGCACCATAAGTAGGATATAACTTCGTTGCATAACTATTGACTTTACGTGCATGCATAGGGAATCACAAACCTTAACACCAATATTCTTACTAAATCACAATTACTCACTAGCATAACTCACATATTATCATCTCCATATCGCAAAACTATTGCAAGGAATCAAACATATCATATTCAGTGATCTACAAGTTTTATGTAGGATTTTCTGACTAACCATGTGAGTGACCAATTCCCGTTGACTCTCTAAATATGTATAAGTGAAGCAAGAGAGTTTAATTCTTTCTACAAAAGACCATACTCTAATAAATATAAGTGAAGCAAAAGAGCATTCTACAAATAACGGTTTTCTATATGAAGAGAAACAGGCATCCAAACTTCAAATGATATAAGTGAAGCACATGAAGCATTCTATAAAGCCATACTCAAAAGATATAAGTGAAGTGCAAAGAGCATTCTATAAATCAACCAAGGACTATCCCATACCAGTATGGTGCATAAAAGAAAGGGGAAAAATAAACACAAAAGACGCTCCAAGAATTTACGCATATCATGTGAACAAAACAAAAACCGAGACATACCGATAATTCTTGAATAAAGATGGGATGCCTTCCGGGACATCCCCAAGCTTAGACGCTTGAGTCTCCTTGAATATTTATATGGGGTGCCTTGGGCATCCCCAAGCT
The DNA here is from genome assembly GCA_039707655.1 of Elymus sibiricus. Classification (NCBI taxonomy): domain Eukaryota; kingdom Viridiplantae; phylum Streptophyta; class Magnoliopsida; order Poales; family Poaceae; genus Elymus; species Elymus sibiricus. The sequence goes on from CM077674.1 coordinate 70,023,867, forward strand.
TGAGTTCTTGCCTCTCCTCATTCTTCTCATATCAATACCTCCTCGATCTTTGAACACTTCATCCACACAAAACTTAACAAAACCTTCGTGAGATCCGTTAGTATAATAAAGCAAATCACTACTTTAAGTACTGTTGCAAACCCATTCATATTTTATTTTTGCATTATACCTACTGTATTCTAACTTCTCCATGGCTTATACCTTCCGATACAATCCATAGTTTCATCAAAACAAGCAAAACAATGCATCAAAAACAGAATCTGTCAAAAACAGAACAGTCTGTAGTAATCTGAACTTTGACCATACTTCTGTAACTCCAAAAATTCTGAAAAATTAGGAAACAATAAAAAAAATTCATATCAGTACTGTGTAAAAATTTCAGAATTTTTGCACGTTCCAGTAAAAAATGTAAATTCACGTACTACAGCAAAAGTTTCTGTTTTTGCACCGCACACACCAAACAAGCAATTTAAACATCCTAACGGTAAATCTTGGCACATTATTTTTATAATACAATGGATTTGTACAAGGGGATAATTATTTTTGTTGAAAAGTTTCTATAATTCAAGATTCACAAAGTTTCCATGGGCATGAACAAAGTTCAAGGAGCTCCCCCACTTCAACGGTGCTTGTCTTTTTACTTTTACTTTCCTTTTTGAAAAGTTTTAGGTTCCCCTCTATATTCTTTTGTTTTTAAACTTTTTAAAAGCACTCAACAGAAATAAATGACTCTCTAAAACTTCCGGGTTGTCTCCCTGGCAGCGCTTTCTTTAAAGCCATTAAGCTAGGCATAAAGTGCTCAAGTAATCGATCCACCCGGATCCCAAGGTATATCAAAGCCAATTTTAATTAACAATGATTTGTTATTTAGTAGTGAGCACAAAGTAATATAAATCATGTAACAATGAAGTCTAACTCTCTTCCTATGCATCGGCATGTCATAAAAGAACAATTCATGCACATCAAATAAAGGCCAATGCATAGCATAAGTAGTTTCTTGCAATTTTATCGTATTGGAAACATAGAGAGGTAGAGATGTAGTTTCTCTCTCATAATAATTGCAAGTAGGAGCAGCAAGCACATGCATATTATATTCATCAAAATTATCATGTGTAGTAGTAGAACGCAACCCATCAATACAATCCTTAATAAGAGCAAACTTCTCCGATATAGTGTAGTTGGGAGAATTCAAAAAGATAATAGGACTATTATGTGTGGGTGCAATAGCAACAATTTCATTCTTAACATAAGGAACTATAGCAAGTTCATCTCCATAAGCATAATTCATATTGGCATCATGGCCACAATCATAGCAAGCATCAATTTCATCAAAAAGGGATATTTCAAACGAATCCAAGGGATCATAGCAATCATCATAGCATTCATCCTTCGGTAAGCACGAAGGGAATTTAAACAATGTATGAGATAAAGAGTTACTCTCATCAGAAGGTGGGCACGGGTGATCAATCCGCTCTTCCTCCTTTTGTTCTTCGCTCTCCTCATCATCTTTTTCATCTAATGAGCTCACAGTTTCATCAATTTCTTCTTCCATAGGAGCCTACAAAATATTAATCTCTTCTTGGACAGCGGAGACTTTCTCAATAAACTCATTAATATCGGCATTGTATTCGTAATTCTCATAGAAATATTTAAGTATAGCAAAATTTTCAGATCTGTAGACAGCATCATCACAATCTTCATACTTTTCAAACAAAGATTCAATTTCATAAGCACCCTTAAAAGCAACAAATTCTTCTATTCGTTCCACCTCATAGTAATTATATATACCATTAGCATAAGAAGCCAAGGTTTCATTATCATTAAATTTACATGAAAAGGGACGGTGTGGAGCCTTCATCCTAGAACAACAAGTATAATCATATCTCAAGCATAAATTTTGAGCATACTAATGCAAATAATAAATTTGATCCCATAAGAGTTTCCCTTTTTGAGACAAGCGATAATCGCTAAAGTATTCCCGTTGATCCAAAGTAACTCCCATTATCAAGTTGAATGGAGTTTTATCAGGATTATCAAAGTAGTATTTAATGTTTTCCACATAACGAGCATCGAGGGTTTTAGGAGGTTCCCCATCTCCATGAGTAGCAAGTACAACTAATTTTTTTTGGTGTTTCGTGTTCCATATCCATAACTAAAGATATAAAACAACTTAGAACAGAAAATAAAATCTACTTAGTGATAAAGCAAACAAGCACACACGAGAATATCAACCCCACGCTATTGCTCCCCGACAATGGCGCCAGAAAAAGGTCTTGATAACCCACAAGTATAGGGGATCAATTGTAGGTTTTTTGATAAATAAGAGTGTCGAACCCAACGAGGAGCTAAAGGTAGAATTAATATTCCCTTCAAGTTCTATCGACCACCGATACAACTCTACGCGCACTTAACGTTCGCTTTACATAGAACAAGTATGAAACTAGTTTGTAGCTGATAGGATAGGCTTGCAAGAATAAAACTAGAAGTACTTTGCGAGAATAAAACTACGAGTAATTTGCAAGATAATAAAAGTTAGTTGTTTAGTAGAAAGCTTTTGTAACACAAGAGAATGATTTGTCCCTAGGCAATCGATAACTAGACCGGTAATCATTGTTGCAATTTTATACGAGGGAGAGGCATGAGCTAACATACTTTCCATACTTGGATCATATGCACTTATGATTGGAACTCTATCAAGCATCCGCAACTACCAAAGATCATTAAGGTAAAACCCAACCATAGCATTAAGTATCAAGTCCTCTTTACTCCCATACGCAACAACCCCCTTACTCGGGTGTAAGCTTCTGTCACTCTAGCCGCCCACCATAAGAGAATTACGAACGTATTGCAACACCCTACAGCGGGAATCCCTCACGCTTGCGCGATACGGAGGGCACCATAGGACAGCACCAAAATAAAACATACAACTCAAATCAATCACGATCATCAATCAACTCATAGGACAAAACGAATCTACTCAAACATCAAAGGATGGCCACAAATCATTGGATAATAATATGTAGCATTAAGCACCATGTTTAAGTAGAGATTAACGCGGGGAGAAGAGGTGTTACACCGCTGCATAGAGGGGGAGAGAGTTGGTGTTGACGGCGGCGAAGTTGTTGGTGTAGATCGCCGTCACGATTATTGCCCCGGCGGCGTTCCGGCGCCATCGGGAGAGAGGGGAGAGAGCCCCCCTCCTTCTTCTTCTTGCTTGGCCTCCCCCCTAGATGGGAGGAGAGTTCCCCCTCTGGTCCATGGTCTCCATGGCGGCGGAGGGGCAGGAGCCCCTCCTAGATTGGATCTCTCTCTCTGTTCTCTTCTGTTTTGTGTTCCTGTTTTCTGGCCCTTCGCCATTTCTTAAATTCCCGAAGATCCGTAACTCCGATTGCACTAAAATTTTAACACGATTTTTCCGGATATTAGCTTACTTGCGCCCGAAGAAGAGCACCAACCGACCTATGAGGGCCTCACGAGGCACCACGGCGCGCCGGACCCCCCCTGGCGCGCCCTGGTGCCTCATGGGGCCCACGAGCACCACCTTGCATTGATTCCACCTCCCAAAAATCACATATATTCCAAAATAATTCTCCGTGAAATTTTATTGCATTTGGACTTCGTTTGATATGGATTTTCTGTGAAACAAAAAACAAGCAGAAAACATGAACTGGCACTGGCACTCGGCACTGGATCAATATGTTAGTCCCAAAAATAATATAAAATGTTGCCAACGATATGTGAAAGTTGTAGAATATTGGCATGAAACAATCAAAAATTATAGATACGACGGAGACGTATCACTACCCGCCCGAAGCCAGCCGACGCGAAAACCCTAGTCCAGGTGGCGGCGAGTCTGGATACACAGGCGATTATTCCATATACTGATGGAGTGCATGGTGGTGACCAGAAAAGAGGCAAGATGGAGGTTGAGTTAGTTCTAGGTAAGAGGCAGATGCAAGGAATGATGGAGTTGGATCCTGAAGCCACTAATGGTAATGCTATTGTCACGTTTGCTGATGTGCTAGTTGGGGTGTGCAGAAAAAGGCAAAGTGGAGATGCAGCGTGGGGCGGTGCTGTTCAACAAGTCTATATGGTGGAGATGCCGATTGAGGAGGATGCAAGCAGTGTGGCGCATGAGGTGGACATGGAGGCGACCGGCCAGGGGGCCGCCGGCAAACTGACGGGGCCAAATGTGGCGCCCCGTCAGGAGCAATGAATTGCTTAAGTTGGAACTGTCGGGGAGCGGCCAATGCCAATTTGGTCTTCTTGAGTGAAACTCGTCAGAAAGCAAATAAAATGCGTCGTCTTCGTGGTAGGCTAGGTTTGTCTGGTTTTGCTGGGTGTGATAGTGATGGTCGTAGTGGAGGACTTGCCATGTTTTGGTGTGAACAAATTCATGTTGAAATTCAGGAAATAAACGAGAGATATATTGATGCGCATGTTCGTGTGTCTGATGGTGATCCTCTTTGGAGACTTACCTGTGTGTACGGGTGGAGAACAGGCACCGAATGTGGACCATTATGAAAAATCTCAAAGCCCAATCAACCTTGCCTTGGTGGGGACTTCAATGAAGCACTCTGGTCCTTCGAGCACTTCCCCCAATCACAGCGAGGTGAGGCTCAAATGGTGGCCTTCCGAGACACACTGGAGGTGTGTGAGCTGATGGACCTTGGGTTTGCAGGGCTACCTTATACGTATGATAATAAAAGAGGGGGCAATCGAAATGTCAAAGTTCGGTTAGACCGGGCTGTTGCTTTTTTTTAAAGGAGGACAACCCCCGGCCTCTGCATCAAAAAAATACATGCAGCCATATTTATTAATTAAGAGTACGGAAACAAAGTTTGCGGTTCAGTACCAGCTCACAGAAGGAGCACAAAACAAGTAAAGCAAAAATTGCCACAACCGGTAAAAATAGGACAAAGTGACTAAACACCTAGCCTATTATTGGACCGCCATCCAAACCGGTTGTAGATAACCCGTGCTACCGTCTCCCACCGGTTGCACCCAATAACCAAAAGCTCCCTGTAGTCCGTATGAGTGAGTGATGACTACGTACGGATTCAAGAAGTGGCTCTGTAGATAACCTGCAAAAAATTGATAAAATTTTGTCTGTTCAAGATCATATCATTTCTGCAATTCCATATAGCCCAGAGTAGTGCGCATACTCCTATTCGAATATGTCTCGCAGTATTTGTCTCCACTCCGTTTAGCCACGTCCCGAATAACGTGGTAGTACTAGTTGGAGGGCTGACATTGAAGGCTATATGGATCGTACGCCATAGAAGTTTGGCGAGAGGACAATCGAGAAAGAGGTGTTGAATTGTTTCATCTTGTTCACAGAAGCAGCATCGAGAACTACCCACCCATCTTCGCTTTCTCAAATTATCTTTGGTTAGAATCACTTCCTTGTGTACAAACCACATGAAGATTTTGATTCTTAACGGGACTTTAATCTTCCAGATATTAACTGATTTTGGAATTGGACCAGAGTCAATTAGGTCCAAGTACATCGATTTCACTATGAAAATACCGTTCCTAGATAATTTCCAGTGAAACGCATCTGGCTGATCAGAGAGCTGAACACCCATCAGCCTCCACACAAGATGTAGGCAGGAAGTCCATCGTTCTCCTACCAGAGATCTCCTGAACTGGATGTTTAAAGGTGTAGACTGTAATACCGTAGCAACATAAGCTTCCTTACGTTGTACAATGTTATAAAGAGTGGGATATTGTAAGGCTAGAGGCATCTCCCCTAACCATGTATCTTCACAGAACCTAGTCGTGTTACCGTTTCCAATGGTGAACTTAACCCTCTGAAAAAGGCATCTTTCGTTCTCATCAACCCCTTCCAAAAAGGCGAATCATTGGGTCTTACGGTAACCTGGGCCAAGGTCTTAGATTGTAGATACTTATTGCGCAGTATCTGTACCCACGTACCCCCGGTCTCAATAGAGAGCCTATATATATAACCATTTGCTAAGTAGACATCTGTTCTTTATCTCTAAGTTCTCAATCCCTAACCCACTTTGGTCCTTCGGTCTGCATATAATATCCCACCTGTGTGACGCCCCTGCTCGACCGTGCACTAATCATACACGCAAACGTGCACGCTCGAGAACAGAGGCTCACGGGAAGAATATCACAACACAACTCTAAACTCAAATTTAAACATAAATCATCATATTACAAACCAGGGGTCACGAGGACCCGAATACATAAGTCATACAAACCATAATATCTGAGTACAGACATAGTTAGTCAAGTTTGCCTTAAGAAGGCTAGCACAAACAACGATACTGATCGAAAGGCGAAGGCCTCCTGCCTAGGGCCTCCGAAATACTCCTGGTCGGCTGGCTCAACCCAGTAGTACGTGCCTCCGGGACTCTCCTGGTAGTAGTCTCCTGTGGTGGCGTCTGGCTCTTGGGCTCCGTCATCTGGTCGCAAGTATCGGGTATGGGGGAAAAGAATAGCAAAGCAACCGTGAGTACTCATCCAAAGTACTCGCAAGACTGACATCAGAACTATACTAAATGCATTGTATCAAAGGAGTGGGGTTATATCTTTGGACTGAACTACAGAAATGCTGGAATAAGGGGGGAGAGGACTAGCCTATCGAAGACTAGCATCTTGAAGCATTTTTTGCAGCATCAGAAGAGAGTAGAGCAAGATAATATATAATCAAACATAGTTTAGTAAAGCCCTGAGATCCTTCCTCGACTAACCTGCGAGAAAGTGATCCCGAGCGCAGTAGTAGCAGTTTATCATTGTGATAGTATCCATTTGTAGTTGTAGCATATCAAGATACAACTCTGAGCGTCCTGTTACCGTGGACACGGCTATTCGAATAGTTAACTTCCCTGCAGGGGTGCACTACTGTTACCCAACACGCTCGATCACATCTGGCCGGACACACTTGCTGGGTAATGCCCGGCCTCGGGAGATCGACACGACACAGTCCTACCTAGGCTCAGCAGAGAGGTCAGCACGCCGGTCTAAATCCTAAGCACGAAGGGGTCTTGGGCCATCGCCCTTCGCACTCCTGCACGTTGCGTGACTGGCCGGGGCCCAAGCGCGGCTGTGGAAGCACCACAGACGTAACCAGCTCACCCCAACAATCAGCCCGCATCTCTGAGCTGTGACGTCTGAAGAACTTTCGGCTGATACTACGATGGAGAGGGCCCCATTAAACCATTATCCCACGTGGTGGTAGTGCGTATAGGCACGTAGCCAACTCAGATCAAATACCCAAATCCTTTAAGCACGTTTAGTAACTCGCAGAGATGAACAGGGTTCCTGTCGCTCTGACTTGGTAAGACATATCGCGCGGGTGCTCTTGGAGCCAACCCGTCTTTGGTAGTATTCTCTCGCGGGCACCCTTGGGGCAAGCCTGACTATAACAGTTTAAGCGTTGCAGTAATGTAAACAGTTCCGTGATCATCACCCAGAGTGATCACGGCCCGGTAACAAGCATGGCATACGGACAAGGGTGAAGGGCCACCGATGAAGCAGTAGCGTAGCTAACTAAGCATTGTGGGACAGCAGGTAGAGTATCAATAGCAGACGACAAAATCAGGCTATGCATCAGAATAGGAACTATCGGAACAGTAGCAGGGGCAATTCTAATGTAATCATAAGAGAGAAGTGATGGGCGATATCTTATGATCAAAGGGGTTTTGCTTGCCTGGAAGCTCAGCTGAAGGGGTCTGGTCGTCGGCGACGTCGTCGTACACTGCAGCGTCGTCGGCAGTCTCGGGGGCTATCGGGAGAGAAGGAGGGGGAAGAAACAATAAATACACGGCAAAAATGCAACAGCGATGCATAACATGCCTAAATGATATGCAGAGGTGATATAATGCCTATCTAATTGTATTAGTTATTTTAGGAATTTATTTAAATTTATTTTATTAGAGTTATGCACTATTCATTTATCGGATACGGGCAAAATGTTCTATGTTCAGTATGTTAGAGGGGTGTGGCAGGCATGTGGATAGGTTATTCAGATTCTACACATTTTTTTGATCATTTTTCATATATAAATTATTTTAATCCGAGTTACGGTTTAAAAGATATGATTTTTCAAAGTTTTAATCATTTTCTGGAATTTCTGAAATTATTTAAATTAGAATTATCCGAAACGGTAAATGATGACGTCAGCATGACATGGGGGTGACGTCAGCGGTCAACAGACTCGCTGACCAGTCAAACCTGACCAGTGGGTCCCACTGGTCAGTGACTGATTTAATTAAACAGAGTTTTATTTAATTAAACTAACCTAATTAGCAGGTGGGCCCGCTCTGTCAGTGTCTAATTAACTAATTAATTTAATTAATGTTTTTGTTAAATCGTTTAAATTGGGCGGGACCCACATGTCAGTGATATGGGGCCACCACGTCAGCGGTGGACCGGGTCAACGGGGCCCGCGGACCCACCAGTCAGTGGCACAGGGGCCCCACACGTCAGTCCACGTCGGCGACGACCGGCGACATAGCCGGAATAGCGCCGGCGAGCGCTCTCGCGGCGGATCTTCGCCGGAGAGGCTCGGGATCGGCGCACAGGCGGCCATTTGCCGCGTTTTCGGGCGCGTTCGAAAGCTGGCGATGGGCCGCATCGGATGGCGGCGGTGGCGTGGCCGGGGACGCAGCGTAGCGACGGCGGCGAGCTCGTCGGCGGGCGGCCGGAATCGGGCGCGAGCGGAAACGGAGCTACGGGGCACGAGGGGGAGTTCCAGGGGCACGGGCGGACGCGGCGCGGTGCACTGAGCATGTTTTCGTGCTCGGGTGAGCACGACAGCAGCTACCGCATCGGCGGCGAGCTGCACGGCGGCGCTGGCTTCGGACGGCGACGACATAGGCGGCTACGAGCGCGGAGAGAAGCTGGAGAGAGGGGGAGAAGACGGCGAGGCTCACCGGGAGCCTGTAGACGTGCTAAAGTGCGCGTGGGGAGGTTGGACGGCGACGGATTCGACGGCGGCGTGCGGCGGGTCCGAGGAAGAAGACGACCTCGCCGGTGTCGATGTGGGGGCTCTGAGCTCGAAGTAGACGGGGCAGGGGAAGTAGTCGAGGACGGCGGCGACGATCGGCTAGTCGGAGAGGTGATCGGGGCTCGGCAGCCGCGGGATCGAGCGGCAACGGCGGAGGAGCTCGCGGTTGAGGAGAGAGAGAGCGAACGAGAGGAGAGGGGGGAAAATATCCGAGGCTGGCTAGGGTTTCGGGGGTGGCGGTCTTATCCGCCACGATCCCCTGTAGCGGCGTGGTCGATGGGGAGGGCGCGGCTGCGGCTAGCCGGCGACGACGCGGTCGGACGCGCGAGCGACCGGGGAGGAACAGGAGAAGGAGGGAGGCGAGGTGGGCTGGGCCGGTGCGGTGACTAGAGCCCAGGTGCGTTTGGCCCTTTTCTTTTCTCTGTTTTGTTTTCTGTTTTTTTTTCTATTTTGTTTCTGTTTAGTAATTAGTTTAGCCACAAATGTAGTTTTGTAAAATAGGTGACTTGGCCCAATATTTACGGTGCATTATTATGTACTACCAGAAAATAGTTTGGAGTCAATATGATTTCATATGAATTTTAATTAAATAAAAATGTATTAAATATTGCTATTTTGGTTCTGTTTTAGGATGTTATGGTCATTTAACTAATTCAATTAGTGTGTATTATATTTTTATAAATGCCTCTAGATTATTTGCAATATTATGAACATTTTGGTTTTCAAATTTGAACAACTTTTATTTTCACTTTAACTTTGAATTTCAATTTGATTTGGAATTTGAAATGATATATGATGCAAATGATGATCAAGCACTGTTCAACATGATGACTTGGCATTATCAAAAGGTGATTACTGTTGCTAATACATGGGGGTGTTACAACCTGGTTAGCCTATATTTTGTCTTTACTTCATCACATTGCCAGAAGAACCGAGATCGATAAAAATCTAATCTTTTCCGTACTCCTACCGGCACATCAAAAAAAGACAACAGGAACATCGGCATACTGGTTAATACTGAGTTTATTAACACTAGCCGACCCCTGTAGGACATAAGCTTACCCTTCCAGCAGCTTAGTTTTTTTTTGAACCAATCTTCAATACATTTCCACTCCTTATTAGATAACTTACGATGATGAATTGGAATTCCCATGTAACTAAACGGTATGGATCCCAACTCACAACCAAACAATTGTCTATAAGCATCTTGTTCATCTTTGGCTCTCCCAAAACAGAAGAATTCGCTCTTGTTAAAGTTAATCTTTAATCCCGACAATTGCTCGAATAAGCAAAGGACTAGTTTTATATTTCTAGCCTTTGCCAGATCATGTTCCATGAAAATTATAGTGTCATCAGCGTATTGTAGTATGGACACCCCCCATCCACCAAATGCGGAACGAGCCCACCTACTTGGCCAGCCTCTTTGGCTCGACCGATAAGAACTGCCAACATATCTGCTACTATGTCGAACAGAATAGGAGACATCGGATCCCCTTGTCGTAAGCCCTTATACGTTTGAAAATAATGACCTGTGTCATCATTCACCCTAATACCGATGCTACCCTTCTGAATAAAGGAGTCTACCTGCTTCCACCAGGTATCATCGAACCCCTTCATACGTAAGGCCTGCTGGAGGAAGGGCCATTTGACCTTATCATACGCTTTCTCAAAGTCCACTTTGAAGACAACCCCATCCAGTTTCTTCGAATGGATTTCATGTAGAGTTTCGTGTAGGACAACAACTTCCTCGAGTATGTGTCTCCCTGGCATGAAAGCAGTTTGAGTTGGTTGCACCACTGAATGGGCAATCCGCGTCAACCTATTCGTGCCTACTTTAGTGAAGATTTTGAAACTCACATTGAGAAGACAAATCGGCCTAAACTGCTCAATATGCACAGCCTCCTCCCTCTTTGGCAACAACGTTATTGTTCCAAAGTTTAGGTGGAAAAGCTGCAGGTGGTCGTTGAACAAGTCATGGAACATAGGCATAAGGTCACCCTTAATGATGTGCCAGCATTTCTGATAAAATTCTGCTGGAAAGCCATCCGGTCCAGGTGCCTTATTGTGCTTCATTTGTGTTACCGCCTGAAACACCTCTTTCTCAGTGAAAGGCGCAGACAGAATCTCATTCTCGTCCAGCCATAGCTGAGGTAAATCCCCAACCGTGGACTCGTCGAGCGACACAAAATTGTCCTCAGAAGCCCCAAAAAGTTTCTTATAGAAATTTGAGATGTAAATTTGAGGTTCTCATGTCCTACAATTGTACCCTCATCCTGTTCGAGTTGGATAATTTTCTTCTTTCTATGTTTTCCATTCGCAATCAGATGGAAAAACTGAGTGTTGTCATCCCCTTGGACGACCTTCCTCACTTTTGCTCTAAGCGCCCATTTCATCTCTTCTTCTCTAAGAACTACACGTAACTTCTACTCCGCCTCGGTCTTAGAGGCCCGCTCGGTCTCATGCAGAAGGTTAGATTCGGCTTTCAGATCTAACTCATTGATGAGTTGGATAAGTCTCTCTTTTTCCACTTCATATATTCCACTCTCATTTTTGGCCCAACCCCTCAAGAATTGTCGTAAATGTCTAATCTTATTTTGCCACATCTCGATACTCGAGTGCCCACTAGTCTCCTTAACCCATTCTCGGGCAATGAGAACAATAAAGCCCTCCCTCTCGAACCATCCTAGTTCAAAAGAGAAGATGTTCTTGTTGCCCACATGGGTCGCTTTCCCTGAGTCGACCAGCAATGGGGTATGATCGGAAATTGCCCTCTGAATCGACCGGGCTGTTGCTGATAATAGTTGGCGTGATATCTTCTCTGATGCTAGGGTGGTACACAAGGTCAGTTCATGTTCGGATCATTGCCCTATTGTACTGCATTGTGGAGGCGTAGAAGAGCAGAGACCGCAATGGCGAACTAAACAATATGAAATTATGTGGGAACGAGAAGCTAGTTTGCCTGAGCGGGTAAAAATTGCGTGGAATAAATCTGAAAGCTAAGGAAAACTTGGGTGATGTGAGGGTCGGCCTGACCAAGCTGATGGAGGAACTGCATGTTTGGAGTCAGGCTATGTTTGGCAGTGTTAACAAGGAACTGGAAAAATCAAGAAGCCAGCTAGAGGAATTGTTGAGGATGAATGCAGACAGGCGAGAAATCCGTAAGGTGGAAGATCGCATGAATGAAATGCTATACCGGGAGGAACTAATGTGGTTGTAGCGATCTTGAATAGATTGGCTTCGTGAGGGCGACCGAAACACCCAATTCTTCCATATGAAAGCTGTATGGCGGGCCAAAAAGAATAGAGTTAAAAAGTTAATTGATGCGGCAGGAGTAGAACATAGTAGCATGGATGCCATGGGGCCGGTGGCTACAAACTATTTTCAGGAGTTGTTTGCACGTGATGACAACCTTGCTCCAGAATCAGTGCTACAACTTTTTACTCCAAAGGTAACTCCAGCTATGAATGCAAGTCTATGTGCTGACTTTACAGAAAAAGAGATTTCAGATGCATTATTTCAAATTGGACCTCTAAAGGCCCCGTACGTGACGGTTTTCCTGCTCGGTTTTTTCAGCGCAACTGGCTTGTCATGAAAGAGGATATTATTAAGGCGGTGCAAGATTTTTTTTCGTACATGTATGATGCCTTCTGGGGTTAATGATATGGTCATAGTACTTATTCCAAAAGTCAAAGACCCAGTTCGTCTAACAGATTTTCGACCCATTAGCCTATGTAATGTGATTTACAAAATTGTTGCCAAGTGTTTGGTGAACAGGCTGAGACCTATCTTGGATGATATAATATTCCCGGGGCAGAGTGCCTTTGTACCAGGGAGATTAATTACAGATAATGCGCTCTTGGCTTTTGAGTGTCTTCATCACATGCATACAGAGAGGAATCTGAATAGCAGCTATTGTGCGTACAAGTTGGACCTGTCTAAAGCCTAAGACAGGGTGGATTGGGGATTGTTGGAGCAAGTGATACAAAGGTTAGGCTTTGCTCGCCGGTGGGTAAGTTGGATCATGACTTGTGTTACCACGGTGAGTTACTCTGTGAAACTTAATGAAGCCATCCTGGATTCGTTTGCACCGACGCGTGGTCTTCGGCAAGGTGATCCCCTATCCCCGTTTTTGTTCCTCTTTGTTGCTGATGGAATGCCTGCACTGATTCGAAAGAGAGTGTTATCTCAGGCCATAAACCCAGTGAAAGTTTGTGCCCGAGCACCTAGTGTGTCACACCTCCTCTTCGCAGATGATACCTTGCTATTTTTAAGGCCAACTCTGCTCAAGCCGCTCATATAAAGAGTATCATCAATAGCTATGAGAGTGCGACCGGCCAGTTAATAAATCCGCATAAGTGTTCCATTAAGTTTGGTGCGCCTTGCCCGGAAGGCACCCAATAGGAGATCAGGCGGGAGTTGCAAATACAAGGCCAAGATATCGAAGCAAAATATTTAGGGCTCCCGACTCCTGAGGGGCGTATGCATAAGGGAAAATTTCAGAATTTGCAAGAAAGACTGACGAAGCGTATCCTGTTGTGGGGGGACACTTTGTCTCAAGCGGCAAAGGAAACGTTGATTAAGGCGGTGGCTCAAGCCTTGCCCACATACATAATGGGAGTGTTTAAGTTGCCATACTCCGTGTGTGATAATCTATCGCGCTTGGTCTGGAACTTTTGGTGGGGCTCAAAAAAAGGCAAGAGGAAATCATATTGGCAGTCTTGGGATAAATTGATTGAGCCAAAGGGTCGCGGAGGCCTTGGTTTTTGTGACTTCCGGATGTTCAACCAGGCTCTTCTGGCTAGACAAGCATGGCGCCTTCTCACACGCCCGGACAGCCTTTGCACATTGGTACTCAAAGCAAAATATTATCCTAACGGTGCCCTTGAGGGCACAATTTTTGCAGGAAACGCTTCTTCAATGTGGCAAGCCATCCAACATGGCCTTGCCTTGCTCAAGAAGGGTCTCATATGGCGCATTCGGAACGGTGAACAGGTATGAATATGGAGAGACACGTGGATCCCAAGACCACCATCGGATTATATATATGGGTCTATTCTAACAACACCCCTTAAGAACTTATTCTAACATTAGAAACCTTATTCTAACAACACCCCCGCACCCCGACGCGTGCCCCGGAACCCCACCGAACTGCAAAAACAAAAAGAAAAACCCATCCCAGCCCCACGCACCGCACCCCACCAAACCCACCTTCTTCCCCGGTCAAGCCCCCACCCACCTTCTCCATAGTGCCTCTCCCCGATGCCCCACCACCCGACCGCAACCCACGCCCCAGCGCCATCACTCCCAATCCCATTCCCACGAGCACGACACTCCGGCGTGGCGCGGGCGCTGGATCCTGAGCGGACGCGCCCCCTGGCGCCTCGATCCAACTTCCTCTGCCCCCGCGCCCCCAACCTTCCTCCAACGCCGCCGGCAACCACGGACGCCTTCGAGCTCCCCCGCCACCCCGCGCCCAGCCAGCGATGGATCCAAGCACCCCCTGCCCAGCCGGCGACGGATCTGGGCTCTTCCCCCAGGAGCCTCCTCCCAATCTCGCGTCGTTCATCCTGTGGGGCTGGGATTCTCGGTGCTTCCTCTGTTTTGCAGGTCCGGTAGCGCTCCCGTGTCGACGGCGAGGGTCCTGACCGCGGCAATTCGCTAGCGCAAGGGCGCGTGCAGTTCGGCCCGCGGGGGGTGAGCAGTGCACTTGGCTTGCGAATCCCGCACTGCTCCCCGGCGCCCCCAACCACCCACCACCTACCTCCACTTCCGGCCACCAGATCCGCGGCCGCCCGCCGGCCATGGACTCCAGCCAGCACCCCGACCCGCGTGCCTCCGTGCCGCCCAGGCGACGAATCCGGCGCCGCCGAGCCACCCAGGTGACGGAACCCAGCGTCGCCGGTCCCCCGTGCCGTCTCGTCGACTGTCCCCACCCTCCTTCATCTCCCATCGTCCTCGCCCTTGAGCAGCAACATGGAGACGGAGTGGTGGGGGGCGCCGTTGCTGTGGTTGCGAATGGTGGCCGTGCCGTCGCTCAGGCGGCCGCGCAAGCACATCATCACCGGGTCTCCCTCCACCTTGCAGTTCGCTGGCCCCTCCTCTGCCATCGCGAGGCCTCCGACGAGCACATCACCACCGGATCCAGCTCCTCTCCATACAAATGTCGATGGGGGCCATCTTGGCCGCTTGTTGGTCCTAGTGGTTTTTGTCAATTCAGTGAAATTGTTGTGTTTGCTGCAGTTCGGTTCAGAAATTGGGTGTAGTTCTTTTTTTGCTACTTTTGCAGGAAGAAAAGAACTGCCACTACGTGCAGTACATCACCCCGTGTGTGTAGTTCTGTTTTTCTTTGTGGAGTGAACTGCTCGCCGGGCTGGAGGTTCGCACGACCCGATTGCTTCTTTTTTTTGTTTTTTGTGATGATTTTTCTGTACAAGGCAGGGACCTACTAAAAATTTGGGAAGCATAGTGCAATTCGTTGTGCATTGGCATGCCGTTCAGTTTCCGTGACGTGGTCGATGGCATACAGTTCGACAACGCGCGACATACGATTCGGTCAGCTCATGCGTGTAGTTTGAGGCCACATGGAATTTATTTTTTAGGGATGATTTGTGTTGTTCTTCAGTCACATGTATATGATTTTGTTTAAAAAGCAGTCCATCCAGCACTGTGTTGCTGTTCATTTTTCTCGACCATGCGGTTCGCTTTCTTCGTCCCTGTAAACATCACTCTCCCGAGCAGTTCATTGTCTTTACGAATGCAGTAAGAAGAAAAACAAATGCAAAATTATGCAGTCAACTCGCTCTGGTCCACTCGTCCGATCTACGTGTGTAAAAAATACTAAGTGCGAAAAAAAGACAACAAAAAGTCATGCGGTTCACATTCGGTACTGTCGCGGTTCATTTTCGATAGTGTCGCGGTTCATTTACGACCAATGTGAAGTGCAAAAAATGTTAGGGGAGATGACAAAAACTCATGCGGTTCACTTTCGATAGATGTAAAGTGTAGAAAAAATGTGACGAAAACAATAAAAAAAAAGTAATGCGGTTCAGTTCTCGATAGTGTTGCGGTTCACTTACACCCGATGTGAAGCGCGATCCACTTCCTCGTCTGGAAAAATTTACGTCCGACAAAATGAAATCATGCAATTCGCTTGCCCGTCTGATGCAGTGCGGTTTTCAGTTTGAAGCAGTGCGGTTTTCTGTCTGATGTAGTTCCTTTGTCGGTTTTGGTGTCGCGAAAAACAGAGTGTCTGTATTTCGGTAATATCAAAACTGCTCCTAAATCGTAAGGAATTAGATAGTGTTCTACATGAAAAAGTTGCGCCTCGTCGATATCTTTCCAACAGCGTATCAGTTGCATCATTCCGACCAGCCGTTTGGAAAAAAATCTCGAAATTACGCTCGATGTCACTCGTCGGCTGTCGCACCATTTTCAAAATTAATTTAAAACCGTAAGGAATCTTGAAACAGGTTCTACATATGAAAGTTGCGCCTCTTTCATAGATTTCCAATGACGTATCACACGCCTCATTTCGATAAACAGTTAAAAAACTGGAGCGAAAACAGTACAGAGAAAACCACAAAATTCAAAAAACAGAATTTCCACGATTTGGTAAATTTGAAACTGCTCTTAAAACGTGGGGAATTAGAAAGAGTGTCCTATATAAAAAAGTTGCGCCTCGTACGATATCTTTCCAACGGCGTATCATTTGCATCATTACGACAAGCGGTTTAAAAAAACCGCGAAAATACGCTCGCTGCCACTCGTTGGACGCCGCACCGTTTTTGAAACTGCTCTTAAACCGTGAGGATTCTCGAAAAGTGTTCAACATGGTGAAGTTGCGCCTAATCCATAGCTTTCCAACGGTATATTACACGCTTTGTTTCGACAAACGGTTTAAAAATT
Organism: Elymus sibiricus; assembly: GCA_039707655.1. Taxonomy (NCBI): domain Eukaryota; kingdom Viridiplantae; phylum Streptophyta; class Magnoliopsida; order Poales; family Poaceae; genus Elymus; species Elymus sibiricus. Next base: position 70,040,752 of record CM077674.1, read on the forward strand.
GGATCAAAAACAGTACCGAAAAAGTCGCGTGCAGTTTTTTGCGACGGGAAGTTCACTCGTCTCAGTACTGCAATACTCTTGCTTCAACAATGCCGTGCACTCACATTGAGCGTGCAGTTCGAAAGTGTGTGCAGAATAACTATTCTGCTAATATTAGCAGTATATAGTAATACTATTCATCAGCTAGGGTGCAAGATAAGTTATTCTTCACCCGAGGTAATCTTACGATCGTTTTACAAATAAATTACATTTGGATTGTAAATAGTTACATTTATATTGATTCACTATGTAAATTTTGGCATAAGAAAACAAAAATATAGATCATAAGACCAAAAAAATTGCATTTTATGTATATTTTACAGTATGTTTTTACGTTCGTAATTTTACGTAACATAAAATATTTTTACGACGATTATATATTTTCTTACATTCTCCTTTTACGTATGAAATAAGACAAAATTTACGGAACAAAAAATTATGGTGAATTGATGTTAAAATAGAAGGGGGTGAAGAATAACTATTTCTCACCCAGGGTGACGAATAGTCAATCCCGTAATTATTTATATATTACTTAAAATACATTAATTGTGCCAATATATATCCTTAGAATACATTAATTGTAACATATATATATATATATATATATATATATATATATATATATATATATATATAGAAAGTCTATTAATCACCCAGGGTGCAGAATAAGTTATTCTTCACCCGAGGTAATCTTATGATCATTTCATAAATAAATTACATTTGAAATACAAATAGTTACATTCATATTGATTCATTGCGTATAATTTGGCATAAGGAAAAAAAAAATATAGGTCATAAGACCAGAAAAATTACATTTTATGTACATTTTACACTATGTTTTTACATTTGTAATTTTACGTAACATAAAATATTTTTTACGGCGATAATATATTTTCTTACGTTCACTTTTTACGTCTGAAATAAGACAAAATTTACGAAACGTAAAATTACCGTGCATTCATGTTAAAATAGAGGGGGGGGTGAAGAATAACTATTCCTCACCCAAGGTGACGAATAGTCAATCCCTATATATATATATATATATATATATATATATATATATATATATATATATATATATATATATATATATATATATGATAAATTTTTCCTACTACCGGGTGTAGTTACTCCCACTTTGGTTTCGTATGTTGTAGGTAGTATCTATTATATTGAAGAGTACGTACGTGTAGTATGTAATATGTAAGAATGTTTGGGTAGTATATATACTATTTTATAGGTAGTATGTACCATATTTTGAGCATACTCCTTTTTACGTACAAATATGTACGTATTTCACAAATATGATAAAAACATGGGCTTACATGCAATTTTTTCACATAACTCGTTTTGGAGTATCTTAGATATAGTATATGAACATACTAAAAATGATAAAGTAGTATATATACTACCACATGGTAGTATATGAGATATGGGTGTAACTACACCCGGTAGTAGGAAGCATTTTCCATATATATATATATATATATATATATATATATATATATATATATATATATATATATATACATATATATATATATATATATCCTTAGAATACATTATATATAGCTTACTACAGACTCGACTATCTGAGCCACAAGCCCATGCTCCGTGATTCGTGCTGAAAGAGGAAAGCAAAAAAGGTGAAAGGATTTAGGAGAGTTTCTGTGGTGCATGTGCCTATATATCGTAGCTTACTACAGAAATAACTTCACACTGGCACTATTATCCGGCAAGTGTACGCGGCGTGTGCCATTCATCTGTCCGCGCATGACCGTTTCTTCCCCGGCATACTAGTTCCCATAGATATGTTATTATCTTACTAAAACTAGTAATTAGCACGAATGTTTAGGGTGCGAGTGTGCCTAGTTGAAGTTTTTTTCTGCATCGAATAATCATATGTCAAGCCATCTACGTGTATACATGCATACTAGACATTATATCATTGAATTATTGGAACCAGGACCTTCCAGAGGAGGGTATCATCAACTTCTCATTCTGTGGTTTATGAAGACACACACACACACACACGGAACTGCAAAAACTACATGTGGTACTGAGTAGAGCATTAACGGAAGCTCCGACGGTCGATCACATTGGAAGTGACTGCCTATGAACCAACGATGTATTATTTTAGGAACTACTGAAACTACTTGTGGTACCGAGTAGGATTTTCACGGAAGATCCGGTGATCGCTCACATTGGAACGGACCGCTCACTAATACACACACAGGACTGCCGCGACTACATGTGGTACCGAGTAGGGCATTAACGGAAGCTCCGATGACCGATCACGTTGGAACTGACCGCCTATGAACGCACGTGGTATTTTTCTTAGGAACTGCTGAAACTACTTGCTGTACTGAGTAGGGTATTCACACAAGATCCAATGATCGCTCGCATTGGAATCGACCGCTCATGAATAAACACACACACGGAACCGCGGAGACTACATGTGGTACCGAGTGAGGCATTAACGGAAGCTTCGATGATCGATCACGTTGGAACTGACCACATATGAACGCACGCGGTGTTGTTTTAGGAACTGCTAAAACTACTAATTTTGGGACGGAGAGAGTATTACACACTTTTCTCATCGTGGCGAAGAAGGTCCATTTCCGGGCACATCTTCGGCTACCATTGCTGAAATTTGTACATTACTATTCCCTCCGTCCCAAAATAAGTGTCGCTGATTTATTACAAGTTTAGTACAAAGTTGTATTAAGTCTGCGACACTTATTTTGGGACGGAGAGAGTATTACACACCACATATATAGCATATAGCCATACAAAAAGAAACATATATAGCATATAGTTTTTCACCCCTGACCTCTCGAAACTAATAATGCCCCTGAAAACAAAATGAAAACTATTTTGCTGATAACAAGCAGTTCTAGCATCATCTTTTTTGGTTTGTTTCGAAGATGATCTACTGGTTCCGGTGAAAAGGACTCCAACAAAGCTATATATATGATGATAATGGTGAGCAGTTGCTTCAGTGCTTTTAGTCGTCGCTAGGTGGTCTACGGATCTGCATGTAATTTTTATTATTTCTGGTGTTCGTTGTAATGCTATGATTGATGATGAATAGATCGAAAATTTTCCGCAAGGTATTGAACTTCAATAAATAAATTACAACATTGTTCTTTATTTCCAAATTGCACATCAGCTGACACACTAGTATGATCACTTGGAACAACAATAAAATTGATCACGATGTATGGGATGTCAAAGGTGGATGGGCCGGCGTCGCCGATGTGCCTGAAGAAGAATATGTATTTTTGCACGCATCTATGTATTGTTCCATTGAATAATAGCAGAGGCTGCTTACTAAACAACAGTTGCAATAATAACCTGTGCACTCTGGAGCACTCTTATGCACACACAATCCGTGTGGTAAATTAATCTTCTTGTTGACTTTATCATCCATGATTCGGCCTATGCGACGAAAATATATATTAACCATTATTAACCTTGTAACCTCTATATATACATACATTAATTATAACCATGTAACCTATATGTATGTGTATATATATATACATTAATAGTACCTAGCCATGGGCGTGCGGCGCACACCGCGCCCTGTTGATGTGTTGCGGTGAAACATGTATAGAAATTCAAACCTTTAGAAACATTTGAAAATAAAATCCAATGGTAACAAATCGGCCGATCAAAGGTGACGGTCCTGACCATCATCGAAGATGGAATTCTGTGAGAAAACAAGAACCGTCACCTTAGATACGTTCTTAGGTGAGGAAAAAAGTGATCCTATTAGGATTTTATTTATTCTGACGACGCTTCTATGACAGACCGGGTGACACTCAAAAACCATCACCACCACATTTTTTATGACGAAAATAAGTTTTACGTGACAAAATTGACATGTCAAACAACTTATCGAATGTGGGCAGCGTCCGAAGTAGGCTTCTCGGTCGCCGTGTCGGTCTGAATGTTGTGCCAGAAAGCCGTCCGGTCATGTCCGCTCTGATCGGCATGAATGCGGGTAGGCGGTCGTCGCGTCCATTCTCAGCGGCATGAATGATGACGAGGGTTCTAGAGCGGATGTCTTGGCGAGGTTTTTGGGTGGGCCTTGTGTGTTAGAGTCCAATGTAGTGGAGGTCTGGACGACCGTAAACCTCCCTTCGTTTGGTTCAGGTTTGTGAATTTCGGACATTCGGACCGGTCCGGACCATTTTGTTGGTCGGCGTGGATGTCAAAAAATTCAGGACGCCTTTTTCGGACATTTGGGGGTGATTTGGTGATCCGCGTTCTCCCACGACACTAGAACACCCATTCCCTTTGTCTTCTTTCCTATCGCGGAGCACCCCCGTCACCTCTCTCCACCGTGGGGTACTGCGCGCAAGCGATAACGAGGCTACGAGCCGCCAAGAGCAACCACAAGGGGAGCAACGTCATCGTCAACGAGTTACGGTGATCTCCAGATGGATATGTGACCGGTGCAAATTCGATGTTGCAACCAACACATGCTGATGCTGGGGCCAGTGAAAGCGAAGCTACGACGATGGTGTGAAAGCTGCGTTGGGGTGGCGTGATGCTCCAACTAGTGCCCGGAGATGCTGAAACAGGCGATGTGGGCAGCGTCGAATGCTACGACGGGACGATATAATGTTGCAGCCTTTGCCGGAAATGTAGGAACCGGTGATGCGTGAAGGTACGACGTTGCCACTAAAAGCCACGACGGGACAGCGTGATGCTGCAACCGTCGCCGGAGATGCTGGAACCAGCGATGCACGAAGCCGCGATGGCAACGCCAAAAGCTACGACGGCTGACGGGGCGGCGCGATGCTGTAACTGTTGGTGCAACAGCCGTGATACGCGTCCCCTAGCACTACTGCTCCGCCGCGCAGGTCGATCCATGTGACGGTTCCGTAGGTGACCGATCGCTCGCTACGCCGGTCGACCACTTCGTCGACCATTTTTCAAACTTGTCTCGCACGACCTGAAAACCAAGGGTGAACACATGGCCACGTTGGTCACTACTTGGATGGTTAGGACTTAGGAGGACAGTGAAATCTCCAACCCATCAGGGTTCAAGTTTTAAACTTGACATTTGGTGCTCGCATTTATCCGGATTTGTTTCACGCCTTTCAGCGATGCGCGTTCAGTGGGAGGAGACGTTCCCGTCGACTACGAAGGCGTATGTGCCGACTTTATCAATCTCAAGATGATATGCCAGCCCAGTCTCTCGGAGATGCTCGTAGGGATAGTGTGTGCGTGTGTTTTCTTATCAGCGTCATCGGTCTGTTGAAATCAGGCTTTACTGCAGGTCATCGATCCTTGTGTGAAATAGCGATCGATGATCGATCAGTGACGTGTACGTACTACGAAAGGGAAAAAATACTACTCGAAATGTTTTTCTTGGACCAACGAATCTCCAGAAAATCAATCGAGATGTAACACCGCGCCTGCTTTTTACCGGCCGGTCACCCTTCCGCAACAAGCTCCGGGGAGTACACACACGGACCATGGAACTTGCTACTTGTCGCACACGCTCAAGTCTCCGGCTGCAGCTTCAACCACACACCGCGGTCCGCAGTTCACACGCATTAAAAAGGCAACCGCAGTCCCAACTACCACCGCTCACCTCCTCTGCGGCCTCCAAGGCTCCAACAGCCCACGCCCGCCCGCCGCCCATGCCGCCGCCGCCTGAGGACCATCCCCTGCCGCGGCCAAAGCCAAAGCCTCCCAAGCCCAAGCCCAAGCCGGAGACGATGAAGCCGGAGCCGGTGCGCGGCCAGACCGACGCCGTCCTCCCGTTCCCTCCCGACCCCCTCGCCTGCGCCGCCCACTGCTCAGAGCCATGCGCCTACTACCGCCTCTGCCCGCCGCCGCCGCCCTCGAGCACCGCCACCGTGCATCTCCGGTCCTCCTCTCGCCTCCCCACCCCGCTCATCGCTCTATCGGCGTCCGTCCTCGCCGTGTTCGTCGTTCTCCTTCTCGTCCTGCTCGTCTGCCACGTCGTGCGACGGCGCCGGCGCCAGAGCGCCAACGCAGCGCCGCTGCCGCTGCACCACCAAGTCGCCCAAGGGGGGCTTCAGGCCGACATGGTGGTCCCTGTGCCGGCGGACAACGACTCCGACGACGGGGTGCACCACGTGTGGTACATACGGACCGTGGGGCTCGACGAGCGCGCCATCGCGGCCATCACCGCGCTGGTGTACGACCCCGACAAGTGCCGCGCCCTGGGGCTCGGCGGCGACGGCTGCGCGGTGTGCCTCGCGGAGTTCCGCGGCGGGGAGACGCTGCGCCTGCTGCCGCGGTGCGGCCACGCGTTCCACCGCGGCTGCATCGACACCTGGCTCCGCGCCCATGTCAACTGTCCGCTCTGCCGCGCTCCGGTCAAGGTCACCGCCGCCCCCGGTAACGACGCGAGCGAGCCCGCGGCAAACCTAGTCGCCGCCGTTGGTGCTGGCGCCGAGGAGACCGGTGGCGATGGCGTCCTGTCGGCGGAGATGGCTGTGAGGCGCGCCGCGTCCATGGTGGCGCTCCCGAGGCGGCCGTGGCCGGACGTCTCCCCTCGACCGCTGGCGTCGAACAGTGCGCGCGAGGGGGAGATGGGCCTAGCGAAGATCAGCAGAGCGCTGAAATCCTGGGAAGCGTTGGAGATAGCCGGCGTCAGGGTAGGCAGGTCTTCGTCCTTTGGGGCGGCGCCGCCGCGTTTGCCGGGGCGGTCAGGCCAGCCGGCCACAGGCATCAACGGCGACGAGATCCCACGTTGAACTGCGATCGATGCTGCTGCTGCTGGGGTGAAAGTTTTTGGAGTGAATAGCGTGAGCCTTGTGCATACACCGTGAGAATGTCATAAATTGTAAATAAGAATTACTGACGCAAAAGATGTGCTCTCTTGTATGCAAGAATCTAATAAGCTATGAAGATCATCTTCTGGTTCATACATGAGCTTAAAAAATACCCCCTGTGTAAAGAAATACAGAGGGAGTATGTGTTGATAAAAAAAATGCTCATCGATTTCAAGTTTCTTTTAATCATCCATGATACTGTACATATATTCAATTGTTTGGCCAATTTTCGATCCATTTCAACCCAGTTGAAGCGTAGGGATCGTGATGTGGAATTTATCCTGTTCCAATCTGAAATGAATTGGATCCCATTCCATTCCAATCCTCTGCGCTCAAAAGAACGCATCATCTTAGATTCAGAAAAGAAAGTACAATAGAGACTTGCCTGGCTGAATAAGAATTCTCAAGGAAGTTCCAGGGAGTGACTGGCCACCCACCTTGCCTTTTGTCACCATCGTGCTACCAAGACTGCATTAAAAATGATGCCTCCATTTGCAATGCCAAAGCAGGAGGTGAGGTGGGCAATCAATCCCAGTCACCTCATCAAAATGCAGATGTGCATCCTTTATTTCAACCAAGAAACTGTTGCAGTTCATTAAGTGAGATGGGTGAGTGTCAAGTGTGAGAGCAGGAGTAGAAAGCAAGCAGCCTGAGGAGACTGGGCCAGAGCAGGCAGCGGTCTCAAGTTTTTCAGGACATCTTGCATTTAGCTCTGCCGTGCGTGTTTCTCCTCCAGGCAGGCTCTTTCCTGTCCTGGACAAGATTCAGGGCCCGGTGTGAAATTGAAGTCTCAACAACTTTTTTAATAACTGTACCACCAAATAGATCATGCACCCGGTTCATGTTTAATGGTAAGAAACTCAACTCATTTTTTTTTGATAATATTATGGGAACACAATGATAGCTTTTCCAGCAATAACAATCTTGCTTCACACTAAAGCAGGACGCGGTACATGCAATTTTCTTTGGTCCTCGGTACTAGCCGTATGTTCAATTTGATCCGATGAATATGCATGCGAGAATCACACATTGGACTATTTATGTAGTTTTTCGGTAACATTGTTGTTATTTAATCCCCTATTTCTATGCAACAATGTAACCTGACTTACGGAGTTAAGTCGAGAGGGATTTGCATCCCACTGCGTAATTATATTGGAAAGCAAGGGACTATCCTTCCCCTGATAATTCCACCAATCTTTTCAAGGTGTTAGTTGCATTGTTGCAAACATTGGGTGGGTAGCTGGGCGTGGGATTTAATTTGGTCCAATGTAAATAAATAAATTTGTATATCGACCCGCTCAATAATTTCCAGTGATTAATAAGCTATATCCAAATGTATAGGACTATGATTTATTTTCTATAGCACTAAACATTAATGACATTTCTGGGGTTTATGAAATGTATGCATATGCACAAGATATCAATCTCTTCTCATTAATGAATCTATGCAAATGTATCATATATATTCCATTAATTTCCACCATAAGGAGCACAATAAATGCCATGCATATTTGTTTCTTCTCTGACTATTTGCATCTATATATATTCTATTTACATACTTTCCATCGTATCCTTCTGCACCCCCCCCCCCCCCCTCGTCCCTCAAAGATGATGAAACATGTCTACATTTTCTTGGTACTCTTCACCTTATGCTTAGATATAGTATCTACGGCATGGTGTCACAACCCATATATAAGAAGCCACATGCAATTAGAAAAGGGGGCATCGTCTGGTGGGAGCATATTATCGATTGAGCCTGAACAACAAGAGGGTGAAATGGTCGAACATGTAAGTTCATGCTTCTAGATGGCATATTTGTATATTATATCTACCATGTTAATATTATTTTCTACTTCAACTTTTCTTGTTTTTCTTAAATAAGAGCCTAACTGAGGTTTTTTTTTATTGAGACCTTATTAGGACTTGCAAAATCAATTTAAAAAAGCCAATATTCATATCAAACGTTTCACCCTCCTACTCCTAGCATGACAAATTTTGAGTTGCATAATTATCATGGTCTCCCTGGTTTGAATTCAACCCACACCTTTTGATCCGCAAATGTGATTCCATCTTCCTTGCCTTGTTTGGCATCATGTACATCAACAAAGTGTTCTGGTCTGCAATAGGTTTAATATAGTGGATTGTGGTGTGAGGCTGCTTTGTTAGTGGCAACAATGTCAAATTATGGGATGCGCATATTATACTTTTTTTTATAGTTTTAGCATTTAAAGCAAATATTTTGGGTCACTGGAGGATGACATTGCATAATAATGTTTTTTTATTTTGTATCCAATCATATGATTTCCACTTATAATGCAAATAAATAAAAATATTTATTGTTTGGCTATACAAAAGTTCTATGCCATGGTTTGAAGTGTGAACTGGGACTTGAGGGTGCAGTGACATGTATTAGCCCGATCAGGTTTCCCAGCACACTGAGACTACACAGACGTGAAATAAAATGATTTCATTTCCTTGTTTTTTTTTAGATCATCAGGGAGGCAAAAACCTCCCCGGCTCCATATATTTCAATGAAACCAGAGTTCAGTAACCAACAAAACCATGAAAAAAGCATGTCCTTCAGTGCTAGAACGGGAAACAAGACAAGAACTACAAGAACATACTGGTACAAGTCAGAAATAGAGAAACTAAGCACGGAGCTACAGAGCACGAATAAGCTAAAACAGTCCCAGCCCCCTGACGGCGTGGCACGGCTTCAGCAAATGTTCAGCACCATCTCCAGTCCTGTAGCGACTCCCAGGTCTTCCTCCAGCGCGATGGTTGGGTGCGCCCCTTTTGGTTTCTTCATCACAGGAGTGCTTGGAGATCCTGGTAGATCCAAAGGAGAGACGGGGCTGGCCAACAGCTGCCTTGCAAGCCACTTGTCAGGAACTCTTGGAGGCGGCAGAGGTCCCCCCCCCCAGGGCGCGACGTTCATCTGTGGATCTCTCAGCATCAAGGTTTTTTTGTGATCATGTGGGCCAACACCTTCAGTGTGTTCCACAGAAGCACTTACCCCACTGTAAGCTGGAAAGGTGTTCTGAGGATGTGGGAGGACATCGAGCAGAACTCCTCTATTTTTCCCAACGCATCCTCCTTGAAGAGAATCGTCCATTTTCTCAAAGTTCTCAGAATCAGCCACCACACCTGCTTCATATCAGACCAAATAATGTTGTCAAACACAAACGAGTTCCTAATTTTCCAAATGCTCCAAAGAATACAGGAACAAATAGAGTTTAAAGCAGAGTGTTTTTTACTGGCTGGCCAAAATTTGGCAACAGATAGGTAATCAGTCCCTAATTCACATGCAAAGAAGACAGAAACTGCCCTCCAAACCTGCTGTGCTACTACACAACCAAAAAACAAGTGAAATATGCTCTCCTGCTCATTGCAGAAAACACATTCAGGAGTTTTTTGAATCCCTCTTTTAGCCAGGTTATCTTTGGTCATCAGCTTATTATGAGAAAGCAACCATAAGAAAACCTGGACTCTAGGAGGGGCAATGATGGACCAGATTGAGGGGATGAACACAGGTTGTATCCCCCTAAAATTGATGATGCTATATAGTGACCCTGTGGTATATTCCCCTTTGCTCTCATATTGCCAGATCAGAGAGTCCCCCTCCACAGACAGTGTGGTTCCTCTAATGATCTGTTCCAATTCATACCAAGATTCCATCATTTTGTCAGAGAAGGTTCTCCTAAAGGTAAGTTTAACTTCTGAACCATCCCACACTTCTGCAAGTGTAGCACACTGCTGGTTGCAGATAGTGTAGAGGGGCCAGAACTGGACAGAGAGTGGGGAAGAGCGAAACCAAGTATCCTCCCAGAACCTGATTTTTGCTCCATCACCTACCACCCACCTGTAACCAAACTTTAAAGCTTGTGCTGCCCACATGACACCCTGCCAGAACTTGGAAGGGTTTTGTGGTTTGCAAGCAAAGATGTTGGGGGACTTCTTAATGTACTTATTATCTACAATTGTTCTCCAAATCTTACCTTCATCTTTGATATATCTCTTAACCCAATTACCTAGGAGGCAGAGGTTCACATCTTTGATGTTATGGATCCCCAAACCCCCGTGATCTTTCTTCATGCATACCAGGTGCCAGTTAGCTAAATGTAGTTTCCTACTCCCCTCAAAATCACTCCACAAACAGTGGGCCATTTGACTATTTATCAAGTCTAGAGCCCACTTGGGGAATTTAAAGAAGGACATTAAATATACTGGAATGCTAGACAGGCATGCCTTTATGAGGGTAAGCTTAGCAGCATAGGAAAGTAGTTTCCCTCTCCAACCTGCAATCCTCTTCAAGATCTTGTCTATTAAGGGTTGTATATCCTCCCTCCTAAGCTTATCATAGTGGAGGGGGATGCCTAGATATTTAATAGGGAAGGCACCTTCAGTGCAACCTAATAAGTTTACAAAAACCATAGTCTCCTCATGGAGGAGCCCTAAGGGAATGAGTTCACTCTTAGCATAATTAATCTTCATGCCAGAGACTTTTTCAAAGCAAGTCAACACCATTTTCAAATTGTTGGCTTTTTGCACATCTCTATCCAAAAACAGGATAGTGTCATCTGCATATTGCAGGCATGTGACACCCCCTGGGATAAGATCAGAACACAGTCCCCCAATAAGCCCATGTGATGATGCTTTGATTAGCATTCTGGTCAGAACATCTACTACTATGTTAAATAAAAGGGGAGACATGGGATCTCCCTGTCTAAGCCCTTTGTAGGTTTGGAATTTTTTTCCCTCTACTCCATTAATTTTCACCCCCATAGATCCTGCAAAAACAATCTGCTTGATCCAAGTAATCCAGAGCTGACCAAAACCTCTTTTACCTAACAGATCAATGAGGAATTCTAGGTCGACCTTGTCAAAGGCTTTCTCATAGTCTAACTTAAGGACAAGACCTGGGTTGCCAGATTGGTGAGTAGAGTGTAGCACCTCATGTGCTGTCACCACACTCTCCAGAATGAATCTGCCTTTTATGAAGGCAGTTTGATTGCTAGAGGTCAACAAATTCATAAGCAGAGCTAGTCTGTTTTTCATTTCCTTGTCAACCTCTTGCCATTTTAAAATATTAATTTGAATCCATTGCTCCATATTTTTTGGTTAAAACTTTCACAAATTATTACCAATATTAGTCTATACTTGCTACTTGCTTTTGTCCCGTTATATCTTTATCTAATGCACCGTGGAAGACAACCTACAAAAATGTCCATGTTTCATTCATTCCTTTGAAAAACTCAGAAGGACTACTAATTATGTTGATTTCTTTGCAGATTGCAGCTTACCAAACAGTACCAGATTCTGCGATAACATTGTACGGTGCCATGGCAACTTTAGATGTTTACGAGTCTCTGGCTGTCAAGGCCGGACAAATAGTATCTGCTGAAATCTGGGTAGAGAATTATCAAAAGGACAAGCCTAATTATGTTAATGTTGTACAAGTTGGATGGAATGTAAGCTAGATTTCCCTTATTGATACAAAACTATTGTATATTTGAAGTGTCCATATTGCTTGAAAAATCTGAAGTTTTTTTTTTCTATTTTCTGTAGATTCAACCTTCTTACTACGGCGACAACAAAACACACTTCTTGATAGGATGGACGGTATAATCAAGTTACCCCATTTTGGCCACTAAGTTTAAATTATTGCTTCAGTTTAGTTTCTTTTTGAGACTATTAAGTGCACACTCCTATGTTACTGCTAACATGAAAAAGTAAGCTCAAACGACATCATGTTGGTTTGCCATCTTGTTAACCAAAGGAAGATAATTTTGATGGTGTGGCCCTTGATATCAATCGAAACAACTCAATCATTTTTTCTCCAAATGTAGCATCTTCTAGTTAAAAGAATACCAGGAAACTGTGATTATTTACTGTTTATGGCAGACAAAAACCAGTGCATGATTTGTTTAACCAATGATTTTCATGGGGTTGGTTAGGCTGATGGAAACAAGACTAAGGGATGTTTTGATTTGAAATGCGATGGATTTGTACCAGTGAAAAATCGTCCAATCACTCCAGGAGACACTCTTGAGGGAAAAACTAAGATATCTATCAAGATATTCAAGGTGGGATGTCAACTTTCTTACCATGTCTCCAATTTCTCTGACTATTCAAACAATTGGATTTATTGGGCTTATGTGTTACCTAGAAATAATATTTTTATTTCTTTGGTTCGGTGTATTGACTAAATAGCAACTACGTAGTTCTTATATATTTTAGAATGATTTGAGTGAGAGTTTCCATACAACAAGTTCATTTCAGCCATTTCCATTTTACAGAGTAAAGAGAACGGAGATTGGTGGTTACACTTTGCCCGTGTTGGTGAAAAGTTTGCTCCCGTGGGATATTGGCCACAGAATCTTTTCAAAAGTTTGGTGGACCATGCAAATTATGTGACTTGGGGTGGCTACACTAGATCTCTTGTCAGGAATCCCAGCCCTCCCATGGGCAATGGACGCTGGCCGGGAGGAGACTCTGCTTCATTCCAAGATGTGAAATATGTCAATAATGATGGGCATGGTTATCTTCCAATGCCTAGTCTTCATTCTAGGGTAACCGATACAGCATGCTATCGAGTTGGTGAATTCATGACCGACAAGTTCAGCTATGGAGGGCCTGGAGGTTGTGTTAATTAGTATCGTTATGCACTAAGATGTACTATCTTCAATAAATACAAGTTTCGCCTTTACTATATCATTCGGTGAATACAAATTGAATAAATGCCATGCTCTCACATTCATACCGACATGACATTTCAGTCATAGTTTTGTATTCCTATGTTTATGGGAGTGTCTATATTACAGTCGACTGAAAACAAATTGAACTTCAGTCAAAAAATTTCACCAGTAACAACGTGACTATGTACGTATGTATGACAAAAGAAACAAAAAAAATGAATGTATGTGTGAATTTATGTCATGAGAGCAAAAGATGACTGAAAACGAGGTTTGTTTCAGTCAAAAAACGTGACACTAGTAGAAAACAGGGATTTGGTCCAGCCCTGAAAAGCCCATTAATCCCGGTTCACTCACGAACCGGGACCAATGGGGGCATTGGTCCCGGTTCGTGAGGCCAGGGCGCCGGCCGGGCCTCGTGGGCCATTGGTCCCGGTTCATTTGACCCCTTTGGTCCCGGTTCCAGACACGAACCGGGACCAATGGGCCTCGCTCCTGGCCCACAACCATTGGTCCCGGTTTCTGGCTGGAACCGGGACCAAATGATGTCCTTTAGTCCCGGTTCCAGCCACAAACCGGGACCAATGGTCGGCCTATATATACCCCCCTGCCCGCGAGGAGAGCAGTGCACTGCTCTATCTTTTTGGCCGGCCGTGGGAGAGCTTTGTGGTGCTCTAGCTCACCTCCTATGCACATGAGGTGTTCGATGAAATGCCCGAGCCACACTTAAGCTTTCTCCTCTCGAAGCTCCTTGTCCAAGCTCCATTTTCCTCAAGATTTGTCTAGGTTTGGCGGTCCGTCCTGTCCCGTCCTCGTCCTCACCGTCATCGATCGCCCGCGCCCATCTCGGCGCCGGCACCACCGTGGTTAGCCTCTTCTTCTTATCTTCTTTCTAAAAGAAAAAAGTTCTTACTTGTATGATTTAGATAGATACTTGTGTAATTTTCTTACTTTTATTATTGTTTGTTATTATATAGTGCAATGGTTTTGGTATCCGCCTCCGTCGGCCCTCGTCCTGTCTATGATTCGGATGTGGTATATATTATCTTTTCTAACAATTTGTTTTATTTAGTGTTTATGACAATTATGCCAACCAACGTGACATAGATTTTTTAATCTAGGAGGTATGTGAACCGGAAATTCCAACCGACATAGAAATTCTTGTCGAGAAGGTAAATTTGGTTGAAAAAGAAAACAATTACTTGAAAGAAAAATTACAAAGAGTTGAAGAGGAGAAGATGAAGTTGGAGTTGCATGTTGCCGATGTCGTCGACGATCACAAGATCAAGATGGATGCAATGCGCTTGAAGATTAGAAAGATTAGAAAATATGCCATTCATACTGAGGCTTGGTATCATTATGCCGTTGGATCAATTGGTACCTTAGTTGCGGTTATGATCGCATTTGTTGTTGCATATAATTTTTTTACATAGTTTCAATGTATGTTTTAATTAGATGCTCTAGAGAGTTATATGTTGTTCAATAATGAGAACTATATAACGCACGCAGATGAACCGGCAATGGATGTACGGTGACCGACGCACCTCCGAGTATATTAAGGGCCTGCATAATTTTCTCGAAGCGGCTGAGGCAAACAAGCAGAATGGTTTTATGCATTGTCCATGTACTGTCTGTGAGAATACGAAGGCTTTCTCCAACTCTAAAACCCTTCACTTCCACCTGCTTGAGAAGGGTTTTATGCCACACTATAATGTTTGGACCAAGCACGGAGAAAGAGGGGTTATGATGGAAGACAACGAAGAAGAAGAGGATGATGACAACTACCCGCCCCCTGAATACGGTGATGCTGCAATGGGGGAAGCTGAAGATCAAGAGGAACCAGACGATGTGCTCGATGATGATCTTCGCCGGGTCATTGTTGATGCACAGAGAGAATGCGAAAGTGAAAGGGAGAAGTTGAAGTTCGATCGCATGTTAGAGGATCACAAAAATGGGTTGTACCCAAATTGCGAAGATGACAACAGAAAGTTCGGTACCACACTGGAATTGCTGCAATGGAAGGCAGACAATGGTGTATCTGACAAGGGATTTAGTTCGCTACTGAAAATAATGAAGAAGAAGCTTCCAAAGGATAACGAATTGCCCGGCAGTACGTACGAAGCAAAGAAGGTTCTATGCCCTCTAGGATTGGAGGTGCAGAAGATACATGCATTCCCTAATGACTGCATCCTCTACCGCGGTGCGTACGAGGATTTGAACGCATGCCCGGTATGCGGTGCATTGCGGTATAAGATCAGAAGAGATGACCCTGGTGATGTTGAGGGCCAGCGCACCGGGAAGAGGGTTCCTGCCAAGGTGATGTGGTATGCTCCTATAATACCACGGTTGAAACGTCTGTTCAGAAACAAAAAGCATGCCGAGTTGATGCAATGGCACATAAAAGACCGTAAGAAAGATGGGAAGTTGAGAGCACCCGCTGACGGGTCGCAGTGGAGAAAGATCGAGAGAAAGTGGAGCGACTTTACAGATGACCCTAGGAACGTATGGTTTGGTTTAAGTGCAGATGGCGTTAATCCTTTTGGGGAGCAGAGCAGCAAGCATAGCACATGGCCTGTGACTCTATGTATGTATAACCTTCCTCCTTGGTTGTGCATGAAGTGGAAGTTCATTATGATGCCAGTGCTCATCCAAGGCCCTAAGCAACCCAGCAATGACATTGATGTGTACCTAAGGCCATTAGTTGATGAACTTTTACAGCTATGGAATGGAAGAGGTGTACGTGTGTGGGATGAGAACGAACAGGAGGAATTTGACCTACATGCGTTGCTGTTTGTAACCATCAACGATTGGCCTGCTCTCAGTAACCTTTCAGGACAGACAAACAAGGGATACCACGCATGCACACACTGTTTAGATGACACCGACAGTATATATTTGGACAAATGCAGGAAGAATGTGTACCTGGGGCATCGTCGATTTCTTCCGACCAACCATCAATGTCGAAAGAAAGGAAAGCATTTCAAAGGTGAGGCAGATCACCGGAAGAAGCCTGCCCTCCGTACTGGTGATCACATACTTGATATGGTCAATGATTTACATGTAATCTTTGGAAAGGGTCCTGGCGGACTATCTGTTCCGACTGACGATGCGGGACGCGCACCCATGTGGAAGAAGAAATCTATATTTTGGGACCTACCCTATTGGAAAGACCTAGAGGTCCGCTCTGCAATCGATGTGATGCACGTGACGAAGAATCTTTGCGTGAACCTGCTAGGCTTCTTGGGAGTGTATGGGAAGACAAAAGATACACCGGAGGCACGGGAGGAACAGCAACGTGTGCATGAAAAAGACGGCATGCATCCAAAGCAGTATGAAGGTCCTGCCAGCTACGCTCTTACCAAAGAAGAGAAGGAAATCTTCTTTGAATGCCTGCTCAGTATGAAGGTCCCGTCTGGCTTCTCGTCGAATATAAAGGGAATAATAAATATGGCAGAGAAAAAGTTCCAGAACCTAAAGTCTCATGACTGTCACGTGATTATGACGCAACTGCTTTCGGTTGCATTGAGGGGGCTTCTACCGGAAAATGTTCGATTAGCCATTGTGAAGCTATGTGCATTCCTCAATGCAATCTCTCAGAAGGTGATCGACCCAGAAATCCTGCCAAGGTTAAGGAGTGACTTGGTGCAATGTCTTGTTAGTTTCGAGCTGGTGTTCCCACCGTCCTTCTTCAATATCATGACGCACGTCCTAGTTCATCTAGTCGACGAGATTGTCGTTCTGGGCCCTGTATTTCTACACAATATGTTCCCCTTTGAGAGGTTCATGGGAGTCTTAAAGAAATATGTTCATAACCGCGCTAGGCCAGAAGGAAGCATCTCCATGGGCCATCAAACAGAGGATGTCATTGGGTTTTGTGTTGACTTCATTCCTGACCTTAAGAAGATTGGTCTCCCTCAATCGCGGTATGAGGGGAGACTGACTGGAAAAGGCACGCTAGGAGCGGACTCAATAATATGTAGGGACGGGCATTCTTGGTCTCAAGCACACTACACAGTTCTACATAATTCTACCTTGGTGACCCCGTATGTCGATGAACACAAGAATATTCTGTGCTCCAAACACCCGGAGCAGTGTGACGACTGGATTACATATGAACACATCAGAACTTTCGGCAGTTGGTTGCAAACACGTCTCATGGGTGACAACACTATTTCTGATGAGTTTTACTCGTTAGCCAGGGGACCATCTTCGACTGTATTGACTTACAAAGGGTACGAGATAAATGGGAATACATTTTACACGATCGCCCAAGATCAAAAGAGCACCAACCAAAACAGCGGTGTTCGCTTTGATGCAGCAACCAATAGGGGAAAGGACACATATTATGGTTACATAGTGGACATATGGGAACTTGAGTATGGACATGATTTCAAGGTCCCTTTGTTTCAGTGCAAATGGGTCAATCTGTCAGGAGGCGGGGTACAGGAAGACCCACTATACGGAATGACAACAGTGGATCTGAACAATCTTGGGTACACAGACGAACCATTCGTCCTAGCCAATGATGTGGCGCATGTTTTCTATGTGAAGGACATGTCTACCAAACCGAGAAAAAGAAAAGATAAGGAAGCGAATACATCATACGATGAGCCAAAGCGCCACATAGTTCTTTCAGGAAAAAGAGACATCGTGGGATTGGAGGGCAAGACAGACATGTTAAACGATGTCAAGGCTGACCCAAGCACCCTATTAAACGATGAAGATTATCCATGGTTACGGCGCAATAAGCAAAGGACACAAGCAAAGAAAAAGTGAAGACTTTCTCTCCACAACTATATCATTGCAGTTACATGTGAAGAAATGAAATGCCTTTTGTAACAGATGAGTTTTCGTCCGAAACCCTGATACTTCGAAAGAGATTGTCCGTTTTGTACACGAAGTGCATCCAGTTTTTGCCGTAACCCTCTCAACTTTTTATAACATGCTATGTGGGTGAAATGATGATACCATGCCAACTTTCAACCTTTTCAGAGTTCATTTGTAGTGCTTTTCAATTTCAGGGTCATTTAGCTCAAAAAATCAGTAAATGCATGAAAAATACCAAATGAAGTCAGAAAGGGTTGAAAATTGATGATGTGGCTTTAAATGGTGCATTTTGAACACACAAAAAGTCTGGAGTTCAAATAAGTTCAAAAAAATGAAATCCCTTTGTAACAGATGAGTTTTCGTCCGAAACCCTGATACTTCGAAAGAGATTGTCCATTTTGTACACGAAGTGCATCCAGTTTTTGCCGTAACCCTCTCAACTTTTTAGCACATGCTATGTGGGTGAAATGATGATACCATGCCAACTTTCAACCTTTTCAGAGTTCATTTGTAGTGCTTTTCAATTTCAGGGTCATTTAGCTCAAAAAAAATCAGTAAATGCATGAAAAATACCAAATGAAGTCAGAAAGGGTTGAAAATTGATGATGTGGCTTTGAACGGTGCATTTTGGACACACAAAAAGTCTGGAGTTCAAATAAGTTTAAAAAAATGAAATCCCTTTGTAACAGATGAGTTTTCGTCCGAAACCCTGATACTTCGAAAGAGATTGTCCATTTTGTACACGAAGTGCATCCAGTTTTTGCCGTAACCCTCTCAACTTTTTAGCACATGCTATGTGGGTGAAATGATGATACCATGCCAACTTTCAACCTTTTCAGAGTTCATTTGTAGTGCTTTTCAATTTCAGGTTCATTTAGCTCAAAGAATGAACTAATAGCAAAAATAATGAACTAGAAAACTTTTATGAAACTCTAATAGCAAAAAGAATGAACTAAAAATAATCAATTAAAATATTCTGTTATGATCAATTAAAACAAAACTATAATATTCTTCAATAGCAAAAAGAATCAACTAAAAAGCTTTTATAAAACTCTAATAGCAAAAGGAATCAACTAAAAAGTTTTTATAAACCTCTAGTATTTTTGAAACTAAAATTATATAAAATTTATGCAACTAAAATTATCAAAGTATTTTTTGTTCAAAACATTAATAGCAAAAAGAATTTTCATAACGATTTTTTTGTTAGAAACTTTAATAGCAAACTAAAATAACCAAATCTGTTTTTGATTAAAACAGAAATTTAAAATAACCTAAAACTTACCAAATTGAATATAATGATAAAACACAGTAATATTAAATAGCAGGAAAAAGAATCACTCAAAAATCTATTTTTTAGTAAAGTTATTCACAAACTAGTGATTCACACAAATTTCAAAAAATTCAAATTTAAACTATTCAAATTTGAAAACTAATGGCACTAACAGAAAGTTTATAATTTTTGTGACCTAAAAGCAAAAAGAATCACTGAAAAACAGTAAGTAGGAACAAAATAAAATAAATAAAGCAAAAAACAAAACAAAAAAAATGGATTTTTTTTAAAAAAAATGCCACCTACTGGGCCACCACGGCCTGAATACGACTAGAAACCCAACCAGCTTGTTGGGCCAGGACTCAGGCCCGCAGAAGGCCCAATAGGCCCACAGGCAGTGACAGATTAGGCCCGGAAGCCTGCAGTTGAGAGGAGCTCGAGAGGGTGTGCGCAGCAGCGCTTATAAACCACTCTCGAGCTCTCTCAGCTAGCGAGGTGGGACTAAAAATTTGGCCCCGGGCAGCACCACCCTTTGGTCCCAGTTCGTGGCACCAACCGGGACCAATGCGCCCCTTTAGTCCCGGTTGGTGCCACCAACCGGGACCAAAGGTCCCTGTTTCCCACCTTTTGGGCTGCTGAAAACTGACCTTTGGTCCCGGTTGGTGGCACCAACCGGGACTACAGGGGTGCATTGGTCCCGGTTGGTGCCACCAACCGGGACCAATGCTCTGGGTATATAAGTAGCACTTAGGCTGCCCAGACTTTTCAGTTCTCATCTCGCCCCCGCCCCCGACGACGCCGACGAAATCGACGCCGCCAGGCTGCCCAAACGCCACCCGCTGCCCCCGCCGTCGCCGCCAAGCCCTGCCCCGACGCCGTCAGGCTGCTCCACCTCGTCGTCGTCGCCGGCGCCGAGCTGCCCCGACGCCGTCCCCGCTCCCACTGTGAGCCGCCATGCCGTTCCCCTCCTCTCCTCTCCCCCCCGCACGCCCCGACGCCGCCGCCCGTCGCGATGCCGACGCCGCCCGCGCTCCGGCCGCCCGCGCTCTGCTTGCCGCGCCGCCGCCGCCGCCCCGGCCGCGCTCTGCTTGCCGCGCCACCGCCGCCGCCTCTGCCTTTTTTTTGATCATATGTATGCATTGATGTATATGTATGCAGATGTGTATGCATATTTATATGGATGATCCATGGATATGTATGCATTGATGTATAATTTTTTTGTTCATATAACTTTTTTTTGTTCATAGAATTTTTTTTTGTTCATAGAACTTTTTTTGTTCATAGAAAGTTTTTATATATGATCCATGGATATATGAGCAATGATGATGTTGTTGATGATATGAGTTCTTTGATGAAATGATGATATGATATATATATATAGTTCTTTGATGATGATGATATGATATATATATAGTTCATTATGTTGATATATAGATTATCTTCATTATGGTGATATATATATAGATTATTTTCATTATGGTGATATATAGATTATTTTTTCTTTAGAATTTTTCTGTAGATGATATGATGATGATGATGATGATATATAGAGTTCTTTGATTGTGATGATAGATGATGATGATATATATATAGAGTTCTTTGATTGTATGAAAACTTGGTCAATTTTTTGTTCATAGAAATTAGTTAAAATTTACCAAGTTACTAAGTTACTAAGTTAAAATGTTCATATATTCAAAATGAGTTAATTAAAAGACTCACCGATAACTTCGACATGAGGGGGGACGTCGGACATGCATGAGTGAGAGAGGCGGTCCGCTCGCCCGACCAACTATCGAGGCCACCCAAACCCTAGAAGAAAGAGCGTCATTGTCGATCTACCCCCTCCCCGATAACTTCGACATGAGGGGGGACGTCGGACATGCATGAGTGAGAGAGGCGGTCCGCTCGTCCGACCAACTATCGAGGCCACCCAAACCCTAGAAGAAAGATCATCGTTGTCGATCTACCCCCTCCCCGATAACTTCGACATGAGGGGGGACGTCGGACATGCATGAGTGAGAGAGGCGGTCCGCTCGCCCGACCAACTATCGAGGCCACCCAAACCCTAGAAGAAAGAGCGTCGTTGTCGATCTACCCCCTCCCTGATAACTTCGACATGAGGGGGGACGTCAGACATGCATGAGAGAGAGGCGGTCCGCTCGCCCGACCAACTATCGAGGCCACCCAAACCCTAGAAGAAAGAGCGTCATTGTCGATCTACCCCCTCCCCGATAACTTCGACATGAGGGGGGACGTCGGACATGTCATGTGGAATTTTTTTTGTTCATATAGAAAACTCCGGTAACATAGATTTATCAAGAATGCCCCCATTATGGATGTATATTTTCATGTGGAGATAGATGATGATGTTGATAGATAGATAAATGATTTTGTTGATATATATATATAGTTCATTATGTTAGATAATTTGATGAAATGATGATATATATATAGATGATATGATGATATATATATGATGCTTTGTTGGAAACAATTAATTTTTCTGTTGTTGATATGATGATATATATATATATGATATGATATATATATATATATATATGAGATGTATGTTCATGTGGAGATGAGATAGATAGATAAATGGTCATGTGGAGATGAGATGTATGTTCATGTAGAGATGAGATAGATGTATGTCCTCGTCGCCGGCCTCGTCGGACATGACATGAGGGGTGAGCGTCGTTGTCGTCTACCCCCTCCCCGATAACTTCAACATGAGGGGGGACGTCGGACATGACACGAGGGGTGAGCGTCGTTGTCGTCTACCCCCTCCCCGATAACTTCGACATGAGGGGGGACGTCGGACATGACATGAGGGGTGAGCGTCGTTGTCGTCTACCCCCTCCCCGATAACTTCGACATGAGGGGGGACGTCGGACATGACATGAGGGGTGAGCATCGTTGTCGTCTACCCCCTCCCCGATAACTTCGACATGAGGGGGGACGTCGGACATGACATGAGGGGTGAGCGTCGTTGTCGTCTACCCCCTCCCCGATAACTTCGACATGAGCGGGGACGTCGGACATGACATGAGGGGTGAGCGTCGTTGTCGTCTACCCCCTCCCCGATAACTTTGACATGAGGGGTGAGGGTCGTTGTCGTCTACCCCCTCCCCGATTTATCAAGAATGCCCCCATTATGGATGTGCACAAGTTGATCCAATTTTTTTCTGATCTCATCTATATATATATTCTTCTATATGTCACGTTGTTTGTCAAAGTATTGAAAAAATCCATGGCTTCATCATTAGCCGGAAGTAACATGCGTATGATGCTACGAAGCTCTTCAAAGTTGTTTTGGAATGGAGTTCCGGATAGAATAATTCGCTTTTTGGTACGAATTTCAGCAAAGGCCTTCCAAATAGCGATATTCGGAAGGCTCTTGCTGAACTTCGTACCAAAAAGCTAATTAATTATCCTATCCGGGACTCCGTTCCAAAACAATTTTGGAGAGCTTCGTACCATTATGCGCCTGTTACTTTCGGCTAATGATGAAGCCTTGGTTTTCTTGAATCCTTTGACACTAGACAACGTGACATATAGAAGGGTAGATGAGATCAGGAAAAATATGGACCATTTTCTGCACATTCAGAATGGCGCCATTTTGTTAATTAAATCCCTTAAAGGTTAAGAGAATCCCTTGTTTGACATTCATGAGAGAGGCGGTCCGGACGTCGGACATTCATGAGAGAGGCGGTCCGGACGTCGGACATTCATGTTTGTATATTAATTGCCATGTTGTAATATTTGCAGAAACTATGGATCAAAGAGACTTGGAACAAGAACAGTTGTTGGGGGACATAATCCACGGCGGACGTGATGTCTTGTCGTTTCTCAATGACACCGATGGTCTGGAAGGAGAGGATGATGGCTCCGGTGATCGAACAATGGAGGAGGAAGGACATGATCATGATGGCTCCGGTGACCGAATGCCGGAGGAAGAAGGAGACCATGATGACGGTTCCGGTGACCGAACGGAGGAGGGAGCTGTTGCAAAGTCCGGCGAGGTATATATATTAATTAAGCCTGTGCTGACTAGCTAATTTATGCATTAATTGTTTTGGTATGTACATATATTAACTCTTCTTTCTTCTTTTATAGCCCTCCGGATCGAGCGAAACTTCGGTAACGAGACGAGGCCCGAAGAAGAAGTTGCGCAAGGCTGAAAGGTTCACGATCACAGCACTCGCGGACGATGGCCTACCGATTGAACCCAAGCGGACCAAGGACGCATTTGCTGCTCAGTGCGGAGTTATTGTTAGGGACAACATCCCGATCAGCATCAAGCAATGGAATAAGCCTAAGGACGACGCCCATGAAGGTGATTATGTCACCGATAGACAGAAAGATGATCTTTGGACCGCGCTGAAGGCAAATTTCACCCTACCGCCAGAGGAGGATCCGAACAAGCCAGTTATAGAGCCACTGATCAAGGCGTGTGCTCTTAAGAAGATGGCAGATCTATTCAGGAGGTGGAAGAATGTGTTGAAATCAAAGTTTGTCGACAAAGGGAAGACTCCAGAATTCACCGGCCGATTTGAGAAGATAAGAGATCACTGACCCGCATTTGTGGCCTACAAGACATCGAACAAGAGTAAGAAAATGTCAGAGACAAACAAGAACAACGCTGCAAAGAAGCAGTATCACCATCACACGGGGTCAGGTGGCTACCTCAAAGCCCGGCCGTTGTGGGACAAAGCTGAGAATGACCTGATTGCTAAAGGGGTCGTACCACAGACATTGAACTGGCCAGACTGTTCAAGGACTTGGTTCTTCGGAGTTGGGGGAACTTTGGACCCTGAAACAGGGAAGTGCCGTTGGACGGACGAGCAACTTGCAATACCCGTCACGAAGCTTCAGGAGTATATCACCGCAGCGCAGGAAGGGACGTTCATTCCCGACAGAGAGAAGGACGAGCTGACTGAGGCCCTAGGGAATGCTGAGCACCCTGGACGAACACGAGGCACACCAGGCTCCGTTCCGTGGAAGGTTGGGTTTCCCGACGCAGGCGGTTACAGAAGCCGGGAGAGAAAGAGGAAAGCGGAGCTGAGCGAAATTCAGAAGCTCAATGCAAGACTACAAAAGCTAGAGGAAGCTGAGAGCCAGCGAGCTGCCGGCCAACCATCTCAGCGGCACGAAGCTACCCCAGAAGCTACCCCGCCATCTCAGTGGAGAAGCAGCATCGCTTCCACGGAGCCCGTTCAACCTGACTTCACGTCTCCTAGCTACCCCATGGATACTATCACGGAGGCTCAACATTGCGAGCTTATGACGAAATACCGGAACCTCACTTTCAAGGCGGCTGTCGGCTCTGTTGCACCTCCTCAACCCAACGGAACTTTTCACTGCCGTCCGATTCCACATGGCTATGCTCTTGTGATGGTGGATGAAGTAATGGAGGGATTTGAGGAGCTCGAGCTTGACCACTCTACAGGTGAAGGGGAGAATCGGCTGGTTCGTGCCCTGAGGAGTACATGTCTATGGCAGAAGGAGTACATCAAGCTTCCAAACTGGACGCCTCCGCCTCCTCCTCCTCCTCCGGCGAGTCAGGGCACTCCGCCTCCTCCTCCTCTTCCTCCTCCGGCGAGTGATCAGGGCACCCCGCCTCCTTCTCCGGCTCCTCCGACGCGTGAGGGCACTCCGCCTCCTCCTTCGCCTACTCCGGCGCGTCAGAGCAGTCCGCCTCCTCCTCCGCCTCGTCGGCAACGGCGGAAGACAGACGCCGCCGCTCTGGCTCCTCCGGCGCGTCGGAGCACTCCGCCTCCTTCTCCGCCTCGTAAGCAACGACAGAAGAGAGACGCCGCCGCTCCGGCGGCTAGCAGTACAAGCAGAGGCGGGAGGGAATACAGATACGGTCCATCTCTCAAGCCTCTGGAAAAGTTACCATATGAGAGGACCGAGTCTGAAAACGAGGAGATATGTCAGGCCCAATTGAGGGCCCATTTTGCAAAGAAAACTCCACCTCCGAAGGAGAAGCTAGATCCGGTGAAAGTGAAGCGCACTATCGATGCCCTGAAGCGACCACCACCGCCTCCGCCGGATTCCAACTTTGTCCGCTGTGTTAAAAAGACATATCAAGATGCGCGGCAGTCGGGAAGTACTTCCAGTGATGCAAGGTTAGCAAAACGAAGAAGTGGGAAAAAAATTCCCCAGCTCGGCGAACAGGCGAACCAATCGTGCCCCCCGCTCAAGGTGTCTAGCGATATCGTCGCTAATCATCCGGGGATGGTGCCCGGTACCAATCCTGGTGATTACCTGAGCGATGATGTACAGTTTGAGCCGTTGGAGGTGGACGAATTCAGTTACCGGTACGGGCGGCCTCTCGTCAAACCTGATCATCCTCCTCTAACAACGATGATGCGAAGATTCCATGATTGGTACATGAAAACCTGCAGCGAGTCTGGTAGGGATACTTTGACGCTGAGAATTAAAGAGGAGCACGACCTCGTTGGAATGGATCAGTTGTCTGTTGAATTTGACGAGATATTCCAGTTATACAATCAAAAGGCCCTCGACAAAACAATCTTGACTTGCTACTGTCTGTAAGTACTACTTCTGTAATTAAGTCTCTCTATATATATAGCTCAGCTCTTTCATTGCATGTATATATAATTATCCTCACTATATTATGCAGATTGAAGATCGTGAAATGCAGAAAAGCACAAATCTATGACATTGGGTTCATTAACCCAAATATCATACATGAGTTTACGGTTAAAACCAATGTCACACAAACCGAGGACAACTTACTACAATCGTTGCTTAAAAATCAAAACAAAGAGACAATACTCTTTCCTTACAACTTCAAGTGAGTGTTACTGTCTTGTGCATATTCGGTTTCCCTTATTACTCGAGGTTATAGTAATGTAATTGATGAGTTATGCATGCGTGCGCAGGTTCCACTTTATTCTGCTAGAGATTAAGCTTGAGCGGGGAGTAGTAATCGTCTTAGACTCGAAACGAAAAGATCCCCAGGAATATGCGGACATGACTGAAATGCTCCAGAAGTAAGTTCAATCGATCATTATCGCATCATATCGGCAACTTTGTTCATTTCCTGATATCAAGTAATTATTTTCTTTGTCTGGCAGGGTTTGGAAAGAGTTCACCGCAATTGTTCCGGCACTGCCGAGGGAGCTGCGATTTACACACCTGAAAGTAAGTACTACTAGCTAGTTCCGCGCATCTCCCATTGATTCTAGTTTCATCAATACCATTTATCATGCTTGATTATCAGTTTGATTGAACTCTATTTCTCGTAAAGTGCTTGTGGCAGGAAACCGGGAATGATTTTTGTGGATACTATGTTTGCGAGTTCATCTACAACGCGACGACCCCTAAGCGGGGCTACTCTGAAAAACAATTTCAAGTGCGTAAGCAATAATATTCACAATTTTATTTTATTACCATGATTTGTGTTGAGTTTCATTCATATATATGTATTGACCCCCTTCTTCAAATTAGATGTGGCAGATGTGGGATGAACTCCTACCACATGATCGCATACGAGCAATTCAAGAGGAATTGGCGGGATTCTTTCTTCACCACGTCATAAATAAAGCCGGAGAATACCATCTGGAATTTGACATTAGATGTTAGGGATTGTAAGAGATCTTATATTGTATATATGTAGCTAGTAGCGTCGGATAGATATACGAAAACTTGTTGTTCGACCAATCTCTCGGAGAAAGAGAGGTCGATCACTTCTCTCTGTATATGTTCATGACGATCTTGTGACTTAATGGTTCCTTCATTTGCTTACTAGCTAGCGTGTCGAGTTCTCTCTATAGTAGCTACCGTCGACCAAGCACGGAGAAAGAGAGGACACTTCTCTCTATTAGCTAGCTAACACAATATGAAACCCCTAAATTAACCCTACAAAACCCCCTAAACCCCCCCTTTAAAAAAAACAAAACCCCCAGCTCCTGCCAGATGCTGACGCGTGGATGCCTTTTGGTCCCGGTTGGTGTTACCAACCGGGACTAAAGGTCCTCCTGCCTGGGCTCCCCGCAGCGGCCACGTGGAGGGCCTTTGGTCCCGGTTCGTAAGCAAACCGGGACTAAAGGTTTTGGGCTTTAGTCCCGACCCTTTAGTCCCGGTTCCAGAACCGGGACAAATGGGCCTCTGGAACCGGGACAAATGGCCCTTTTTCTACTAGTGTGACCATGTAATAAGTGCACTAAACCTGTATGACGCTAAATTTGTCTTTTTTGCTGAGAGCTACTCAGATGTCCAAACAAGCTAAAATTTGCCACGGAGCTCACGCACTGAAACATCTACCATGCCAAAAAAAACGGTTTTTTTTTGAAATTTTCTATATTTTACTGTTCATGGCAGGTGTAGATGAGTTCGGGAGCCAAAAGGCCCACTAGATACCTATTTTATCCTGATTCTAGAAAAACTAAATAAGTTCTATAAAAATATTGTTGCAAACTTATACAGAGAAAACAGTTCTAAGTTTATACAAGACTAAGTGTAAAACCACATGAGAACTGAACTAATCTGCAAGTTTTACAGAACTAATTCTGCAAAAATACTGGCAAAAATACAACAGTAAATCTATACAAGCATGAGTGTACACTACAAACCACTTAATTGAATTTTAGTGTAAATTAACGCACCTGACATTGTACCAGCCCCACGCAGCCGCTCCTCCCCTAAAAAATATTAGGGTTCCTCCGCCTCCCGCCAGCGCCGCCACCGGTCCGCCTCGTCTCTGGTGGCCTTAGGGCCATGGAGGCGTGGTGGATCCCGGCCCTTGCCGGTGGGAGGGCTCCGTTTTTAGATGTGTTTTCGAGTTTTGTTAGGGTTTGTGTCCTGCTCAGGAAGGCGAGACGGCGGTGGCCCCCTGAAGATGGAATAAGCTTCTCCCCGCCTAGCCCCCGTTCCGGTGGTGCATCTAACATCGTCGGTGGGCGTGTGGAGGTGTGTCTCTGGCGGATCTGCCTTTGTTGGATTTGCTCGGATCTGTTCGTCGTTCGTCTACGTTCGTGTGTCTTCAGGTTGGATCCTTCCGATCTACGCTACTCTTTATCGGCGGCGGTTGCTGTTCTGGTGCGCTGGTCCTATGGGGCCTTAGCACGACGACTTCCCGACTGTCTACTACAACAAGTTTTTCCCGGCTCCGGTGAGGGAGGGGCGATGACGGCAGCGCGCCTTCGGCTCGCTTCAGTGCTTGTAGTCGTCGCTAGGTGGTCTATGAATCTGGATGTAATTTTTATTATTTCTGGTGTTCGTTGTACTGCCATGATTGTGATGGAAATATGCCCTAGAGGCAATAATAAAGTTGTTATTATTTTATATTTCCTTGTTCATGATAAAGGTTTATTATTCATGCTAGAATTGTATTGACCGGAAACTTAAATACATGTGTGAATACATAAACAAATACCGTGTCCCTAGTGAGCCTCTACTAGAATAGCTCGTTGATCAAAGATGGTTAAGGTTTCCTAACCATAGACATGAGTTGTCATTTGATAACGGGATCACATCATTAGGAGAATGATGTGATGGACAAGACCCATCTGTTAGCTTAGCATATAATCGTTCTGTTTATTGCTACTGCTTTCTTGAATGTCAAATACATGTTCCTCCGACCATGAGATCATGCAACTCCCGGATACCGGAGGAATACCTTGTGTGCTATCAAACGTCACAACGTAACTGGGTGATCATAAAGATGCTCTACAGGTATCTTCGAAGGTGTCTGTTGAGTTGGCATGGATCGAGACTGGGATTTGTCACTCCGTGTTTCGGAGAGGTATCTCTGGGCCCTCTCGGTAATGCACATCATAAGAAGCTTGCAAGCAAAGTGACTAAGGAGTTAGTTACGGAATGATGTATTACGGAACGAGTAAAGAGACTTGCTGGTAACGAGATTGAACTAGGTATGGAGATACCGACGATTGAATCTCGGGCAAGTAACATACCGACGGACAAAGGGAATTACGTATGTTGTCATTGCGGTTCGACCGATAAGATCTTCGTGGAATATGTAGGAACCAATATGGGCATCCAGGTTCCGCTATTAATTATTGACCGAAGAGGCGTCTCGGTCATGTCTACATCATTCCCGAACCCGTAGGGTCCGCACGCTTAACGTTCGTTGACGATATTGTGTTATTTGAGTTATGTGAATTGGTAACCGAATGTTGTTCGGAGTCCCGGATGAGATCCCGGACGTCACGAGGAGTCTCGGAATGATCGAGAGGTAAAGATTTATATATGGGAAGTCATATTTTGGGTAAAAAGGTGCAGTTTTTTCGGTACTGTACCGGGAAGCTTCCAGAAGGTTCTGGAGGATTCCGGAGGGGTCAGGAAGTCCCCAAGTGGGTCCACCACGTCCCAAGGGCTGGCATGGGCTAAGAGGAGGCGCCCTGGCCTTATTGGGCCAGGCGCACCAAGTCCTCAAAAGCCTACGCAGCTAGGGAAGGAAAAAAGGAGAGTCATAGTAGGAATAGGATTGGACTTTGGAGTCCAAGTCCACGTGTGTACTATTCACGTGGTACTGTTCACGTGGCACTATTCCTTCTACTCCAAGCCCCTACACATATATAAATAGAGGAGAGGGGGCGCCCCAAACAAGACACAACATTGTCTTAGCCGTGTGCGGCGCCCCCCTCCACAGTTCCGTCCCTCGGTCATATTTTCGCAGTGCTTGGGCAAAGCCCTGCGGAGATACCATCACCATCACCGTCACCACGCCGTCGTGCTGCCGGAACTCATCCACTACCTCGCCATCTTGCTGGATCAAGAAGTCGAGGACGTCACCGAGCTGAACGTGTGCTGAACGCGGAGGTGCCTTATGTTCGGTACTCGGTCGGTTGGATCGTGAAGTTGTTCGACGACATCAACCGCGTTGTTCTAACGCTTCCGCTTACGGTCTACGAGGGTACGTAGACACACTCTCCCTCTCGTAGCTATGCATCTCCATGGATAGATCTTGAGTGTGCGTAGAATTTTTTTTGTTTTCCATGCAACATTCCCCAACACTGGCATCATGAGCCATGTCTATGTGTAGATGATATGCACGAGTAGAACACAAAGAGTTGTGGGCGGTGATCGTCATACTGCTTACCACCAACGTCTTATTTTGATTCAGCGGTATTGTAAGATGAAGCGGCCCGGACCAACCTTACATGTCCACGTACATGAGACCGGTTCCACCGACAGACATGCAACTTGTTTTGCATAAAGGTGGCTGGCGGGTGTCTGTTTCTCCTACTTTAGTTGAATCAAATTTGACTGCGGCCGGTCCTTGTTGAAGGTTAAAACAGAAAACTTGATAAATCACCGTTGTGGTTTTGTGCCGTAGGTAAGAACGGTTCTTGCTAGAAGCCTGTAGCAGCCACGTAAAACTTGCAACAACAAAGTAGAGGACGTCTAACTTGTTTTTGCAGGGTATGCTGTGATGTCATATGGTCAAGACATGATGTGATATACGTTATTGTATGACGTGATCATGTTTTGTAATTTATCGGCAACCGGCAGGAGCCTTATGGTTGTCTCTTTATTGTATGAAATGCAAGCGCCATGTAATTGCTTTACTTTATCGCTATGCGTTAGCAATAGTTGTAGAAGCAATAATTGGCGAGACGACCACGACGCAACGATGGAGATCAAGGTGTCGAGCCGGTGACGATGGAGGTCATGACGATGCTTTGGAGATGGAGATCACAAGCACAAGATGATGATGGCCATATCATGTCACATATTTTGATTGCATGTGATGTTTATCCTTGATGCATCTTATTTTGCTTAGAACGACGGTAGCATTATAAGATGATCCCTTCACTAAATTTCAAGATAAAAGTGTTCTCCCCGAGTATGCACCGTTGCTAAAGTTCGTCGTTTCGAAGCACCTCGTGATGATCGGGTGTGATAGATTCTACGTTCACATACAACAGGTGTAAGCCAGTTTTACACAAGCAGAATACTTGGGTTAAACTTGACGAGCCTAGCATGTACAGACATGGTCTCGGAACACTGGAGACCGAAAGGTCGAACATGAGTCATATAGTAGATATGATCAACATGGAGATGTTCACCATTGATGACTATCCCATCTCACGTGATGATCGGACATGGGCTAGTTGATTTGGATCATGTATCACTTAGTTAACTTGAGGGATGTTAATTTAAGTGGGAGTTCATTAGTAATTTGATTAACTGAACTTAATTTATCATGAACTTAGTCCTGATAGTCTTTGCGAATTATGTTGTAGATCAATAGCTCGCGTTGTAGCTCCCCTGTTTTTGATACGTTCCTAGAGAAAGCTTAGTTGAAAGATGATGGTAGCAATTACACGGACTGGGTCCGGAACATGAGGATTATCCTCATTGCTGCACAAAAGGATTATGTCCTTGATGCACCGCTAGGTGATGGACCTGCTGCAGGAGCTGTTGCAGATGTTGTGAACGTCTGGCAGGCTCGATCTGATGACTACTCGATAGTTCAGTGTGCCATGCTCTACGGCTTAGAACCGGGACTACAAAAGCGTTTTGAACGCCATGGAGCATATGAGATGCTCCGGGAGCTAAAATTGATATTTCAAGCTAATGCCCGGGTTGAGATATATGAAGTCTCCAACAAGTTCTTCAGCTGTAAGATGGAGGAGAACAGTTCTGTCAGTGAACACATACTCAGAATGTCTGGATACCACAACCACTTGACTCAGCTGGGAATTGATCTTCTAGTTGAGAGTGTTATTGACAGAGTTCTTCAGTCACTGCCACCAAGCTATAAAGGCTTCGTGATGAACTATAATATGCAAGGGATGGAGAAGACAATTCCCGAGCTCTTCGCGATGCTGAAATCGGCGGAGGTAGAAATCAAGAAGGAGCATCAAGTGTTGATGGTTAACAAGACCACTAGTTTCAAGAAAAAGGGCAAGGGAAAGAAGGGGAACTTCAAGAAGAACGGCAAGCAAGCTGCCGCTCCCACGAAGAAACCCAAAGTTGGACCCAAGCCTGAAACTGAGTGCTTCTACTGCAAAGGAACTGGTCACTGGAAGCGGAACTGCCCCAAGTATTTGGCGGATAAGAAGGATGGCAAAGTGAACAAAGGTATATTTGATATACATGTTATTGATATGTACCTCACTAGTGCTCGTAGCAGCGTCTGGGTATTTGATACTGATTCAGTTGCTAATATTAGTAACTTGAAGCAGGAGCTGCAGAGTAACGGAGACTAGCTGAGGGCGAGGTGACGATATGTGTTAGAAGTGTCTCCAAGATTGATATGATCAATATCGACACGCTCGTAATACCTTCGGGATTAGTATTAAACCTAAATAATGGTTATTCGGTGCTTGCGTTGAGCATAAAACATTATATCTGGATATTGTTTATTGCAAGACGGTTATTCATTTAAGTCAGAGAATAATGGTTATTCTGTTTATATGAATAATATCCCTCGTGATCATGCACCCTTGTGAATGGTTTATTCTTGTTGAATCTCGATCGTAGTGATACACATATTCATAATATTGATGCCAAAAGATGCAAAGTTGATAATGATAGTGCAACATACTTGTGGCACTGCCGTTTAGGTCATATTGGTGTAAAGCGCATGAAGAAACTCCATGCGGATGGACTTTTGGAATCACTTGATTATGAATCATTTGATACTTGCGAACCATGCCTCATGGGCAAGATGACTAAAACTCCGTTCTCCGGAACAATGGAGCGAGCTAATGACTTATTGGAAATAATACATACCGATGTATGCGGTCCAATGAGTGTTGAAGCACGCGGCGGGTATCGTTATTTTCTAACCTTCACAGATGATTTGAGTAGATATGGGTATATCTACTTAATGAAACACAAGTCTGAAACATTTGAAAAGTTCAAAGAATTTCAGAGTGAAGTAAAGAATCATCGTAACAAGAAAATAAAGTTTCTACGATCTGATCGCGGAGGCGAATATTTGAGTTACGAGTTTGGCCTTCATTTAAGAAAATGTGGAATTGTTTCACAACTCACGCCACCTAGAACACCACAGCGTAATGGTGTGTCCGAACGTCGTAACCGTACTTTATTGGATATGGTGCGTTCTATGATGTCTCTTACCGATTTGCCACTATCGTTTTGGGGTTATGCATTAGAGACAGCTACATTCACGTTAAATAGGGCACCGTCTAAATCCGTTGAGACGACACCGTATGAACTATGGTTTGGCAAGAAACCTAAGCTGTCGTTTCTTAAAGTTTGGGGATGCGACACTTATGTGAAAAAGCTTCAGCCTGATAAGCTCGAACCCAAAGCGGAGAAGTGCGTCTTCATAGGATACCCTAAAGAAACAATTGGGTACACCTTCTACCACAGATCCTAAGGCAAGATCTTTGTTGCCAAGAATGGGTCCTTTCTAGAGAAGGAGTTTCTCTCGAAAGAAGTGAGTGGGAGGAAAGTAGAACTTGATGAGGTAATTGTACCTTCTCTCGAATTGGAAAGTAGCTCATCAGAGAAAACCGTTCCCATTATGCCTACACCAATAAGAGAGGAAGATAATGGTGAAGATCATGAAACTTCAGATCAAGTTACTACTGAACCTCGTAGGTCGACCAGAGTACGTTCCGCACCAGAGTGGTACGGTAATCCTGTTCTGGAAGTCATGTTGTTAGACAACGGCGAACCTACGAACTATGAAGAAGCTATGATGAGCCCAGATTCCGACAAATGGCTTGAGGCCATGAAATCTGAGATAGGATCCATGTATGAGAACAAATTGTGGACTTTGGTGGACTTGCCCGATGATCGGCAAGCCATTGAGAATAAATGGATTTTTAAGAGGAAGACGGATGCTGATGGTAATATCACTGTGTACAAAGCTCGACTTGTCGCGAAAGGTTTTCGACAAGTTCAAGGGGTTGACTACGATGAGACTTTCTCACCCGTAGCGATGCTTAGGTCTGTCCGAATCATGTTAGCAATTGCCGCATTTTATGTTTATGAAATCTGGCAAATGGATGTCAAAACTGCATTCCTTAATGGTTTTCTCAAAGAAGAGTTGTATATGATGCAACCAGAAGGTTTTGTCGATCCTAAGGGTGCTAACAAAGTGTGCAAGCTCCAGCGATCCATCTATGAACTGGTGCAAGCATCTCGGAGTTGGAATATACGCTTTGATGAGGTGATCAAAGCATATGGTTTTGTACAGACTTACGGTGAAGCCTGTATTTACAAGAAAGTGAGTGGGAGCTCTGTAGCATTTCTAATATTATATGTGGATGACATATTGTTGATTGGAAATGATATAGAATTTCTGGATGGCATAAAAGGATACTTGAATGAAAGACCTCGGTGAAGCTGCTTATATATTGGGCATCAAGATCTATAGAGATAGATCAAGACGCTTGATAAGACTTTCAATGAGTACATACCTTGACAAGATTTTGAAGGAGTTCAAAATGGATCAGTCAAAGAAGGAGTTCTTGCCTGTATTGTAAGGTGTAAAGTTGAGTAAGACTCAAAGCTCGACCATGACAGAAGATAGAGAGAGAATGAAAGTATGCCATGCTGTGTACCACACCTAATTCCTCAGCCATAGGTTCTATAATGTATGCCTCAGCCATAGGTTCTATAATGTATGCCATGCTGTGTACCACACCTAATGTGTGCCTTGCCACGTGTCTGGCAAAGGGGGTACAAGAGTGATCCAGGAGTGGATCACTGGACAGCGGTCAAAATTATCCTTAGTAACTAAAGGACTAAGGAAATGTTTCTGGATTATGGAGGTGATAAAGAGTTCGTCGTAAAGGGTTACGCCGATGCAAGCTTTGACAACCAATCTGGATATCTCTGAGTAGCAAACCGGATACGTATAATGGAGCAATCATTTGGAATAGCTCCAAGTAAAGCGTGATAGCAGCATCTACAGTATGACATAAGGATTTGCAAAGTACACATGGGTCTGAATATTGCAGACCCATTGACTAAAATTCTCTCTCACGAGCAAAACATGATCACACCTTAGAACTCTTTGAGTGTTAATCACATGGTGATGTGAACTAGATTATTGACTCTAGTGAACTCTTGGGTGTTAATCACATGGCGATGTGAACTAGATTATTGACTCTAGTGCAAGTGGGAGACTGATGGAAATATGCCCTAGAGGCAATAATAAAGTTGTTATTATTTTATATTTCCTTGTTCATGATAAAGGTTTATTATTCATGCTAGAATTGTATTAACCGGAAACTTAAATACATGTGTGAATACATAAACAAATACCGTGTCCCTAGTGAGCCTCTACTAGAGTAGCTCGTTGATCAAAGATGGTTAAGGTTTCCTAACCATAGACATGAGTTGTCATTTGATAACGGGATCACATCATTAGGAGAATGATGTGATGGACAAGACCCATCTGTTAGCTTAGCATATGATCGTTCTGTTTATTGCTACTGCTTTCTTGAATGTCAAATACATGTTCCTCCGACCATGAGATCATGCAACTCCCGGATACCGGAGGAATACCTTGTGTGCTATCAAATGTCACAACGTAACTGGGTGATCATAAAGATGCTCTACAGGTATCTTCGACGGTGTCTGTTGAGTTGGCATGGATCGAGACTGGGATTTGTCACTCCGTGTTTCGGAGAGGTATCTCTGGGCCCTCTCGGTAATGCACATCATAAGAAGCTTGCAAGCAAAGTGACTAAGGAGTTAGTGACGGAATGATGTATTACAGAACGAGTAAAGAGACTTGCCGGTAACGAGATTGAACTAGGTATGGAGATACCGACGATCGAATCTCGGGCAAGTAACATACCGACGGACAAAGGGAATTACGTATGTTGTCATTGCGGTTCGACCGATAAGATCTTCGTGGAATATGTAGGAACCAATATGGGCATCCAGGTTCCGCTATTGATTATTGACCGGAGAGGCGTCTCGGTCATGTCTACATCATTCCCGAACCCGTAGGATCCGCACGCTTAACGTTCGTTGACGATATAGTGTTATATGAGTTATGTGAATTGGTAACCGAATGTTGTTCGGAGTCCCGGATGAGATCCCGGACGTCACGAGGAGTCTCGGAATGATCGAGAGGTAAAGATTTATATATGGGAAGTCATATTTTGGGTTCCGGAAAAAGGTGCAGTTTTTTCGGTATTGTACCGGGAAGCTTCCAGAAGGTTCCGGAGGGGTCCGGAAGTCCACAAGTGGGTCCACCACGTCCCAAGGGCTGGCATGGGCTAAGGGGAGGCGTCCTGGCCTTATTGGGCCAGGCGCACCAAGTCCTCAAAAGCCCACGCACCTAGGGAAGGAAAAAAGGAGAGTCCTAGTAGGAATAGGATTGGACTTTGGAGTCCAAGTCCACGTGTGTACTATTCACGTGATACTGGTCACGTGATACTGTTCACGTGTCACTATTCCTTCTACTCCAAGCCCCTACACATATATAAATAGAGGAGAGGGGGCGCCCCAAACAAGACACAACATTGTCTTAGCCGTGTGCGGCGCCCCCCTCCACAGTTCCGACCCTCGGTCATATTTTCGCAGTGCTTGGGCGAAGCCCTGCGGAGATAGCATCACCATCACCGTCACCACGCCGTCGTGCTGCCGGAACTCATCCACTACCTCGCCGTCTTGCTGGATCAAGAAGTCGAGGACGTCACCGAGCTGAACGTGTGCTGAACGCGGAGGTGCCGTACGTTCGGTACTCGGTCGGTTGGATCGTGAAGTTGTTCGACGACATCAACCGCGTTGTTCTAACGCTTCCGCTTACGGTCTACGAGGGTACGTAGACACACTCCCCCTCTCGTAGCTATGCATCTCCATGGATAGATCTTGCGTGTGCGTAGAATGTTTTTTGTTTTCCATGCAACATTCCCCAACAGATTGAAGATAAATAGATTGGATGTTTTCCCGCAAAAAAAAAGAATTTTAGTGTAAATTCCAGAAACTGAATAACCTTTACAAAACTAGTGATGCAAAATTACAAAAAAAGAAAATGTAAGTTTATACAAGCCTAAGTGTAAGTTTATACAATTCTTTTACAAAACTAGTGATGCAAAATTACAGAAAAATGAAACTGTAAGTATACAAACTCCGTATCTCTATCACCACACAACCCAAAATGCCCAACTCAACAACTACTCCCTCCGTTACAAAATACTTGTCGTGGGTTCTGTTCAAATTTGACCAACATTAAAAACCTAAGCATACAACCATACTACCACCAATCTGGGGAGAAATCGAGATCTAGGGACAGACACCTGAATCACTGGTGTGTGTGCGGGGTGCGGGAGGAGAAACAGGGGAGGGGCGCCCGGGAGAGACACAAACCAAGCTACATAGGGGGGGGGCAGACAGAGCAGAAACCTCGAACGAGAGCATACATGGCTGCCGGAATCGCCATGGAACTGGGGAATAACTCAAACTAACACCTAAAATCTATGAGAAAAAGGGAGAAAGGGAGGGAGTGCGGGAGAGACAAAGACCAACCTATACACGCGACGACGGAGATGGCCGAGCAGAAACCTCAACTGATAGTATGTATGGCCGCCGTAATCGCCTGAAAACGAGGAAGAGCTTGACACTCTCTTCCGCACTTTGACTCTATATCTTCTCCATGTAGCGCCCCGCCCCGCTCTCTCCATGAACCACTCGCCTGGAAATGAGACAACATGAGGGGAAGACATAACCCATTTGAAAAACAAATCTCAAAAAGGGACACGAAGTGGAGACACCGTGAACAAATCACGATGCACAATCGGACGGTGAAGAAATTCAAATAAACACCAATTATATTCAATCGACCGTAAAGTAGCAAAACCGTTATCGATTACTACAAGGAAACTGATGTGCACACGACCATGACACGATGGTCCATCTAGCCCTGAGTTGCCATGTACCGACGGCTTGATTGCATTGTCGTTCAAAAATCATGTGCACAATATCGTGTTTATAGCAGTACTCAAACTAAAAAGGGTGTGGCTAGATCTCAGTCGACTGATATTTAACCAAGTCTTAGTCAAGTGATATAATATATAAGACAAAAAAGAAAA
This sequence comes from Elymus sibiricus, assembly GCA_039707655.1. Lineage (NCBI taxonomy): Eukaryota > Viridiplantae > Streptophyta > Magnoliopsida > Poales > Poaceae > Elymus > Elymus sibiricus. The sequence continues at coordinate 70,079,432 of CM077674.1, forward strand.
ACTGAAAAGAATTTTTTTTACGAATCTCTGTGCAAGATCTAAGGGATATGGCGTCGACTAAGACATAACGAAACTGAACTACAAATCGAAGAGAAGGACCGAAACAATGGAGACTTTGTTCCCTAGCTATTTGGACTCCCCAACCTGACTTTGGACTGATTTCGCAGCCCGGCCCGGTCCGGCCCTCTCTACACTGCACATCACTCCACTCTTTCAGCCCGCATCGTGTGAGGTGAGCGGTCGAGACGAGATCCAAGATGAGCAGCCTCCGCCGCCATCCCCGCTCGCCGCACCGCTGGACGACGACGACCTTCTCTCCGAGATCCTCCTCCGCCTCCCCCCGCTGCCCTCCTCCCTCTCCCGCGCCTTCGCCGTCTGCAGGCACTGGCGCCGCCTCGCCTCCGACCCCCGCTTCTGCCGCCGCTTCAGCGCGCACCACCGCCGCCGCAACCCTCCCCTCCCCGCCTGCTTCGTCCCGCAGGCTCGCTTCCGCTTCCCGATCAACTCCGGGGACCCCCTCGGATGCCGCCATGGCCTCGTGCTCTTCCTCCGTAGAGAGGAACAGCTCCTGGTGTGGGACCCCATCACCGGCGACCAGCACCGCCTTGACGTCCCTCCCGGGTTTGACGAGGACGACTCGGTCGGCGGGGTGGTGCTTCGTTCTGCTGCCGGCCACTTCCAGGTTGTCTTCGTAGGCAACAGCGAGGTATAGCCTACACGAGCGGTCTCCTCCGTTTACTCGTCGGAGACCGGCGAATGGGGTGACCTCGTCTCCACACCGCTCCCTCCCAAGGCTTCTATGAGCTATAGTTCCACCTCCATTTGTATGAACAATCCTTGTGTGGTCATCGAGGATTCCTGTTACTGGTTGCTCGCTCATGGTCCTGGCATCCTTGCGTTTGATTTGGATAGCCAGAGCCTGAGCGTGATACATCTTCCAGTAGACGTCAGTGACCTGGCCCACTACGACTTCTCGGTTGTGCGGGCAGAGGGTGGTCGGCTTGGTTTCTTCGTCGTGCCAGGCTTCAGCGCCCAGTTGTGGAAGTGGAACAGGGATTGCGATGGTGCCGCTTCATGGGTGCTGGAAAGAAGTGAATTGGACAAGCTGCTTTCCCTGAATCCAGACGACGAGAGAGAGCGCCCAATTGTTCCTGGGTTCGCTGAGGACAATAATGTGGTGTTACTGTGGTCATTTGTTGGTGTCTTCACGCTCCAGCTTGAATCATTGCACTCCAAGAAACTCTTTAGAGTTAAACACTGGTTTTGCTGTCTTCCATTTGAAGGGGTCTATACTGCAGGTAAAACAATACCAAGTTATTTGATATTATTGGATTATTATGTGGTTTGAGCCAGAGGTGGTAGCAAAGCATTTATCTGTTTATTATATGGACACTGGACAGGATGCCAATAGAATAAAATAACGAACACCAAGATTCGCAGGAATAATATAATGGAGGTGGATTGGCAAATACTATGTATAATAAGTGCAAGGGCAATTTTAATTTGTTATATTGTTTGTGAGTACTAAATCTGTGTATCTCGTAGTAGATATCTACTATATGTTGCTTGGAGACAGATCTATAAACTTTATTCCACACTTTCAATTAGTATGTTTGAAATGTCAATTTTTGGAATTGTAATGAAAATTAAGTCCACGCATGCTTTTGTGGGATAGAGATATCAATTATGAATTGGAAGGAGTATATACTGTTATTGGGCTATTCTTTGTACTTTATAGTAGTAGATACGACATATGGTTCAGTTTATCTACTCTTAGTGTTGCATCAAACCTAAATTGTTTTACTCAAATTAGAGATGTGTGTTCATCTAAATACCTAATGCGCCCTCACATCTATTTGACTGTTCCTTCGAATCTCATTGGTTCATTGACTTCTTATTGTTGTAGATGCGGATATTGGTGCCGGACGCGATGGAGCCAAACTTTTGCACAATACATAATATGATTTGCCCAGTGCTATCATAATGAGTTGATTGGGCAGGTAACTATATATATGTCTGTAGTAGCAGAATGAAATGTTTTTCTTGCCCATTCAACGGTACTTTTTGTTTTACTTCTGCTAGTTGCTAGATTGCTTTCTTCCCCCCTATGACCATGGTCTTTCAAGTTTGAGGATGGTTCATTTTCTGTTCCCTCAATGTAAATAATTGATATCGGTGTGCCATTTCACATTATTTCTTTTGTAGGGAAAACGTTTCATGTTATTGGTGTTTTCTCTTTGTACCGTTTTGGCACAATTTCCATAATTCCGAAGCATGCTGCATTGTGAGAAAACTAATGGTGTTTACTACTCCCTCCGTCCCAAAATAAGTGACTCAAAAATGACTCAATTTTGTACTAACTTTAGTACAAAGTTGAGTCACTTTTGAGTCACTTATTTTGGGACGGAGGGAGTATTTGAATCATGCAAAAATGTGAGATAACTTTGACAGCTTTTCCATGACTGGATATTACAAATCAGTCCGACTGATGGCATTGGTTGCTATGCAGGTATCTGAGGGTCAGGTTTATGTTGGCTGCGATGCAGAAGTGGATTACTTGCTGTAGGCTCTCCTTCCATTCTGTATGCTGTGCATGGGGCTTGTGATGCGCTCCACAAGGCAATTAACATGTCCTGGTCAACCATAACTTGAAACGATTAGTCTTGTAAGCTGTGAGCTGCCGCCTGATTTCCGCAGGCAATATTTGAACGGGCGCGAAGGGAAGTTAACTTTGCTTTGGTTAGCGCATCAGCTAGAACCGGCCCTGTCCGCTGAATTTTGTGGCTCATTGCTTGTGCCGCGCATACTATTTTCTGTGTTGTGCATTTTCCCGCAGCATGGTTTGCCAGTGTCCTATGACGTTTTGTTCTCTTGTGTGTTTTCGAATTTGTATTCCAAAGGGATGGCATTGCCCCCAGGATGCTTCTATGGGTTGAATTAATTTGCTTATTCAGTAACAATGCTACTACAGGGACAGGCAGTTTTTCCTCTTTGATGGTAAGAGATGGAACTTACAAGACAACGTAATGCCGGTGCTCTGGGGAAGGGAATGAATCCTTCTTTTCTTTTCTAAAAGGATGGAGTGAATGTTGCGCTCTTCTGACTAGTTATAGAATGAATCGTTGATCTCTTCTTTATTTACAGAAGCTGAATGATCCGGGAAATCCCAGAAGCACCTTGGTTTCTGAGAGGGTCGCTACACCGCGACTCCGCCCGTCGTGCTCGACTTTGAGAGATTATGCTACTCAAGCATCTTCCCGTGAAATCAGGGATGTCCTGGAGCACGAAGGTAAGAGCATCTCCAGCAGTAGACACTAAGGCCTTGATTGTTTGGGTTTTTGCTTCTGCTTTTGCAGCTTTTCCACTTTGGCAAAAAAGCCACAAAAGCTTAAGTGGAAAAGCTGCAAAAGCAGAAGCAAAAACTCTTTAGGAGCTTTTGTGGCTTTTTTGTGAAAGTGGAAAAACTGCAAAAGCAGAAGCAAAAGCCCAAACAAACATGACCTAAAACAGTCCCCCCTAAACAACTTTTTTGGGCTGTCCCCAAATCTTGAGCCCCAGAAAAGTCTCAAATTCCAGCATCAACCCCTATTTCGCAGCTCCTATTTTTTTATTGGCTGTCTTTTTTTTCTTGCGAAAATGATCTAGATCTATTATGAAAGTTCACCGCTAGTACAAAGCACCATCGAACGACCACTACTGCTGCCAGAACGACACCCCTATGTGGCCGCTCCCTTATCGGAGCCGACTTGAACTTGTTGATGACAGCCAGGAAGTCTTCCTGCACGTGCCCCTAAGGACCAGTGCCCTGGAGCCACAGTCATAGCCATTGAATAGATCTGTAGCACCTAAAACCAAATCTCACTACACAACGAGAAACCCTAACCTCACCGCCCCATGGAGATGGCAGGAATCTATACCGGAGCTCCATCGACTACGTCTAGATGGACGTATTCGAGGAGGATCGAAGCCCAGAAGACAAACTCGAAGAAGAAGCAGCGCCATTCACCCGAGCGCGCCGCACCTGCGAGGACTAAAAACCCTAACGTAAACTACTAATCGGAGCGGAGGCATCGGGATTCCCCTCCCATCATTGACCGCCGGAGCGGCAGGCAGAGGGGAGATGAATCCATGGGTTTGCCGGCAAAGCCTAGAAGGTAGAGTTTGCCCTAGCCGCCAAGGGTTAGGGAAGGAAAAGTTTTTCTCCGTCCTCTTAACATGTACTTTATGTTTATTCATGGTTTAACACCGCAAATATATCAAACGTTTTAATTCTAATGCACATAATTCAGTCATAATCAAATCCACAGTTTCGAACACCATAATTTCAAATCAAATTCATTGCCATTCAATATCACATTGCAAAATTTCACTTCCAGTGTTTCACTCACACTTGCCCGTGGCGCTGGAGCCAGTGGATCCCTCTCGCACAATTCTGGTACAATTCTTCAAGCCACTCGGCGATCGGAATGTCTCCATTCAAGGCCATGTACGGGCGAGAGCTTCGCCACAGGGGAATCACAACTACTTCGACATGCATGGTTCCGGCGCTGCAATCATGGCTCGACGAGCGAGCGACCATCCAGGACCTCCTCGAACAACATTTGCAACGTGCCCGACTGTGCATGAAGCACCAAGCTGACAAGAATTGCTCCGATTGCACCTTCTCTTTCGGTGACCAAATCTTCCTCAGGCTCCAGCCGTACATCCAAACCTCCATTGCCAATCATGCCGACCACAAGCTAGCTTTCCGCTACTATGGGCCCTATGACATCATCGCCAAGGTCAACGACGTGGCATACAAGCTGAAGCTGCCATAGCACGCTACTGTGCACCCCGTTTTCCACATGTCCCAGCTTCACCGTGCCATGCTTCCAGGTACTACCGTCGAGCCATAATTGCTAGTAGCATCCGCCGTCCCAGCTGCCGTCGTACGTAGCCGCTGGAAGCGCATGAACGGTGCCATGGTCGAGCAGGTCCTCATCCGCTTGTCTGACCGCGGGAGAACAAGGCAGAGCTGCAAGCTCGATTCCTTGATGCCGAGGCTCGGTGATAAGCCTCTTCGCAAGGAGAGGGGGATGTCAGCGCCACTAACATGCGGGCCCCAGCGGACAGCGCTTCCACGGCCTCGCTGCCCGTTCGACCCAAGGCAGCGGAGGACCAACCCAAGAGTGCATGGCCCCGAATGGGCGTGAGCCACCTGCTGCCCCCCTACTTACCTGGTTGGCGAGACAGAGGAACACATGCAGTGGATCAACGAACCCGGCGGCGGCGGCTACTTGTTCTTCTCCTTTCTTCTTCCCCAATTCGTGTATCCTCAGTTTGTACCCTAAATCGCCACTAAATTCGTGTGAGAAGTAACAGATCGAGCGAATCACTGTTAGGTAGCTAACACACCCGCTTCCAGCCTACCCTGGAGGCCCTCGACCGTGTTCTGCGCGCTAGCTTCCCAGTACCCATCGACGCCGGCGACCCTTTTGGATCCTCGGATGTCGCCATGGCCTCATTCTATCATCCATGATACGTCGAACCAGCTCCTGCTATGGGCCCGTGTCACCGATGACCAGCACATCCTATCCATTCCCCTGGGATTTCATGGTTGGCGGGATGGTGCTTGGCCGGCGCATCCGGCAGCATGAACTTCTAGGTTGTCTTCGTAGGCAACAACGAGTACAACTTGCACAAGCTCAAACGTCTCTGTTTACTCATCGGAGACCAGCGAATTGGGTGACCTAGTCTCCACCTCGCTTCCACTCAAGGCTTCTATGAGTTATTTTCCCACCACCATTATTATGGACAAGTATTGTGTTCTCATCGAGAATTTCCTTTTAATGGTAGTTTTGACATTTTTTTTTTTTGAACCTGAGTTCTGGCATCATTGGGTTTGACTTGGATAGCCAGACCCTTTGTTTTTTTTTTTTTTTTTTTTTGGAGGCAAAAGGCTTGCCTCATTCATTAATTAAGAGGGAAAGAGAGTAGGCCTTTTGTAGCAGTGTTGTAACACGATGGGTGTTGTAGCCAGACCCTTTGTGGATGCCGTGAAGAACCATTGGACCAGACAAGTTACTTCGAGACGAGTTGCAACTTATCTAGTTCAATAGTTTTCCAGCATCCACCCCAACTAGGCCTGGACATTTGCTATAAGCCGAAATTTCTATTAGTAAATTTTAGTATTTTTAAATTTTTTGGTTACTAACCAAAAATGACTTTAAAAGTAGGAAACCAAAAGTTCGGTTATCCGTTAATTCAGTTTGGTGTTCATTTTACACCATGTGTCGAATAAATAAATCAGCTCCGTGGCTAGCACTTGTTGCACCCTGCGCTGTTATATAGCTGAGCTCCTTGCCCCCTTGAGCCTAGCCACGCAAGGCGGGACTAAACCAACAAGGCAAGAAGCTGGCTACAACAGTCATCTCACTGCAACAAAAAGTCCACAAATGTTTGGGCCTTGTGTGCATGTGATCAGTTCGGCCCAAAGGTGCTGCAAGCGCTAGATGCCCTCGCGTGGAAATATTAATCCATAGCGACATGGTGGGCACGTGAGAAGCTCGTTTGGGTTGTTCCTTCGCACGTCCTAACCTAAGCTCGCTTTTCTTTCGGTTCACCGTAAAACACCAAACCAATCCAAGTAAGTTTGGTTAGTAGAAGCAAAAACCAAATTTTCATGTACGAGTATAAAAAACTAAAATTTTGGTTGCTTTTGTTTCGGCATCTATTCGATCTTTGGTTCTATCATCATGATGTATTGATTGAGTAGATAACTATATTATTTGTTTGTAGTAGCAGAATGACATGTTTTCCTTACCCCCTTCGAGGGTAGTTTTTGTTTTACTTTTGCTAGTTTCTAGATTACATTCCCCCGTATGACTATGGGTCTTCCTAGTTTGGGGACAATTTTTTTGCTGTCCCCTCAATGCACATAATTGATAGCTAACAACACTGAGCATTTTATGTGGCTTCAAACTTGTGTTATTAATAGGGTGCCATTCCACATTATTTCTTTTATAGGGAAAACATTCCACGTTATTGATGTTCTCTCTTTGTAGTACTCTTGGTTTTGTCTAATAATCATGCTGGGTTGATTCCACTTCGAGCTTTTGGCACAATTTCCATAAGAGAAAAGTATGTTTTTGGTTCCTCAAGTTCCCAAAAAGTATAGCCCGATGAACAGTAAATTCGAATTTTTTTTTCAAAAAAGCTTCCAAAAAATCTGAATTTTTTTTGGTGTACAATATGCTTACATGCGCAAGTTGCGACCAAATTTTCGTGGTCTTTCGACAGTCGAGGAGCTCGTGGCAAAAAAAAAAAAATCTACGTCCGATGAACAGTAAGTTCGAAAAAAAAATCAAAAGTATCTGAATTTTTTTGGGGTCTGATATGCTTACATGTGTAAGGTTCGACCAAAAATTCATGGTCTTTCGACACTCGAGGAGCTCGTCGCAAAAAAAACAAATTTTCGCTCAGAAAAATATAGCCAAAATTTGTTTTTTTTTGCTAGAGCCCGTCCGATGTCATTTCATGACAAAATTTTGGTCGCACCTTGTGCATGTAAGCATATTGGACCCTAAAAAATTTCAGAATTTTTTTGGATTTTTTTGAATTTACTATTCATTGGGCAGATATTTTTGTTTTTTTTTTTGCCACGAGCTCCTCGAGTGTCGAAAGACCACGAAAATTTGGTCACACCTTGCACATGTAAGCATATTGGACCCCCAAAAAATTTCAGATTTTTTTAATGTTTTTTGAATTTTTTTTCGAATGTACTGTTCATCGGGCGGTTTTGTGGTGGTCAAACCCGGTCAACGTGCTCAAAATCTTGTTTAGGACCAAACTTATCCGGTTTTAAGACTTGAGGGACCAAATGTATATCAAAAAATCTTAAGGGACCAAGTCTATACTTTTTGAGAACTTGAAGGACCAAAAACATACTTTTCTCTTTCCATAATGTCGAAGCCAATTAATGTTTACTATTTGAATAATACAAAAAATTACGAGATAACTTTAGTGGCTTTTCCATGAATGGATACTACAAATCGGTCTGGTTGATGGCATTGGTTGCTCCACAGGTATCAAGAATTACGTTTTCATCGGCTGAGATGCACAAGTGGATTATCTGTTGTAGGTTCTTCTGTTGTGTATGTTGTGCATGGAGCCTGTGATGTGCTCCACAAACAAGTTTAATGACACCCTAGTCAACCGTAACTTGGGATTATTATTACTTTTCTAAGTTGTGTGAGCTGCCGTTTGTTATCTGCTTTCTACAGGCAATATTGAACTGGCAATGAAGGGATATTAAACTTGCTTCGGTCATGCCATTAGCGGTGGCTCTTTGCTGAGCCTTGTGGTTCATTTGCCCGCGTTGCACGTGCTATTTGTGTGCGTGTTTTTTTCATAGTTTCCTATGACGTTTGTTTCAGGGGCGGACCCACGTTATGGTGAGTGGGGGGCAGGACCCACTCAATTTTCGGCCCTCTCTGTATATGTCCAATACAAGCCCAGCAAGGCCCCCAGTCGGCCTAAGCCCAGAAAAGAGAAAACAACAAAAGCAGTATCAGCAACCCTTGCTCCTGCATGCATACACGAGCAATCTCCGCTTAATAAAAGAAAACTGCAGCGATTAAATCGGGAGGCGAGACGACACCGCTTCAACTCTTCTTGGAAATTAATTACAGAGCAAACGAACCGTCCGCTCAGCCGCCGCCTGCTGCGACGATCGCCGTCCACAGAGTCTGCCGCGAGCCCGGATCCGGCCGCTGGTTCGCCCCCTCCGGCTGGCTATGTACGTCGCTGGTCACTCATCCGCACTGTAGGTCTGCATCGGCCTCATCCCCAACTCTGGAACTAGGTATGTTCTTCTTCAGTAGATCCATTAATGATATAATTTATTCTTTTGGATTTCTGGTTTTGGTTCATGTCAAATCAAATGCAAATATGCAATTCGAGCTAGTACAACACTGCTACTCTTATCTGGCATGTACTTTGTTCTAATCAAATTTGTTATGTCACTTTCTACCGGGCGGCAAGTCTGTTGGCTCTCCCAAAACCAAAAATGATATGCCACTTTCTAGCATGATGTTTTCTACGATTTGGGAATACAGTAGCAGTACTTGTGTACTAGCCTGCTACTACTAGCATACTTTGTTCTAATCTAATTTTCTATGCAATTCAATCTGGCAACAGGCCATGTCGGCAAGCCATTCATGACTAATACAGAACTAGTACTTGTGTGCTAGTAGCCTGCAGTTACTAGCATACTTTGTATCTGAACATTTCACAGTTAGTATTTCAATTGATTTGACTGATAAAGAGAAGGAACATAATGGAGAAGTATTTGACAAAAATACCCAAGAAATGTCAACACCACCACCCAGGGGCTGGCCACTACTAAACGGTCCAAGTGGTGATGGAATTGAAAATGCATCAAGACCGGCACCAAGACATAATTTTGTTGTGCTCGTGCTAATTGATTGGAACAAGCTTACTCGGGATTCATCTAAAAGGAATCGAATGGCAGATTATCACCCCAGCCAACGTGATCAGATAAGAATAAAGTATTTAATTTGGGGACCTAATCAGCCTCGCATTGACTTAAAATGCAGGGAGGTTGCGTAACAAAACTGACGATGATTATTTGAGTCATAACCTAATTTGCTTCTTGTAAAGGGACTGCTAGACACAATTATTAGGAGTGACTGTTGATCGTTTCCATAAGATGAAAGCTCGTGGGGAAATGTAATGGTCGAATACCTTACACCTTTGATGTGTTTACCATCTTCATTAGTACCCCCTTCGTCCCAAAATAAGTGTCGCTGATTTAGTACAAAGTTATTTTGTGACAGAGTGAGTATTTTAATGGCTAACCCTAATATGTGTTCTCTCTTTGTAGGTAACGACATTTATGTTATAGACAAATATTCTCTTTTGCAACCTATAAACTATTGATGTATTGTCTTTTTATAAGGTATGTTCATTTTAGTGATAAACTCATCGTGTTGCTATTGGATAAAGTAGTTTTTTCAGAACTTGGTTGAACTATATCATGACTTACAAGAAAATTGCTATATATAAAAAAAAAACATATTTTTGATGTTTATAAGCCTATGCGGAACTGTGTTCGTGAGTTTTTTTATAGATGAGTGCCCCCAGTCAGTTTTTATCCTGGGTCCGCCCCTGGTTTGTTCTTCTTTAATTTGCACCTGTTCAGCGTCAATGCTGCTACTGGGACATACAGTTCTTCTTCGTCTATGGTAAGAATGGAACTTACAGACGATGCCGCTATGACTGCGGGGGGATGTTAGAGATGTATTTGGGTTACATGTATTTGGTAGTTTAGGATTTGTAATCCGTTTCCTACCTTATCTATAGGAGAAGCTTCTTGCCCTCCAAGTCTGTACTCCTATATATACTCACCCGTGAGGCTCAATAATATATGGAAAACGATCAGAATCAACCGGATGATCTCTCTCTCTCGTAAACCTGCTCCTCCGATCGACACGTGCCCTCGTGGGACCGCCCACCGCATCCACCCAGCCTTATCCTCTCCACCCCCTCTCCACCTTATCCTCAATCAGCCTCCCTCCTCTCTCGAGCGTCTCTCTTCCTCTCTTCCTCCTCTCTCTCCCTCTCGTCTCTTTGATGCAGATCCCCAGAGACGAAGCAGAGCCGGCCGTCGCCACTGCCGGAGACTTGCTCCTCCTCCTTCCCCTCCTCCTCCCCCGTCGCGTTTGAGGGATGCTGCAAGCCCCGCCGCCAAAAGCTGTCGTGAGGAGAAAGGAGTGTTTGCGCTGCAGCGAAGCATTAATGAAGCGTTGCCATGGCCATCTGCGACGGACGCAGCCGGTGCTGCGATGCACCGCCGCGCCGAAGACCACGAATCGCGAGTAACTTCTACGAAGCCCACCGCCTGCCATGGCCACCTTCGTGAGCTGCAATGGAGCGTCGCGCGGTGCTGCGACGGTGACCGCGGCGAGTGGCCGACGGAGGCGCTGCAACTCTGGTGATGTTGCCTTGAAGCTGTCGGGAGCACCGCCGGTGTTGCAGTGGAGCAACGCCGGGCCACCGGAAACAAAGCCGGTGCTGCAATGGAGCTTCGCCGAAGTAGCAATGAAGCTTCATCGGACATCGTCGGTGCTGCGTTGAAGCTCTGCCGGGGTTGCATTGGAGCTTCAACGCATTGGAGCTTCACCGGAGCCATCGGTGCTGCGTTGAAGCTCTGTCGGAGTTGCATTGGAGCTTCACCGGAGCCATCGGTGCTGCGTTGGAGCTCCACCGGAGTTGCATTGGAGCTTCGCCAGACGCCGGCGGTGCTGCGTTGCAGCTTCGCCGGACGCCGGCGGTGCGCCATAGGAGTTGCAGTGGAGCTTTTGCCCGGGGTGCAGCAGCACTGCATCGAAGCAGTCACACGCTTATGCTGCCGTGGCGTTGCTGTAATCCAACGGCCACAGCGGGCTAATCGGACGGCTGCCTATATGCAACGCATTACACCAATTATCCCTCTCTATCCCTTCTAACAGCTACGACCCATCTCTGTCGTGTTCTGTTGTTTACCGACAACCGTTCTCGGCTTACATCATTACAGCAGCGCCGCCTACCACCGCGCCAGTTAGGTCAGCCTATGCCCCAGATAACGGCGTGTAAATGACACGCCATTGGGATAGACGCTAGTCCTTGTAAAACGTCGAAGTATTTGGCGCGACCCCCTTTTAGAGGCGCCAAAACATGCTCCGGCAAACCTTGCTTCATCGGCGAGCAGGGACTGCGTCGAGGATCCTGAGCTGAGCCTGATCACGAAGGTGACGAAAGCGGCCAGTCACCGGCGCTGCACATGCTGGGAGACGCTGGATCGCGCCGTCGTTCGACATGGTGAAGTATATATATGCTGCTTCTCTTTCTCGGAGGGGCTACCTTCGGTTTTCAGACCCTCCGTCTTCTCTCAGAGAGGCTACCTTTGTTTTCAGATACGCCGGAATGCAGCGTCGCCAAACATTCTGGCGAACTTCTCCCGTTCGCCGTCGTCGCCACACACTCTGGCGAAGTTCTCTCGTTCGCCTTTAAAAGGATAATGCAGCAAGCGCTGCCCATCACCGCCGCCCCTCCCCCCTCCTTTCTCTCTTCTCTATCTGTTCGACTTCGAACCCATGGCCGAAGGTCCTGGTGCAGGCCGAGGCGTTGGAGGCGGCCGCGCGGGAGGTCAGCAGGTTGCGAGCACAAGGTAGTGTCCCACCCACCACGCAACTGCTTTTCCCCCAACCCTCCCGAGGCGCACCCAATCCCCGCCGGCGGTCCCTCCCTCCCTCCTCCTCCTCCTTCCCTTGCCGCCGCCAGAGGGCGCGAAGCCCGGCCGACGCCGGCGGCGGCGGGGCCACTTCTTCCCCCGCTTGGCGCTGGTTGGCGCGGGCCGACGGGAATCGAGCGGTGGCGCGGCGCTAGCGCAGGGCGTGGCGGCGCGGCGGCAGCAGCTGGCGGCGGGGTCGTGGGCTCCTGGCGGCTGCGTGAAGGGCTGTGGGCAGGGGGGGTGCGCGTCGTGCTCCCGGCGGTGGCAGGCCTGGGCTTCCTCAAATCTGGCGTTGCGGGGTACGGGCGGCTCGATGCGATGCGTGGGGGCTGCTCGGGCTCGCCGCAAGCGGTGGCTTGTTCAGGCGGCCCGCGGCCGTCGTCTGCCGCGACCTCCCTGGTGGTGCGTGCTTGCCGGCCACCGGCCAGATCCGGGTGGAGCTGCGGTCTGGTCGGCGTGGGGGCTGGCTTTGACCGTTGGGGTCGGGGCGTTTGGCGTGGACCATTTCCGCTCGATTTATTAGGGTTTTTCATTCCCTTTTCTTCAGTATTCTTCAGATCTGTCCTCCTCCTCCTCCCAACTCCCAAGTGTCGATTTTGTTGCGCAGCACTGCACAGTACAGAAACTATTACCCAAATAAACATTATATATGTTTCCCTTTTATTTTTTGTTATAATTTATAAATGAAGATTATTACTGATAGTCATTGTCTTGTACGTTCAATTTAGAGCACGGAGATGGCGACATGGAGGATTCCAGAATTTTTGCAAAAAGCCCCAACTCTAAGGTACTTACCCCCTGAATTGCATTGCTCAAAACACACAGTCCAGCTGCTTGCGCATCTCGGTGATTAACATCATTGTTGTTTTGTGTAATTGAAGGAAGTTGAGAGTCGTGCAAAGCTGACTCAAAACACTGCAGATCAGGCGTGTGTTGCAGTTGATTTAATTACGGACCTAAGGAAACTAAAGCAAGCTTACGAGACTCTTAGCTCAGAAAACGAACTTCTGCGAGAACAGTTGGCTATGTGGCAGCAAGACCACTACTCTCTTCTTGCAGATTACGACAAGAAGAAAGGAGAGGAAGAACGAGCGCAAAGGCTTCTGCAGAGTGTAGATGATATCAAGCTGTTGGTCCAAAATAATTATGATGAGCTTGGAAGATTGTGAGCTTGCCGCTGCCCAAAGGAAGGATGACGAGACTGGCAGATTGCGAGCAGAACTTGTTGCCACCGAAAAGAAACTAGGAACAGCTCAAAAGATTGTGGATGCTCTTAAGGCGTCGACCCAAAAGAAGGATTATGAGATTGTCGCTGCCCAAAAGGAGATACAGAAAATGCACTCCTTGGTCAAGGAGAAGGATGATGTCCAAAGACTCAAAGATGGGCAAGATGAAACTAGTCAGAAGCGCAGGCGTGTCTCTATGACAGCAAATGTAAGTACTATCACGTTTGCAATTGTATGGATGGGCTCACACTGAACCTTGTTTCCCTTGTTTATTTGTTTAGTGGCCCTGACTTGCCATACACACACACATATATATAGTCAATGGGCATTGCCGCGTCCAGTTTAATAAGTAAATCTGCTTGATTAAAAAAATTAATCGAAATTTACTGCTTGGGAGTTAGTTGATCACCTCAAGCTGTGTGATCATGAGCTGTTTTACTAATATTCCTGTGTGTTTTACCAATTTTTCGCTCAAAACATATATGAATTGAATTGCATTCACCCAAAAGACTAAGTTCGGTGATACAATATATTATAACAATATGCATCCTAAATCTTGAAAGGTTGCATGCACGGGTTGCCTGTTGTTGAGAGGCTACATATAAGCTCCAGGCCGTTCTTGGCCTTCAGATCTGAATCCCAAGTGAGAATGAAGTAGTAGTAAGTAGGTAGAACAATCTTCTTTTCTGTGTGGAACACACCCTAGTAAATCATCAGAATTGTATGTATTTTTATCGGGCTAGTTATGTGGCAGGTGGCAACTGCAAGGATGCAAAAGAGCATGCTCTGAGCACCCACGGTACCGAATTTGAGGGCAAGGCCTGTCATCTTGTTCAAGTATGTCTTGCTTCAGTTTTTGAGTGATTTCTGCCACAAGCTTTTTTTAAGAGAGTGCTGAGATCAAAATAAGCCTCCCAGCGACGGGCCGGAGCTCCGCTCTGCTCGTCAGAAGTTAGCCTTTATCTTTATACTTGAATTTGGATCACAACATAACACTTGGTGTGCCCCACGCTCCAAGCCATTGTTGGATTTCTGATCTGAATCCTAGGGGAAGATGAAGTTGATAGAACAACCATGCATGTCCCACTTCATGGAGTGTTTTTCTTAGCATGCAAAAGAACAAGCGCCAAGTTCACATGGTAACAAGTTTCTAGGGCAAGGTCTCATCTTGTTCCAGTATGACCAACTTGAGTTTTGATTTGCAGCATTTCTCACGGGAGTGTTAATTAGGATGATGCGCATAGTGGAAGTGATGCGGATGATGATGAGCAGAATGGAAATGATGAGGATGGTGACAAACAGAGTGGAAGTGATGAGGATGGTGACAAACAGAGTGGAAGCAATGAGAATGCTAATCAGCAGAGTCGAAGCGACAATGATGATGATGGGCAGAGTAAAAGCGATGAGCATGATGAGGATGAGGACAAGGATGAGCAGAGTGGATGTGATGTGGAAACAACGAATAATGCAGTTCAAAAGCCTCTCGGGAACCTCAAGAGGAAGAGAGATGTTCGTAACGTCCAGGTCTCCAACAGCAAAAGCCACATGGAAAGCAATGGGTAAATACTTAACTCCTGCTGCAAAGTTTATTTTTTACAGTGGCATGTAGAACACGTATTTGGCCATAGTCGACTATGAAAATTTAGATAGTGCCTGTCAAATAGTAAGTGGTAACATCTGGTGAAAGTTGACATATAATTACATGCAGCACAACCTGGCATCTAATGCCACACACAATCCTTCATACATGCAACATAAGCTCATGGAAACACTGCCCCGTTGATGTGCATTGGTCTCTTGTAATTTATTCTTTCGTTTTTGGTAATGAACAACCGGAACATACAGGCAAACTAAACTCAGTCCTAATTCTGCCATGAGTACGAAGATATGTGAATCAAAAACATTAGGAAGCCCAACTGATAATGTCTAGTTCTCTCAAAAGTCAATGTTCGTGATATATCGTATCTCTAGATATGTACCTTGTGTTAGGTTGATCTCCTCCCGTGTGGGCCCAACGGCCCACCGGGCCCTTAGATCCGCGCCCTGATCGGGGGCGCTCAACCCACTATGGTTGACGGGCCCCTGTCACTTGCGCTATATAAAGAGGTGGGGGCCGGCGGCACGCAATACGAGGTTCATCGCGTTGCCGCACACCCCACCGACACACCCACCGATCTAGGGTTTCGCGCAGTAGTGACGGGAAGCACCGCCACCGCCACTACTCTCTGCCATTACTGCCCACTCGCCAACCACCATGGCCACCGGCTCTAGCTCCTCGGGCCAAGGAGAAGGTAAACTACCGATCTGATCTACCCTAGCAGATCCTAAAAGAATCCATCAATGGTATCAGATGCTACATCTAGGGTTCTAGATCTCCTTCGGTAGAAGGAAAAGAAGATCAAAAGATCAAAAGAAACGGAAAAGAAACAACAAAAAAAAAAGTGCGCCGCCGTTATGCCGCGCCGTTCCTCTCGATTCGGACGCGCATCGGCAAGCCGAGGCGTCTGGAAGAAGAACCACCGGAGCTAGCACAACGGCTCGCCGGAAAAGAAAGGAAAAAGACAAAAAAAAGGGGTCAGCACCGCGGCCAAATCCCTCGACGGCGGCGTGCTCACCACTAGGGAGGACGCGCGACCGGCGAGGAGGATGGCCACGGAAAAGGAAAGGGGGGAGCCTCGCTGCGCCTCTCTGTCTCTCTCTCTCTCTCTCGCGCGCGCGTGGAAACGGAGAGGGGAGGGGGAAGGGGCTGGCTCGTGGGGTGCCGCCCTTGCTCGCCGCTCCGCCCTGGCTCGCCGCGCCGTCGTGGCTCGCGGAGCCGGAACCGAGCGAGCGGGCGAGTGAGGCGCGGTGGGGGCGGAATGACGCTAGGGTTACGGGAGGGGGTGGCTGCAGCTGGTTTTACCCGCCCGATATGCTCGGACGACCGTCGGATTTGATCCGACGGCAACCAGCGAGCGGCGCCCCCCCCCCCCCAGCGGGCCGATGGGCCAGAGCAGAGCAGGCCGTTGGGCCGAAAGGGAGAGGCTGCGCCTCAGGCTCCGCGTCGCGCTCGCTGGGCGGGCCGTGGGCAACGAAAATTTTGTTTACAGAATAGATAAAGAAAAGAAATGCTTCTGAAAAGTATAAAGTTCATGAATTTTTATTCATGTTTTCCGCTGCAAATAAATAAAAGTGCTCTTTTAAAAAGTAAATAGAACTAAAGTGAAATTAAATTTTAAAGAGCATGTTAAAGTGATTATTGAAACAATTATGATCCTGTTATTTTAATGACCAACGTTATTAATAACATGATCATGATTTGTTATTGTTATAAAAGGTGCATTTATTTCTATTTTTGCCTAACGGTGATATAGTTTTAATTGCATAAACAGTTGTATGTTTAATTTTGACCAACGTTGGATTAATGCATGCAATTGTTGTTGTGATCTCACTTAATTGTGGTTTCAGGAGGTTTCCACTTGATGAGTTGCCTCAAGGATGTTCCAACCCTCAGAGGCGATAACTACACTGAGTGGAGAAAGAAAGTTGACTTAGCCTTCGTTTGTGCTGAGGTGGACTGGGTTGTGGACACCCCACAGCCGGTCAAACCACCAGCGCCAGTCAGAGATGCAAAAGATGATGATGCTGCTTGGGCGAAAAAGGAGAGGGATCATGCTCCAGTGGAGATGTCATATACCCTCGAAAACCAAAAGTGGCTCACTGCCAATAAAAAGTGCATGGCTTTCATAAAGAACACAATTGAGAACGCTATTGTGGGCTCAATTGCAGAGTGTACTTCCGTAGGGGAGTTTCTTGAAAAGATAAAGAGCCAGTTCACTGGTTCTTCAAAGATATATGCTACCCAGTTGCTAAAGCAACTGGTGACAGAAAAGTACACAGGCGGTGGACATGGCATAAGAGAGCACATCCTCAGGATGAGCAATATGGCAGCGAAGCTTAAACCCATGGATGCAGATTTGGAGCTCAAGCCTGCACTCCTTGTTCATCTGGTTATGGCTTCACTGCCGAAAGAGTTTGACACCTTTGTTGTCAACTACAACATGTCGCCTGAAAAATGGGACATTGAAAAGACTATAGCCATGTGTGTGCAAGAAGAGGAAAGACTTAAAACCTCACATGGTGGATTTCTGAACTATGTGAAGGATAACAAGAAAAAGAACTACAATAACAATGGCAAAGGTTCCCCTTCAAAGCCACACGGAAAAGCTCAATATCAGCATCAGCAAAAGTCTTTCCCAGTGGACAAAGATACATGTCTCCATTGTAAGAAGACTGGGCACTATAAGAAAGATTGCCCTGATTGGCTAAAGTCAATAATGGCAAAGAAAGGTAACAACATTGTTTCCTTTGTAAATGAATCCTTATATACACAGTTTTCGAAATCTACTTGGTGGATTGACTCAGGAGCAACTGTTCATGTTGCAAATTCATTACAGGGATTCCATTCGACGTGGACTACGCAAAGAAGCGAAAGATGCATTGAAGTTGCCAATGGAGTTGAAGCAGAAGTTGAAGCTGTCGGCGACATCTCCCTGGAGTTAGCTGATGGATTCACGCTTCTGCTTAGAGATGTTTTATATGTTCCTTCATGTCACAGAAACTTGATTAGTGTTTCGTGTTTGGATAAAGACAATTATGAATGTCATTTTGGACATGGCAAGTGTGCCATATGGTTTAATAATACTCATGTGAGTGTTGCTTTCCTACACGATGAGCTTTATTTATTATCACTACGTGACAAAGTGCATTATGTGTGTAATGTGAATGAGCATGTTTCCGCGTCGGATAAAGTACAAAAGAAAAGAAAGAGAACTCATGACTCATCGAAATTATGGCACTGTCGCTTGGGCCATATTTCGAGGGGGAGAATAGAAAGACTAGTTAAAAATGATATTCTGCCTCCATTAGAGTTCTCAGACATAGAGCAATGCATAGATTGCATTAAAGGAAAGTATGTAAAACAAATCAAAAAGGGTGCAAACCGTAGCACAGGAACACTCGAAATCATTCACACTGACATTTGTGGACTATTTCCTGTGAAAAGTGTGGATGGCTATGACTCGTTCATAACATTCACAGACGATTACTCCCGATATGGTTATATTTATCCAATCAAAGAAATGTCTGAAGCGTTGGATAAATTTAAGATATTCAAAGCTGACGAAAATCAGCATGATAAAAGAATAAACATAGTAAGATCTGACCGTGGGGGAGAGTACTACGGTCGGCACACTCCATATGGCCAAGTCCCTGGACCTTTTGCAAACTTCTTACAGGAGACTGGCATAGTGGCCCAGTATTCAATGCCGGACGAGCCTCAGCAAAATGGAGTAGCTGAAAGGCGCAACCGTACTCTTATGGATATGGTGCGCAGCATGATGAGTTACTCCACCCTGCCATTGGGATTATGGATGGAGGCGCTTAAAACCGCCATTCACATTCTCAATAGAGTACCAAGCAAGTCGGTGCCCAAAACACCGTACGAGTTGTGGACAGGAAGAGTGCCCTCCCTACAACACTTAAGGGTGTGGGGGAGCCTAGCTGAGGCCAAAGTGTTTAATCCAAATATTGCAAAGTTAGATCCCAAAACAGTCAGTTGCCACTTCATTGGCTATCCTGATAGATCAAAAGGTTTTCGTTTCTACTGTCCAGAGAGATACACAAAGTTTGTAGAAACAAGACATGCAATCTTCTTAGAGGACGAAATGATGAGGGGGAGCATGGTAGCTCGGAAAATTGATCTTGAGGAGAAGAGGGTGCATGCACCTAATCCGATGATTCAGGAACCATTTTTCTCACTACCTGTTGTACCTGCACCGACAATCCCTGAGGTTGCGGTGCAAGCACCTATTGTAACTCCACCCATGACAACTATGGGAGAAGATCCGGAACCTGTCCGTCAGGAGCCGACTGAACCCGTCGTTGAGCATGAAAGGGAGGTGCAGCAGCCACTTTTAGAAGATGTGCCGGAACGTGAGGCACAGAATGAGCCTAGGAGTGAGGCTCTTAGAAGGTCTACAAGACCCAAAAAGTCAGCTATTTCTACTGATTATAAAGTTTATAACACAGAAATAGTTCATATGGGAGGTGATCCCACTTCATATGAAGAAGCCATGAGAAGCCCTCACTCATCAAAGTGGCTGGAGGCAATGGAAGACAAGATGAAATCGATGAGTTCCAAAGATGTTTGGGACTTAGAGAATATTCCTAAAGGAGCCAAAACAGTAGGCTGTAAATGGGTCTACAAAACTAAGTATGACTCTAAAGGGAATGTAGAAAAGTATAAAGCACGACTTGTGGCAAAAGGATTTACACAAAGAGAAGGGATAGATTACAATGAGACATTTTCCCTAGTCTCATGTAAGGATTCCTTCAGAATCATAATGGCATTAGTTGCACATTTTGATTTAGAGTTACATCAAATGGATGTAAAGACGACATTTCTGAACAGGGATTTAAAGGAAAAAGTTTACATGAAACAGCCGAAGGGTTTTATCATGGAAGGCAAGGAAGATATGGGATGCCGCCTGAAGAAATCCATCTATGGATTAAGGCAAGCCTCTAGACAATGGTATCTAAAGTTTAATGAAACAATTAAAAGTTTTGGATTTAAAGAAAATGTTGAGGATAACTGCATTTATGCAAAGTTTAAAAATGGGAAATATATTTTCCTAATCTTGTATGTGGATGATATCTTGCTTGCTAGCAGTGATGTTAGTCTGCTACAAGAAACAAAGAAGTTCTTTTCCTCAAATTTTGATATAACAGATCTTGGTGAAGCATCATATGTTTTGGGCATAGAGATTCGCCGAGATAGGAAAACTGGAGTTTTAGGACTATCGCAGAAGGCATATTTAGAAAAGGTTCTTAAAAAGTATAATATGCATGCGAGTAAAGCCACACCTGCTCCTATAGTCAAGGGCGACAGTTTTGGGAAATTCCAATGTCCCAAGAACCAGTACGAGATCGATCAAATGAAAGCAGTGCCATATGCTTCGGCTGTTGGAAGTTTACAGTATGCACAAGTATGCACTCGCCCTGACTTAGCTTTTGTCACCGGGGTACTCGGTAGATATCAAGAGAATCCAGGCATAGAGCACTGGAAGATGGTAAAGAAAGCATTGCGTTATGCGCAAGGCACGAAGGCCCACATGCTAACATACAGGAGATCTGATTCCCTAGAGATAAGAGGATATTCAGACCCAGATTTTGCGGGAGACAGAGATGATAGAAAATCCACGTCAGGATACGTGTTCACTCTCGCTGGAGGGGCTATTTCGTGGAGAAGCTCCAAACAGTCAATAGTTGCATCGTCCACGATGTATGCAGAATTTATAGCATGTTATGAGGCCACAGGGCAGGCGATATGGTTAAAGAAATTTATACCCGACTTGAAAGTGGTAGATTGTATTGACAAACCACTAAAGATGTACTGTGACAACCAGCACGCAGTATTCTATGCTCACAACAACAAGTCGAGTAATGTTGCCAAAACAATAGAGATAAAGTATTATGTTGTGAAAGATAAAATCCAGGATCACACTATAAGTCTCGAGCATATAAGGACAAAGGATATGCTTGCGGATCCGCTTACGAAAGGCTTACCACCCAATGTGTTCAAGGAACACTTAGCCGACATGGGTTTAAGGGAAAGCCTATGATTCCTGGATCATGAGAGGCCCAAAAGGAACAGAATTTGTTTCAAAACAGAGAGGTATGTTGTAGCTGTCTGATTCTATCGGCAATTGAGCTGTGACGATGAAACATGTTCTATGTATTGATCTGTGATGAAACGAGTAAAGTAAAAGTATATGGTTAAAAGTAAAAGTTGAGATCAAGGGGGAGAATGTTAGGTTGATCTCCTCCCGTGTGAGCCCAACGGCCCACCGGGCCCTTAGATCCGCGCCCTGATCGGGGGTGCCCAACCCACTATGGTTGACGGGCCCCTGTCACCTGCGCTATATAAAGAGGTGGGGGCCGGCGGCACGCACTACGAGGTTCATCGCGTTGCCGCACACCCCACCGACACACCCACCGATCTAGGGTTTCGCGCAGTAGTGACGGGAAGCACCGCCACCGCCACTACTCTCTGCCATTACTGCCCACTCGCCAACCACCATGGCCACCGGCTCGAGCTCCTCGGGCCAAGGAGAAGGTAAACTACCGATCTGATCTACCCTAGCAGATCCTAAAAGAATCCATCACCTTGTTGTAGAGAGTAAGCAAGCAACAAGCACAATTTTTTCTAGATATCGTTATACAAAGAAGCATAATGCACTTTAGAATTGTGGTTTTCTGGGTATTCTTTCTTCTAATTTTCTTGCGCGAGCTGATATATTTTTATTCTCGTGAATTCTGATGAGTACAAGCTGTTGCCAGTCTGATTTTATTGTCCTTCTATTCTTCATGGTGTTCCTCGTTTGATCCCCTTGGACCTTGGTTGTGTAGGGTGACCGAGAGGAGCTTGTCGTACGAGCCTTTGGAACCACTGCACTGCCACAGGCTGGTTACTACCCAAGACCGGCATTGTGTGTTGTCTAGTGGTAACTGGGCGCAATACGTCAGCGATGTGAAGGACAGCTTGGCGGACCAACCTGTCAAGCTCAAGCTGTTCCTCTGGTTCCTGCGCAATTTCAAGAACTGGACGTATGTGATACATAAGCAGTAGCATTAACAAAAATTTACCGATTCTTCCTGTTTTTGTGTTGTGATCGACTGAAGTTGAATCCTGCTAGTTTTGCAGAATTGATTTTGCAGCCAGCTCAATCAAGGCCGTGTTAAATGGACACCCCAAGCTCATCCATCGGTTTAACAAGTTCTTCCCTAACAATCATCAGATCGAGGACAACACCTCAAGGAGCAGCCGGTCTGATCATCTTTAGCCATTCATACAAAAAAGCATAAAGCACTTTAGAACAACTGTTTTTGCTATGTTTTATTTTCTATTTTTCTCATCCAAGTTTATATTCTTTTATTATTGTCAATTTTGATGAGTACAAGCTGTTGCCAGTCTGATTTTGGTATCCTTGGTTCGATCCCCTTGTTTGTGAAGGGTGGCCAAGGGGAGGCGGTCATACAAGCCTCCTCCGCATCAGCTGCGCCTCCGGAAGCTGGTGGTTCCTCATGGCATGAGTTCCAATGGCCGGGTTTATATGTCAAGTGGGAGCTGGGCGCAGTATGCCAGAGACGTGAAGGACAGCTTCGCAGACCAACCTGAGAGGCACGAGAAGTTCGAGTTTGAGAATAGGTTTAATGCCTCTCCACGTCTTACTATATATAATGATCAGCATATACAATTACATACGTACATAATACGTGTACACGACACGCTAGACCTATTTTTAACACCCCCCCTCAATCTGAACTTCTACTCTGTACAAGGTTTAGATTGGTACTAAAACGGTCTAGCATCTGTCGAGTGGCTGGTTTGGTGAACACATCAGCCAGCTGATCATTAGAAGAAATGAACCTGACCTCAAGAGCTCCAGAAGCAACACGCTCACGCACAAAATGGAAATCGATCTCAATGTGCTTGGTACGCGCATGGAAAACTGGGTTGGCAGTCAGATATGTGGCTCCTAAGTTATCACACCATAGAACGGGAACGCGCTGCTGTGAAACACCAAGCTCTTTGAGTAGTGACTCTACCCAAATGGCTTCAGCAGCTCCATTTGCCAAAGCTTTGTACTCGGCCTCCGTACTGGATCTCGACACTGTCGGTTGTTTCTTAGAACTCCAGGAAATGAGGTTTGATCCAACAAAGATGGCAAAGCCTCCGGTGGATCGGCGATCATCAGGACACCCAGCCCAATCTGCATCAGTGAAAATACTAATGCTAGTGGAGACAGCCTTCCGAAACTTCAGTCCTGTGTGCAATGCACCTTTTACATAGCGCAGAATGCGCTTAACAGCTTCCCAATGAACATCAGTGGGCTGCGAGAGAAACTGGCATACCTTGTTCACTACGAACGAAATATCTGGACGGGTGAGTGTTAAATACTGCAGTCCACCAACGACACTGCGATACCGGAAGGAATCAGCGGTACTGAGAGGTTGTCCAGACACTCGTGCAAGCTGATCTGAAGTAGACAATGGTGTGGAAGTGGGCTTACAATTCTCCATGCTCACACGGTGCAAAAGATCCATGGCATACTTCCGTCGAGTCAAGGTCATCCCCCCTGAATTGTACGACGCTTCCAAGCCAAGAAAGTACTCCAACGGCCCAAGGTCCTTGATAGGGAAACTGGCCGCAAGGGAGTGAACAACACCATCAACAGCTCGTGGAGACGATCCGGCAATAACAATATCATCCACATAGACGAGCATATAGATCTGAACATCACGATGGCGGAAGAAAAACAGAGAGGTGTCTGCTCTGGAGGAGACAAAACCTAGTTGGAGAAGACGTGTATTGAGCCGAGCATACCACGCACGAGGGGACTGTTTGAGTCCATAGAGAGCCCGCTGCAGCTTGCACACATGCGAGGGATACCGAGCGTCTTCAAAACCGGGCGGCTGCTGCATATAAACATCCTCAGATAAATAACCATGAAGGAAGGCATTGCTGACATCAATCTGTCGAAGACTCCAGCCGCGAGACACAGCAAGAGCAAGAACCAGTCGAACTGTAGCCGGTTTGACAACCGGGCTGAACGTATCGCCATAGTCAATGCCAAGCTGCTGGGTGAAACCACGGGCGGCCAGTCTAGCCTTGTACTTATCAACCGAGCCATCCAGACGATGCTTGGTCTTGAAGATCCACTTACTCCCAACAATGTTGACTCCGCGCGGACGAGGCACAAGAACCCAAGTCTTGTTGCGATGAAGGGCAGCGAGCTCATCAATCATCGCTGTACGCCAGGCAGTCTCACGGAGAGCATCCCGATGAGAGACAGGCACCGCATGAAACGCACGCCGGCGAGGATCATAGCGGATGGTCCCATCAGTCGGTACAAGCGCACGTCGAGTGTGATCGCGGGTGCGCGTGACCATGGTGTGACCAGGAGCAGCTGGAGGCGTCGCGGTCGAGGGGACATGACTGCCCTCGACAGAAGGCGAAGCGAGCTGATCAGTGGGCGACGGCGGAGCAGCATCCTCCTGCACCGAGGCAGAGGACGGGTCGGACGAGTCAGCAGCGCGCGGCGATGGGGCCGCCGATGGGCCGGGCGAGGCTGCCGCTGGGGCCGATGATGGGCCGGGCGGAGGGGCAGCCGACGGGCCAGGGGACGTGCATGCGCCATGCACGTCGACCACCAGGGAGGTCGACGCGTCGGCCGCGTGTGAGCACGGGGTAGCCGACGGGCCAGACGAGCGGCGTGCGGGAGGCGTGCATGCGCCATGCACGTCGATCGCCGGGGATGACGGTACGTCTTCCGAAGTGTCCTGCACAGGAGTAACATGGCCTGAAACAGGCGGATCAGTAGACAAATAAGAGAGGTCATATTTGCGCATATGGTCACCCGTAGCCGGTTCATTGGAAGGAAAAGAGAGGACATCAGCCAAAGAGGAGACATCGACGGTGACCCCAGGGGTGGCGTAGGAAAAAACAGACTCATCGAAAACAACATCACGAGAGATGTATATACGTCCCGTGGAACGATCGAGGCACTTGTATCCCTTATGGATCTGGCTATAGCCCAAGAACACGCACATGGTGGAACGAAAAGCAAGCTTGTGTGCGTTATATTTGCGCAAACTAGGCCAGCAAGCACACCCAAAAGTGCGGAGGAAATTGTAATCAGGTTGCACCTTAAGGAGGCGGTAAAGGGGTGTATCTTGTTGAAGAACAGGTGTGGGCATGCGATTGATAAGGTAACACGCAGCAAGAAACGCTTCGTCCCAAAAACGCAATGGGAGAGAAGAATGGGCCAGCAAGGCAAGACCTATTTCTACAAGATGACGGTGTTTGCGTTCAGCAACTCCGTTTTGCTGAGAGGTGTGCGGGCAAGACACACGATGGGAGATCCCAGTGCGTTGAAAATAGCGGTGCAATTTGTGGTACTCGCCACCCCAGTCCGACTGAACGGCTATGATTTTAGTGTGGAGAAGACGCTCAACATGAGCCTGAAAAGCATAAAACACTTGATCAACGTCAGACTTGTGCTTGAGGAGATATATCCAACTGAAACGAGAATAATCATCGACAAAGCTCACATAATACTTATAACCTCCGGAAGAGGCAATAGCAGGCCCCCAAACATCAGAATGGATTAACTCAAGAGGCATAGTGGAAACATGATGAGATAAATTATATGGCAATTGTCGACTCTTAGCACGCTGACAAGCATCACACACTGAAGTCTGACGTTCAGAAGAACACACTAAATCATTACTCTTAACAATGTTTTGAACAATATTATTGGAGGGATGGCCGAGACGCTGGTGCCACTGGGACGGGGTGGTCTTGACGATGAGAGACGCTTGGCGAGTGGAGGAGGACGACACACGACTAAACGGGATGGGGTAGAGTCCACCACGACTTCTACCGCGAAGAAGAATTTTCTTCGTGGCCGTGTCCTTAACAAGGAAAAAGAAACGATGAAATTCCACAAAAACATCATTGTCAAGGACAAGTCGATAAACAGAAAGGAGATGTTGATGAATATGTGGAAGACGAAGAATATTTTGTAAACAAAGAGATGAACCGGGTATAGTGGAATGACCAATATGCGAAATAGACAAACCTGCACCATTTGCCACTTGCACGTGGTCCTTCCCGCCATAGCGCTCATGGAAGTGTAGACGGTCGAGATCACTCGTCAGGTGGTCCATCGCACCGGTGTCCAGGATCTAGTGTGGCGGGTCATGAGCGGAGGAGGAGGTGGACGCGGTGTTGGCGGCGCGGTGGTCACGTTCATAGCGGCTGCGACAGTCGCCCGCCTCATGTCCCCAGTTTTTGCATATCTGGCACTTGGGGCACCAGCGCCGGTTGCGACCGCCCCCGTTGCCACCTCCATTGCGGCCATTGCCTCCATTGTTGCCGCTGTTGCGGCCAGGGGCACCGCCCTGGCCTGGGCCGTAGCCAGCCGAACCTGGCGTGAGAGAGCCGCCGGAGGGACGTCCGCCACTCGGGCGTCCAGAGTCAGGCGCACGGCCGGAGTTGTCGTTGTAGACCGGCCGGGACGCGGCGTTGGCGGAGGACTGCCAATCCTGAAGCTCCGATTGCTGCTGCTGGAGTGCCTCGTAGTGAAGGACACTCGAGTAAAACGCAGGAAACGTGATAGGCACACCCGCGAAGTTCATCGAAGTAGCAATGGGATTAAATGCCGAGCCGAGCCCGGTCAGCATGTAGTCGATGATCTCATCATCGCGAAGAGGAGAGCCGGCGGCGTCCATCGAATTAGCGAGTGCCTTCACCTTCTGCATGTACTCGCCGGCGGGTCTGTCTCCTTTCCTCAGCGCCTGGATCTGGCGCCGGAGGTTACGCACGCCGGCGCTGTTCTCGGCGGCGAACATGGTGTGCACGGCTGCCCATGCTGCGGCCACCGTCCTGCAGCCGATCAGCTGCGTGGAGATCTCCACGTTCATCGAACCGAGGAGATGCCCAAGGACCTTTTGATCAAGAGTCCACCACTGCTCGTATTCGGGATTGGACACGGTGCGAGCAGCGTCACCGGTGCCTGTCCTCATGGTCGGCTCCGGCGCCTTGGCCGAGCCATCAAGGAAACCGTGGAGGCGAACTCCGGCAAAGTTGGGAAGAGCGAGAGCCCTCCACAGCATGAAGTTGCTGCGGTCAAGAGAGACCGCGATGGGCGGAAGGACGGGAGCGGGAGCCGACGCCGTGGGTGGGGCGATGACCAGGGCGGACACGGTGAGGGCGAGCACGGAGGAGGTGGACATCGCGGCGGCCAAGGAGGTGGTCAAGGCGGCGGCCGGGGAGGTGGACATCGCGGCGGCCGCGAGGAAAAACTGGCGGCGGCGGCGGCGGAGGGAGGAGAGGCGGCGACGGCTAGGGTAGGCTCTAGATACCAAGTTTGAGAATAGGTTTAGGGTTTTCCCGTGGGGCAATGCCTCTCCACGTCTTACTATATATAATGATCAGCATATACAATTACATACGTACACTAGTAGAAAACATGGCTTTGGTCCAGCCCTGAAAAGACCATTAATCCCGGTTCACTCACGAACCGGGACCAATGGGGGCATTGGTCCCGGTTCGTGAGGCCAGGGCGCTGGCCGGGCCTCGTGGGCCATTGGTCCCGGTTCGTCTGACCCCTTTGGTCCCGGTTCCAGACACGAACCGGGACCAATGGGCCTCGCTCCTGGCCCACAACCATTGGTCCCGGTTTGTGGCTGGAACCGGGACCAAATGATGTCCTTTAGTCCCGGTTCCAGCCACAAACCGGGACCAATGGTCGGCCTATATAAACCCCCTGCCCGCGAGGAGAGCAGTGCACTGCTCTGTTTTTTTGGCCGGCCGTGGGAGAGCTTTGTGGTGCTCTAGCTCACCTCCTATGCACATGAGGTGTTCGATGAAATGCCCGAGCCACACTTAAGCTTTCTCCTCTGGAAGCTCCTTGTCCAAGCTCCATTTTCCTCAAGATTTGTCTAGGTTTGGCGGTCCGTCCTGTCCCGTCCCCATCCTCACCGCCGTCGATCGCCCGCGCCCATCTCGGCGCCGGCACCACCGTGGTTAGCCTCTTCTTCTTATCTTCTTTCTAAAAGAAAAAAGTTCTTACTTGTATGATTTAGATAGATACTTGTGTAACTTTCTTACTTTTATTATTGTTTGTTATTATATAGTGCGATGGTTTTGGTTATATGTTGTTCTAGACAGTTCTTACTTGTATGATTTAATTAGATGCTCTAGAGAGTTATATGTTGTTCAATAATGAGAACTATATAACGCACGCAGATGAACCGGCAATGGATGTACGGTGACCGACGCACCTCCGAGTATATTAAGGGCCTGCATAATTTTCTCGAAGCGGCTGAGGCAAACAAGCAGAATGGTTTTATGCATTGTCCATGTACTGTCTGTGAGAATATGAAGGCTTTCTCCAACTCTAAAACCCTTCACTTGCACCTGCTTGAGAAGGGTTTTATGCCACACTATAATGTTTGGACCAAGCACGGAGAAAGAGGGGTTATGATGGAAGACAACAAAGAAGAAGAGGATGATGACAACTACCCGCCCCCTGAATACGGTGATGCTGCAATGGGGGAAGCTGAAGATCAAGAGGAACCAGACGATGTGCCCGATGATGATCTTCGCCGGGTCATTGTTGATGCACAGAGAGAATGCGAAAGTGAAAGGGAGAAGTTGAAGTTCGATCGCATGTTAGAGGATCACAAAAAAGGGTTGTACCCAAATTGCGAAGATGACAACAGAAAGCTCGGTACCACACTGGAATTGCTGCAATGGAAGGCAGACAATGGTGTATCTAACAAGGGATTTAGTTCGCTACTGAAAATAATGAAGAAGAAGCTTCCAAAGGATAACGAATTGCCCGGCAGTACGTACGAAGCAAAGAAGGTTCTATGCCCTCTAGGATTGGAGGTGCAGAAGATACATGCATGCCCTAATGACTGCATCCTCTACCGCGGTGCGTACGAGGATTTGAATGCATACCCGGTATGCGGTGCATTGCGGTATAAGATCAGAAGAGATGACCTTGGTGATGTTGAGGGCCAGCGCACCGGGAAGAGGGTTCCTGCTAAGGTGATGTGGTATGCTCCTATAATACCACGATTGAAACGTCTGTTCAGAAACAAAAAGCATGCCGAGTTGATGCAATGGCACATAAAAGACCGTAAGAAAGATGGGAAGTTGAGAGCACCCGCTGACGGGTCGCAGTGGAGAAAGATCGAGAGAAAGTGGAGCGACTTTATAGGTGACCCAAGGAACGTATGGTTTGGTTTAAGTGCAGATGGCGTTAATCCTTTTGGGGAGCAGAGCAGCAAGCATAGCACATGGCCTGTGACTCTATGTATGTATAACCTTCCTCCTTGGTTGTGCATGAAGCGGAAGTTCATTATGATGCCAGTGCTCATCCAAGGCCCTAAGCAACCCGGCAATGACATTGATGTGTACCTAAGGCCATTAGTTGATGAACTTTTACAGCTATGGAATGGAAGAGGTGTACGTGTGTGGGATGAGAACGAACCGGAGGAATTTGACCTACATGCGTTGCTGTTTGTAACCATCAACGATTGGCCTGCTCTCAGTAACCTTTCAGGACAGACAAACAAGGGATACCATGCATGCACACACTGTTTAGATGACACCGACAGTATATATTTGGACAAATGCAGGAAGAATGTGTACTTGGGGCATCGTCGATTTCTTCCGACCAACCATCAATGTCGAAAGAAAGGAAAGCATTTCAAAGGTGAGGAAGATCACCGGAAGAAGCCCGCCCTCCGTACTGGTGATCACATACTTGATATGGTCAATGATTTACAAGTAATCTTTGGAAAGGGTCCTGGCGGACTATCTGTTCCGACTGACGATGCGGGACGCGCACCCATGTGGAAGAAGAAATCTATATTTTGGGACCTACCCTATTGGAAAGACCTAGAGGTCCGCTCTGCAATCGACGTGATGCACGTGACGAAGAATCTTTGCGTGAACCTGCTAGGCTTCTTGGGAGTGTATGGGAAGACAAAAGATACACCGGAGGCACGGGAGGAACAACAACGTGTGCGTGAAAAAGACGGCATGCATCCAAAGCAGTATGAAGGTCCTGCCAGCTACGCTCTTACCAAAGAAGAGAAGGAAATCTTCTTTGAATGCCTGCTCAGTATGAAGGTCCCGTCTGGCTTCTCGTCAAATATAAAGGGAATAATAAATATGGCAGAGAAAAAGTTCCAGAACCTAAAGTCTCATGACTGCCACGTGATTATGACGCAACTGCTTCCGGTTGCATTGAGGGGGCTTCTACCGGAAAACATTCGATTAGCCATTGTGAAGCTATGTGCATTCCTCAATGCAATGTCTCAGAAGGTGATCGATCCAGAAATCCTGCCAAGGTTAAGGAGTGATTTGGTGCAATGTCTTGTTAGTTTCGAGCTGGTGTTCCCACCGTCCTTCTTCAATATCATGACGCACGTCCTTGTTCATCTAGTCGACGAGATTGTCGTTCTGGGCCTTGTATTTCTACACAATATGTTCCCCTTTGAGAGGTTCATGGGAGTCTTAAAGAAATATGTTCGTAACCGCGCTAGGCCAGAAGGAAGCATCTCCATGGGCCATCAAACAGAGGATGTCATTGGGTTTTGTGTTGACTTCATTCCTGACCTTAAGAAGATTGGTCTCCCTCAATCGCGGTATGAGGGGAGACTGACTGGAAAAGGCACGCTAGGAGCGGACTCAATAATATGTAGGGACGGGCATTCTTGGTCTCAAGCACACTACACAGTTCTACAGAATTCTACCTTGGTGACCCCGTATGTCGATGAACACAAGAATATTCTGCGCTCCAAACACCCGGAGCAGTGTGACGACTGGATTACATATGAACACATCAGGACTTTTGGCAGTTGGTTGCAAACACGTCTCATGGGTGACAACACTGTTTCTGATGAGTTGTACTCGTTGGCCAGGGGACCATCTTCGACTGTATTGACTTACAAAGGGTACAAGATAAATGGGAATACATTTTACACGATCGCCCAAGATTAAAAGAGCACCAACCAAAACAGCGGTGTTCGCTTTGATGCAGCAACCAATAGGGGAAAGGACACATATTATGGTTACATAGTGGACATATGGGAACTTGACTATGGACATGATTTCAAGGTCCCTTTGTTTCAGTGCAAATGGGTCAATCTGTCAGGAGGCGGGGTATAGGAAGACCCACAGTACGGAATGACAACAGTGGATCTGAACAATCTTGGGTACACAGACGAACCATTCGTCATAGCCAATGATGTGGCGCAAGTTTTCTATGTGAAGGACATGTCTACCAAACCAAGAAAAAGAAAAGATAAGGAAGCGAATACATCATACGATGAGCCAAAGCGCCACATAGTTCTTTCAGGAAAAAGAGACATCGTGGGATTGGAGGGCAAGACAGACATGTCCGAAGATTATGAAAAGTTTCATGAAATTCCTCCCTTCAAAGTCAAGGCTGACCCAAGCACCCTGTTAAACGATGAAGATTATCCATGGTTACGGCGCAATAAGCAAAGGACACAAGCGAAGAAAAAGTGAAGACTTTCTCCCCACAACTATAATATTGCTGTTACATGTGAAGAAATGAAATGCCTTTTGTAACAGATGAATTTTCGTCCGAAACCCTGATACTTCGAAAGAGATTGTCCGTTTTGTACACGAAGTGCATCCAGTTTTTGCCGTAACCCTCTCAACTTTTTATAACATGCTATGTGGGTGAAATTATGATACCATGCCAACTTTCAACCTTTTCAGAGTTCATTTGTAGTGCTTTTCAATTTCAGGGTCATTTAGCTCAAAAAATCAGTAAATGCATGAAAAATACCAAATGAAGTCAGAAAGGGTTGAAAATTGATGATGTGGCTTTGAATGGTGCATTTTGAACACACAAAAAGTCTGGAGTTCAAATAAGTTCAAAAAAATGAAATCCCTTTGTAACAGATGAGTTTTCGTCCGAAACCCTGATACTTCGAAAGAGATTGTCCATTTTGTACACGAAGTGCATCCAGTTTTTGCCGTAACCCTCTCAACTTTTTAGCACATGCTATGTGGGTGAAATGATGATACCATGCCAACTTTCAACCTTTTCAGAGTTCATTTGTAGTGCTTTTCAATTTCAGGGTCATTTAGCTCAAAAAAAATCAGAAAATGCATGAAAAATACCAAATGAAGTCAGAAAGGGTTGAAAATTGATGATGTGGCTTTGAATGGTGCATTTTGAACACACAAAAAGTCTGGAGTTCAAATAAGTTCAAAAAAATGAAATCCCTTTGTAACAGATGAGTTTTCGTCCGAAACCCTGATACTTCGAAAGAGATTGTCCATTTTGTACACGAAGTGCATCCAGTTTTTGCCGTAACCCTCTCAACTTTTTAGCACATGCTATGTGGGTGAAATGATGATACCATGCCAACTTTCAACCTTTTCAGAGTTCATTTGTAGTGCAACTAAAAAGAATCAACTAAAAAAGCTTTTATAAAACTCTAATAGCAAAAGGAATCAACTAAAAAGCTTTTATAAACCTCTAGTATTTTTGAAACTAAAATTATATAAAATTTATGCAACTAAAATTATCAATGTATTTTTTGTTCAAAACATTAATAGCAAAAAGAATTTTCATAACGAATTTTTTTTGTTAGAAACTTTAATAGCAAACTAAAATAACCAAATCTGTTTTTGATTAAAACAGAAATTTAAAATAACCTAAAACTTACCAAATTGAATATAATGATAAAATAACCTTCAAAAATCTATTTTTTAGTAAAGTTATTCACAAACTAGTGATTCACACAAATTTCAAAAAATTCAAATTTAAACTATTCAAATTTGAAAACTAATGGCACTAACAGAAAGTTTATAATTTTTGTGACCTAAAAGCAAAAAGAATCACTGAAAAACAGTAAGTAGGAACAAAATAAAATAAATAAAGCAAAAAACAAAACAAAAAAACTGGATTTTTTTAAAAAAAAATGCCACCTACTGGGCCACCACGGCCTGAATACGACTAGAAACCCAACCAGCTTGTTGGGCCAGGATTCAGGCCCGCAGAAGGCCCAATAGGCCCACAGGCAGTGACAGATTAGGCCCGGAAGCCTGCAGTTGAGAGGAGCTCGAGAGGGTGTGCGCAGCAGCGCTTATAAACCACTCTCGAGCTCTCTCAGCTAGCGAGGTGGGACTAAAAATTTGGCCCCGGGCAGCACCACCCTTTGGTCCCGGTTCGTGGCACCAACCGGGACCAATGCGCCCCTTTAGTCCCGGTTGGTGCCACCAACCGGGACCAAAGGTCCCTGTTTCCTGGTCCCTGTTGGTGGCACCAACCGGGGCCAATGCACCCCTTTAGTCCCGGTTGGTGCCACCAACCGGGACCAATGCTCTGTGTATATAAGCCCACACTTAGCAGTTTCTCGAAATCACTTGTTCTTCTCCGCCCGACGCCCCCAGGCTGCTCCTCGTCGCCGTCGCCGCCGAGCCTTGCCCCGACGCCGTCAGGCTGCCCCACCTCGCCGTCATCGCCGTCGCCGAGCTGCCCCGACGCCGTCCCCGCTCCCACTGTGAGCCACCGCACCATTCCCCTCCTCTCCTCTCCCCCCCGCGCCCCGACGCCGCCGCCCGCGCTCCGGCCGCCCGCCGCGACGCCGGCGCCCCCCGCGCCACGACGCCGCCGCCGCCGCCCCGGCCGCGCTCTGCTTGCCGCGCCGCCGCCGCCGCCTCTGCCTTTTTTTTGTTCATATGTATGCATTGATGTATATGTATGCAGATGTGTATGCAGATGTATATGGATGATCCATGGATATGTATGCATTGATGTATAATTTTTTTGTTCATATAACTTTTTTTTGTTCATAGAATTTTTTTTTGTTCATAGTACTTTTTTTTGTTCATAGAAAGTTTTTATATATGATCCATGGATATATGAGCAATGATGATGTTGTTGATGATATGAGTTCTTTGATGAGGGGTGAGCATCGTTGTCGTCTACCCCCTCCCCGATAACTTCGACATGAGGGGGGATATCGGACATGACATGAGGGGTGAGCGTCGTTGTCGTCTACCCCCTCCCCGATAACTTCGACATGAGGGGGGACGTCGGACATGACATGAGGGGTGAGCGTCGTTGTCGTCTACCCCCTCCCCGATAACTTCGACATGAGGGGGGACGTCGGACATGACATGAGGGGTGAGCGTCGTTGTCGTCTACCCCCTCCCCGATAACTTCGACATGAGGGGGGACGTCGGACATGACATGAGGGGTGAGCGTCGTTGTCGTCTACCCCCTCCCCGATAACTTCGACATGAGGGGGGACGTCGGACATGACATGAGGGGTGAGCGTCGTTGTCGTCTACCCCCTCCCCGATAACTTCGACATGAGGGGGGACGTCGGACATGTCATGTGGATTTTTTTTGTTCATATAGAAAACTCCGGTAACATAGATTTATCAAGAATGCCCCCATTATGGATTTGCACAAGTTGATCCAATTTTTTTCTGATCTCATCTATATATATATTCTTCTATATGTCAGGTTTTCTGTCAAAGTATTCAAGAAATCCATGGCTTCATCATTAGCCGGAAGTAACAGGCGTATGATGCTACGAAGCTCTTCAAAGTTGTTTTGGAACGGAGTTCCGGATAGAATAATTCGCTTTTTGGTACGAATTTCAGCAAAGGCCTTCCAAATAGCGATATTCGGAAGGCTCTTGCTGAATAATTATCCTATCCGGGACTCCGTTTCAAAACAATTTTGGAGAGCTTCGTACCATTATGCACCTGTTACTTCCGGCTAATGATGAAGCCATGGTTTTCTTGAATCCTTTGACACTAGACAACGTGACATATAGAAGGGTAGATGAGATCAGGAAAAATATGGACCATTTTCTGCACATCCAGAATGGCGCCATTTTGTTAATTAAATCCCTTAAAGGTTAAGAGAATCCCTTGTTTGACATTCATGAGAGAGGCGGTCCGGACGTCGGACATTCATGTTTGTATATTAATTGCCATGTTGTAATATTTGCAGAAACTATGGCTCAAAGAGACTTGGAACAAGAACAGTTGTTGGGGGACATAATCCTCGGCGGACGTGATGTCTTGTCGTTTCTCAACGACACCGATGGTCTGGAAGGAGAGGATGACGGCTCCGGTGATCGAACAATGGAGGAGGAAGGACATGATCATGATGGCTCCGGTGACCGAATGCCGGAGGAAGAAGGAGACCATGATGACGGCTCCGATGACCGAACGGAGGAGGGAGCTGTTGCAAAGTCCGGCGAGATATATATATTAATTAAGCCTGTGCTGACTAGCTAATTTATGCATTAATTGTTTTGGTATGTACATATATTAACTCTTCTTTCTTCTTTTATAACCCTCCGGATCGAGCCAAACTTCGGTAACGAGACGAGGCCCGAAGAAGAGGTTGCGCAAGGATGAAAGGTTCACGATCACAGCACTCGCGGACGATGGCCATCCGATTGAACCCAAGCGGACCAAGGACGCATTTTCTGCTCAGTGCGGAGTTATTGTTAGGGACAACATCCCGATCAGCATCAAGCAATGGAATAAGCCTAGGGATGACGCCCCTGAAGGTGATTATGTCACCGATAGACAGAAAGATGATCTTTGGACCGCGCTGAAGGCAAATTTCACCCTACCGCCAGAGGAGGATCCGAATAAGCCAGTTATAGAGCCACTGGTCAAGGCGTGTGCTCTTAAGAAGATGGCAGATCTATTCAGGAGGTGGAAGAATGAGTTGAAATCAAAGTTTGTCGACAAAGGGAAGACTCCAGAATTCACCGACCGATTTGAGAAGATAAGAGTACACTGGCCCGCATTTGTGGCCTACAAGACATCGGACAAGAGTAAGAAAATGTCAGAGACAAACAAGAACAACGCTGCAAAGAAGCAGTATCACCATCACACGGGGTCAGTTGGCTACCTCAAAGCCCGGCCGTTGTGGGACAAAGCTGAGAATGACCTGATTGCTAAAGGGGTCATACCACAGACATTGAACTGGCCAGACCGTTCAAGGACTTGGTTCTTCGGGGTTGGGGGAACTTTGGACCCTGAAACAGGGAAGTGTCGTTGGACGGACGAGCAACTTGCAATACCCGTCACGAAGCTTCATAAGTATATCACCGCAGCGCAGGAAGGGACGTTCATTCCCGACAGAGAGAAGGACGAGCTGACTGAGGCCCTAGGGAATGCTGAGCACCCTGGACGAACACGAGGCACACCAGGCTCCATTCCGTGGAAGGTTGGGTTTCCCGACGCAGGCGGTTACAGAAGCCGGGAGAGAAAGAGGAAAGCGGAGCTGAGCGACATGCAGAAGCTCAATGCAAGACTACAAAAGCTAGAGGAAGCTGAGAGCCAGCGAGCTGCCGGCCAACCATCTCAGCGGCACGAAGCTACCCCAGAAGCTACCCCACCATCTCAGCGGAGAAGCAGCGTCGCTTCCACGGAGCCCGTTCAGCCTGACTTCACATCTCCTAGCTACCCCGTGGATACTATCACGGAGGCTCAACATTGCGAGCTTATGATGAAATGCCGGAACCTCACTTTCAAGGCGGCTGTCGGCTCTGTTGCACCTCCTCAACCCAACGGAACTTTTCACTGCCGTCCGATTCCACATGGCTATGCTGTTGTGATGGTGGATGAAGTAATGGAGAGATTTGAGGAGCTCGAGCTTGACCACTCTACAGGTGAAGGGGAGAATCAGCTGGTTCGTGCTCTGAGGAGTACATGTCTATGGCAGAAGGAGTACATCAAGCTTCCAAACTGGACGCCTCCGCCTCCTCCTCCTCCTCCGGCGAGTCAGGGCACTCCGCCTCCTCCTCCTCCTCCTCCTCCGGCGAGTGATCAGGGCACTCCGCCTCCTTCTCCGGCTCCTCCGACGCATCAGGGCACTCCGCCTCCTCCTTCGCCTACTCCGGCGCGTCGGAGCAGTCCGCCTCCTCCCCAGTCTCGTCGGCAACGGCGGAAGACAGACACCGCCGCTCCGGCTCCTCCGGCGCGTCGGATTTCTCCGCCTCGTCAGCAACGACGGAAGAGAGACGCCGCCGCTCCGGCGGCTAGCAGTACAAGCAGAGGCGGGAGCCAATTCAGATACGGTCCATCTCTCATGCCTCTGGAAAAGTTACCATATGAGAGGACCGAGCAGGAAAACGAGGACATATGTCGTGCCCAACCGAGGGACCATTTTGCAAAGAAAACTCCACCTCCGAAAGAGAAGGTAGATCCGGTGAAAGTGAAGTGCACTATCAATGCCCTGAAGCGACCACCACCGCCTCCGCCGGATTCCAACTATGACCGCATAATTACTAAGACACATGCTGAAGCGCAGCAGTCGGGAAGTACTTCCAGTGCTGCAAGAGCGAAAAAACGAAGAAGTGGGAAAACAATTCCCCAGCTCGGTGAACAGGAGACGCAATCGTGCCTCCCGCTCAAGGTGTCTAGCGATATCGCTAATCATCCGGTGCTACTGGCCGGTACCACTCTTGATGATTACCTGCCCGATGATGTACAGTTTGAAACGGCTGAGGTAGTAGACGTCTTTAGATACGAGCACGGGAAGCCTCTCGTCAAACCTGATCATCCTCATCTAACAACGATGATGCAAAAATTGCATGACTGGTACATGGAAACCTGCAGGAAGTCTGGGAAAGGCAATTTGTTAGTCGGAATTAAAAAAGAGCATGACTTCCCTGGAGTCGACCTGCTGCCTGTTGAATTTGTGGAGTTATTTCAATTATACAATCAAAAGGCCCTCGACAAACAACTCATGACTTGCTACTGTCTGTAAGTATTACTTCTATAATTAAGTCTCTAGCTCAGCTTGTTCATTGCATGTATATATAATTATCCTCACTATATTATGCAGATTGAAGATGGTCGAATGCAAAAAAACAGGAATCTTCGACGTTGGGTTCATTAGCCCAAATACCGTAAATGAATGGTCGGTACGAAAGGCGGCTGAAGATACCAAGAACAACTTGCTAGAAACGTTCCTTACACATCAAAACAAAAGGGAAATACTCTTTCCTTACAACTTCAAGTGAGTGTTACTGTCTTCTGCATATTCGGTTCCGCTTACTCGTGGTTAAGTAATGTAATTGATGAGTTATGCGTGCGCAGCTTCCACTATATTCTGCTATCCATTAACCTTGACGGGGCATTAGTAACTGTCTTAGACTCGCTCCGTAAAAATCCCAAGTATTATGCGGACATGACTGCAATGCTCCAGAAGTAAGTTCAATCAATACCGGGACCATATCGGCAACTTTCGTTCATTTCCTGATATCAAGTAATCATTTTCTTTGCCTGCCAGGGTTTGGAAAACGTTCACCGCTAAGGTTCCGGGTCTGAAGAAGGAGCTGCGATTTACACACCCCAAAGTAAGTAGTACTAGCTAGTTCCGCGCATCTCTCATTGATTCTAGTTTCATCAATACCATTATCATGCTTGCTTATCAGTTTGATTGAACTCTATTCTCGTAAAGTGCTTGTTGCAGGCACCCAACACTCATTTATGTGGATACTACGTATGCGAGTTCATTCGCTACTATACCTCTGAACGGGCCTCTTCTGAGAAACAATTTGAAGTACGTAAACAATATTCACAATTTTATTTTATATATTATCATCAATTGTGTTGAGTTTCATTCATATATATGTATTGACCCCCTTCTTTAAATTAGATCTGGCAGATGCGGGATGAACTCCTACCACATGATCGCATACGAGCAATTCAAGAGGAATTGGTGAGATTCTTTCTTGACCACGTCATACCTGAACACGGAGAATACCATGTGAAATTGAAATGGTTGTAAGGGATGTTATATATTGTACATATGTAGCAGCGTCGGATAGATATACGAAAACTTGTTGTTCGACCAAGCACGAAGAAAGAGATGTCACTTCTCTCTATATATGTTCATGACGATCTTGTGTAATTAATGGTTTCCTTTATTTGCTTACTAGCTAGCGTCGAGTTCTCTCTATATGTGTAGTAGCTAGCGTCGACCAAGCACGGAAAAAGAGAGGTCACTTCTCTCTATTAGCTCGCTAACACAATATGAAACCCCTAAATTAACCCTCCAAAACCTCAAAACCCCCCCTTCCAAAAAAAAACAAACAAAACCCCCAGCGACTGCGAGCTACTGACGCGTGGCCGCCTTTTGGTCCCGGTTGGTGTTACCAACCGGGACTAAAGGTCCTCCTGCCTGGGCTCCCGCAGCGGCCACGTGGAGCCCCTTTGGTCCCGGTTCGTAAGAGAACCGGGACTAAAGGTTTTGGGCTTTAGTCCCGACCCTTTAGTCCCGGTTCCAGAACCGGGACAAATGGGCCTCTGGAACCGGGACAAATGGGCCCTTTTCTATTAGTGGTACATAATACGTGTACACGACACGCTAGACCTATTTTTAACAGTTCGTTCAGTGCGTGTCCAATTTCCAGAACTCGAGGTTGGTGATGCACGAGCAGTAGCATATTTGCAACAATTTGCCGATCCTTTCTGTTTTGAGTCGTGATGGATTGTAGTTGAATCCTGTTGGTTTTGCAGGGGTGATGATACGGGCCATGTGGCCAGCGCAATGAAGACCGTGTTACGCGGATACCCCGAGCTCATCCGTGGGTTTAACCAGTTCTTGCCTCTCAATTGTGAGATGGAGGTCGACGAAGATGAGGAGAAACAGCACCCCAATGAGCAGCCGGTCTGACCATCCATCTTTGGCCATTCATAGCTCCTGCTTGTTAGGAAACAGCTCGTATAACCATTGATTCCTGCCGCTCGTCTCTCTTTTGAATTTGTACTGCGTGTTTTGCAGTGGAAATATCACGGTCGCGGCCAGGGCCATCCTATGTCGAAAGGAGCACAGCATCAGCATGTGATGAAACTCAAGGAGAAGTAACAGCAGCCGAAGATGGTTGATGAGTGGATGCCTGTTAACTAGGAACAAGTCATCTGGTGGTCGCTGCCGCTTCTTGTAAATGTATGTATGCATGACATGCCTGTGCGTGTTGCTGGATGGATGAGGATGATTTACCAATGGTGGTAGTAGTAGTAGTTGTTGTTAGATTTGAACTCTTTCTATGCTGTAACGGCATCTCGCTGCTGCCCTGCATCGCGACGCTCACCATGGTGTGTTGTGCGAGGTCGTACGTTGCCACAGCAACGAGGTTTATGAGCAGACCCAGTTTGTTCATGCGTTTTCCTTCCAGCCCAATTTTCTTTGTGCGTTTACCTGAGAGCGAGCATTGTGTTTGTGCTTCAGGAGCATCTGCTTACCTGAGAGCATTTGTTTTTGTGGTTACCTTAAAAGAGAAGATACCGCTGCCTGCAGTTTTGAGAAGCATATTTGATGCTTTTGTGGTTAAGCCCGGCCGCGAGTTGAATAGGTGGTTGGACTTGATTTCCGTCAAATTAAGACCTGCTGCGTGTAGAGCAAAACTGGTCCTTGGTGACAAAAGTGGAATAGTTTGGACTACCGTGCGTGTTGGGTGTCTCTGCTTGCTTGCTGTGTTTCACAGTCAGAACCACGCGGGGATGCACTCTTCTTTTTTTGCGGGGTTAAAAGCGATTTCATTGCTTCAGCTGGAGGGAGATCCTCCGAACATGGTTTTCACTTTCAGTGAGATTTCGATGAAATTCACTGAATTTCAGTGGACACTGAAATAATTATGTTTCGGCCAAAATATTTCAGCAATTTCAGTATTGCACAAGAATTAAAAAAAATAGTTTAAAAAAATTCAAATTTTAATTGAATTCAACTGAATATTTCGGTCATTTGGCTGGAATTCAAAATGAAATCACTGAAATTCATTGAATTTCGGTGATTTCGGTTGGTGCTGAAATTTTTTGGAAACTGAAATTGAAAACCATGTGGCTTGAGGTACATTAGCAGAGCCAAACCGAAGCCAACTGCTGTCCTATCTTGTACACGACCAAAGGAAGCTAATCTATGACTGACAACATTTTGGTGCCTGCTAGTATGAGCAATAGAGCTATCCCTTTCACCTAGAACTACCTTGACTTCGCTGATCATCATCGCGTTCTGCGACCTGTCCTCTGTCCACTGGCGGAGCTCCCCTTCGGGCAAGGTAGGGCGGCCGCCCTACCTTGCCGCCCTACCTTGATTGCCTAGATTTTTTTTATATACGTATGCATATACGCTTCGATGGCTGGCTGGCTCGCTGGAAAAATGGCTAAGATGGTCGCCGGTTTCTATGGGCCACACAACCACGCTAGTTGGGCCTAGCTAAGTCAGCGATGCAAAGCAACACACGACGACGGGTCTGCCCCAGTACTCTCACCACACGAAGCCAACGCCAAGCTCCCAACAAGAGCCAGGAACCTTAGCCAGCGGCGATGGCCAAGCGGACGACAAGCTAACGGACGCACGACGAGGCGTACGCCATCCACCACTCCGGCCCTGATCCCCACGTGAGTGCTAGAGATCTGTTTGCTGGAGACGGGGTTGCTTCAAAGTTCAGATAACAGCTTTGTGAATTTTGGTAAATAGTTATGCATCTTCTGATCCCAACAATCAAGGTCCACACTCCTGGTAACACTATCATACATATGGTCTTTGTTTTCTGAACTTTGATACAAAAAATGACCACATTGATAAATAATAAACTCCAACCAAGCCATTTTGCTTCAGATAGATTGTTAAATAATAAATTGTTTTAGGCTTTGTAGTCAGAGTTTCAGACTTCACATGGATTAATAGAACTATTATTGGAGATAGTTTCTCACTCATCAAAGATTTTGAAGATAGTTCTTCATTCTAATGTTTCATTTCAATGTTCTGAATTATAGATTTGACAAAATATTTTGAGCTACTT
This sequence comes from Elymus sibiricus, assembly GCA_039707655.1. NCBI lineage: Eukaryota > Viridiplantae > Streptophyta > Magnoliopsida > Poales > Poaceae > Elymus > Elymus sibiricus. The sequence goes on from CM077674.1 coordinate 70,121,384, forward strand.
GGTACCGGCGGTAGCTCCAATCAAAGTACACGGAAACTGTTTAGGATCACATAAAAATATTATTGTGCATCGTTAGTGTGTTTAAATATTTTGATTTTGCATCACAAAAAAAATATACTTAAAAGTTCGCCCCACCTCAATTTTTTTTCTTCCTCCGCCACTGCCTCTGTCCGTGTCCGGATTGATTCTACCACAGCAAAGCAGTCCATCTCCACATCAACCGGGAGCTGTGAACATTGCATAGCAAAATTCAGACCCTCCAAACAAGCCAAGAGCTCCGCTTGTAGAGGCCCGGCGCAGTTGTGGAAACTCCTAAACACCTACAAGATGATGGTGCCGTTGCCGTCTCTCAGGACCATGCCTGCCCCCGCCTCACCCAATTCCTCACAGAAAGATCTGTCGACGTTCAGCTTCACACGTCCATGGGCAGGGGGTTGCCACCTGCGAAGATGAAGATTTTGAAGAGAGGGTGCCCTGCAAGGTAGCATGAAATAAGATAATGATTGTCGTGGTATTCTCACGGCAGATGCCATAAGATTGCTAAAAAAGTGGGGTTACGAGAGGACGCCGGTGAATTCCGGAGGCGAGGTTGGCACGCGCAAGTGTGAGACACGATACGTACCCAGGTTCGGGGCCCTCCGGAGAGGTAACACCCCTAGTCCTGCCGGATGGAATATGGAGAGCACAAGGGCTACAAGGTTGCTCCTGGAGCTGTACGGGCGGAGGAGGAAGAAGGGGATAGGCCGCCGTTCGGCCTCTCCTGTGAGTGTGTGTAAGTGTGGTGGGAGATAATGCGAACCCCCCTGCATGGAGGCCTCCTGGGGGGTCTTATAGCCCGACCCCCCAGGGTTACATTGGTAAAGATGCACAGGCGCGGGGCCCTGGTGTCATCGTCTGGGAACCGGCAGTGGGGGCCACCGGGTCGCCGGGTGCGCCGGGTCCGTCGGGTGCGCCGGGTCCGCCGGGCACGGGCTCGGTCGGCAGCGCTGCACTGTGGCAGGTCTTGTCGTTCGTCATAGGGCGGTCGGCGGCGCCTAGTAACAGGATCGCGCCGCCCGGATACCGCCCGCCCCGGGCGGGGGCGCAGGGAGCGCTGTAGCCATGCCCGCATGGGTCGGCGCCAAGGAGGGGGCGCTGTCGCCATGCTGGTCTCAGGGCCGGCCCTGGTGTATGGCGGGTGGGGCGATGGCCCAGGCCCAGGCGGGCGAGGGACCCATGATGTAGTATATATATACACTATAGCCCAGGAAAAAATAGGTATTTTTTTTTACAAAAGCAGAGAAACGAGATGACAGAGATCGATTAGCGAACCGTCATCACGCGGTCGCGGCGTGATTCACGCGGCTGCTCGTTTCCTTCGTGGCATCGTCTCGTCGAGGCCGACGGTCTGCCTGTCCCTGTCACTCGGCGCCTCGCCGGTCGCCGCCTCAGCCGCCTCGCGGCCGACCTGCTCGCCTCTATGAGCGCTACAGTAGCAGGTATCCTTCCTGTATCCATCCATGTTCCTGTCTTCGTGAATCCTAATCCATCCCCCCAAACCCCAAATCCCCAATTTGTCAATTTCAGTAGTTTACTTATTCAACTATTCATCCATGAACCATGATCCATCCTCCAATTTCAGATTTTCAATTTGAAAAGGATATCTTGGACAACGTTGATCTTGATTGTGCCCTTAATGACTTTGCATCAAGAAACGCCCGAAGAAACTTTTTCTGAAGCATTGAAGTATTATTGTTCTCGATGGAGTCAGTCAAATTTGGTTATTATTTGAGGTAATCATGTCATGTTAGTTTCATTTTGCTATCTTTTTAGTATTATTGTTGTTGATGGAGTCTGTTCGAATTTGATTATTATAGTCAAATCTTAAACTAAAGATGTGTGGTTGAAAGTTACTCTTAATAAGTTATATATATGTTTATGTATCACGCACATAGGGGCCCATGTCGTCGAGTTCGCCTAGGGCCTCCCGAAACACAGGGCCGGCCCTGGCTGGTCTTGTCGTGAGGGTTTGCCCTCTAGCGGCCAGCCGGCATAGGCCAGCCGGCCAGGCCGGGTCGCCATGCCGAGCCGGGGAGCCGGCGCGCAGGCCAGCCGGATTGAGGGGCTTGTCCTGCTCCGATGTTTTGAAAAGAAGGGGGATCTGCGCTCCGTTGCCTACCCGGGGATCATCCCCCCGACAGTAGTCCCCGAAGCTGTGAAGGTTCGCCGGCTCCAGGCAGGAGGGCCTTCGCAGCTTACCCCCCTGTGGAGCTGGTTCGTTGATGAAGTGCTGGAGTCCGGCTGGGCGGCTCCGTCCGTGCGCGCGTCGGCAACGCGGCAGCGGACGCCGGGAACACCCGCTGGGTGCCGGCTTCCAGGGGCCAGGTCGCGGCACCCTGGCCTGGGCGGGAAACGGAAACATCCGCCAGACGAGCCTTGCTTTGCACGATGATTCGCTCCCGCCGCAGCTTGACGGACCGCCACGTGCTGCCTTGCGGCGGGCGAGGCCTGACAGCCCACGCGCGCGACGGGACGCGACTGCGGACCGGGCCCGCCACGACGCTCCCTCGGCCCGCGCGCGGGGGATTTACTGTGGCGACCTCTGGCGGTTGCGCTTCCCCGTGCAGTAAATGCGCATGGGGAAGGTGCGCGCACAGTGCGGGGGAGTGGGGATCGTGGGCGCAAACGATCCCACTCCCCCACGATCTCTCGTCGTTATAAATGAGGAAGGGGGAGAGTGCGGCGGAAACGTTCCCGCACACACCCCCGCCCCTCGCTTCTCCTCTGCTTCTGCTTCTTCTCCGCCGTGCCCGAGCGAAGTGCTGCCATCGCGTGCTTTGCTCGCGCCCGCCGCCGCGCACCGCGACCAGAGGCCCGCAGCGCGCAGCTCTCCCTTCCTTCTCCTCTTCATCGCCGCATCTCGACGCCCGTAGAGCCCTCCAATGGCGCTGCCGAAAGGCTCTTGGGAGGGCTCCATTACGACCGAGGCCAACATCCGATACCTCCGCCGTACGAAGCGGCTGCCGCCGGCGGAGGCGCTGGTCGCGCGCGCGCCCGGCCCGGAGAGGGTGCCGCATCCGCGGGAGGGCGAGCACATCGTCTTCTACTCTCATTTCGAGCGCGGACTCGGCCTCCCCACGAGTCTTTTCTTTCGAGGATTCCTTGACTTCTTCGGGCTGCAGCCGCATCACCTCGGCGCCAACGTCGTGCTGCAGGTCGCCGGCTTCGCCACGCTCTGTGAAGGCTATCTTGGCATGCTGCCGACTGTGGAGCTGTGGGGCAAGATGTTCTTCCTCAAACTGCAGGGGGTGATGGCTGGCGCCATGTCCGACTGCGGGGCAGCGGTGGTCACCGGCCGGCCGAACGGGCCGTTTCCCAAGCTACCGCTTGAGGACTCGGCCAAAAAGTGGCAGACGATGTTCTTCTACGTCCGGAACGCCGACCCGGCGGTGGACGTCATCAACCTTCCGCCTTTCGTCGACGCGCCGCCGCTCGAGAAGCCGAACTAGGGCTACTGCCCCAAGAAGCCGCTGCAGGAAATGGTGAACATCTGCCGCCGGGTCGGGGAGATGATGGATCGCGAGGGGCTGAAGCCGGTCGACCTCATCACGGCCTTCATCGCCTGCCGGGTGCTGCCGCTGGAGCGCCGGGCACACCGGATCTGCGTCATGAGCGGCCGGCATGACCCGACCCGGATGTCGACCAAGGAGCTGACGCCGGCCGGGATCGCCCAGCGGGTGAACTTCATCTCCATGGCCGGGTTGAAGGAGGAGGGGTGGAGCTTCGGGAAGGAGCCCTATCACCGGGGGAACCCGGCGCCGGCGGTGAGTCCCTGGTCTTTATTTTTTGCCGCTTCAACATTATTCTTGTGTCCTGATGCCGCGGGGGGGCCGCAGCTGTTCGCTAGCCAGCGGAATCACAACGGGCCGAATCCCTAGATCCTGCTGGCCGACCTGTCCGACTCGGACATGGAGGAGGCCGGCGCCGAGGCGGAGGAGGGGGCAGTCAAAGCGTGCCTGGCCGATGCCGCGGTCGGCGGGTCGCGGAATGCGGGTAAGTCTCCGCCCCCAGATCTACTGCGAGACTGGCCGGATGATGATGAGGAGGCCCTGACCGGTGCCCGCGGTGTAGCGCCCTTGGTTGGGGAGGACGCCAGCGTCGACCCCCCAAGACGGCTGCGGAAGGCGGCCGGTGCCGGGCCGGCCCGCCCGGCGGCGTCCGTCAGCCGGCCACATGGGAAGGAGGCGGTCGAGACGAGGCCGGCCGCGAAGCGCCTGGCGGCGACGGGTCCGGTGCGCGAGAGGGCCTTCATCAAGAAGAAGCGCCTGCTCGCCCCGCCGGAGGGCCAGAGGCGGGAGGTCCCAACGGTCATTGGGTAAGTGTGTTTTGTCTTTTTCTGATTCCTTGCTTGCTTCTTGCTTATGCTTCCATCGTGACAAACTTGCCGTGCACAGGTCCGCCCTTGACCTGGCGGTGATGGCAACGGAGGCCGCGGCGGCCGAGGCCGTCTGGAGGAAGACCCGGAGCAGCGCCGTCGACCGCGAGCTGGACCAGACCACGGAGGAGGACCTCGAGGCTCGCCAGTCCGGCAGGACCCCAACGCGGCCGTGCGCGCCGCCTGGCGGGATCGGGCGGAGGCCGAGAAGGAGATGGCAGAGGCCTTGGCCCGGGCGTGGGAGAGGGCCACCGCGAAGCGAGCCAGGGCCGTCGAGTACCCGGCCTGGCCGGAGATGGAGAGGGGGTCGGCGCCGGTGGTAACGATCATTGAGCCGCAGCCGGAGGGAGCGGGCGAGCCGGCAGGGCGGGCGGAGCCGGCCAACGGCGAGTCGGACGTCGACGAGAATATCGTCGTTGTGGCGCCCCACCTGAATACCACTGTAGCCAGACGGTCACCGCACACACCAGCCCAGGAAAATCACTCTGGCATGTGCTTTTACAACAAGTATCATGAACACAGACATTTCTATTAATGGAATATATCAGTCTTACATGATATATTACAAGGGTGATGGCAGCGGAAAGGCTCTATCTAGGGCAGCATGGTCTTGGTGCGGCTCCAATCCACAGGGATCTGACTGGGTTACTCTTCTAGCCTGCGAACACTCCGGCTCCTCGCTAGCGGTCGTCGAATCCTTAGGTGAACCTGGCCACATTGAAGGCCGCTGAGTACTTTTGAATGTACTCGCAAGCAAACCAAACCAACATATACACGAAGCAATGCAATCCATGGCATTCCAGCATGTACTTATTATCTTAACAGTATTACCTATCAGGTTATGGCAGGATTATCTAGCAAGATTAATCATCTAGCAACATTAATTATCATGTCATAACAGGATTGTCTAGCATGATAACTATCAAAGTAACTGCAGTATGACGAAGATACAACATATCAAGTAATTAATCCATACTCCAAATAATCTTAGGATCCAATCCAAATCTTGTGGTCATCCGACCACTCATCGCATAGCCATCGCGTGGCCAGCATTTCATATACCTGACATCATCCGATGTCCATGCATCTGCACTATAAGTTTGACAAATCATACCTTACTCTGGTTCATTATTAACGTCATATGGTTTGTTCCTCCAGACTCGACACAGACCCAATAGTGGCCTAGTACGAACTGTCCATGACCGAGGACGCGGCTATTCGAATAGATTTACGCTCTGCAGAGGTTGCGCACTTTACCCACACCATGGAGCTCCTGGCCTCGTACTTTAGTACATGTTCCCATTTGGGTGGACCGGTGATGCTCCAACGAAACTTGCCTAACCTGTGACTCCTCTACCGTACCACCGACAATCATACCCTCCCAGGGTCATGTCCTGGGTGGCCCCTGTGTCACCCCGTGACACCTGCCACCGTCGTGGCCAAACAAAACTATCCCTAACGGGGACCGCGCGCAAACAAACAACTGGGCTCACAAGGTTATCGCCGCCTACCGGGCCAGGGTAGCGCGCACGCATAACCTTCCATAATTGGTGGTACCGATAAAAGAGCACGAGGTTAGACCAAGTCAAGGCCGTCCCATACCGGCAAATGTGGCTGCACGGATAAGTCCGGATAGGTGACACTATGACTCGATCCAGCCGACGGAGAAGGTTGTCATTATTAAGTCACATTTCTTAATCATTGCGATAACCACAATAATGCACGATGAAAACATAACAACCTATCTCCATATTGTTACATACGAGTCACTAGTGCAATAACATGACGAGCATTAACGAGTAATGTAAATAGCAAGTTCAACCTAGCAGGAGTTTAATTACTCAACAAGTCTTAGCTGTAAGTGACAACCATCTGAACCCTTGCATGAAACCGGCAAATAAACCAGTAGCCACCAGAACGGTCTTTACAACTTAGATCTGGGACATTACTGGAATAACTCAACCCCGGCTCAAGACGGCTGAAAAGCAGCTCAGAGCATGAGACGGTGTTGATAAAAAGAGGGTAGCGGTTCCCTAAGACGGCCGAAGAACAGCTCAGAGCATAGGGTCACCGCTACAGAAAGAAATTCAACAGCTGCCCGAGACGGCCGAAAAGCAGCTCAAAACACGGGCCAGTTGTTGAAAAGAGAAACATAAAGTCGGCATCCACCCCGGACGGCCGGAAGCAGCTCAGAACACAGGCGTGGTGCCGTCACCAAAGGATTCCCTCTCGGAGAGGCTGATTGAAGGACAAGGGCAAAATGGTCATTTTCACAGTGCGGAAACATTATTAAAATGATACCATCGGAACGGGCTCGACAAACTGAAGACGTGGGCGTTGGATTCACCTGATTCGGAGTCACGAGCGAAAAGATATGAGGGGTTAAAGTGGGAGGGACCTTTTTGTAAATAAATTATTTACTTTCGGGTCCCTGGCTGATTCTCTGCCGAAAAAGGGGAAAGTGCACTGTGCCTTTGGGCTGCACGGGCCGAAACTGCTACGGCTGCCGCTGTTGATGCTAGGCCGGCCCATGGCCGTCAGGACGGTGGCGCCTCTGCTGGGAGTATGCTTTCTAGAGGGGAAAGCGTACTCACCGGAGTGCGCTTCCACTTAATCTGACGTGGCGGCCCCCCAGCCGCTGACGGCTGGGCCCCACGCCCTCTCTCTCTCTCCTCCCTCTCCTTCTTCCTCCTCCTTCTCTGCTTTCCCCGACGCCGCCACAGAAGGTTCGGCTCCGGTGGCGTCCCGGCGACCTGGTGGTCCTCCGAGATGGGAGACGACGCGGTTGGGATCGCCGACGAAGGCCGCATCTAGGGGAGGGTGGCGCGGGCCCCGGGGAGGACTGGTGGTGCGGCGGCGCGCGACGACAGAGGGCGGTGGCTCTGGCTAGAGGAGGGGTTCGGGTGGGGGAATGGGTTCGGCGAGGTCATGGGAGGGCTCTCCGGCGTGCAGTGCTTCTCGTGGGCAGCTCCACTAGCATCGGGGTGGGCTGGCTGTGGGGCTACGGTGGCGGCCGTGGGCGGCGGCCGTGGTTAAATTCCGGCGCTCCGGCGAGGGGTTCGACCGGGCGAGGCTGCGGGAGAGCTCTGGAGGGGAAGGGAGAGTGAGGTGCGAGCTCGAGGGGACTCGGGGCTGGCTATTTATAGCCAAGCCGCGGCGAGGGGAGTGGATGAGCACGACCACTGGCGGCTGGCCGGCGTACTGGAGCTTGCAGACCGCGTGGCTGGCGGGTTGCGGCATCGAGCGGCTTCGCGGGGAGGGGGAGAGCTCGGGGGAGAAGAGGACAGAGGGGAAGGCGACGACGGCAAGTCACTGGCGGAGCAGTGCCATGGCGAGGTTCGTCGCGGTGCGGGGAGGAAGAGAACGGAGGGGGAAATGACCCGATAGGAGGAAGTGGACGACTGGGAGTCAGGTCGGCACAAATGGACAAGCTACGGCGGCCTGAGCTGGCCTGCCCGACGCGACGAACACGCGGTGCACAGTTTCTGCGTGCAGCTCACGCGGTCACCACGGGCATGGTGCACTCTGGTGCCAGTCTGGCTGTCACACCTTGTCAACTAGACTCCTCACTGCTCTTATAGATGAGATGGATCATTGGATGGACTAGGATGGCTGTAGAGTGGCTGGGGTGATCCAGAATAGCTTCTGGATAGAAACTTGAGGAGGAAGTTGTGGTCAGACAGAGATGCCAATGAGCTGGCCAAGTTGTCACAGGGAAATGTGGTAGGAAGGACTAGGTGCTTGCAGAATTTGAGCCCATTTGGACAAGTTTTGCATATACTTCCTTTGTAATGCAGAATTTGGTCCAGAAAATGGATTTTGATGTTGTGCTTAACTGTCTGGGTGAAATGAGCTGAATTTTTGTGGAGAGAGGTTATTTGGAAATATGGAGGTACTGGGAAAATTTCAGCTCATTTGGATATACCAAAATGGTAGTTCCTTCGCAGAGCTAGAATCTGGACAGAAACTAGATGGAGTTTTTGGGAAAAATTGGCTAGATGAAATGATGTGAATTTTTTCATAATCACATAATATAGGGAATGTGAGGTCCTGGATTAATTTGAGAATTTTTGAAGCAATATAAAATATGGTTGCTTCACAACCTCAAAATAAATCCAGAAACAAGAATTGGATGATGCTCTCAAAATTTGAACTATGGAACTTGGGTTCTTGATGGAATTCATGAAGATATGGATATGAGAAGCTCCACAAATTATTTGGGATTTTTCCTGGCTACCAAAATGGTAGCTCCTTTGGAAAGTGACCAAAATGCAGTATTGACTTTAAATAGGAAAATGCAATTTCCCTTATTTAATTATTGCCAATATTTTTATGGGATCTCAATATGATCACAAAGAATATCTCCACAAGTTTTCATGAACTTTGGAGAAGGATAGATATTTTCCTGGATTTAATTCCTTTAACTGGCAGAAAAAGGAATTAATTCTAAATGAAAAATATTGCAAATGACTTGGCAATATTTTTGCATATCCAGGGCTTAAAAAGATAGGATGATCACTGGGAAAAATTTGGGAGGCAAAAGATCAAAGGAAATTGGGGTTCCTTTGTAACTGGAAGAATTAGGGTTTCCCTTCCGATAACTCGGAAGGTAGGGTTTCGGGGCAAAATCCTGAGAATATATCTTGGGTGACAAGGTTGGACTGGAGAGAATATCGGGCTGGATAGGATAGGCAAGGCTAAATGACCATCTTCATATACCCAAGAGCGAGAGAAAATCCAATAACACCGAAAAAAAAGACGGGAGTCAAATCCCGCGAAGGAAAAAAACAAGGAGCGAAAACCAGGGTGTCACAGTCGTGGACACGCCGCCCCAGGCTGACCCGGCAGGAGGAGGCGAGGGTGGCGGAGAGAGGCGCGAGGCGGACTCCGCGCCGTCCGGCCAAGCGCAGCCGACGCCGGCCCCGGAGGCCGCGGCCGGGGACGCCGGTACCCTGGTGGTCGTGCCGCCCCAAGCCGCCACGAACTCCGAGCGGCTGGGTGGAAGCGGATCCGGCGCCGGGACCGTGATCCAGCAGCCGTGGGCGAGCTCTGGCGAGGTTGTGGTCGGGCCGTGAACTCGGGAGGACAAGGCGGCGGATGCCTTGCGCTCGCAGCTTCGTGGTCGGAGCGAGCGCCTGCAGGCCTTGCTCCGGGAAGAGCAGGAGGCGGCGCGGAGGCTGAAGCAGGCGATTGTGGTGAGTTTTTCCTTCTCTGCTTGCCTTGGTTGTTGAATCAGTGGCGGCGCGCCAGCGCACCCACTGGGTGTAGCCCCCGAGGTTCGGGCCGGGCTGCGGAGCAGCCGGGTCGAATCTTAGAGCTTTGTCTTTTTCTTCTTGCCCTTGCCTCCGACATCTGACCAGGAACCCTGTCGCGTAGCCGACGCGGCCGAGGTGCCAGGCCTCCGAGGCCGGCTTGCCGAAGCCGGCGAGCAGCGCGATCGCGCCGTAGCCGACTGCGACCGGCTCCAGGCCGAGGTGGACTGGCTGGTGGCCGAGAAGGCCAAGACGGAGCATGCCCACCAGGCAGAACTAGGCCGGCTGGCGGAGGAGCACGGCAAGGCGGCCGAGGAGCTGGCGGACGCCGACAGGAGGATCGCCCAGCTCGAGAAGGATCTCGAGGCCCAGGCTCGCGCGTCGGCCCTGCGGGAGAACGGGATGCTGAACGAGGCGCAACACCTCGATGAGGCCTTCGCCCGTGAGTGCCATCTTTTCTTCGATTCGGCTGGCCGAGCCGGCAAGTTGTTTTCTTCTGGCTGATTTGTTTCCTTCCTTTGCCAGGAGGCTTCCCGGAGACGCAGGAGGCGGTCGATGCGGCTGTGTATACCCACCGGGCAGACCTGCCTGCGAGGGGCGGAGATCGATGTTTACGCCGCCTGGAGCCTCTCGGAGATCGTCCTTGCTTGCGAGGCCCGTCTTCGAACCGTGGAGGGGCACATGCACCGCCTTTTCGAGGCCGGGATGGGCATGGCGAGCAGTCTCTTGCCGAGTGCGGTGGCGCCGAACAGCATCACCCGGCTGGCGCGATGGCTGGAGGCCGGACTCGGTGCGTGGAGGGCCTTCGCGGCCCGGGCCGGCGCAGAGATGGTGCTGCGCTTCGTCGTGTCCTGGTATCCGGGCGTGGACCTCGATCGCTTGGCGGCGCAGCAGGCTGGCGCGGAGGACGACTTGGCGGCGAGGGCGCGGAGGATCGCCGGGCGGGCCAGTTATCTGGCGTCGTTTGCCCCGTACGACGAGTTCGTCCTGGAGCGGATGGAGGACGGCGAGGAGCTCCCCGCCGACGAGTTCGGCCTGCTGCTGAATGACCCGGACGGCAGCTCGGCCGAGACGGGGGCCTACGCTGATGACGAGGCCGACCCGGACGATGCCGCCACGACCGAGAGGCCGGAGAGCCCTGGACCCGACCCGGCGGCCGCGTCCACCTCAACTGAGCCGACGCCGGCCGGAGATGACGCGGGTGCCACTTAGGATTTTTTCTTTTTATCTTCAGCCTTCTTGTACTCGAACTTAGTTAGGTAGCAGGTCCACCCACTGGGGGTGTAGTTCCATGTAATGAACTTGGGGCCGCGGGCCCTTGTTGTTTATAAATTTTGGAAGCAATTTCGCTTTTTGCTGTTCGGCCTTGGGCCCTTTCTTGTTTGTCTTGTCTTCAGGCTTCCTTCCCGCTAGCCGGACAGCCGGGTGGCGGACTGTGGCTAGGACGGGGATTCGGCCTTGAGAGGGGACGCACAATACTTAGGCTTTTTCGGACGTTGAGCGCGAGCGAAACACCCAGTGGGCCGGCTGGCGGCAGGCGGCGAAGCCGGCTGGCGCGCGGTCGGTCGTGCGGTGAACAAGTGAGAGAGGGCAGGTTGAGCCGGATTGGCCGAGCCGGGCCCTCCTCCTTAGCCGTTCTCGCGTGACGATGCTTCCGGCCTTTGGCTCTTGCCGACCGGACAGCCGGGAGCCGGCTGTGGCTGGCGAAGAGAGGGCTTTGGCGGTTCGTACGCTTCGGAATGGACTTAAGGAAAAATGGCGAGGCGCGGTCTAGCCGGCTAGCCCCCGAGCCCCCGAGCCGGCTACACCGACTCGGCGGGAGAATCGAAAGCGGGGAAGTGCATAGACACAGAGATTAGTAAAAACGGAAAAGGAAGCCCCCGAGCCCCCGAGCCGGTTGCACCGACTCGGCGGGCGAAACAAAAACGGGGGGGGGGGGGGGGGGGCAGCCTGCTTTCATTAAATCCAAAAGGCGGTGATACATACATGCATGAGTTCAACTGTAAAACGTACGGAGGAGCTCCGCGTTCCAGGGCCGGCTGGACTCCTCGCCGGCTGCATCTCTCTTGCGCTTGTTCGGCTTCTACGCGTCGATGAGGTAGTACGTGTTCCGGTCGCAGAGAGCCTTGCTGATGATGAAGGGGCCCTCCCAGGGGGAGGCCAGCTTGTGCTGGCCGGCTGTCCGTAGGACGAGCCGGAGCACAAGGTCACCCTCGCGGAACGCGAGGGGCTTGATTTTCTTGCTGTGGTAGTGGCGCAGGCCTTGTTGGTAGATGGCTGACCGGCTGAGGGCCAGAAGGCGCGCCTCCTCGAGCAGGTCGATGCCGTCTTCGCGTGCCTCCTTTGCCTCGACTTCTGTGTACATGTTCACCCGGGGCGAGTCGAACTCGACGTCGGTGGGAATGATTGCTTCGGCTCCGTAGACGAGGAAGAACGGGGTGAACCCGGTTGAGCGGTTGGGTGTCGTCCGAAGACTCCAGAGGACGGCCGGCAGCTCATCGAGCCAGCTGCCGGGTGAGCGCACGAGCGGCTCGACGAGTTGCGGCTTGATGCCGGCTAGGATGAGGCCGTTTGCCCGCTCGATCTGGCCGTTCGACTGCGGATGTGCGACGGAGGCCAAGTCGAGCCGGATGCCGGATGCAGAGCAGTAGTGGGCCAGCGCGCCCTTGGCGAAGTTGGTGCCGTTGTCCGTGATGATGCTGTGGGGAACGCCGTAGCGAACTGCGATATCCTTGATGAACCGGACGGCCGTGGGCCCGTCGAGCTTCTTGATCGGTCTGGCCTCGATCCATTTGGTGAACTTGTCGATGGCGACCAGCAGGTGCGTCATGCCGCCTCGGGCGGTCTTGAAGGGCCCCACCATGTCGAGCCCCCAGACGGCAAAGGGCCATGTGATCGGGATGGTTTGGAGGGCTGAAGCCGGCTGGTGGCTTCGCTTGCTGAAGCGTTGGCAGCCCTCGCATTTGAGGACCAGCTGCTCGGCGTCTTGCAGGGCCGTGGGCCAGTAGAATCTGTGGCGGAAAGCTTTGGACACCAGGGATCTCGAGGCGGCGTGGTGCCCGCACTCGCCCTGGTGGATGTCGAGGAGGATCTCGATCCCTTTGTCCTGCTCGACGCAGCGCTGGAACACGCCTGTCGTGCTGCGCTTGACGAGCTCGTGGTTGATGATGCTGTAGGCGGACGCTCGACGCTACACTTGCCAGGCTTCGGTCTCATCGCTGGGAAGGTCGCCGTCTTGCAAGAAGGCGAGGATCGACTGAGCCTAGGATGGCGCCGTCACCACGGTGAGGATGGCCACCGGGATGGGATCCGGGCCGGCAGCCCCCGAGCCGGAGCCGGCAGTCCCCGAGCTTGGGCCGGCAGTCCCCGAGCCGGAGACGGCAGTCCTCGAGCCGGAGCCGGCAGTCCCCGAGCTTGGGCCGGCAGCCCCCGAGCCGGAGCCGGCAGTCCCCGAGCCGGAGCCGGCCGTCCCTGCGCTTGGGCCGGGAACTCCGGAGTCGGGTGGGGGCGCGTCGGGGTTGTCCGGGACGAAGATGGATTCCGACTCGGGAGACGGCTTGATGGATGGCTTCCGCAGGTGCTCGAGGGAGACGCCGGACGGGATGGCTTGCCGGGTGGAGCCCACTTTGGCCAGGGCGTCAGCTGCTTCGTTGTCCGTGCGTGGGACGTGGAGGAACTCGCAACCGTCGAACCCGCCGGAGAGTTGCTGGACCAGGAAGCGGTAGCTGGCCATGTTGGCGTCTTTGGCGTCCCAGTCGCCGGAAACTTGCTGCACCACCAGGTCCGAGTCGCCGTAGCAGAGGATGCGCCGGATGCCGATCTCCCTGGCCAGCCGCATGCCGTGCACGAGAGCCTCGTACTCGGCAACATTGTTGGAGGCGGCGAAATGGATCTGCAGCACGTACCGCAGCCGGTCGTTCTTGGGGGAAGACAGCATGATGCCGGCTCCCAAGCCGTTGTGCATCTTGGAACCGTCAAAGTGCATGCGCTAATGAGTCGACTCGGGCGCCGGCGGCAGGTACTGGGTCTCGGTCCAGTCGACGAGGAAGTCGGCCAGTGCCTGGGACTTGATGGTGGTGCGGGGCTCATAGAGGATCGTGTGGCCGGCTAGCTCGATGGCCCACTTGGCCACCTGGCCAGAGGCATCCCGGCAGCCCATGATCTCGCCGATGGGGGCCGTGCTCACCACGGTAATGGTATGCTCCTGGAAGTACTGCCTCAGCTTCTTGGCGGCAAGGTATACGCCGTAGCACATCTTTTGTTAGTGGGGGTAGTTCTGCTTGGAGGCGGAGAGCACCTCGCTCAGGAAGTACACTGGACGTTGGACCGGCTGCACCTTGCCCTCCTCAGGGCGCTTGACCACCAGCACTGTGCTGACCGCACGGGAGGTGGCGGCAATGTACAGTAGAAGTGGCTCTTTCTCAGCCGGGGCGGCCAGAACGGGTGCGGTGGACAGCATGCGCTTGAGGTCGCGGAATGCCTCATCCGCCTGGTCGCTCCACTCGAATGCTGTCGTCTTCTTCATCAGCTGGTACAGGGGCAGGGCCCTCTCCCCCAGCCGGCTGACGAACCGGCTGAGAGAGGCCAAGCAGCCGGTGAACTTCTGGACGTCGCGTAGCCGGGCCGGCTTGCGCATGCGCTCGATTGCCTTGATCTTTTCCGGGTTGGCCTCAATGCCGCGCTCCGAGACGAGGAAACCAAGGAGTTGGCCAGCCGACACGCCGAAGACGCACTTCTCCGGGTTGAGCTTGATCTGGAACCGGCGCAGGTTGGCAAGGGTCTCCTTGAGGTCGGCTAGGAGCGTGAGGTGCTGCTTGGTCTTCACCATGATGTCGTCGACGTAGACATGCACATTTCTGCCGATCTGGGGCAGCAAGCATTTCTGCATGCAGCGTTGGAAGGTGGCGCCGGCATTCTTCAAGCCGAACGACATGGTGATGTAGCAATACGCCCCAAAGGGCGTGATGAAGGACGTCTTGAGGGCGTCGGCCGGGTCCAGCTTGATCTGGTGGTAGCCGGAGTAGGCGTCCAGGAAGGACAGGAGCTCGCAGCCGGCTGTGGAGTCGATGACTTGGTCGATCCGGGGCAGGGCGAACGGATCTTTGGGGCATGCCTTGTTCAGGCTGGTGTAGTCGATGCACATGCGCCAGGTGCCATTCTTCTTCAGGATGAGGACTGGGTTGGCCAGCCACTCCGGGTGGAACACTTCCATGATGAAGCTGGCTGCGAGCAGCCGGGCGATTTCTTCACCGATGGTTCTTCGCTTCTCCTCGGAGAAGCGGCGTAGCGGCTGTCGGACAGGCTTGGCGTCCTTGCGGACGTGAAGTTTGTGCTCGGCGAATTCCCTCGGGACACCCGGAATGTCTTTGGGAGACCATGCGAAGATATCCTGATTCTCACGGAGGAAATCGACGAGCTCGCCTTCCTATTTGCTGTCGAGGCCGGTGCCCACGACGACGTACTTGCTTGAGCCGGGGTCGGCCGGGTTGAGCGGGACCCTCTTCGTGTCCTTGGCCGGCTTGAAGGAGGCCTCGTCGGCGGTCGGCTTGGGCGGAGTCGGCACGGCCGGCTGCGCGCTAGCCAGCGCCACGATCCGGTCGAGCTGGTGCCTCTCCTCAGCGATGACCAGCGACTCGGCCAGCTGGGAGCCGGCTTTGGCGCACTCGAGGGATTTTTTGTAGTCGCCGACGATGGTGATGAGGCCCATGGGATCCGGTATCTTCAACTTCAGGTAAGCGTAGTGGGGGACCGCCATGAATTTGGCCATCGCGGGCCGGCCCAGCAGCGCGTGGTAGGGGCTGGCCAGGTCCACCACCTCGAACCAGATGGGCTCGCGGCGGAAATGGTTGTTGGAGCCGAACAGGACGTCAAGCCGGATCCGGCCGATCGGAGAGCAGGAGAGACCCGGCACGATGCCGTGGAACACTGTCTGGGTCGGCTCCAGCTGTCGCGCCTCGATGCCGAGCTTGGTCATGGTGTCGCGGTACAGGATGTTGATGTTGCTGCCGCCGTCGATCAGCACCCGCGAAAAGCGGCAGGTGCGCTTCTCGGAGACGAAGGTGGGGTCGAAAACAAGGGCGTAGCCACCCGGCGTGGGCATGACGGCCGGGTGGTCCTCCCGGGTCCAGCTCACCGGCCGGTCGGACCAATGCATGTACTGGGGAACCGGGGGGACGACGGCATTCACCTCAGCCGCGTGCTTGCGCTTGGCATGCTTGTCATCCCCCTCGCTGGTGAAGACGACGTAGGACGCGTCCGGGCGCGGGAAAGGGTTGTCGGCGAGGGCGCCGGGTGGCGGCGGGGGTGGGGGAAGCGGCGGCTGCTGCGGGCCGGCTCCGGGTGGCGGGGGTGGAAGGTTGCCCTTCAACAGGCGCTGGGTGAAGCTGCACTGCCGGAGCGTGTGCGTCGACGGCTTCGCGCTGCTGTGGTTCTTGCAGGGGGCGTCGAGCATCTGCTCGAAGGACAGCTTGGGCTGCCAGGCGGCCTTGCCGGTGCGCGGGCGCTGGCTGGAGCCTTGCTCGGCCGGCTGCTCCCCTTCCACCGCGGTGACCTGCCGATTGTCGTAGCGGGGCGCCTGCTGGTCGTTCCTGCGCTTGCCGTTGTTGTTGCTATTGTTGTTGTCTTGCCGGCGCTGGTTGTTGTCGCCAGCCAGCTTGGGAGGCGCCGGCTGGACCGGGAGGAGCTTGCCGTCTGCGTCGATCGTGACCTTTACATTCATCGCGGAGTCGGCCGTAGCGTACATGCCCGCCATGGCCATGAGCTCCGCCAGGGTCTCTGGCTCGTCGCACACCAGCCGGTGCTTGACCAGAGTGCCGTCTTGGCATCCGTCGATGAAGTACTGGATGGCCTGGAACTCGTGGACCCCCTCGCAGGAGTTGCACAGCTCCGTCCACCGTGTGAGGAAGTCGCGAAGGGGCTCACCCGGCTTCTGGACGCACATGGAGAGCTGGTAAGGCTTGCCGGGTCGCTTGTAGGTGCTGGTGAAGTTGCGGATGAACACGTCTTTGAAATCCAGCCAGAAGTTCACGCTGCCGGCTCGCAGGCTGTTAAGCCATGTCCGGGCCAGCCGAGCAGCATGAAGGGGACGTATCGTACGGCCACGCGCCGGTTGCCGCCGGCTATGCCGACAGCCGTGGTGTAGTCGGTCAGCCAGTCCTCTGGCTTGGTGGCGCCGCTGTACTTGGGCGAGTCGCAGGGCAGCGAGAAGCCTTTGGGGAAGGGCTCCTCGCGAATGCGGGGGCCAAAGCACGCCGGGCCGACAGAGCTCTCCTCCTCCAGGGCCGTGGAGCGCGCCCACCGGTCGATGCGGTGACGGGCGTCTCTTTCGTCGTAGGGCTCGCGGGGGCCGAGGCGGTCAGCCACGGGACCGCGGGGACCAAGTCGGTCAGCCGTGGGACCGCGGGGCACAGGGGCTTCCGGGGCCGGCTCGGGCCGCCGAGCCGGCCGCACGGGGGGCTCCGGCGGCTGAGCCCGGCCGTCGCCAGCCGTATCGCCAGCAATGCCGTCTCCGGCGGTGGTGGCACGGTTGTGCCGGCTCCGGCCGGACCGGTGCCGGCCAGAGCGGCTCGCGCTAGTGGCGTGCGAGGACGTCTGCTGCGCGTCCCGGAGGGCCCTCTCCAGGTTCCCGGTTTTTCCTGAGGCGGAGGCGGATGGCTGGGCCGGGTCGAAATGCTTCTGCTGCTCGTTCGCCGCGGTGATGAGGTCGCGGATGCGCTGCTGCTGCTGCAGCAGCTCCTCGCCCTCCAGGAATCCGAGATCCGCCATGGCCGCCTGCGCCGCGCGCATGTTCTTGACGGGGGTGTCGTAGACGGGCCGGCCTGCGTGAAGCCGTGGGCGCTGTCGTACTCTCGCTGGGCGGACTCCAGCCGGCGCCGGGTTGCCGCGAGCTTCGTGGCCTCGACCAGCAGATGCTGGTGGTCCTCGTTGAGCTGAGCCGCTGCAGCAGCCGTGTCGGCATCGGGTGTGATGGGGGCTTGCAGGCTCCGGATCGTCTCGCGGAGCGGGCCGGCCCGTCGTGGCGGGGCCGCAGCCGCGGCAGCGGTGGCCGCGGCGGCCTTCTCCTTGCCGCGCGGGGAGCCGGAGCTGGTGCCGATGGTCAGCACCTCCGCGCGGGTGCAGAGAGCCGCGACGTCGTCGGGGACGGCGCAGCCAACGGGGACGGGGGAGTCGGCGAAGCTGCGCACCTCGCTGGGAAACACGTCGGGGACGAGCACGACGAAAACGCGCAACCCGCCGTAAGGGACGACGAGGCAGCCTGCGGGGCAGGCAGCGTCTGCGCCCAGCGCAGCGTCGCAGCCGGCCGGGTTGGCCGTGCGAGGTGCGTGGATCACACCGTGCACAATGTGCTCGTCAGAGCTGGTGAAGGGCCTCATCCGGAACTTGACTCCGGCCGGCGCCGCGAGCAGCCCCACGGTGGGCGCCAACTGTCGTGGTATTCTCACGGCAGATGCCATAAGATGGCTAAAAATGTGGGGTTACGAGAGGACGCCGGTGGATTCCGGAGGCGAGGTTGGCACGCGCAAGTGTGAGACACGAGACGTACCCAGGTTCGGGGCCCTCCGGAGAGGTAACACCCCTAGTCCTGCCGGATGGAATATGGAGAGCACAAGGGCTACAAGGTTGCTCCTGGAGCTGTACGGGCGGAGGAGGAAGAAGGGGATAGGCCGCCGTTCGGCCTCTCCTGTGAGTGTGTGTAAGTGTGGTGGGAAATAATGCGAACCCCCCTGCATGGAGGCCTCCTGGGGGGTCTTATAGCCCGACCCCCCAGGGTTACATTGGTAAAGATGCACAGGCGCGGGGCCCTGGTGTCATCGTCTGGGAACCGACAGTGGGGGCCACTGGGTCGCCGGGTCCGCCGGTTCCGCCGGGTACGCCGGTTCTGCCGGGTGCGCCGGGTCCGCCGGGCACGGGCTCGGTCGGCAGCGCTGCACTGTGGCAGGTCTTGTCGATCGTCATAGGGCGGTCGGCGCCGCCTAGTAATAGGATCGCGCCGCCCGGACACCGGGAGCGCTGTAGCCATGCCCGCAAGGGTCGATGCCAAGGAGGGGGCGCTGTCGCCATGCTGGTCTTGTCGTGAGGGTTTGCCCTCTAGCGGCCAGCCGGCATAGGCCAGCCGGCCAGGCCGGGTCGCCATACCGAGCCGGCTCGCGCTGGGAAGCCGGCGCGCAGGCCAGCCGGATTGAGGGGCTTGTCCTGCCCCGATGTTTTGAAAAGAAGGAGGATCTGGGCTCCGTTGCCTACCCGGGGATCATCCCCTCGACAATGATTTGACTAATAATTAGGTATGCAATTAGGAGTTTTGCTTCGTACACTCCCTTAAAAATTTACACGAATTTAAAGTTACTTAAAAATGGCATTCTCATACATTCATGATCAACTAAGTCTAATCCCTATTCTTCCAACGCATCAAACAATAGATCAGGACAAATTAATATTTTTGATTGAAAGGGTAATTTCTAATCTTGGAGACATTTCCAAGGCCTTCAGCTGCGCCCTCTTCGGAGGTCTGGGTCCCCCGGACCGGATAGTGACGGCGTCTCGGCGTCGTCTTCCTTCTTGAAGGCATTATCTTGCTCGCTCGCGGTGTCTCCGATTTTGGCTCGGGCGATGTTGAAATTCTCGTTGGTTTGGCGTCGCCGCTCTTGGCTCGGATTTGATAGGTTTAGCTATGATGTATCCTCTGTTTGGGCCGAGCATCCCTTGTCTCTTTGCTCCGGGCACCATGTTCACGCCTGTCTGCGTTCGTGTCATGTTTTGTACCCCACTGTATTCATTCTTCTCCTTCTATCAATGAAATGATACGCAAGTTTTACATATTCGCGAAAAAAGAATCTTCATCTAAACCTACCAAATCCAAGCCAAGAGGGGCAATAATCTTCATCATGCATTGTTAGGGCTTTTCATTGTTTGGTTTAATCAAGGAGCAAGTACAATAATGGGCTTATAGCCTGCGTACATGGCACTTTTGCATATGTGGAGAAGAGAGACATGATAAAATGGTGGGAGTGGGTTCTCATGCAAAAGCCTAGCTATAGGCGTACTCCTAGGCAAATGCAATAAATATGAAGAAAGTGATAGAGAGAAGGTGAAAAAAAGTAGTATTCTCATAGCTAACCTTATAGCTAACACTGTCGTATGAGTGACTATAAGTGGTAACTATATATGACATGACAGCATCATATAGCCAGCAGCTGGCTATACTATTAACCATGCGCTAACGGGTTATAGAGAGTCCCGAGGCAGCTGTCCACGGTAAAGCATTGGCCAAGCTCTACATAGACAGACATGGGTAAGTTTTTTCTGAATTCTTTGGTTTTGCCGTAAAAAAGTAACAAGTTGAGAATTGGCTTTTTTACTTTTATGGGTCATTGGCAGCAAACTGAATGGGTCTATGCGGAATTTTGTGGTGCATCAGTTTTAGCATTACCAAATGTTGGTTAAGCAAGCCAAACGAGCCTCTCTTTCTTGTGTGCGATTTTAGAATTTGATGTAAAGGTGAGTTCATAATCTGCTTGTGCTAGGAAATAGGAAGATTTTGCACCGGGAGAAAATGAGAATTGTTTCAGTCATACGGTGAAGAAATTAGAAAATAAAGAACATTGTTTGACATGTT
Source organism: Elymus sibiricus (assembly GCA_039707655.1). Classification (NCBI taxonomy): domain Eukaryota; kingdom Viridiplantae; phylum Streptophyta; class Magnoliopsida; order Poales; family Poaceae; genus Elymus; species Elymus sibiricus. The sequence continues at coordinate 70,141,662 of CM077674.1, forward strand.
CACTTGACAAGCACTTAAACTTGTTTCCCGCAAATTAGAAGAAAAGAGTAGAAAAAAATCGACCTTGTATTATTGAGCGGGTTTGCAAGCTTTTGAGAGCGACATGGAGACATTATTGACATATATACACCCTTTAATTAGCTTAAGTACCTACGCATGCTCTTGATGTCAAGGATCTTCTCATACTCTTCGAGATCAGCATCATCAACATCATCACTGTCACCAAGGTAGTAGCAGTAAGCATCGTAGGAATCGTCTTCATAATGCGGATAGGACCAGGGACGACAGTATTTACACCTGGGCTTGTAGGGATAGCAGTAAGTACAACCAGTATAGTCATCGTAATAGTTGCTTGAGTACCGATCATGGTCATCCATGCTGATCCAGGCAAGCTTTACTGGTAGGCTATCAATGGCAATAGGGTTGCACACTGCCATGTTAAGGTACTATAGGTCATGGCAATTGTCTAGGATAGCTACCAGAACTTCCCTACCGAAGGTACAACCGACAACATCCAAGGAACGTAGTTTGCGCATCCTTGGAGCCGCAAATGTTATCGCATAACCAGCACTGCAGTACTTTCCTGAGACATGTCTTTAGTGCTTTAGCAGTGGGCATGCTCTAGCGACAAGTTCATATACCTCCCTACTATATATTTGCGGACATTTTGAAATCTCAAGCTCCTCAAGTAGAGGTAACATCTTAATCACCGTCGCAAATCCTTCATCGGAGACATAGCACCTATGGAGATGGAGGCTCTTCAGCGAAGGTGCCCTGCAATATGCATGACACTAATAATTAAGATTTAAGAATGCAAGTAATTAAAGAGAAACAAATGAAGATGCATTGTATTCTCCCTAATTAAACCAAAGAATGAAAAACCCTAACAACAGGGGATAGACTTTTGGAAGGTCGATCTGCGATATATAATTAACTAATTAGGGAAAGAAAAGAAGGAACGAAATCTTACTGCTTGGCGAGCAAGAGGAGGATATCGTCATCGGCGAGGTTGGTCATGAAGGCCTCGCACTGGCCCTCGCTGAGCCGTAGGGCGGCCCGCACCATGGCGTCGAGGCTGAACTTGGGGTGGAACGGCGGGATGAACCACAGGCCGCCGCGTAGGTCAATGCAGCGCCACAACTCCGGCTCTTCCCGGGCGGCCCGCCGCCAGGAGCGGCACACGCCCGCCACACCGCCGAGCAGGAGCTCGGCCTGGTCCAGCTTGTGGAGGTTGCGGGAGATCAGGTCTGGGTGCAGCTCCGCCCAGTCCCTCTCCGGCAGCGGCACGGGCGTGAACCTGAACACCGACACGTGGAACGTCCGTGTTTTTTTCTTGGATCGATGGCTTCGTGATGCCGCCACGGCCGGCGCACTAGTACAAAACAAGGCTTTTGTCCCGGTTCCAGAGGGCCTTTAGTCCCGGTTCTGGAACCGGGACAAAACGATCGGGACTAATGCCTAAAACCTTTAGTCCCGGTTGGCCTACGAACCGGGACCAAAGGTGCTCCACGTGGCCGCTGTGGGGAGCCCAGGCAGGAGGACCTTTAGTCCCGGTTGGTAACACCAACCGGGACTAAAGGAGTTCCACGTGGCCGCTTCGCAGCACTCAGGCAGGAGGACATTTAGTCCCGGTTGGTAACACCAACCGGGACCAAAAGGCAGCCACGCGTCAGCAGCTCGCAGGCGCTGGGGTTTTTGTTTTTTTTGAAAGGGGGGGTTTAGGGGTTTTGGAGGGTTTAGGGGTTTCATATTGTGTTAGCTAGCTAATAGAGAGAAGTGACATCTCTTTCTCCGTGCTTGGTCGACGCTAGCTACTACATATAGAGAGAACTCGACGCTAGCTAGTAAGCAAATGAAGGAAACCATTAATTACACAAGATCGTCATGAACATATATAGAGAGAAGTGACCTCTCTTTCTCCGTGCTTGGTCTAACAACAAGTTTTCGTATATCTATCCGACGCTACTACATATATACAATATAACATCCCTGACATCATCAAGCGCCAAACTCCCATTGAATTTCCGTATGGTATTCTCCCTTTTCATGTATGACGTGGTCAAGAAAGAATCCCGCCAATTCCTCTTGAATTGCTCGTATGCGATCATGTGGTAGGAGTTCATCCCGCATCTGCCAGATCTAATTTAAAGAAGGGGGTCAATACATATATATGAATGAAACTCAACACAATTGATGGTAATAAAATAAAATTGTGAATATTGTTTACGTACTTCAAATTGTTTCTCAGACAAGAAGCCCCGCTCAGTGGTCGAGTCGCGAATTAACTCGCAAACGTAGTATCCATATAAATTATTCCCGGCTGCCTGCCACCAGCACTTTACGAGAATAGAGTTCAATCAAACTGATAATCAAGCATGATAATGGTATTGATGAAACTAGAATCAATGAGAGATGCGCGGAACTAGCTAGTACTACTTACTTTGGGGTGTGTAAATCGCAGCTCGTTCTTCAGACCCGGAACCTTTCTGGTGAACTGTTTCCAAACCCTTCCAGGCAAAGAAAATGATTACTTGATATCAGGAAATGAACGAAAGTTGCCGATATGGTCCCGGTATTGATTGAACTTACTTCTGGAGCATTGCAGTCATGTCCGCATAATCCTTGGGATCTTTATGTCTCGAGTCTAAGACAGTTACTACTCCCCCGTCAAGCTTAATGGATAGCAGAATATAGTGGAACCTGCGCACGCATAACTCATCAATTACAGTACTTAACCTCGAGTAAGCGAAACCGAATATGCACAAGACAGTAACACTCACTTGAAGTTGTAAGGAAACAGTATTTCCCTTTTGTTTTGATGTCGAAGGAACGCTTTTAGCAAGTTTTCCTCGGTCTCTTTAACTCTGTTTTGTACCGCCCATTCATTTACGGTATTTGGGCTAATGAACCCAATGTCATAGATTTGTCTTTTTGGGCATTCAACGATCTTCAATCTGCATAATATAGTGAGGATAATTATATATACATGCAATGAACGAGCTGAGCTAGAGACTTAATTACAGAAGTAATACTTACAGACAGTAGCAAGTCATGAGTTGTTTGTCGAGGGCTCTTAATTGAATAACTGAAATAACTCCACAAATTCAACAGGCATCAGCTCGACTCCAATGAGGTCGTGCTCATCTTTAATTCTCACCATCAAACAATCGGACCCATTCTTCCTGCAGCTTTCCAAGTACCACTCATGCAATCTTTGCATCATCGTTGTTAGAGGAGGATGATCAGGTTTGACGAGAGGCTTCCCATGCTCGTATCTAAAGATCTCTACTACCTCAGCCGTTTCAAACTGTACATCATCGCCCATGTAATCACCAAGAGTGGTACCGGGCAGTAGCCCCGGATGATTAGCGATATCGCTAGACACCTTGAGCGGGGGGCACGATTGCTTCTCCTGTTCGCCGAGCTGGGGAATTGTTTTCCCACTTCTTCGTCTTGAAGCACTGGCAGTACTTCCCAACCGCCGCGCTTCATCATATGTCTTTTCAATACAGCGGTCATAGTTGGATTGCGGCGGAGGCGGTGGTGGTCGCTTAAGGGCATCCAGAGTGCGCTTCGCTTTCACCGGATCTATTGTTTCCTTCGGAGGTGGACGTTTCCGTTCAAAATGGGCCTGCACTTCGGCAGCACTGATGTCCTTGTTTTCCTCGTCAGTCCTCTCATATGGTAACTTTGGAAGAACCCTGAGGCTTGGACCATATTTGAATTTCTTCCCGCCTTTTGAACTGCTAGCCGCCGGAGCGGCGGCGGCTCTCTTCCGCTGTTGCTGAGGCGGCGGAGTCCGCTGACGCGCCGGAGGAGGAGGAGGCGGAGTCCGCTGACGCGCTGGAGGAGGCGGAGGAGGAGGCGGAGTCCGCTGACGCGCCGGAGACAGCTGAGGCGGAAGAGGACTCTGCTGAGGGGCCTCATCCGGCTGAGTCTGCTGAGGGCCTCATCCGGCTGAGTCTGCTGAGGGGCCTCATCCGACTGAACTGGAATGTGAGGAGTCTGCTGAGGGGCCTCATCCGGCTGCGTCTGCTAAGGCGGCGTCCAGTTTGGAAGCTTGATGTACTCCTTTCTCCATAGGCAGGTACTCCTTAAGGCATTTTCCAGAAGTTTATCCCCTTCACCTGTAGGGTAGTCAAGCTCCAGCCACTCAAATCCCTCCATTATTTCATCCACCGTGACAATAGCATAGCCATGTGGAATCAGACGGCAATGGAAACTTCCCTCAGCTCGAGGAGGTAAAACAGAGCCGACCGTCGCCTTCAAGGTCAGGTTCTGGCATTTCGCCATTAGCACACAATGTTCAGCCTCCGTGATACTATCCACGGGGTAGCGAGGAGCCGTGATATCATGCTGAAGGAACTCCGTGGAAGCCACGCTGCTTCTCCACTGAGATGGTGGGGTAGCTTCTGGGGCAGTGTCGAAGGAAGGATCTTCGTGCCGCTGAGATGGTTGGCCGGTAGCTCGCTGGCTCTCAAGTTCCTCTAGTTTTGCTAATCTTGCATTGATCTTCTGCATTTCGCTTGCTTCCGCTTTCTTCTTTCTCTCTCGGCTTCTATAACCACCGCTGTCGGGAAACCCATGCACCCACGGAACGGAGCCTGATGTGCCTCGTGTTCGTCCAGGGTGTTCAGGATTCCCAAGGGCCTGTGTCAGCTCGTCATTCTCTCTGTCGGGATGTAACCTCCCTTCCTGCGCTGCCTGGATTGCTTCCGATAGCTTCTTGACGGGTATTGCAAGTTGAGCTTTCGTCCAAACACACTCCCATGTGTCTGGGTCCAAAGTTCCCCCAACCCCGAAGAACCAAGTCCTTGACCGATTTGGCCAGTGCAATGTCGCTGGTTGGACCCCTTTAGCAAGCAGGTCTTGCTCAGCTTTGTCCCACGTAGGCCGGGCTTTGCTATAGCCACCTGACCCCGTAACATGGTGATACTTCTTCTTTGCAGCATTTAGCTTATTTGTCGCTGACCTTTGCTTGCCCTTGTCCGATTTCTTGTAGGCCACAAATGCGGGCCAGTGATCTTTTATCTTCTCATATGGACCGGTGAATTCTGGAGTCTTGTCTTTCTCGACAAACTTTTTGTTCAAATCTTTCTTCCAGTTCTTGAATAGTTTTGCCATCTTCTTAAGAGCAAATGCCTTGACCTTATTCGGATCCGCCTCTGGTGGTAGGCTGAAATTTGTCATCAGCGAGGTCCAAAGATCATCTTTCTGTCTATCCTGGACATAAGAAACTTCAGGGTCCTTCTTCTTATTCCATTCTTGGATGCTGATCGGGACGATGTCCCTAACAACCACTCCGCACTGATGTATAAATGTGTCCCTGCTCCGCTTGGGAGCAATCGGTTGGCCATCTCGACCGACTTCTTCGATCGTGAACCTTTCATCCTGGCGCAACCTTTTCTTCGGGCCTCGTCTCCTTACGGAAGTTTGGCTCGATCCGGAGGGCTAATTAAAAGAAGAAAGAAGCGTTAATATATGTACATACAAAACAATTAATGCATCAAGTCAGCAGAGGCTTAATTAATATATGTATATATACCTTGCCGGACTTTGCAATAGTTAAGGCTCCCTCCTCCGTTCGGTCACCGGAGCCGTCATGATCTCCTTCCTCCTCCATTCGGTCACCGGAGCCGTCATGATCTCATTCCTCCTCCATTGGATCACCGAAGCCGTCATCCTCTCTTTCCTGACCATCGGTGTCGTTGAGAAATGACAAGGTGATATCAACTCCGTCGCGGATAATATCCCCCAACAACTATTCTTTTTGTAAGTCTCTATCCATAGTTTCTGCATATACAACACTTGACATGGCAAAAAAAGACTTGCTTCACATTCGAGAGAAAATCAAAGTTATCGGGGTTATGTTTTAACGACCCCCTCTCTCATGTTTTAACGACAAGATGAATACAAGCTTTATACACAAGATGAATACAAGATTTATACACAAGATGAATACACAACTCAACAAATGAACCAACCATCATGCTATGAACAAAACTCAACATATATACAACAAATGGACACCTTTTGTTGAACAGCGGAGGGACGATAAGTGACCAACTCCACGGAGATGCAACACCACAACCTGTAATTCCACCGAGAGGGAAAATTAGCATGGCAACAAATGGCATGACATGAATGTAACACCACAACCTGATAAAAAAATTGTAGCTAGCTAGATACCAATTTGAAAGCAAGTTTCAAACTTAGAGAAAAATAGCATGGCATGGCATCGACAATACAAAATATTGACCAAGTTTTCATACATCAAAATGAACTCTAAATAAACTCTAAAGACAAAATATTGACCAAGTTTTCATACATCACAATGAACATCAAAATGAACTCTAAATCAACTCTAAAGACAAAATATTGACCAAGTATATTTGTCACCAATCCTTTTAATGTGGGTTTTAAAATTTTCTCCCAATCCTTTTAATTATATTATAAACATCAGTAGTAATTATTTTCATAATGATTTGGCCTCAAAAAAATTATTTTATTAGTATTTTCAAACTCTAGAATGATCCTGTTGCACTAGAACTATTTCAAATAATTATTTTCAAATGCCACAAATTTTTTGAGAAGTCCTCTGATGCCTATAGATAATTTTTATGCAAAAAGCCACTTTGGTCATTTGAAAATTTTGAGCACAACTTCCATTTTTCAATTTTGGTCCAATCTTGGCATTGAACTACAACCCTATTTTTCCTTGCTCAAATAATTCTGAATTTTTTGCATCTTATAGTCCTTCCAACTAAACCCTTAAGTCCATAAGGGCAGCCCCAATTTCATCTTGCAAGTCCACCAAAAAATTCCCTGTAGTTTCTGTCCAGAACAAAATTCTAATAAAACTTGCACTAACAAGTTTTTCCTTTTATCAAACCAGCTTGACCATCATCTCTAACATCCAAGGAGACATCATCCTGCCAAGTTTCACATACAACAAAGTTCCCTAGCTAGCCCTAGCATTTCAACAAACACCTTGTGGACATGGCAAACACATTTCAACAAACTCTATGAAACCTTGCAACTCTCTGAACAGGGGCAACTTTATACATACAAGGAGGAAGGAGGGAGGAGAGGGGTGGGAGGGAGGAGGGAGTACCTAGCCGGCCGGCTAGCTGTGGAGCGGCGGCGTCGGGGCAGGGCAGGGGCGCGGCGGCGTCAGGGAAGGGCAGGGGCGCGGCGGCATCGGGTGCAGGGCAGGGGCGCAGTGGCGTCGGGGTAGGGCAGGGGCGTCGGGGCAGGGCAGGGCGTCGACGGCGAGGTCCGGCAGCCTGGCGGCGTCGAGGTGGTCGTCGGCGCCGTCGGGGGAGAGGAGGATCAAAGTGAATTGTGTTTGAAAATTTTCTAAGTGCGCGGTTATATACAAAGACCTTTAGTCCCGGTTGGTGGCTCCAACCGGGACTAAAGGCCTCCCTTTAATCCCGGTTGGAGCCACCAACCGGGACTAAAGGTGAATTTCAGCAGCCCAAAAGGCGGGAAGCACAGGCCTTTGGTCCCGGTTGGTGGCTCGAACCGGGACTAAAGGCACCCTTTAGTCCCGGTTGGTGACACCAACCGGGACCAAAGGCCTGGTCCTGGCACTGGCGCGGGGTGGTGGGAGTTTAGTCCCACCTCGCTAGTTGAGAGAGGGCAACACTGGTTTATAAGGCGCGCTGCGGCTGAGCTTTCGAGCTCCTCTCTAATGCAGGCAGTACTTGCCTAACCTTTGTCACTGCCATGTTGGGCCTGTTGGGCCCGCGGGCCTGCATCCTGGCCCATGTACAGATGGGTTTCTAGTCGTATGCAGGCCGTGGTGGCCCAGTAGGCGGCATTTTTTTATTTTTTATGTCATTTTAGTTTGCTATTAAAGTTTTTAACATAAAATACTTTATGAAAACTGTTTTTGCTATTAAAATTTTTAACAAAAAATACTTTGATAATTTTAGTTGCATAAATTTTATATAATTTTAAGTTAATATTATTTTGATAATATTTTTTTATTTTTTATGTCATTTTAGTTTGCTATTAAAGTTTTTAACATAAAATACTTTATGAAAATTCTTTTTGCTATTAAAGTTTTAACAAAAAATACTTTAATAATTTTAGTTGCATAAATTTTATATAATTTTAAGTTAATATTATTTTGATAATAACTAGAGGTTTATAAAAGCTTTTTAGTTGATTCTTTTTGCTATTGAAGAATATTATAGTTTTGTTTTAGTTGATCATAACAAAATATTTTAATTGATTCTTTTTAGTTCATTCTTTTTGCTATTAGAGTTTTATAAAAGCTTTTTAGTTCATTCTTTTTGCTATTAGAGTTTTATAAAAGCTTTTTAGTTCATTCTTTTGAAAAGCACTACAAATGAAGTCTGAAAAGGTTGAAAGTTGGCATGGTATCATCATTTCACCCACATAGCATGTGCTAAAAAGTTGAGAGGGTTACGGCAAAATCTGGATGCACTTCGTGTACAAAATGGACAATCTCTTTCGAAGTATCAGGGTTTCGGACGAAAACTCATCTGTTACAAAGGGATTTCATTTCTTGACATGTAACTGCAGTGATATTCTAGATCAAAGCCATCATCAGAATAGTTGTGGAGAGAAAGTCTTCACTTTTTCTTCGCGTGTGTCCCTTGCTTATTGCGCCGTAACCATGGATAATCTTCATCGTTTAACAGGGTGCTTGGGTCAGCCTTCACTTTGAAGGGAGGAATTTCATGAAAGTTTTCATAATCTTCAGACATGTCTGTCTTGCCCTCCACTCCCACGATGTCTCTTTTCCCTGAAAGAACTATGTGGCGCTTTGGCTCATCGTATGATGTATTTGCTTCCTTATCTTTTCTTTTTCTCGGTGTGGTAGACATGTCCTTCACATAGAAAACCTGCGCCACATCATTGGCTAGGACGAATGGTTCGTCTGTGTACCCAAGATTGTTGAGATCCACTGTTGTCATTCCGTACTACGGGTCTACCTGTACCCCGCCTCCTGACAGATTGACCCATTTGCACCGAAACAAAGGGACCTTAAAATCATGTCCATAGTCAAGTTCCCATATGTCCACTATGTAACCATAATATGTGTCCTTTCCCCTGTTGGTTGCTGCATCAAAGCGGACACCACTGTTTTGGTTGGTGCTCTTTTGATCTTTGGTGATCGTGTAAAATGTATTCCCATTTATCTCGTACCCTTGGTAAGTCAATACAATCGAAGATGGTCCCCTGGCCAACGAGTACAACTCATCTCCAACAATGTTGTTACCCATGAGATGTGTTTGCAACCAACTGCCGAAAGTCCTGATGTGTTCACATGTAATCCAGTCGTCAGACTGCTCCAGGTGTTTGGAGCGCAGAAAATTCTTGTGTTCATTGACATACGGGGTCACCAAGGTAGAATTCTGGAGAACTGTGTAGTGTGCTTGAGCCCAAGAATGCCCGTCCCTACATATTATTGCATCCGCTCCTAGCGTACCTTTTCCAGTCAGTCTCCCCTCATACCGCGATTGAGGGAGACCAATCGGCTTAAGGTCAGGAATAAAGTCAACACAAAACCCAATGACCTCCTCTGTTTGATGGCCCATGGAGATGCTTCCTTCTGGCCTAGCACGGTTACGAACATATTTCATTAAGACCCCCATGAACCTCTCAAAGGGGAACATATTGTGTAGAAATACAGGACCCAGAATGGCAATCTCATCGACTAGATGAACTAGGACGTGCGTCATGATATTGAAGAAGGATGGTGGGAACACCAGCTCGAAACTGACAAGACATTGCACCAAATCATTCTTTAACCTTGGTAGGATATCTGGATCGATTACCTTCTGAGAGATTGCATTGAGGAATGCACATAGCTTCACAATGGCTAATCGAACGTTTTCCGGTAGAAGCCCCCTCAATGCAACCGGAAGGAGTTGCGTCATAATCACGTGGCAGTCATGAGACTTTAGGTTCTGGAACTTTTTCTCTGCCATATTTATTATTCCCTTTATATTCGACGAGAATCCAGACAGGACCTTCATACTGAGCAGGCATTCAAAGAAAATTTCCTTCTCTTCTTTGGTAAGAGCGTAGCTGGCAGGACCTTCATACTGCTTTGGATGCATGCCGTCTTTTTCGTGCACACGTTGCTGGTCCTCCCGTGCCTCCGGTGTATCTTTTGTCTTCCCATACACGCCCAAGAAGCCTAGCAGGTTCACGCAAAGATTCTTCATCACGTGCATCACGTCGATTGCAGAGCAGACCTCTAGGTCTTTCCAATAGGGTAGGTCCCAAAATATAGATTTCTTCTTCCACATGGGTGCGCGTCCCTCAGCGTCATTCGGAACAGATTGTCCGCCAGGACCCTTTCCATAGATTACTTGTAAATCCTTGACCATATCAAGTATGGCATCACCAGTACGGAGGGCGGGCTTCTTCCGGTGATCTGCCTCACCTTTGAAATGCTTGCCTTTCTTTCTTAAGAGATGGTTGGTCGAAAGAAATCGACGATGTCCCAGGTACACATTCTTCCTGCATTTGTCCAAATATATACTTTCGGTATCATCTAAACAGTGCGTGCATGCGTGGTATCCCTTGTTTGTCTGTCCTGAAAGGTTACTAAGAGCAGGCCAATCATTGATGGTTACAAACAGCAACGCATGTAGGTCAAATTCCTCCTGTTTGTGCTCATCCCACACACGTACACCTTCGCCATTCCACAGCTGTAAAAGTTCTTCAACTAATGGCCTTAGGTACACATCAATGTCGTTGCCGGGTTGCTTCGGGCCTTGGATGAGCACTAGCATCATAATGAACTTCCGCTTCATGCACAACCAAGGAGGAAGGTTATAGATACATAGAGTCACGGGCCAGGTGCTATGATTGCTGCTCTGCTCCCCAAAAGGATTAATGCCATCTGCACTTAAACCAAACCATACGTTCCTTGCGTCACCTGCAAAGTCCCCCCACCTTCTCTCGATTTTTCTCCACTGCGACCCGTCAGCGGGTGCTCTCAACTTCCTGTCTTTCTTACGGTCTTCTTTGTGCCATCGCATCAACTTGGCATGCTCTTTGTTTCTGAACAGACGTTTCAGCCGTGGTATTATAGGAGCATACCACATCACCTTGGCAGGAACCCTCTTCCTGGGGCGCTCGCCCTCAACATCACCAGGGTCATCTCGTCTGATCTTATACCGCAATGCACCGCATACCGGGCATGCGTTCAAATCCTCGTACTCACCGCGGTAGAGGATGCAGTCATTAGGGCATGCATGTATCTTCTGCACCTCCAATCCTAGAGGGCATAGAACCTTCTTTGCTTCGTACGTACTGTCGGGCAATTCGTTATCCTTTGGAAGCTTCTTCTTCATTATTTTCAGTACCTTCCCAAATACGTTGTCAGATACACCATTGTCTGCCTTCCATTGCAGCAATTCCAGTGTGGTACCGAGCTTTGTGTTGTCATCTTCGCAATTTGGGTACAACCCTTTTTGTGATCCTCTAACATGCGATCGAACTTCAACTTCTCCCTTTCACTTTGGCATTGTCTCTTTGCATCAACAATGACCCGGCGAAGATCATCATCGGGCACATCGTCTGGTTCCTCTTGATCTTCAGCTTCCCCCATTGCAGTATCACCGTATTCAGGGGGATAGTTGTCATCATCCTCTTCTTCTTCGTTGTCTTAAATCATAACCCCTCTTTCTCCGTGCTTGGTCCAAACATTATAGTGTGGCATGAAACCCTTCTCAAGCAGGTGGACGTGAAGGGTTTTCAGGTTAGAGTAATCCTTCGTATTCTCACAGACAAGGCATGGACAATACATAAAACCATTCTGCTTGTTTGCCTCAGCCACTTCGAGCAATTTATGCAGGCCCTCAAGATACTCGGAGGTGCGTCGGTCACCGTACATCCATTGCCGGTTCATCTGCGTGCATTATATAATTAAGTGTATCAAAAACCATTACAAAACATCATGAATAGAGAAGTGACTAAATTAATACAAGTTCATCATCACATTAAAACCAAAGTACAGTAGTGATCAAATGTTATTACTGAAAAAATAAATACATAAAGTTCATACATATATAGTTCTCATAGAACAACATATAGCTCTCTAGAGCATCTAATTAAAACATACATTGAAACTATGAAAAACAACAACAAATGCGATCATAATCGCAACTAAGGTAACAATTGATCCAACGGCATAATGATACCAAGCCTCATTATGAATGGCATATTTTCTAATCTTTCTAATCTTCAAGCGCATTGCATCCATCTTGATCTTGTGATCATCGACGACATCGGCAACATGCAACTCCAATTCCATCTTCTCCTCCTCAATTCTTTTCAATTTTTTCTTCAAATAATTGTTTTCTTTTTCAACTAAATTTAACCTCTCGACAAGAGGGTCGGTTGGAATTTCCGGTTCACATACCTCCTAGATAAAAACATCTATGTCACGTTGGTCGGCATAATTGTCATAAACACTAAATGAAACAAATCATAATAAAAGATAATATACCACATCCGAATCATAGACAGGACGAGGGCCGACGGGGGCGGATACCAAAGTCATGGCACTATATAATAACAAACAATAATAAAAGTAAAAAAATTATACAAGTATCTATCTAAATCATACAAGTAAGAATTTTTTTCTTTTAAAAAGAAGATAAGAACAAGAGGCTCACCACGGTGGTGCCGACGACGAGATCGGCGCGGGCGATCGACGGCGGTGAGGACGGGGACGGGGACGGCACCCTACACATGTGCAGACTCTAAGAAGTTAATTTCAGCTCAAATTGTGCATCTAAATCAAAAGAACTCCCACATACACTCATCCACTAAAACCCACAAACCACTCTACTTCTACAGCATTTGAAATGAGCTAAACTAGCAGTGAGAGATGAAACGATGAAGTTGCTAACCTTTTAGAACACTTGTGTAGTTGGTGCACCACCAAACCTAGAAAAATCTTGGGGAAAATGGAGCTTAGAGGTCGAGCTTGGAGAGGAGAAAGCTTAAGTGTGACTCGGGCATTTCATCGAACACCTCATGTGCATAGGAGGTGAGAGCAGAGCAGCACACACCTCCCACACCGGCCGGCCAAAAAACAGAGGAGTAAGCGGGCAGGGGAGAGCATATATATTCTCTTTAGTCCCGGTTCGTGGCTAGAACCGGGACAGAAGACACACCTTTAGTCCCGGTTCCAGCCACCAACCGGGACTAAAGGGGCTGCACCAGGAGCAAGGACCTTTAGTCCCAGTTCGTGTCTGGAACCGGGACTAAAGGGGTCAGACGAACCGGGACTGGTGCCTGCCGTGGCCCGGCCGGCGCCCTGGCCTCACGAACCGGGACTGATGCACCCATTGGTCCCGGTTTGTAACAGAACCGGGACTAATGCAATTATCTGGCCTGGACCAAAGCCCTGTTTTCTACTAGTGGCGGCGGTGACAACGCCATCGCGGGTGCGATGTGAACAACTTGGCGAGCTAGCACTGGCTTCGATCGATCCATCCATGGGATGGTTTTATAGTGCGCGCGCGATGTAGGTCGGTTTGCTCACCAGATCACAGCCTGTCTAAAATGTTGAGCTCTCTACTGGACTAATTGGGCTATAAAACGGATTTCAGCCCGAAAGTCCTCTTCAGTCACGAGTTGTAACATCGCTAAAAATAGTTTAAAAAATTCAAAAAAAATCTGAATTTTTTTATAAACTTTGACATATCTTTTGTGTGCTTGAAAATTTTCAGCATGAAATGACATTCGTGGAAGTCATGGCCAAAAAAATCAACACTCCAAAATGCTTTCAAAAATAGCATTTTTGAAGCATCGATTTTGCTTTTTCTTTTGCCACGACTTTCAGGAATGTCATTTCATGATAATTTTTTTGCAAGCACACTTTTTTTTCAAAGTTTACCAAATAAACTGAATTTTTGAAATTTGTTTACTATTTTTTTTCCAATTTTACCGTTAATCAGGGAGCATTTGAGCTTGGGATCAGATACTCCGTGTCCTTTCAGCACATCAAGTGTTGTATAATGTTTCTCCAAAAATGTAAGGGAGAATATCAGTATTTTATCCATGGTATTTCTATAATCATATCATATTGCAAAATCCTATTATCTTCACCTTACAACTCTAAATGAAATTTTATATCGAAATATATTTGACTACATGAGGACTACAAAAAATTATGGTGGGGCGAACTCTTAAGTACTCACTCCGTGATGTCATAAGATCTTATGTTATGGGATAGAAGGAGTAACTTTTTTATGCAAAACCATAATAGTCAATACACACTAACAATGCACATTAATATTTTCATGTGATCCTCAATAGAATAACCAAATACTATGAAAATGTAACATATTTAAGTAGGAAAACAATCTAAAACATACCGATAATGAAGCTTTCAATGGCATCTAGAAGACCCAGGCAATGGCAGTGTCCTACCCTCCTTACAAAAATCTTCCTTAATTTTACCAATATCAAGAATTTTGAATATCCCTCGCTCAATGTAACACACCATCAAATCATTAAGCCATCCACCAAACATCTTCTTGCGCAACTCCGTCTTGATGATTTTCATTGCTGAGAAGGTCCTTTCAATTGTTGTTGTCGCTACCGGTAGTAGCAATGCCAACTCAATAAGGCGATAACCCATAGGAAAGATGATGTGCCTTTCAAGTTCAACCATCCTTTAAGCAAGGTCTACAATATCATGTCGCCATCTCTGAGCTCTAAATTGAACGCGGAAGGGAATGGCTATTAGTAGAAGCACCAATTCATAGATATCTGGTGCTTTAGTCAACAATAATCTCTGTTTAACAAAAAATAAAGGTAATTTTGATATTTAGTTCATCTAGTTATAGCTTTCGTTCAGTGTTTCCCAACAAAATCGACACTTAGTAGGCCATAAACTTGCAGAAGCTGAAGAAATTGAGAAGAAAACTTAGAAATCGAGCCAAAAGGGCGGGGGTAGAGTGTGCAACATTTCCACCACAAGTACCATAAATCTGAAGAAATGAAGGGGCAGGGTTCCGATTAGCTGCAAGAATTAGCTCCACGTAGGCCGAATTTGGCGCTGGGGGCGGCGTGCGGTGCGGGGCGGTGGAAGAGGCATGTCTGGTCTTCTACTGGTAGCACTAGTAGAAAACAGGGCTTTCGTTCTAGCCGGAAAGGATCAATAGTCCCGGTCGCGTTACGAACCGGGACTAATGTGAGAATTAGTCCCGGTTCGAGCGGCTAGGACGCCGGACGGGGCTCGGCTAGCTTTAGTCCCGGGTCAAACGCAACCTTTAGTCCCGGTTGGAGATACCAACCGGGACTAAAGGGGCTGTGGCAGGATGCGGCCGGTGCGAACCCCTTTAGTCCCGGTTGGTGTCTCCAACCGGGACTAAAGGTTAGACCTTTAGTCCCGGTTGGAGATACCAACCCGGACTAAAGGGGTTTTGAAAGTTTATTTTCTGTTTTTCCATTTGTTTTCTGTTTTTAGTTTCTGTTTTAAATTGCTTATATCTTTTAGGATATTTGATGTTTTTGAGTGATTCTTTCTGCATTAGATTCAAAATTTTGTCTAGTTTCTGTTTGTGCCATTAGTTTTCAAATTTGAATGGTTTAAATTTGAATTTGTTCAAATTTGCTTCAAACCCTAGATTGTGAATAACTTGAGTTTCAAAATAGTTTTTAATTTAATTCTTTTTGCTCCTAGTCACATGTTAGATTGTTGTCACAGTAAGATTTATCTGGTTATTTTTAGAATAATTTAAATTAGGATTTTAATTAAAACAGTACTGTTTTGCTTATATAGTTGTTTTAGTCATTTAATTGTTGTTTTTAATTATTTTTAGTTAGTTCTTTCTGTAGATTTTAACATGTTGTAGTATGCTTCTGTTAGACAACAGTAGATAAAATTTTATAATTAATTAATATTAATTTTGATACTGTTTTGTATTAATAGTTGTTTAGCCTTTAATTATAGTTGATAGAATTAGTTTTGCTATATTAAAAAGTAATTATTTTTGCCACTTTAATATAATTAACTTTAGTTTCTATTGTTTGACAATAATTTAGTTTTTGTAATTAGTTAATATTGCTTTATTGCTATGTTAGTTGTTTTTAATTTCTTATGATTATAACTAGATTGTTATAATAGTTTTAAATTAGTTCTTTTTGCTAGTTATTAATTTAGTGAAATACTTTCTGTTTATTTATGAGTTTAGTATTTTCCTTGCTGTTATGTTTCAATTAGGACAAAAACTATTTTCTTTTTTGTGTGTAGTTTCCTTAGGAGTTTTTCTTTGGATTTCCTTGACGAATAGTTCTATCAAGTTATTTCTGAGAGCGATATTATCTTCATTAACTATACCAGGCAAGTTCACTTTGACGATACTTTTCATACCTATGTTTTTATTGCATTTAGTGACACCTTTTCAACTTTCCTCCAGTAGTATATTGAATCTTGTAGTTGAGTAGAAGCATGAGGTAGGAACCCACGCCCATGTTACTAAGCCCGGGAACATGACTCTGGCTTGGTTAACCTTAGTTGTGACTCTGGCTTGGTTAACCTTGGTTCAGCACGAGAAACCGGTTCCGATTTCAACGGCCATAGGCCGTTTTGCAAATTTTTAGAATCCTCAAATTCCGAAAGGAAAAAAAGCTGTCCTCAAATTTAAGTTTTTTCGAATTTTTGGTCAAAATGTGGTCAAACTATGGTCAAACTACTTATTCAATAAATATTAGTGTTACTAAATAATTATTGTTTTTTAGAATAATAGTTTCAAACTCAAACGGTGAAACGTGTGACATCATGCTCAAGTTCAACTCCTAAAATCAAATAACAGCAGTTGCTGCAACTGGACAGACATTGTATATAGTGATTCAGGGATTCACCATTTTATACCTGAGCTAGTACCAGATCAACAAATTATAACCATTTTATCAATGAATCCAGATCAGGCACTTGTGCTTAGCCAAACATACAAAAGCTCATTAGTTCTCATCCTAATCACATCACCAAGAAGCAATTGATTCCATCATATGAGAAATAATTTTAAAAATTAATTTTATTTAAAAAAAATAAATGATGTCATATTTGGATTCCTCGCATTTTTCTGATAATAATGCATATATTATTTGTCGAATTTTTATTTACAGATTTAAAGATATTAATTATGCCATATTAAATGAATAAATGGCAAAAAATGAATAAAATAATATTATTACTTATTTTATTTTCATTGAAATTCAATATTATTACTTATTTTATTTTAATAATTGTTTGGAATTCAAAAAATTAAATCATGTGACATCAAGACCTAAGGGTTAATAAGATTGATAGCTTACTATTGTCAGGAAAACAATAAGTGCAGACTTGGAAAGTAGGGGAAATAGAACTGGGAAGTTAAGCGTGCTGGGGCTGGAGTAGTGAGAGTATGGGTGACCGGCCGGGAAGTTAGACGATTTGGAATGAGTGCTCCACGCTGGAGCAGTGAGGAGGGGTGATTAGAGATTAAATTGTCAAATAATTCAAAGATTTGAAAATCGGAAAAAACTTAAAAAAATTCAAAAAAAAATTCAAAAAAAAATTTCAATTTTTTTTTTCCTTTAGTCCCGGTTGGTGTTACCAACCGGGACTAAAGGTCCTCCAGCCCCGCTACAGACAGCAGCCACGTGGAGGGCCTTTAGTCCCGGTTCGCAACACAACCGGGACTAAAGGGGTGGGCCTTTAGTCCCGATTGCGCAGTCCCGGTTGGGCAACCGGGACTAAAGGCCCTCCCGAACCGGGACTGATGGCCCATTTTCTACTAGTGTAGGTGGGCCACGGCGCCAGGGCGGTGGCCGGCTGGCGCCTTGTGGTCCACGGTGGCTCGGAGGCGGCGTGTGGCACGTGGCGGTAGGGAGCGGGGGAGGGTGTGGGCGAGCTCTTGATGGCCTCGTGCATCACTCCACTGACGCCACGATAGCGAATCGCAAAAGCTAGCTGTGCGGGAGGTTCAATGGCTGCCCGCCTACTCAGATGGCGCGGTGGTGGTGGTCTTGGCGTTGTTGTGTCGTCAGACGGATCGGCGCCGAGGTCCACCGGGGAGGCGGTGTGCGAGCTCGGCTAGGCCATGGCTAGAGGGCTATGGTCGAGGCTGGCTCGATAGCGGCCGTCGGCAGTCACGGGGTCATGCCCCCTAGGTCCATGTGACTGGTTGGGGACGTAGGCATCGGCGCTTCCTACCATGGAGGCGTGGCCCCAGACCCGGTGCCTAATGTCGGGCTAGGAGTGGAAGGCGGTGCCTTATGATCTTCCTATGGGGGTTGGTGTGATGTAATGTGGATGGCTGGTGGTGCCTTGAGGCATGAATGTCGGGACGACGTCCCCAGATGGTGGTCCTGCATGGTTGACTCTTTGGCAGGCATCATAGCGGCGGCGGTGGCTATGCCTCTTGGTCGTACGGGTGGCAAGGGGTGTAGAGGTGGGTGGCTTGGGCTCGCTCTCTCATGTTGACAGTGGGGATGCCCGGGTCTGGATTTGGAGGCTTCTGATCGGCACGGGTTTCCTGAGTGCCTTTATGGTAGCATGGGGTGAGCTGTTGAACAAATGCTCTGCTCTTTGGCGCCGACGGCGCCGACGCCCGCGGGTGCCGCTCTCCTCTCGAGGATGTCATTGTGTTTCTCCTCTCTGTGCTAGAGTTTCGGGTGAAGACCCTTGTCCATCTCAGACTCGGCAGCAGTGACACTTATCGTTGTTTCCCCTCCTGAGGGTGTTGTCATAGAGCTTAGGTTCCCTAGGGCGCGTCATGGCGTTGTATTCAAGCCTATTTGTGTTATTTCTTAGCAACGTAGTCGCGTGTGTTTATGTTGCCCGGTTATCTTGGGATCTTCTTTGTAACAGCGCCGTGTACTTTTGGTTTGTGCTTTATTTATAAAGTAGGGCGAGAGCCTGTTTCGAGAGACAACAGTTATCAAGTGAATCACCTCGCACACTTCCAGCAGCTTCTTGCTGGCGCCGGTGGCTTCTTCTCACAGTCTCTCGATCTTGGCGTCCTTCTCCCGCGCCGCCGCTTGCAGCTACTCCACGCTCCAGTGAAGCCTCCGTACTACCTCCTAGGACTCGCGCTGGACCTTGCTTGCTACCTCCAGGCGCGCGGTCGGCGGAGAGTGCCACGACCTGCGTGTGGACCCCTGTCTAGATCGTTTGCCACTCCATACTCCCACCGCCTTCCCCGCCTCCACTATCACCGTCGGCCATGGGTTCGAACTGGAGACAGGTGAAAGAGAGTTGAGATGATGGACCACAATTCCCGTCTCAGGAACACAAAAGAAGAGTGCTTCTATGGTGGGCTTTAAAATGGCCTTTGGCCCACGAAATCACCAATGATGTGGGAGCGACTACAATAGAAAAGCAGCTTGTGGTGCAAAAATAAAAAAAATGGATCTGTTCCATTGGATGGGAAATTGATGGTCCAAATTCGGGTGGGGCGTTGTGTGCGTAATATTTGGCAAAAAGTCCCTCCCTGATAGCTAATTTGGTCCCGATGCCCCTCCTTGTTGAAACCCAAATCCCGTGGGCAGAGGTAGCGCACGAACAAATCTTGTCCCTGGGCGGCGGCGGCGGCCGCCCAGATCCCTACTCCAAGTTGGGCGAGCACTCCTGGGAGAGGTGATGCTCCTTCTCTCGATGGTTCCTTGCCGTTGTGTGGCTGGCGGCCCAGTTTGAGGCGGACCAGATCGGAGCTCATCAACAACTAACCTCCGCCCCGCGGTGTGCTTGTCGCAGCCTCCCTTCTGAACCTCTGACAGCGGTGGGTTCGTCGCCTCCTCTCTCTCTCTCTCTAGTAACAGCTCCTCGGTTCCTTCCCGTTCGGCCCGTGCGACGAGGTAGTTCATTTTTCTGGTAAATAGATGCTACCTTTTATTCAGTATCAAGTAGATTTATGTTGCATCTCTCTAGTTCTATTTTTTGTTCTTGCCAAATTTTCTCAGTGAATGATGCATAATAACTTCGATTTGATGGTGTATTGCTACTGTACTAGGCATTTTGGTACTCTAATTTGGAAGTTTTGTTTCATTCATAAGTAATTTGGAAGATTGAGTCCGGTCAGATGATTTCAGCGTCTTGCAGTTTAGCACAATTCACTAAAAAGATTAATACTTGCAGTTCCGTATACAGAGTCAATAGCTTGAAAAGTTGGGAAGAAAGTAAATTGATTCTGCTAGGCAAAAAATAAAATGAAATTTGTCCATTTATCAGCATATCAAAATCCTGATGCATGTATATATGATTCATCGCTGAAATTGCTCCCGTTTAACAGAAAATAATAAGTGTTCTAGTATATATGAATTATGATTCCCAAAGATGGTGGTATTGAGGGTCAACAATTTCTGCATTGAATACTAATAGTCAACAATTGGAAGTGTCCCAGTATATATTTTGACACACAGACTGTTGCCATAGGTGGTGAGCTCCTCGGCTCCTTCCAAACTGGTCTGTGTAACGTGGTGCAAACCTACAAGGCCTCACCACAATGGTTAATTTCCCTGGTAAATAGATGTTAACTTGAATTAGCTAGTACATTTGTGCTCGGTCTCAATTTTATTAGCTAGTTGATTTATACCGCATCTCTACAGTTCTATTTTCTTGTACTTGTTCATGTCAAACCTGCTCATGTGTGAATGATGCATATTGGTAACTTCAATTGATTATGTATTGCTACTGTTTGTGGTGGTTTGAAAGTATATTTTTGGTTCTTCTGTTTCACTGTATGTACTCTCGAGAACCAAGTTGGTAGGTAGGTTGATGACAGGAAGATAATCTTCGATTTGAAGTTTAGGACATTTGTATCTGTGGTTGTTCCATTTTATTGTCACAATATGCATTCATTGTATTCATTGGGGTCAAACAGAGTTTTTGTTTGGAGATTTATTTGTATATCGGCGCACACAATAATCCCAAAAACCCAACTGAGGTAGGAATCATCAGTTGTATGTTGCACATTAATAACCCTTGCTAAGGGGAAAATCTTGGACCTGCATTTCACATTTTTCCTGCGGCTTTGAGACCTTATTATGAGTTGTGAGTCACCAGAAAAGCAAGTTTCTTGCTTGTTGTTTGAAAGATAAATGATCTCGGGCTCCATGAGCCGTGACAATTGATTTCTTGATGTTAGTCTTCAATGTCGGTTTTCACTAAGACAGATTGATCATCATAGATTCTATAACTCTTGACAAATTGTTGACCACAAGTATTCTGATGCACAAGTTGCAGACCGGACAAGTACTATTACTTTTCTTGGCGAAACTATAGAAGAACTGTTGTTGTAGGTTGTGCCTATAGTGATGATGTTATGGTAAGTGTAGAAATGACTATTTGAAGCGTACAGATTTGTTCATGCTTCACAATGTCAAGAATAGACATTGTTATGTGTCTATTATTATACTTGGTACATGGTTCACTGGTTATATTAGGGAGTGGCTCTGCTAATATTGTTCTTGTCGGACTCATGACTAGTTTTGAGTGATTAAAATGTCCAGTGGCTTCAAGGGTTCAACACATCATTTTATCATACGATATGTTTTTTTTATTGTACATACGATAGGCTATTTGAAAATGCCAAGTGTTATAAAGGATGGATTTCTAATAGGATAATTATGTAAATAGTTGTATTGCCTAATTCCGCCGGTTGTTGCGAATCTCTAGAATGCATTAGAGTGGTTTTTCCTGTACAAGATAAATAATGTTTATATATTTTTTTCATTATTGGTAAGTTAGGATTATCAACAAAACATTTGCCTTGTCTGCCAATTGCAGTATAGAAACATACTTTAGGTTTTCTTTTGCGATGAATATGATTTCTTCTCTATTTTTTCCTTCCATGTGGTATGTGCAACGCACTGTCAGATGGTATTGTTGATGCATATTTATTTGCTCAGCTCACGATTAAAAAGTTATTAAGTATGAATGTATGACACATGCATGGACTTGTGCTAACTGAATCGTACTTGTTACGTATGATCTCTCCCAGGAAAAGAAGCTCGATGAACAAGAATCACTGCATCTGAAGGCAACTGTTATGTGCCATCAAGATAGCAACGTCGATGTAGTTCTTAATGGCAATGCTTGTTGAGCGATGATTATCATAGTCCTTCAGACCTAGCAGACTTAGCATAGCCTGTCATGTACCAAAGTTGAAGCAATTTTCGCTAGCAATTCTTGTTGATCTTGTCATGTTATTGATAACTTGATATGAATGTCTTCTTGTTTTATGCCCAGGATATTCCAGTTTGACATGTACTCAAAAAATGTGGCGGGGATAGTCCAGTTTGACATGTAGTCAAGCATTTGTGCCTAGAATGGTCCACTTTAACATGTATACCCAATTTCCTGTTCCTGAGATGCTTCAGCTTAAACGTACTCACATATTAGTGCCTGTGATGGTCCACTTTGCCATGTAGAGGCTGGCTTAATTTTGTCATTTACTCAAATATCCTTGACATGTAATACGTATGTGCAAAGGGAGGGAGCAGAAATGAACACTGAAGATATGGCAATACTACTGTATTTACTAAGAACCAAATGTTTGGACATGAAAAGTGAAGGTGGTTACTGCAAAAGTCTATTTGACATATAACTACTAGCAGGGGGGTTTCATAAAATGCACATTATGTACCCAGGGATCCCTTCACTTCAATCTGTACCATCTACAATGGATCCGACGGCCCAGATTCGTTTTTCTATTTTTGCACCACAAGCTGCTTTTCTATTGTAGAAGATGTAAAAAGATCACTGTGAAAAATGTAAATATAAATATCGATTTTTCGCTTATGTAACATGCTTAGCACCTGTACCATGGAGCACTGGAAAGGGTCTTAACTCTCTGTTCGTGCATGGCAGCTGCTCGCCGCATACAAGCTCTTCTATGACCAAAACAAACGGTGTCGACTCCCACCTCTATGTAGATCCCGCAACGAACCTCCTCTCTTTCCACACTACGCTTCCCCCATATGCCGCAACTCCATCTAGTGTCGCCATACATTGTTCCCGTGCGGAAGACATTGCATCGCAGCCGATTCCGACATCGAGTTCCGCATCATCGGGCACAATCATGTCGAGCTCGGGAGGATGGACAACCAATAGCGGGACAAGAGATGGAGGGGTGAGGAAAGAAGGGGAGATGAGGGACCGGCGGGGGAGGAGAGGGTTGCACACGATGCCGGTGTAGCCCCGTCGTTCGCCGACGGCCGATGACAGATAGAGTCATTGTCGTCGGGGGTGGTGGCTGCGAAAGCGGCTGGGTGAGGAAGGATATGCTGGGGGGATGAAAAAGACAGGGAGGTGGATGCCCTAACAGAGGTCAACTAAGTCAAAACCATTCTTGTTAGTAGCGAAGCTCAGGGTTGATTCTTGAACGAGATGGAAAGTTGGATGGTGCGCAATAATCGGTTTCGTAGTTGAGGGCTGAAACTTAAACATAGGGTTGAAAAATGGACTTCTCTAAAATATTGTTAGCGGGACAACAAGTTACTCGGAAGAAAAAGTACAACCGGATCTTTAACATGTTTTTGTTAGCCGATGCAGTTTCCACTAGCAATGATGCAGCTCCAAGAGGTCGACCTTTACAACAAGAATAATTGTGAATAAATGAGCTCACAGATCTTGTATTTGTCCTCACACAACGGGCCCTTGATCACAATGTGGTGAGAACCCGTGCTACCTTAGCAATGCATGATCACATTTTCACAAAAATATGGAGGATCAACAATTTCTGATGATTTCCTGCATTTGCGATGCAACATACGTACATAATTGTTGCAAAGAATTCGTGTTGCTTCAGTAGTCCTCTCTTTTTTTTATAGAAATGATAGAGATGAATCTTGCACCATAGGCTGGTCTCTTTTGACCGGGGATGGAATGAATCATTGATCATTATCTACAGAAGAAATGAATGTTCCACATGGGAGGAATCCCTGCCTTTTCCTTGGGTTGGTAAACCGCAGGCTGACTTGCCCATGCACACGAGGGAGGAATATCCCTGGCCTTTCCGCGGCCTATCCCTGGGTAGATCTCCATGTGTCGATAGCTTGGGGAGAAAACCCTCGACTGTATGCTCACTCTCCCTCGTTACCCTCCAGCCTTCACCTTTGTGCTTCCCCGCCCGACAAAAGAAAAGCGACGCCCCCTCCCCCGTCCCCTCTCGCCTGTCGCCCAAACTGAGCTCGTGTTCTCCCCGTGGTGGAAGGGGATCCCCAATGACCATGGAAATCACCCCGAGGTGGATTAGTGCCCTGGGAAACTTTGCCCTTCCAACCAAATTAGGCCTGAGAGCGTCACTGCGACCGCGGCTCCATCCGTCATGCTCGACTTTGATGGATCATGCTTGCTCCCCAAGCATCATGTCTGTTATCGCCATGAGCTGAGGGATCAAAACAGATGCCCTGAGGTAAATGCACAAACAAACTATAGTTGGAAACACAACACATGAACAAACCTCGCCTGCCCCTGTAATCACATTTAGTAAACTCCAAAACAAGGAACACCACGAGCAAAATTAGTGGAGGAATCATGCTAACTACTCCCTCCGTTTCTAAATATAAGACCTTTTAGAGATTTCAATACGGACTACATACAGATGTATATAGACGCATTTTAGAGTAGATTCACTCATTTTGCTCCGTATGTAGTCTGTATTGAAATCTCTAAAAGACTTATATACTCCATGCATGCATGCATCGAATGTTCTGATAGTTCATCCAGCAGCTAGCATCCATCTACAGAGCAGGCACAGGCATGGCATAAACATCCATCTACAAGAAGCGGCAGCCAATGATCGTCACATGACTTGTTCCTCCTAATTAACAAGCCTGAATTTTGTGCTTCCTCCATATTCACCCACCCATGTGGCAGAAATGTTGTATCAGGTGAGGACATTTCTTTTACATGGGTGGGTGAATATGGAGGAAGCACAAAATACACGATTGGGGGAGGGAGGGAAGGAGGGGATAAGGCTAAGAAAAATGCTCCATGCAGCAGGAGATACAAGGTTATGCTATCTACTTCATCTTCTCCCCCTAAGATTCAGATCAGAATGTAGCACCTGATATGTAGCCTTTTGAAAGAAGACAATCCAAGCAGACAGCCTATCAAGAATTTGGGTGATTACAATCATATTTCAACCGGGGGGGGGGGGGGGGGGGGGGGGGGGGGGGGGGGGTGCCTAAAGAACACCCAGTAAATTATGATTATTGGTTACAAAGAAAAACAAGACTTTTTATCGATGCACAAGAGATATTTACCTCATGATCAGACAACATGAGGCCATTCTTGGCAAGTAGGGAATCTGGATTAAAATCACATTTAATCAAGCAGGTTTACTTAGTGAACTGGACATAACAATGTCTCTCCATTGACTATACACAAATGGCAAAGACATGGTCATTAAACAAATCTATCATATATCCTATATAGACAAACCCCACTAGCAAGCATTAATAGCTATTTTTCTGCTCTCAAAATGGGCCCCGCCATAAATTTGTTGTAGCAGTGGCGCGGTCGACGAACAGCACTCTGATCACGACGCAGAGAGCATCTCCACTATGCAATATGCAGTAATTGAAGCTTGCCCTCTCTGTGGAAATTTTATGCCCCTTCACGTGTTATTAGCCTCATCAATGAGTGTCTGATTCAATACAAGGCTGCATTATCTTTTCCCCCACAGGTTAGCAGTTTGGCCACAACTAGCCCTACCACAGTCGCCATGAGTGAGTCGGACAGGCAAGGAACATTTTTGAAAATGGAAGATAATTTAGAGGAAGGACGAAATCATCTATGTGTGTGTCCGTGTTTGTGTCTTTTCGTGTGCGTGCGCGTGGGAGGGGGGCTTCTAACGGTAAGAAAAATGGTCCATGCGGCAAGCCATACATACAATTGTGAGGGTTGACTACTTCATTCTCGCTCTAGGATCAGATCTGATAGCCAAGAATGGCCTGGAGCTGATATGTAGCCTCTCAACAGAAGACAAATCATGCAAGCATCCTTTCAATTATTTTGGATGCATATTGTCGAAGTATATTGTACCACCTCTCCCCATCAGCTTAGGCTTTTGGGTGAGTTGGTCGGTACATGTAATTTAAGTCATATATTGATTATTATATGATTCTTGGTGTAAAGGGAAACAAGTCTTTTCATCTATGCATATTAGCAAAACGGCTATGATCACACAGCATGAGGTCATCAACTAACTTGCAAGCAGTAAATTTGGATAAAAAAATTGATCAATGTTATGATTGATCAAGCAGATTTACTTAGCAAACTGGGCACGGCATTGTCCATTGACTATATGTGTATGGAAAGTCAGGCCACTAAATAAATAAACAAAGGAAACAAGGTTCACTGTGTGAGCCCAGCCACACAATTGCAAACGTAATACTTACATTTGATGTCGAAGAGACACGCCTGCGCTTCTGATTAGTTTCATCTTGCCCATCTTTAATTGTTTGGATTTCATCATTTTTCTCTTTGACCAAGGATTGCATTTTCCGTAGCTTCTTTTCGGCAGCAACAGCTTCTGCTCGCAATCAGTGAATCTCATCATCCTTCTTTTGGGCTAACACCTTAAGATCATCCACACTCTGCTGAAGCTTTTGAGCTGTTTGTAGCTTTTTTTCGGCAGCAATAGCTTCTGCTCGCAATCTATCAATCTCATCATCCTTCTTTTGGGCCGACGCCTTAAGATCATCCGCACTCTGCTGAAGCTTTTGAGCTGTTTGTAGCTTTTTTTCGGCAGCAACAGCTTCTGCTCGCAATCTGTCAATCTCATCATCCTTCTTTTGGGCCGATGCCTTAAGATCATCCACACTCTGCTGAAGCTTTTGAGCTATCTGTAGCTTCTTTTCGGCAGCAACAGCTTCTGCTTGCAATCTGCCAATCTCGTCGTCCTTCTTTTGGGCCGACACCTTAAGATCATCTACACTCCGCTGAAGCTTTTGAGTTGCTTCAGTAGTTTGTGCTGCCTCCCCTCTCTTGTTCCTAAGAAGCAAATCATAGTGTTGCTGCATTATCCCCAACCCAACTGGTTGCGCACAAGTTCCTTTTCTGAGAATAATGCAGAAACTTCCTGGTCCTTCTTTGAGCTCAGAGTCTCGTAAGCTTGCTTTAGTTTTCTTAGCTCCGTGCTTAAATCATCTGCAACGCATGCCTGATCCACAGTGTTCTGACTGAGTCTTGCCTTTGGTTACACAAAACAACAATCGTGTTAATCAACGAGATGTGCAAGCTTGGCTACATGTTTGAGCTATGCAGCTCAGGGGGTAAGTACCTTAGAGTTGGGAGTTTCTGCACAAATTCTGGAATCCTCCATGTCGACATCTCTGAGTTCTAAATTGAACGCAGAAGGCAATGGCTATCAGTAGCAACACAAATTGGTACTCCACTGGAACATAAATCTTCATTTAACAAAACAAAAGGACAAAATTGGTATTCAGTTCATCTAAGTAAACAGTTTCTCTTCGGCGCTGCCCAACCCCAACAAAAATTGACACATGCAGAAACTGGAGAAAAGGGAAGAAAACCCCTAAGAAATCCAATGATGTACTACCACAAGACAAGTGGGGAAATGTGCAAGATTTCCACCCCCTGAAATATCCTGACATGAAGCGAGGGTTTCTCACCGGCGAGTTTCTGGTTAGCACCGAGAATCAGATCCACGTAGGCCGCCTCCCACCTCATCCTCCTGCCCGCATCCGCCTTCCTTCCGCAGCAACGCCAGGTAGCATCAGGAAAAGCCGGAGAGATCGAAATCGAAACCCAGAGAGGAATGGAGCGCTCGAGTGAATCACCTGGCGCACCTCCACCAGCTTCTTGCTGGCGTCGGCTGCTTCTGCTCGCAATCTCTCGATCTCGGCGTCCTTCTCCCGCGCCGCCGCTTGCAGCTCCTCCACGCTCCGCTGAAGCCTCCGCGCCGCCTGCCAGGACTCGCTTTGGACCTTGCTGGCCGCCTCCAGGCGCGCGCGGTCGGCGGCGAGAGCCTCAGCCTGCGCCTGGACCCGGTCGTAGATGGGCTGCCACTCGGCACTCCCGCCGCCCTCCCCGCCGCCG
The DNA here is from genome assembly GCA_039707655.1 of Elymus sibiricus. Lineage (NCBI taxonomy): Eukaryota > Viridiplantae > Streptophyta > Magnoliopsida > Poales > Poaceae > Elymus > Elymus sibiricus. Next base: position 70,169,725 of record CM077674.1, read on the forward strand.
CCGTCACCATCGCCGTCGGCCATGATTGCGTCTACTAGGGCCGCAGCTGCCATTCAGTTCAGGACCACAGAAGAAGGGTGCTTCTTTGGTGGGCTTTAACATTCCTTTCAGCCCACCAAATCAACTCCAGATGCTGTACTTTATAATGTTTGTTGAAAAAAACTGTAAAAAGAGCACAGTGAAAATATACGTATTACTAATGGAATACTGTCTAGTTATATTATTTGGGGAAGCCCTGTTATTTTCACTTGCAAGTCCAAATAAAATTATATTTCACTGCACTCTTTTCTATGACGCCATGAGTTTACAAACTGGATGCTGACATTTTAGAGGGCTTTTACAACATCCGTAGATCATCTAACTATCATCTTTTGTATTTTCTCTCTTCATTTAATAATATGTTTTAACAAATATTTCAACTACCATGTGTAATTCCCTCAAAAAATACTACCATTTGTACCGATTATATTTCTAACAGCGCCCCTACCGGTTGGACCCATGCCCCCGTTGTCCCTGACCCTCTCTCTTCAATTGTGTGTGGGGGGGGGGGGGGGGGGCTGGGGGTGTCAAGATATATCTCAGGACAGCGGGCTATCATCCAAGTTTCGACAATGTCAAGAGGATTTTGGAGAAGGGGGAAACACTTACTAGCATACGTCTGATAAGAATCCAACGTCAGACCACTCACGCGCGGTCGATGGCACCTTACATTCCATGGCCCAGATATACCCAGCGTAAACCCATTTTAACACAGCGGCCTACGCATAATTCCCACAATTCCTCGTCATTTTCTGTTACCTGAAATATCATACTATTGTGCCCTCGTCATTTTAAAATACATGTTTTTGAACATTTTTCCAATTATGTGTTAATCATTTTTTGAATAAACGTTTAAACATTTTTTAATGATACAAATTTTTTTTAACTATGTAAATATATTTTTTACATTTTATGAACATTTTTTTAAAATGCCACAAACATATTTAAAACTCATGAACATTTTTTTAATGTAACATACATTTTTTTGATTGGTACGAAACATTTATTTTGTATTATACGAACATTTTTTAAATTGTATAAACATTTTTTAAAATTCCACATACACTTTTATGAAACACGTGAACATTTTTAAAAACTCAGAAACTTTTGAATGGTATTGACATTTTTTAAAATTATGCTAAAAACATTTTACACTACGTTAACATTTTTCATATTTGTAGTGAACAGTTAATAAAAAAAGTAAAATAACTAAATTATTTCTTAGAATATACTCATTTAGAATCTCTAAAAATATAAACCAAAGGAAAAAGGGAAAAAATAAAGAAAAACCAAACGAAACTAATGAACTGACCCTACTGTGCCGGTCGACTTAGCATGCGTAAAAAAAGCATACCTTCTCTCGCTACAAGGGAGACAAAGATGCGTTCAATCTTTTGTACCAACCCAGAGGTGGAGATGGTGTGAGGCCAACTTATATGATGGAGTTTCCCTACTACACTTAGCGATTGGTATGAGGAGCGAAAGAGAACACCACACGCCCAATTTTTAATAGATCCCAAGTCATTTTTGTAAATAAAAAGTCAACACAGCGGGCCCTTTCTTTATCACAGTGTGGCAAGAACCCGTTCTACCTTGCAACGCAGGATCACATTTTCACAAAAATATTGAGGATCAACAATTCTGTCGTTTTCCTACATTTGTGGTGCAACATACATAATTGTTGCATATGCATTTGTGTTGTTTCAGTAGTCATTCTTTTTTGTATAGAAAAGATGGAGTGAATCCTGCATTGTGGAATGCTCTCTTTTTACTAGGGATGGAATAATCCCAGAAGGACATGGTTCTCTGAGAGAGTTGCTACGAACGCAACTCCATCCGTCGTGCTTGACTTTTACCTGAGATCACAAACTAGAGTTGGGAAATACATGAATAAACTGAATTTGCTGACACACCCCATGAGCGACTGGAGTTGAGCATAATGATCACCTCGAGCAACATCAGTGGATGAACCATCTATATCTATATCTACACCTTATATATATATATATTACTAATAAAAGCAAATTGATATTCTTGGTTTCGTCCCGCTTAGGTGATTTTATTGGTTTCGGACACCTCATCTCATCCTACGCTACGTTTTTACAAACGATGTGGTACTAAAAGATCGGCTGCGTTGTCAAGCACACACGGCCCAGCTACAGCGACGGCCCATGCGCTTGCGTTTCTTTTTCACCCGAGTGGGCTTCCGATTAGAATTTGTTTCATGGGCTACATGAGTGCCTTGGTACGTCGTCTGCGCTTGTCGTCCGTAGCCCGGTTGGCCTCCTGGGTTTGTCTTCTTCGCGTAGGGATCCAGACTCCGACTTTATTTTGGAAAAAAGTGTGGATATCGGGTGCAAACCTCACCTGCCCGCTTTAATGCATCAAGGAAATCCTTCTCTCGCCTGCTCCTGGTTTCGTCGATCGGCTCGACCGCCATCGCGAGTTCCCGCAGCTCGATCTGAGGCGGGCATGACCCCAAACCTGCGCGAGGGAACGACAGAGCACCATGGCCGAGCACTACTTCGACAGACTAGAGGCGGCGACAAACTAGGAGCGCTTCTTGATTTCATCGGGTCCAACTCACAGGGCCATGAAGATGGAAACGGGGCGGATGAGGGCCAAGGAGCCCGAGGCGTCGGCCAGCAAGGTCGAAGCCACTGTGGCCGGCAAATCGAGATGACAATGGCGAAGACGCAAAGGACATAGACGATCTGCAGATCTGCATGTAGTGTTCTTGCCCTGTTGCCCAACGTCTTCTTCATCGACAATTGTGATCTGTGAGGAGGACTGCTTCCTATGGCAAGCCCGTGTTGACCTCGGCGAGGCGACGCGGAGGTACAACATGTTCCTATGGCAAGCCTATATTGACCTCGCCGGTGCTGAGCCGCGTTGTACATGTTTACCGGGGCCATCAACGATGAGGTAGATAGCAGACACCACTGGAGCAGCTACACCCGCCCCCTCCTGCCTTTGAGACAGAACTCTGTCTGACAACCCCAATCTTCAATCAGGTACTTGCTGAAAAAAGGCATAGGGCGCTTCCTGATCGAGTCGTGGTGTTGATGAACGTGTCTTTGGCACTTAATCAAGGGAAGGTGAAGCGTTTGGGAGGCACATGCATATCACTGTCCTCCACCATAGTAAAACCTCGGATACCTGCATTAAATCGAGCGACATAATTTTTGCTACACCTTCTAGGCTTTGATTTGATGAAACACGACCTATATTTTCCTCCTGCTATGTGGACGTGATGATGACTTGCAAGGTCGATCTATTTATATGCTGGATTTCCTCATGCCTTAACTACCTTTCTCGGTTTTGTTGACACACAACAGTACACCCGATGCCTGCACGTGTGGTAGCTGAAACTTTCTTACTGTAGGTGTGTATGTCTTTCACATGTTCGATGAAATGTTTGATCACACAAGACCCATGAAATCTGGTCATATGGAAATGGAGCTGCATCAACAAGTCTGCATGGCCGTATTCACAGGGTCAGCCCAGTTATGCTCTTCATTCAGTAATGTGCAGTAATAATATTACCACTTTTCTCAATCTTCTAGCTGCTTCTACACAAAAGGTTTTTTTTTTCTAATTTTATTTATTTATTTAGGCTGATTACCAACAGGACAAGCTTTGCAGTTCATATCATCGGCAAGCACATGTCAGTCCTTTCAAAGTCATACTTGCTCACAGTGAATGCAACTGGTATTTTAAGATGACTAGAAAAGTAGACATGCTTTGAATTTCTACACAAGATGTCAAATATCAAATTGGTGGAGGATATGTACCAGCCGTTGCAACGCACGGGCATTTTTCCTAGTGCTAACTAACAAAAAGAAACATTGATAATATTCATACATCCGTTGGCCGAGTTTGGTGTTGACACTTAATTGGAGTGTAAGGTGCCGCCATGCATGCCGCTCTGGGACCATCATGACCATCATCAGCCTCTAATGAGTCCCTCTACCTCTCAGGATGTCTCCGAGATTTGCCTCGGCCGCCTCAACTCACTAGTGGCAAATTTTTGTAACTCCTTCGCATCTGTTGCCGACAACCCGCGCTTGCTCCCGTGCAGGTCTCGACTCATTGTCCTCCACTAGTAGAAAACAGACCTTTCGTCCACCCCTTTAGTCCCGGTTTGATTACGGCCCGGGACTAATGTGACCATTAGTCCCGGTTCCAACTGCTAGGAGCGGTCGGGGGCATGGGTATCATTAGTCCCGGTTCATTTTCTACCTATAGTCCCGGTTTGTGATACAAACCGGGACTAAAGGGGTGGTGCACTAATAGAAAACGGCCCATCAGTCCCGGTTCCAGAGGGCCTTTAGTCCCGGTTTTGGAACCGGGACTAAAGGGTCGGGACTAATGCCCAAAACCTTTAGTCCCGGTTGGCTTACGAACCGGGACTAAAGGCCCTCCACGTGGCCGCTCTCTGTGCGTGGGCTGGAGGACCTTTAGTCCCGGTTACACCAACCGGGACTAAAGGCTCCACCTTTAGTCCCGGTTACACCAACCGGGACTAAAGGCTCCACCTTTAGTCCCGTTTGGTATTAGTCCCGGTTGATAACACCAACCGGGACTAAAGGAAAAAAAATTCAATTTTTTGATTTGTTTTTAATTTTTTTTCTGATTTTCAAAATTTTGAATTATTTGACAATTTAATCTCTAATCACCCCTCCTCACTGCTTCAGAATTTAATCTCTAGTCTCTAATCAGCACTCATTCCAAATCGTCTAACTTCCCGGCCAGTCACCCATCCTCTCACTACTCCAGCCCCAGCACGCTTAACTTTCAGGTTCTATCTCCCCTAGTTTCCAAGTCTGCACTTGTTGTTTTCCTAACAATCTTAAGCTATCAATCCTGTTAACCCTTAGGTCTTGATGTCACATGATTTAATTTTTTGAATTCCAAACAATTATTAAAATAAACAACAATGATTAATTTAAAAACTAAAAAATACTTAAAAAAAAGGGAAAAAATTCAAAAAAAATCAAAAATTCTCAAAAAACAAAAAAAAAATCAAAAAATCCAAAATAATACAAAAAGTTCAAAATAAAATAAGTAATAATAATATTGAATTTCAATGAAAATAAAATAAGTAATATTATTATTATTATTATGCCATTTATTCATTTAATATGGCATAATTAATATCTTTAAATCTGTAAATCGAAATTCGACAAATAATATATCCATTATTATCGGAAAAATGTGACCATGATGTCACACGCTTCACCGTTTGAGTTTGAAATTATTATTCTAGAAAACAATAATTATTTAGTAACACTAATATTTATTGAATAAGTAGTTTGACCACTATTTGACCAGAGTTTGACCACATTTCATTTTTTTAAACTTATATTAACTGAAGAATTTTTGTGTGTTCAATATGAACCATTCAAAGCCACATCCTCAAATTTCAACCCTTTCTGACTTCATTTGCTATTTTTCATGTATTTAATGATTTTTTTAGCTAAATTAGGCCGAAATTGAAAAGCACTACAAATGAACTCTGAAAAGGTTGAAACCTGGCATGGTATCATCATTTCACCCAAATAGCTTGTGCTAAAAAGCTGAGAGGGTTATGGCAAAAACTGGATGCACTTTGTGTACAAACTGGACCATCTCTTTCGAACTAACAAGGTTTCAGACGAAAACTCAGCTGTTATAAAGACATTTCATTTTTTTAATCTTATTTCAGCTCCAGAATTTTTGTGTGTTCAATATGAACCGTTCAAAGCCACATCCTTAAATTTCAACCCTTTTTGACTTCATTTGCTATTTTTTCATGGATTTAATGATTTTTTGAGCTAAATTAGCCTGAAATTGAAAAGCACTAAACCCGGGACTTAAAACGACCGAAAACCCTAAACCCGGGACTTAAAACGTCCGAAACTCTATTATAAACAGTAAAATTAAAGGTTCAAACCATAAAACCTAACCCTAAACTTAGAAATCTAAACCCTAGCCCCTAAACCCTAAAACGTCTAAAACGTCCAAAAACTCTATTTTCCCTTTGGAATTTGGTGATTTTAAAAAATTGTCAAAACGGAAAACTTGTTATTTCTTCGGAAAAATCTTTTTTTTCTGCAAATTTTGATATATTATTTGTATTTTTCTGAATTAGAATGATTTAGTTATGATTTTTCTAAGATTTAGGGGCTCGCAAGGGACCCCCCTTTAGTCCCGGTTGGTATCTCCAACCGGGACTAAAGATAGACCTTTAGTCCCGGTTGAAGACACCAACCGGGACTAAAGGGTTGGGAAAAAATTTTGAAATTTTTTTTTTTTGAAATTTTTTTTTGAAATTTTTTTTTCCAGTCCCGGTTGGTATCTCCAACCGGGACTAAAGGGGGGGCCTTTAGTCCCGGTTGGAGATACCAACCGGGACTAAAGGGGCTGGCACCGTTCGAAGCCGGTCACAAACCCTTTAGTCCCGGTTGGTCTCTCTAACCGGGACTAAAGGTCCCGTTCGAACCGGGACTGATGCCTGCGCCGCTCGAACCGGGACTAATGCTCACATTAGTCCCGGTTCGTAACGCAACCGGGACTATTGCTCCGATCCGGCTGTGACGAAAGCCATGTTTTCTACTAGTGGTGGCAGGCTGGTGTCAGGCTGGGGCCCCCACGAGCCCCTTTAGTCCCGGTTTGTATCACAAACCGGGACTAGAGGTGTTCCTTTAGTCCCGGTTTGTATAACCAACCGGGACTAAAGACGTCCCTATATAAACCCTTCGTCCAGCCCGAGCCCATTCTCTCTGTTTTCCCCTTTCTCTCCTCTGTTCTTCCCCTTGCTCGAGCTCATCCTCCATTTTTGCCAAAGATTTGAAGCCACCCCATCTATCCAAGTGTTCACAAAGGTTAGCAACTTTGTCCTTTCATCTCTCATTGCTAGATTAGCTCGTGCAATGCTCTATAAGTATAGTGATTTGTGGGTTTTAGTTTGGAAGTAATTATGTGGGAGTTTATTTGATTTATATGCAATTTGAGCTCAAATTAACTTAGTTTGCATATGTGTAGGTGTGGTTTACTTAGTGCCTTCCCGTCCCCGTCCTAACCACCGTCGATCGCCCGCACCGTCCCGTCGCCGGCACCACCTTGGTGAGCCTCTTGTTCTTATCCTTTTTATAAAAAAAATCTTATTTGTATGATTTAGATAGTTACTTGTATAATTTTCTTACTTGTATGATTGTTTGTTATACATAGTGCCATGACTTTGATATACGTCCCCGTCGGCCCTCGTCCGGTTTATGATTCGGATGTGGTATATTCTCTTTTATAACTATTTGTTGCATTTCATGTTTATGACAATTATGCCCATCAAGTTGACATAGATATTTTTATCTAGGAGGTATGTGAACCGGAAATTGCAACTGACCCTCTTGTCGAGAAGTTAAATTTAGTTGAAAAAAAATGAGTATTTGAAAGAAAAATTGAAAAAAATTGAAGAAGAGAAGATGAAATTGGAGTTGTATGTTGCCGATGTCGTCGATGATCACAAGATCAAGATGGATGCAATGCGCTTGAAGATTAGAAAGATTAGAAAATATGCCGTTAATAAAGAGGCTTGGTATCATTATGCTGTTGGGTCAATTATTACCTTAGTGGCGATTTTGATCGCATTTGTTGTTGCATTTAAATGCTTTAGCTAGATAGTTTTATATTGTTTTATGAGAATAAGTGTGTATGAACTTGTATTAATTTGGTCTTTTCGGTGTTGTGTAATGAAGATGAGTCGGCAACGGATGTACGATGACCGACGCTCTCCCCAGTTCATTAATGGCGTGCATAGTTTTCTGCGTGCGGCTGAGGCAAACAAGCGGAATGGTTTTATGTGTTATCCATGTGGTGTCTGTAAGAATGATAGGAATTACTCTAGCTCAAAAGTCATTCACGTCCACCTGTTTACGTCCGGTTTCATGTCTGGCTATAACTGTTGGACCAAGCACGGAGAAAGAGGGGTTCTAATGGAAGAGAATGAAGAAGAAGAGGATGATGACAACTATCCTGAGTTCCCTGAATACGATGGTACTACAATGGGGGAAGAGAATGAAGAAGAAGAAGCTGAAGAAGAGGCATTAGATGAGCCCGCTGATGATCTTGGTCGGGCCATTGCTGATGCAAAGAGAAACTGCGAAAGTGAAAAGGAGAAGTTGAAGTTGCAGCGCATGTTAGAGGATCACAAAAAATTGTTGTACCCAAATTGCGAAGATGACAAGAAAAAGCTGGGTACCAAACTGGAATTGCTGCAATGGAAGGCAGAGAATGGTGTATCTGACAAGGGATTTGAAAAGTTGCTGAAAATGTTAAAGAAGATGCTTCCAAAGGACAACGAATTGCCCGACAGTACGTACGAAGCAAAGAAGGCTGTCTGCCTTCTAGGATTAGAGGTGCAGAAGATACATGCATGCCCTAATGACTGCATCCTCTACCGCGGTGAGGAGTACGAGAATTTGAATGCATGCCCGGTATGCGGTGCATTGCGCTATAAGATCAGCCGCGATGACCCTGGTGATGATGTTGAGGGCGAGCGCCCCAGGAAGAGGATTCCTGCCAAGGTGATGTGGTATGCTCCTATAATACCCCGGTTGAAACGTTTGTTCCAAAACAAAGAGCATGCCAAGTTGTTGCGATGGCACAAAGAAGACCGTAAGAAAGACGGGAAGTTGAGAGTACCCGCTGACGGGTCGCAGTGGAGAAAAATCGAGAGAAAGTGGCCAGAGTTTGCAGGTGACGCAAGGAACTTATGATTTGGTATAAGTGCAGATGGCATTAATCCTTTTGGGGAGCAGAGCAGCAATCATAGCACCTGGCCTGTGACTCTATGTATCTATAACCTTCCTCCTTGGTTGTGCATGAAGCGGAAGTTCATTATGATGCCAGTGCTCATCCAAGGCCCCAAGCAACCCGGCAACGACATTGATGTGTACCTAAGGCCATTAGTTGAAGAACTTTTACAGCTGTGGGACTTAAAAGGTGTACGTGTGTGAGATGAGCACAAACAGCAGGAATTTGACCTACGAGCATTGCTGTTTGTAACCATCAATAATTGGCCTGCTCTTAGTAACCTTTCAAGAAAGACAAACAAGGGATACAATGCATGCACACTGTTTAGATGAGACTGAAAGTATATATTTGGATAAATGTAAGAAGAATGTGTACCCGGGACATGGTCGATTTCTTCTGATCAAGCATCTCTTAAGAAAGAAAGGCAAGCATTTCAAAGGTGAGGCAGATCACCGGAAGAAGCCTCGCCACCGTACTGGTGATGATATACTTGATATGGTCAAGGATTTAAAAGTAATCTTTGGAAAGGGTCCTGGCGGACAATGTGTTCCGAATGACGCTGGCGGACAAGCACCCATGTGGAAGAAGAAATCTATATTTTGGGACCTACCCTATTGGAAAGACCTAGAGGTCCGCTCTGCAATCGACGTGATGCACGTGACGAAGAATCTTTGCGTGAACCTGCTAGGCTTCTTGGGCGTGTATGGGAAGACAAAAGATACACCGGAGGCACGGGAGGACCAGCAACGTATGCACGGAAAAGACGGCATGCATCCAAAGCAGTATCAAGGTCCTGCCAGCTACGCTCTTACCAAAGGAGAGAAGAAAATCTTCTTTGAATGCCTGCTCAGTATGAAGGTCCCGTCTGGCTTCTCGTCGAATATAAAGGGAATAATAAATATGGCAGAGAAAAAGTTCCAGAACCTAAAGTCTCATGACTGCCACGTGATTATGACACAATTGCTTTCGGTTGCATTGAGGGGGCTTCTACCGGACAATGTTCGATTAGCCATTGTGAAGCTATGTGCATTCCTCAATGCAATCTCTCAGAAGGTAATCGATCCAGAAATCCTACCAAGGTTACAGAATGATTTGGTGCAATGTCTTGTCAGTTTCAAGTTGGTGTTCCCACCATCCTTCTTCAATATCATGACGCACGTCCTAGTTCACCTAGTCGACGAGATTGCCATTCTGGGTCCTGTATTTCTACACAATATGTTCCCCTTTGAGAGGTTCATGGGAGTCTTAAAGAAATATGTTCATAACCGTGCTAGGCCAGAAGGAAGCATCTCCAAGGGCCATGAAACAGAGGAGGTCATTGAGTTTTGTGTTGACTTTATTCCTGACCTTAAGCCGATTGGTGTTCCCGAATCGCGGCATGAGGGCAGACTGGGTGGAAAAGGCACGCTAGGAAAGGATTCAGTAATATGTATGGACGGGCATTCTTGGGCGCAAGCATACTACACAGTTCTACAAAATTCCAGCTTGGTGGCTCCGTATATCGAGGAACACCTAGATAGTGTACGCTCCAAGAACCCGGAGCAGTCTGAGCCCTGGATCAAACGTACACACATGGCGTCATTCGGCGGTTGGTTGCAAACACGTCTCATGCATGACGACACTGTTGGAGATGAGCTGTACTTGCTGGCCAAGTCACCATCTTCGACTATATCGACTTTCAAAGGGTACGAGATAAATGGGAATACATTTTACACGATCGCCCAAGATAAAAAGAGCACCAACCAAAACAGTGGTGTCCGCTTTGATGCAGCAAACACCAATAGGCCAAAGGACACATATTATGGTTACATAGAGGAGATATGGGAACTTGACTATGGACGTGATTTGAAGGTCCCTTTGTTTCGGTGCAAATGGGTCAATCTGACTGGAGGCGGGGTAAAGGAAGACCCGCGGTACGGAATGACAATAGTGGATCTCAACAATCTTGAGTACACGGACGAACCATTCGTCCTAGCCAATGATGTGGCGCAGGTTTTCTATGTGAAGGACATGTTTACCAAGCCGAGAAAAAGAAAAGATAAGGAAGGGAATACATCATACAATGAGCCAAAGCGCCACATAGTTCTTTCAGGGAAAAGAAACATCGTGGGAGTGGAGGACAAGACAGACATGTCAGAAGATTATGAAAAGTTTCATGAAATTGCTCCCTTCACAGTGAAGACTGACCCAAGCATCCTGTTAAATGATGAAGATTGTCCATGGTTACGGCACAAAGGGACACACGCGAAGAAAAAGTTTTATACCCCAAGATCCCACTCTAGGATGTGACCGGCTTCACTGTCATCACTTTCTTCTCTAGTGAGTTTCCGGACTTATCTGGAAAGTCCCACTTCAGACAAATCGGAGGGAATCTTTGTAATAGTTAGGGTATATATGTGTTTTGGCATTTGAAACGCGAAGGAACGCTATTTTTCATGCATTTATTGAATTTTTTGAGCTAAATGACCCTGAAATTGAAAAGCACTACAAATGAACTCTGAAAAGGTTGAAACTTGGCATGGTATCATCATTTCACCCACATAGCATGTGCTAAAAAGTTGAGAGGGTTACGGCAAAAACTGGATGCACTTCGTGTACAAACTGGACAATCTCTTTCGAAGTATCAGGGTTTCGGACGAAAACTCATCTGTTACAAAGGCATTTTATTTTTATAAACTTATTTTAACTCCAGACTTTTTGTGCGTTCAATATGCACCATTCAAAGCCACGTCATCAATTTTCAACCCTTTCTGACTTCATTTGCTATTTTTCATGCATTTATTGATTTTTTGAGCTAAATGACCCTGAAATTGAAAAGCACTACAAATGAACTCTGAAAAGGTTGAAACTTGGCATGGTATCATCATTTCACCCACATAGCATGTGCTAAAAAGTTGAGAGGGTTACGGCAAAAACTGGATGCACTTCGTGTACAAACTGGACAATCTCTTTCGAATTATCAGGGTTTCGGACGAAAACTCATCTGTTACAAAGGCATTTCATTTTTTTAAACTTATTTTAACTCCAGACTTTTTGTGCATTCAACATGCACCATTCAAAGCCACATCATCAATTTTCAACCCTTTCTGACTTCATTCGCTATTTTTCATGCATTTAATGATTTTTTTGAGCTATAAAACTAAAAGAGCTAAACAGAATCTGTTTTTGATTAAAACACCTATTTAAAATAACCTAAAAATTACCAAATTGAACATACTGATAAAACACACTAATATTAAACAGCAGGAAAAAGAATCACTCAGAAATCTATTTTTAAAGTAAAGTTATTCACAAACTAGTGATTCACACAAATTTCAAAGAATTCAAATTTAAACTATTCAAATTTGAAAACTACTGGCACTAACAGAAAGTTTATAATTTTTGTGACCTAAACCAAAAAGATTCACTCAAAAACTCTAAATATTTGGCTGTAAGTAGAAACAAAAGAAAAAAAATAAAACAAAAAACAAAAAAAACTGGAAAAGACGTTTAGTCCCGGTTGGAGCCACCAACCGGGACTAAATTTTTTTACATAACATATGCAAAAAATAAAAAAATGCCCGCCTACTAGGCCACCACGGCCTGCATACGACTAGAAACCCAACTATATATGTGCCAGGATGCAGGCCCGCAGGGCAAGTAGGCCCCCGAGGGCAGAGAGGAACGTTAGGCATGTACTGCCTGCTTTAGAGAGGAGCTCGGGACGGATATCGCAGCGGGGCTTATAAACAGGTGCGAGTGCCTCTCGCTTGGCGAGGTGGGACTAAACTTCCACCATGCCAGGTCCAACCCTTTAGTCCCGGTTGGTGGCTCCAACCAGGACTAAAGGCCCCCCTTTAGTCCCGGTGCGAGCCACCAACCGGGACTAAAGGCCTGGGCTTCCCGCCGCTCGGCCTGGTGAAATTCACCTTTAGTCCTAGTTGGTGGCTCCAACCGGGACTAAAGGGGGGCCTTTAGTCCCGGTTGGAGCCACCAACCGGGACTAAAGGTCTCTGTATATAAGCAGCACTTCGCAAAATTACCAAACTCATCTAGTTTCCCCCGATGGCGCCGAAGACCACGACGCCGTCAGGCTACTGGACCTCGACGTCGCCGTCCGGCCGCTCTGCTCCCAAGCGCCGCCCGAGCCCGCGCCGGCGCCGCCACGCTGCCCGCCACCGCCGCTCCTCCGCGCGCGCCTGCCTCGCGATCGACGACCGCTCCTCCACAAGCCGCCGCGGCCCGAGCCCGCGCCGGCGCCGCTCCTCCTCGCCTCCGGCGTCCTCCTCCGTCTCCGGCGTCCTCCCCGCCTCCCTCCGCCCCGACGATCCCGGCCGGTGAGCCTCCCTCCTTAATTTTGTTCATCTTTTTTTTTCATAGATTGTTTTTTTTTCACTAGATGTTGTAGATGCTTAGTATATGTATGTATGTATACAATGTATGTAGATGAACGGTGGAATTTGCATAGATTGTTTTTTTTTCACTAGCTAGTTTTTTTCTTCTGTTTTTTAGTTTTTTATACTTTTAATGTTGTATCATGTGTATAGTATAGAAAAAATTTGCATAGAAAAAAGTTGACCATGTATTAAAAATATTTTAATGTTGTATCTTAAAAATATTGATCAAAAACATATTAATATCTTATTTGGAAAATGTTAATATCTTAATGTTGTATTTGCAAAAGTTTTTCATGTATTTGCAAAATCAAGTGAACAAGAATTACAAAAATCATAATCAAGCATTTAAAAAATGTTAAATTTGCATAGAAACATTTTTGACGTCGACGATGCCCGGCCCGCATCCTCGTCGTCGACTTGGTGGCGACAACCTGCTTGAGAGGCGCCATGTTCGGGACTGGGCTCCGCCGGGCTGGCACTGGGAGGTGCTACCTTCCGGGGTGCGCTGCTTGGTGAGGAACCGGGCTCCCATCGTCGACCCGGAGCTTCTTTGGTGGCGGTCGCGTGGGCCACTATCGGTGCGGAGGCAGCCGGCCCCCGAGGAGGTGGTACGTCGCCGTGTCAGGGAGGAGGACGAGCACGTCTGTCGCTACATGGTTGCGTTGGGCGCCAGGTTCTCCAATACCTGGCAGGTTCTTCAGGGATCTCACCCGAGCTATGATCCTGTGATGGTTCCTTCTCTTTGGGTGTCCACCGCCCACGCCTCAGGAACCGCGAGTCAACTGGATTATTCGATAGTATTCGATCTGTATTAGCTAGTGATGTTATATCATAATATTCGAGATGTATTAGTGATAATACTCGAGATGTATTTGAGATTATATTCGATAATATTCGATGATGCATTAACTGGATTATTCGAGATGTATTAGTGATAATATTCGAGATGTATTCGAGATTATATTCGATAATATTCGATGATGCATTAAATGGATTATTCGAGATGTATTACTGATATTATTCGAGATGCATTCTAATTTGAATACTAAATTGTTTTATCTTTCTTCTGGATTAGTTAAGCTATGGACGCTAGCGGCAGAGACGACCATGATCAAGAGCATATCATGTTCGACATGATCCGAAACCCAGAGGGTGAACCTGAAGATGATGGCTCACAATATCTAAACAATTCCGGTGAGGGAATATTTGAGGAAGAACCAACAGACGAAGGCCACACAAACAATGATGGCGAAGGAAATGATCTTCAATTAACAAAGACCGGCGAGGTATATATAAGGCCTCTGGTGATCATTACATATATATTAACGAATCTTTCTTCTTTTAGCCCTCCAGATCGAGCAAATCTTCTACAAGCAGGGCAGTACGAGGCCCGGCCAAAAAGTTGCAGGCTGGCATAAAGTACAACATCGATGAGATCAAACCAAATGGCGAACCGCTTGCTCCTAAAAAGAATGCGGACAAATTTACTCGTCAGTGCGGAGTTATTGTCAGGGACCAAATTCCGATCTCCGTTCAAGAATGGAATAAGCCAAAGGGAGATCGAGGAGTTACTTTGTCGACGAAAGAGCAAAAGATCTGCTTTGGGAAACGCTCATGTCACATTTCACCCTACCAGAGCATTTAACAGATGCAGAACGGGAGAAAGTCAAGAAGAGTGCTCTTCAGAAGATGGCCACACAATTCTGCAACCACAAGAAAAGATTATGGGCCTGCTACGTCGAAGCAGGAAAGCAGACTCCAGAATTCACTGGAGCACTGGAGAAGGCAAAAGATCACTGGGACTTATTTGTGGAGTACAAGGAATCGGAAGCAGGTAAGGAACGGCCGAGGAAAAACAAGATAAATGCTGAGAAGAAACAGTTTCACCATGTTCTGGGGCCAGGTGGCTACAAGACTGGTCGGCCTAAGTGGGATGAATCTGAGGAAAAGATGATTGCTGCAAGGGTCACTCCAAAAACATTGGGTTTCCCGACAGGTGCAGGACTTGGTTTTATGTGCATGGGGGAAAGATGGACCCAAAGATAGGGGAGATTATGGTGCAGGCAAGTCTTAAAGAAGCCTCGGACGCTTTACTTGTTGCAATAGAAGCGGCTCAAACGGGGGCGTTCCAGCCCGAGAGAGAGAATGACGAGCTTACACGCGCCCTCGGGAATCCTGAACACCCGGGACGAACACGAGGCAAAGGCGTTGTTGCGTGGGTTGAGGGGTTTGTGGACTGGAACGTCAGTTACAGAAGCCGTGCGAGAAAGAAGAAGCAGGAGGAAGACAAGAAGAAGCAGGATGCAGACCGGCTTCAACAGGTAGAATCAAAGCACGCGGAGTTGGTACGCGCTTTCAGGCGGCAGCAGGAGCAGATCGACACACTTAGCCTGGAAAGGGCGTCTCAGCGGCAGCAGCAAGAAGATCTAGCATTGGATAGCACCGTCCCATCTATGCCAAAAAGAAGCGTGGGTTCCACGGGGGTCCCGGCCGATGATGCACTACTGGCTCGCTACCCCGTGGATGATATCAAAGAGACGACAAGTTGTGAGCTACACATGAAAGTGAAGAACATATCCATGAAGGTGGCGGACGGCTATGCTTTACCAAATCCCCCTGAAGCAACCTTCCACGGCAATCCGATTCCACCTGGCTATGCTCGTGTCGGGGTGGATGAAGTTCTGTCGGCATATGACTCACTACAGCTTGACTTTCCTGGAGGTCAAGGGGAGCAGACACTGGGAGAAGCCATACGTGGTATCATTGTATGGAGAAAGGATTGCATCGTCTTTCCAAACTCGACACCAAGGGCACCGACTCCTCCTCCAAGTCCGCTGCGTCAGCCGACTCCAACCCACCTCGAGACGGAGCGTAGCGCGAGTCCGCCACCATATCGATCTCCGCCGCGTCAGCCGAATCCACCCCACCTCGAGACGGAGCCCAGCGCGAGTACGCGATATCGATCTCCGCCGCGTCAGCCGACTACAAAGCGGAAGGGAGCACCAAAGAAGAAACCCGAGCCTCCTGCCAAAAAGAAGTTGGCTTACGAGATGACTGAGGACGAAACCAAAGCCCAAGTGGCTTCCGAAGTGCAGGCCCATTTTGCACCGAAACCGCCCCCGCCGCCAAAGGAGAAAATACCTGAGAATGTCGTACAACACTTTGTGGATCTTGCTAAACCGGCTATGGAGAAAAGGCGATCAGACTATGAACGCTCTATTAGCAAGTCATATCATCAACAAAAAAATCAGCAGTCGAGCCTTACAGGTAGAAATAAAAGCGGGAAAACTGTTCCTCAGCTCGGAGAACAGGAAGTGCAATCGATCCCCCCGCTCAAGGTGAGTACCGATAAGGCGGTAACCGACGCTGATAGAGAGATGGCTAGAGAGATGGGTGTCACTGTTGAACAACTCCTAGGCATCGAGGAATTCCCCATGATGGATCCGAAGGAACTAGCATGGAAATATGTCCCCGGGAACCCTCTGGTCAGGCCTGACGAGGTGGATCTTCTACCAACGCAAATGCGCAGATTGCATGACAGGTACCTGAGAGAAGTAAATGCCGGGCGAGAGAGCCTCATGGTGAAAGTCAAGCCAGAGCATTACTTCCATGGAAATGATGTGTGGATTGAATTTCCAGAAATTTTTTAGTTATTCAATCAAGACGCACTCGACAAATCTCTCGTCAGTTGCTATTGTCTGTAAGTGATTTCTTTCTGTAATTTAAGTCTCTAGCTCAGCTCGTTCATTGCCTATAATTATCCTCACTATATTCTTTTCTGTGGTATTATGCAGAATGAAGATTTTTGAAATGAACAGAGATGGAGTCTATGGCATTGGGTTCATTGACCCAAATACCGTTAATGAAAATATGATACAAGACTACCCCAAAGACACAGAGTATAGCTTGCTAATGTTTCTTAAGGAACTAAATACCAGACCAGAAATACTTTCTCCTTACAACTTCAGGTGAGTGTTACTGTCTTGTACTACAAATTCTATTTTTGCTTACTCGATGTTAAGTGTAGTTGATGAGTTATGCATGCCCGCTTATACAAACGTGTGCGCAGATTCCACTGGATCCTACTAATCATTAGAGTTGACGAGGGAACTGTTGAAGTACTGGACTCACTAGGTAAAAACCCTGAAGAATATAGAAGCCTGTTTTCGATGCTCGACAGGTAATTTCAATCATTATCGCACTATGTCGGCCTCTTTAGTTCATTTCCTGATATCAAGTAATTAATAACTCCTTTATTCATTTTCTTTGCCGGGCAGGGTTTGGAAAAAGTTCATCAAAGAGGTTGTCGGTCAATGGAAACCATAGCTGAAATGGCGACGATCCAAGGTAATTAAGTAGTACTAGCTACGTCCGCGCATCTCTTTAATTCTAGTTTCAATACCATTATCATGCTTGATTATTATCTGATTGAATTCTATTCTCGTAAAGTGTATGAGGCAGGAAAAGGGGACTAATATATGTGCATATATCGTTTGCGAGAACATTCGCTTTATGACCGAAAGGAGCAGAGATGCAAGACATCTTTGGGTACGTAAACACTATTCACAATTTTTTTTATCATGATCTAATATATATACACACAACTAATATATTCATATTGATCTCCTTCTTTAAAGATGGTGGAGATGTGGGATAGGCTCCTACCAAAGGACCGCATACGCGCACTTCAAGAGGAAATGGCGGGATTTTTGCTTTAGCAGGTCATATCTACCGACGGAGTATACCATTTCACCTAATGCCTGCATATAATGATCTGCAAATTGTAGGAGAAATTGTATATACCAAATTGTATATATATATGTGTGTATGCATGGTCGTACGAGAAATTCTATGATATATGATTGGTTCTACGAGAAATTCTATTATATATGCATAACGTCTACAGTATGTAGTAGCGTAAAATATGTTTGAAATGAAAAACAATTAAATGGAAAACACAAAATGAAAAGGAAAAATAAACAATAAACCCTAAACCCCTAAACCCCTAAACCTTTAGTCCCGGTTGGTGTCACCAACCGGGACTAAAGTGGCAGGGATTTAGTCCCGGTTGGTGTCACCAACCGGGACTAAAGGTCCCCAGCCCCCCGCGCGCACTGCCGACCACGTGGCAGGGATTTAGTCCCGGGTCGTGGCCAACCGGGACTAAAGGGTGGGGGCCTTTAGTCCCGATTTATTAGTCCCGGTTGGTGAACCGGGACTAAAGGCCCTTCCCAACCGGGACTAAAGGTCGTTTCTCCACTAGTGCTCATCCGCATTGTGTAGGCCATCACCAAGCTCATGGTCACATCTATTCTTCCCTATCGCCGCCAAGCACCCTAATAATTTGTTTGGTGAGTGGTTGACCCTTGCACACATCACCTTTGGCTTTTCGCACTCGTTGTTGCCTTCATGTTGATGTCCTGCCACCAGTTTTAAGGGAGCTGGAATTTCGTTCTCGCCCGATTAGAAGGGATTGGGATCGGCTTTGGGAAGTTTAGGGTTGTCCCTATATTTTGGGATGGAGGGAGAGTTTTTTGGTTTGTCAAAAAAGTTTTTTGGGGACTTAAGCATTCTGGGTATAAACTAGATGGCTATAATTCCCAAAAGTAGCGGGTTTTTGGCATCTAAAGAATTTTCGGGATGGATTACAGATGCTCTGAGCTGCAATATATGAACAGTACCTTAGAGCATCTCTGAGCTGCAATAGTGTTTGTCCGGCTGCCCAGGAGGTGGGTTGGGGATGGTGACGGTGTCCTGGACTAGGGGGTACTCATCACGTCGTCTCCCGACCAGGTGGATCGGGCCGAGGACCCCCCATGGCGGTTCACTCATGGGCCACTTCGGCCAGCCCATGACTCATGAAAGGAAGATTCCACAAGACTTGACACCCAAGACGAGGACTCTCCTAAACCCTAGGCCTCCGGTGCATTATATAAACCGAGGCCAGGCTAGTCGATAGATCATCTCATATTCATTAGAACAATCTCGTGATAGATACATGTACTCTGTACTACACCCCATATGAATACAATCAAAAGCAGGACGTAGGGTATTATCTCTTCGAGAGAGCCCGAACCTGGGTAAAATCCTGTGTCCATATTAACATCGCTCCAAGACGCCTAGCTTAGGACCCCTACTACGAGATATGCCGGATTTAGAACCGACATTGGTGCTTTCATTGAGAGTCTGCTGGGTAGTCGCTGCGGTGCGATGCGAATTCAGATCGGCTCCACCGCGATCTACGCGTCGGAACCGAGTTACATCGTCAGCGTCGGCATCTTCGTCGGCGGCCCGACTGGTCACCTTGGCTGGACCGAGGACTAGGCTTCTCTTCGGATCGTCAAGATCGGACGAATGTCTTCGTCATCATCAACTCCGATCTCATCCGGGATCATGGAAAAATCGTCCATGGTGCTCGGGGGCTCAACGTCAACATTGCTCTCGCGCGATCATGCAGTTTTTTCTGGACAGCGGGTTCGTGTTCGCCATCCCCGTCTCCTCGAGCGTCGCTTTGATGATTGCTTCGATGGAATTGTGCGGAATTGAGTCTAGAACAACCCTGTAAAATTTCGTCGTATTTCGATGGAGGAATCTCTGGCGATCTACGATATACCGGAGCTCTGTCAAATCTGGACGAGTTTAAGGCGAGGAGTCCAGCGTCCATCTCGGACATCGTTTGGAAGATCCAACCGTTGATCGGCTGCGGAATTCCTACATCTACCATCCCTCAAAATTTCAGCTCGATCCGACCGTTCAAACTCCGGGAACTGCCCCAGGAGTGCTTCAATTTTCGGATCTGTTTCTGCACGAAAACGAATCCGACCCGAATTCAACTTTCTTCATGAATGGGATATTGGACATCCTTTTTGAAGAAATTTTTTCTAGGGTATTGTGTATTGTTCTCAAATACGTGCCCACAAATTTTGAGTCTTTTCCGAGGCGATCTTCACCGTCGCGCCGATGTCAAACCGGCCCGACCACGTTGCTCCATGGCTACCGATCTGTGCCAACATCGACTGCGCTGTCGCTCCATCGAGCCGACGACAACCACCTCGGATCATCACCTTGATGAGCCGACCAAGAGTTCGGCACCGCTCTCCCTAATGATTGTCAAGATAACATCGTTACCTTACGGATTGTACGGGTCGGGCGCGCCAGCATCGCCGCGTGGTCACTTCTCAAGCCGGCATTGACCGCGTCACAAGTTCCGACCTGCGTCGGCATCGCCGCGCCATTGCTTCTTAAAGCCGATGTCCACCACGCCGACCTGCTTCGACACCTCGGCTGGCATGGGGCTGCAACGTCACCTTACCGACCTGCTCTGTCATCTCGGCTACACCGGGGGCTTCGCTATCTCTTTATCAACCTACTCCGGAGACTTTGGCGTCACCAGCCGACCAGCTTCGTCAGCTCGGCCGGACCGGGGGCTTCGCCTCAATATGTCGGCAGTGTTGTACTACCACTTCATCAAGCCAAGCTCTTCGCTCGGACACCTCGGCCGGACCGAGGGCTTCGTCATCGCTTCATCGACCTACTCCGGCGTCACCCTGCCGACCTACTCTGTCTCCTCGGCTGGACCAGGGGCTTCGCCTTGGCACATCGGCAGTTTTGTGCTGCCACTTCATCAGCCGAGCTCTTCGCTCGGCCACCCCAAGACCGGCTTGGGGGCTGGGATCTCGACCCGTTGCAAGACCGGACTACGTCATCAACACCGAGCACATTAACCAGCTAAGTCGCTTTCATGCTTAACTTTTTTCAATTTTTCATTTTTGTTTGGTTCATTCAAGCGTTATACTTTTGTGTTAAATAGACAAGTTATTAGTTAAACACTTAGTTTGTTAAAAACTCTGTTTGTTAAAAACACTCCCTTTACCCATGTTAACTGGGGGCTCTTAAATTTATACGAGCCGTTTTATAATAAGTGTTTTCTTCTAAGTCGTTGCAAAGTCTTTTTCTACCACTCCTTTCTCGACACGAGTGTGTGGTCAATAGCCGGATAGCCTGGTTTCTCTCTAAAGCCGCTCGAGTTTGGTTCGCTAAACTGGCCTGAGAAGCACTCTGCGTTCGGGAATAGGAGGTTGAAGCCGAAGGCTGACCCGCTTGAAGTCTTGAGATCGGATGTGTCATGTAAAAGTACGACGGAAGGACAAACTAATTTTAAGATCACTTTTCAGATTGGCACCAAAAAACTTGATTTAGTTCGGACGTCAAGTTTTTACATAAGTTTTTTGGCTTTTCGAGCTTATGGCACTTTTAAGCTATTTGTATGTTTTTCTTTCAGGAGGCGGGACATCCTCATGACCGAGGTGCCCTGCGTAATAATTCAGCTCGGGAGATCTTTTCCGACCCGCAGCTCAGCATCTTTCCTGCCGACCTACACCTTGGCATTGGCGAAACGCACATGACATCTGGACTAGTTCCCGAGGAGATTCGATCCTCAGGTTGGTCGGCCGCACCCAACCTGAGTCTCAGGGGATACTGTGTGTCTCCAGCATAACTCTCGCAGTACAACGTCGGATGCCTTTAAAGCATCGGCAATATCAATGGGGGGCTGCGACTAGAGCCAAACCCACCAAAAGCCAAGGTACTCCAAGGAGTCCTCGGCAAAACGTTCTCGGATATTTCTTTATATGCATCAATTTCGAATTGTGTCTTCGGTCAATAGTTGGGTTGCCCGGCTCCTGTGCTTGCCTCCTACGTTCCGCTTTGTTCGGCTAGGTGTGCAAAGGGAGAACCACTGCGATTGTACTTCCGATTTAACTGGTCAAGTACCTCAGTGGAGAAAGCCAAAAACTGACTGTCACAATGAGCGCAAACTGGTCAGCGATCCGATGACTGTGTCAAACTATAGATCGATAGAGGTTACCCCATGGGCCTTTCATAAAATTGGCTGAAGTGTTAATGGCTTGACCTCGGCTGACGCCGAACACTAACCGGGGGCTAGTAACTGACCTCCCAACTTTAAGCTCCTATGACTAAGTGAAAGTTATAAAGCCTGGATATCTGATTGCCTCGTTTCCGCTAACACAACTGCCTCCGGGCACCGAGATGTTGGCTAAGGGTTGTATTGTTACTGCGGAAACACCCTGTGTAGCATCTACAAAGGGGTAGAAGCCGACGATGGGCCACTCTCAAATGATAAACGGTCACAAAAGAGTCAAAATAGCATATATCATAAAAGCGTTTGTATTCAATATACGCGTGCTGCCTTCCGTAATCATCGTTATAAAGCCATAAATATGCATCAATTTGACTTAAGATTTTGGCCAATCTGGGTTGCCTGGCTCCTGTGTTTACACCCTACGTTCCCGATTGTTCGACTAGGGGGTAAAGGGAGCACCTCTGCGATTGTTACTTTCGGGTCATCCGGGCTAGTACCTCAGACTGGGTGAAGCCGAAAGCTAGCCATCTTAAGAATATAATTGGTCGGCAACGACAGAAGTGAAAATTTTGGTTCATTAAAGACCACAGAGTTCGGGAACTTTTCCCAAACTAAATCCTCAATATTTTCCTCCCACATTGATCAGAGTTGAGGTTTAACGATCATGGTCAACATGATAGCCTGGGAAAAGGAACTTATAAAGGAACTATTTTCCCAGAAGATGTTTCTTACGTTAAATAGTAATATAACATATCTCTCCGCGTACCTTTGTTTACAAAACCATATGGCCGGATTGCCTTGTTTGCCGTAAATCTTTGCCGTTATAAAGGCTTTATAAAGTAGGACAAACACTCCTCAGCTACTGGCCGAGGAGGTTGAAGCCGATGGTCGTTCAACAAAGTTTTGTACAATGCGGATCCGAGCATTAATGATGTAAAGTACTTGGATACGTAGAATCATTAAACATAAATTGTGATTAAAGTCAATTTACTCCGGATATCGATCCTTAATTTGGCCACCTGTGTCCAAATTAAGGCTCGGGGGTTACTGCATTGACGATTCAATGCAGAAAATATAAGTGCACAACAGTTTCTGAGGAGATTACGATCCTCAGGTTGGTCGGCCGCACCCAACCTGAGTCTCGAGGACTGCACACCGCGTTTCTATTCCTAAATTATGCTGCCGAGCAATGACTTGATCCTCAGGCCGATTTTGCGAATCGACCTGAGTCTCAGGGGCTATTGGGATCAGCGGTTTTTGTTTTATCCTTCAGGTGCATCCCGGATTTTAGGCCGGCACACACCTTGAGGGCTACTGGCTATATATCTCGGCAGAGAATAAATTGCACCAATCAAAAAAAATATCCACAAAAAATCAGCCCAAGCCTGAGGTGGTGCACCACTTCGGAAGCAGTCCGGCATGAAGGTCGGATACAAGTGGCTGGCTCCCTAGAGGACGTTTTTGGCATTAAGCTCGGCTGAACTCCTTTAAACTTTTTAAGACTGAGGAAATCTATGACACCTCGGATACAGAACGGTGTTGGAGTTCGGCTGCTAGAATGTACCTCGGATGCAGACCGGCGTTGGAGTTCGGCTGCTAAAATGTACCTCGGATGCAGACCGGCGTTGGAGCTCGGCTGCAAGAAGACACCTCGGATGCAGTCCAGCGCTGGAGCTCGGATGCAAAGAGGACACCGCCGTAATGGAAACACTTCGAACCCGAGGTGTGGCATAAAAAATAACAAGGCATTGATAAAGGCCGAGAACTTAAAGGACTCCTCGGATACCCGACGTATGAACTCTTCGGATACACCTCGGCGATCCTCAAGATCGGAGATGGGAAGATTTGTTGAACCAGTTTTCAAGACCGACGACCGAAGACGAAGAACAGTTCGGAAGAACCAAGGAGCGTCCCCAACTTGAAGATCGGTTCAGGGGGCTACTGATGGTGTCCTGGACTAGGGGGTACTCATCACGTCGTCTCCCGACCAGGTGGATCGGGCCGAGGACCCCCCATGGTGGTTCACTCATGGGCCACTTCGGCCAGCCCATGACTCATGAAAGGAAGATTCCACAAGACTTGGCGCCCAAGACGAGGACTCTCCTAAACCCTAGGCCTCCAGTGCATTATATAAACCGAGGCCAGGCTAGTCGATAGATCATCTCATATTCATTAGAACAATCTCGTGGTAGATACATGTACTCTGTACTACACCCCATATGAATACAATCAAAAGTAGGACATAGGGTATTATCTCTTCGAGAGAACCCGAACCTGGGTAAAATCCTGTGTCCATGTTACCATCTCTCCAAGATGCCTAGCTTAGGACCCCTACTGTGAGATATGCCAGATTTAGAACCGACAGATGGCTATAGAGTGATCAACGCTGGTGGCTCGGTTGCAGCGGTGGGTGTGTCATGCTGCTGCCTTTGCTGCTGGAGAAGGTCGGGTGGTGGGAGCGTTCCTGTTACTAGGTGTCATCGTTCCTGCTGTGCGCCGCTGCTATTTTAGAGCTCAACCTTCCCTGACGTCGACGACATTGGGGGGATTCGTCGCTGTTCCTCCCCATCTCGATTCCATGTGGTGTGCACGCGTATTGCTCCTTAGGTTTTCTCAATTATCAATCTCTTCGTTGAACTAGTGCACCTATACAATTGACAACTGTATTAGGTGTGTTGGGGACATAAGATACTACTCGTATCTTGATTGCAGGGTTGTTGAGAAAGCATCCTTTCAACCTACGCTTCCTATGGATTGATAAACCTTACACCATCCACTTTAGGAAAAAAATTCATCCTACAATCCTCTGGTATTGGAGGTCCAACAAAGTTTACAAGAATAGAAGTATGCAGTATACATCACACGTAGTTTCAATGTTCGGGCGCTGCCCGTTGAAGATCGCCATACGCGAACCTGCCGTGGGAAGGGGGGCATTATCTTGCAAGGCAGGTGGGTTTGCCAGATGTTGTCAGCCATCTGAAGCGCGCAGAGGAGCCCATCGGGGTTGATCTCGATTGGGGCGTCATATCTGGCGGGGTGGGTGCTAGCTCAGGGGGATGATGGTCGGGACGAAGCCGACCAGATCTTTGTAGGCGGTGGGGGAGGGAGCTGGGTGGGGAGGGTGGACGACCTGCGGCCAACGTGGGAGGTGGGGTGTGGAAGCTCACGCCGCCTACCATTCGCAAGAGCTCTACTTCAGCAAGTATCAGAGCAACCTCTCAGCTTGGAAGATATCAGCTTGATAACCTCTTGCAAATAAATCCTTTGCTCTTCTTGTAATGGCGCTCGAGCATATTTCTTTTGTATGTATGTCCAACCTTTTTTTAGCGAATTGATTTCATCTTGAAAACAATGATAGTTCAACAGATGGAAGTATCTAATATGAACACGAGAAACAAAAGCCCATGATAGAAGCATGGTGGAGACAACGACGACCCGATGAGGGTGGGACGACTGAGGCATTGCTAGTAGTAATGTTGAGCCAAGGTGACAATGTAGGGAAATACAAAGCCACCTTGGCTTGGGTTACTAGGTCAGGGGTTTATCGACTCAACCGAGGGAATAGAAGGGAAGGGACATAACGGTGAAGTGGAACATGTAGGGTGTCGTGTTTTTTAACCTAGAGTTTCCATTTGCCACCCCTAACCTTGTCGTGCTGCTTATGCATATGTTTGGTCTATTTCCGTAGCTAGCCATCAACCTAACATGCCGTTGCCAACAAAAAAAAACCTAACATGCATGTTATGTGGCATCATCATTAACGTTTGTTTCACCATATGATTGCTCATATTGCTTTGGAGAGCGATTGGGCTCACGAGATTGTGATTGCGGTTTCTATCTTCGGTACTGCGTTTCAAAAGAAGGGACATGAGAACACCACACATAACAACATGATGCAAAAGGTTACCAAACGTTCTGAGTGAACAGGGACATCAAGCATAATGTGCCTAATTGATTCTCCTAGTCCCAGATGACAAGCATATAGGAGGGTTACAATCATAAACACACTAGAATACTGTTGCGCCATGTAGAAGAAACACGATTCGCAAACTGGTGATGCACGCCATTAATATAGATTGGTAGCCTATGATCGGAACAAAAAAAAGGGCATCACAAACATGATTATCCCAATTTCGTCATGTTCGATTTGATTTGATTGTCCACAAATAAGATGCAGCTACCATAAGTGTAAATTTCTTGCACATGTTCACGGACCGTAAATGTATCTAACTCTAATGTGAATCATTATGTTTCAAAAGACTGTTGGGATATCATCATGCCCAATAACACAACCTCATCTTTTGTTTAACACCAAGAACTAGCTAGCAGGGACAAGATTACATACAAAACAATATGAGGCTGAGGATTATCAAACATGCTGGGAAAGGGACAGCATAATGTGTCTAATGCTTGCTCCCAAACAACCAGCATATGTAGGATGCAATTCATCATGTGTTTCTTGGTGACTATGGATCGATTATCACAATTCACAACCATACCAGATAACGTTACACCATGCAGAACAAGATTCATGAACTGGGGATGCACACATTCATTAATCTAGATTACTATCGTATGACCGAAGCAAATACCATCCCTGAAAATGATTAAACACATAGTAGTAGCATGTGCAAAATCCCAATTTTATGTGCCCTGATACTGCGATTCAATTCGGTTATCCCACAACCACAGATATAAGATGCATGCCAACATTACACGAGCACATTACCCCTAATGAAGCTAATTAAGATAGCCACGGTTCTCCAGAAATTAAACACAGATAGTAGCAGCAGATTAAACTGACTGAACTGAGCTGATATCAAAAGATTGCATCACCCAGAGCCTAATATGAGCTCGGCTTGGATCAACAATGCAACTGAAATCATGAACGCTGGTTCTATCTTCAGTAGAGCGATTCAAAAGAACAAGTATGGACAACAGGACACCACACATAATAACACAAGGCAAAAGGTCTGGATGAACAGGGACATCAAGTAAACTGTGCCTGAATCTGATTGATGCTCCCAGTCCCAGATAATCAGCATGTGGGCAGACTACACAACATGTTAGTGATTATATATGGATCATCACAAAAACACCAGGATACTGTAACACCACCCAGAAGAAAAGCACGATTCAGAGACAGGGGATGCACGCCATATATAAAGATTAAAACACAGAAGATGCAATTTTGTCATGCAATTCGATTCGCATCGTCCACGAACAAAGATGCAGAACTAGTACGATAGATGAAGCTAATTAAGATAGCTCCTACAATTCGATTCCATCGTCCCACAGATAAGATGCAGTTCAACATTGCACTGCTAAATTGATTACACCTAATTGATGAAGCTAAGATAGTAGTAGCATAGCAGCAGATTAATCTGACCCAATTGAACAGGAATCATAAGTCTACATAATAAAGCAGCTAGAGATCATAGATGAAGTAAACGACTGATAGGAGGAGCATGGTTTCGAACAGCAATTCAAAGGGATCCCACCCCCTTCCGATCGCTTCTCGACAGCCTCGATCGATGAGGTGAAGTAGTGGACTGGCTAATCTGTTGATGGATCAGATGAAGTAGTGGGCTGGCTAATCTGTAGTGAGATGAAAAAAGATAAATCGGACTGTCAGATTGATGGAATCATCACTCATGCCGGTAGCTAGGGAGGAAGAAGAGCAGAGAAAGGTGATTTTTTTTGAAACTATGATGATTTTTATAGCAAATTCGGAAACTATACACCCTAATGCATAAAAATCAAAAGTATGACCCCGTCGGCCTCCTGTTGGCCGAAGAGGGACTCTTTGGCCAACCGTTGGCCGAAGAGGGACTCTTTGGCCAACCGTTGGCTGAAGAGTCCCTCTTTAGCCTACCGTTGGCCGAAGAGTGGCCAGCTGGGCCAAAAATAGTAACTTCGGCTTACAGTTGGCCGAAGAGTGGTCTTCGGTCAGGCGTTGGCCGAAGATGCATGCTCTTTGGTTTATAGTAGGCCGAAATGTTTTTTTATATTTAAAAGTGGCGTATAAATCCTGTACAACCATTGCCGTTTTATACATGAAAAAAAATATACTTTTCCGCAATATTTTTCCCTCCATTTTCTTTCCCGCCGTTCTTTCCCTCCATTTTCTCCCGCCATTTTCTTTCCCGCCATTCTTTGCCGCCATTTTCTCCCATAGTTTTCTCCCGCCATTCTCTCCCGCAATTTTCTCCCGCTACGTACAGAGGCCTGTACAAAGCTTGCTCGTTGAAGTCCAGAAAATCAGCTCTGGTTGGATGTCCACTACTCTTGTAGCTCTGGTCATACGAGAGATTCCCTATTGGACGACCGTATGTATACGTTGATAGACCTTTTGGGATGGAGGACATAGCAGGGGCTTACGTGCCTGCTATTGGCGATTTCCCTACTGTGGGATCTGTTTGGGCATGGAGAGAGGTATTTATATATCAGCCACCTCCTTCACAACCAGGGAGCTCGTCCTGGCATCATCAAATGGAACTAGGTAACACTACTTTACTGCAGGCGGCAACCAGTCGCAACAGTTCATGCATTCAGTGCAGTCACCGATACTTAGTGGTGCTGGATGTGGATTAGAGGGCTACGGCGATGACGATGACGAAGCTGCAAACACTTATGACTTCTCTCAGACAGTGTTTCACACTCCACCACCAGCACCGATGCAGGAGACACAGACCATGTCAGACGATGTTTTCTACGGTCGTGGTTACCGTGAGCATCGCCCACCGCCTCAACGCTAATCGCCTTCCAGTCCTCGCCCGAGGAAGACCCAGATTCGTCGTCGTCCCCAGCAGTGATATGCTTATCTATGTATTAGTCATTATCTATGTTAGTTTCAGACTTTTCTCATGTGTGAGTCATTATCTATGTATGAGACATGCTTCATGTATGTGTTACTATCGCACTTGCTTCTATCTGAACAGGAGACATATATCTACCTATGTATGCGAGAGACATATTACTATTAATTCACATTGTTATTCCAGTTACATTTCCAAAGAGACTGCGACAGATAATTAAGATACAAGTACATCTGAATTAAACGGTACGGCTGAACTTAAAAAATACAGCTTACAAACTACATGAAGGCATCATCGTCATCCTTCGTCGATGCAGCACTCTTGCCCTTCGACGATGCGGTACTCTTGCCATTCAACGATGCGGTACTCTTGCCCTTGATGCTCGGCATGAAAATATTGTCTTCGTCCTCGCTGTCTTGGGTCCATAAATAAGTATGTTCTGCTGCAGCCTTTAGGAATGCTTCACCCTTATGTTGTTGCTTCTTCCACCTTCCATGCAACCTGAGAAGTTCTTTTCGTATCTCCTCAAAGGTCCTTCCAGGCCACCCGCACCTACTTAATGCGTGAGCCAACTGATTCAGTAAGGTGTCACTACTGAGGAGTTCGTCCCATGGAACTATCCTATTGTCTATCTTGAAATCGGTGGCTAAGCTCAGAAGACATTTGGACATACTAGGGTGAAAACAACTACGATCGAAAGGATAACCGGACATCTTGACGAGACTACACTGGCCTCCTTAGTGTGGAGGGGGTTTTATAAGTTGCGAAGAGAAGATGGCGGGAAAGAGAATGGCGGGAAAAAAATGGCGGGAGAGAATGGCGGGAGAAAATTGCGGGAGAAAATGGCGGCAAAGAATGGTGGGAGAGAATGGCGGGAAAGAAAATGGCGGGAGCAAATGGAGGGAAAGAACAGCGGGAAAGAAAATGGAGGGAAAAATATTGCGGGAAAGTACATTTTTTCATGTATAAAATGGCAATGGTTGTACAGGATTTATAAGCCACTTTTAAATATAAAAAAACACTTTGGCCTACTATAAACCGAAGAGCATGCATCTTCGGCCAACGCCTGACCGAAGACCACTCTTCGGCCAACTGTAAGCCGAAGTTACTATTTTCGGCCCAGCTGGCCACTCTTCGGCCAACTGTAGGCTAAAGAGCGACTCTTCGTCCAACGGTTGGCCAAAGAGTCCCTCTTCGGCCAACGGTTGGCCAAAGAGTCCCTCTTCGGCCAACGGTTGGCCAAAGAGTCCCTCTTCGGCCAACAGGAGGCCGACGGGGTCATACTTTTGATTTTTATGCATTAGGGTGTATAGTTTCCGAATTTGCTATAAAATCATCATAGTTTCAAAAAAAATCTGGACTTTGGACCTGAACTCCGAGGTAAGCGTGCGTGTCGGTCAACTCAGTGAGGCTGGCGACCTCCTTGGGATCGAGCAAGCGGGAGAGGACGGCGACGGCGAGGTCGATGTGCTTCACGGCGAGGCTCGTGATCCTGTCTGAGTGGTAAAGGTAGTCGAGCGCCTTGTCCACGTCGCTGCCGCTGGCTATGTGACAGGGCTTGCTGCCGGTCTTGGCGGTGGCGGTGGCGTCCGTGTCATCGGAGAGGTCGGCCTTGGCGAGGCCCTCGGTCGTTGCGGCGACCGGGTCGTCGTCCCTGTCGTGGCTGCTGTCGGGCGAGGGGTCGATCGTGGGGCTTGCCGGCCGGGGACGGTGGCTCGGCCGCCGACGAGGCACTCAACGCAGCGCGGGAGGTGGTGCTCGTCCAGCAACTTGATGGCCAAGAGGGCCAACTCGAAGCGGGCGAAGGCCTGGGTCTGGGTAGTGGGGCGGGCCGGGAGCCGCTATGCGAGCAGCGCGTCGTAGAGCTGCTCGCTGGGCATGCGTGCGAAAGCAAAGTTGATGCCGGAGACGGCTCTGCTCTTGATGGCAATCTGGAGGCAGCTCCCGAGCATCTTGGCGCCGGCCTCCAGGCCGAGGTAGTAGACCTTCCAGATGTCCCTGGCGAGGTCACCGATCTTGGCGTCCGCGGCGTCGGCTTCGGCCTGGTGGCGCTGCAGCCGGCGCTGGAGCTCCAGGAGGCGGCCGCGCTTGGTCCGCACGTTCTTCGCAGCCATCATGGCCTGCATGAGGACAACTTTCAGGTCCTTCTTGCTCAAATCTCTCGCCACGGTGGTCGATCCGCTCTGTGGCAAAATGAACCAAACTAACCTGGAGACGCAACTATTTCACAAACTAAATCGCAGGGGAAACAAATTCACCCAGTTAACCCTTCTGTGTGGCGCCCGACAGGTCGGCGCTGCACAATACTGAGTAGCGCCTGATTGACAGGCGCTACATTCCTGGCCAGCGTGGCACCCCGGGGCCCCACTCCTGGTTGTGCAGCGCCTAGCTGAAAGGAGCTGCACTACATTGTGCAACGCCTAACTGAAAGGAGCTGCACTACCTTATATTAAAATCATTGTAACTTTTATTTCATGCATCCGATGAAAACGTGCCTTATATGAATGTTGTGCATTTTTCTGTGTTCTACGCAATGGTGACATTTTCATCTATGTTAGGATCAATTTGCTTGATGAAAACTCTGTTGCAAAAGTGCATCATAATATAACATACATAATCTGTTAAAACTTACAAACTTGGCATGATGATAGCCATTGACCTACAGCTCTTATGCATTTGCATCCTACATGAGTTTTGCACTACATAATGTGTACTTTCACGCCATGCTTATGCTTGCCATGTTAATCATCTTTAACATGTTCATTTCTTGCATCTAAGTGACTAACATGATATAAATGAACTTCTGTTACAAAAAGTTGCATTTTGTAAGATCCATAGTAATTAATCCTGGCATCATATGAATATGATCTAATTATGAAAGTTGGAAAATTTTATGTCTACTTTAAGTCCATGTCATTTTCATACCCACTAAATATTTGCATCACTATGTTTTGAGACTCTAAATTACCTAAGGCAATGTTCTGCCAGATTGACACTTGTTAATTTTACAAAGTTTATGGATGTCAACAGAACTTTGCATTTTGTAAAGATATATACTTATATACTCTTAAAATTTAGCACCTATAATGATGAGGAGCATCCTACGGACATCACCATGTCAAGAGTCCGTTTGGCAAGTGACACGTGTGACATCTACTTCGCATACACAAAGGTGAATCATCTCCTTTACGGGTGTTCACTTGACCCCTTCGAGGATGGTATACTACTTGACACTCCTCTCGTGTGCATGCATAGGTATTGTCGTTGTTTCACGAACGACGGCGAGGAGTGCAAGCGCCAGGGAACGCATACACCGTCCGCGAGGGAAGCATGAAAGCGAAGACGGAAGAAATGGATCTCCTGCAAGCTACAGCCACCGGACGTCCGACACCGGCCGGACATCCCGTACCTGATGCAGAATACCCAGTCAGAAGAACCGCAGCCGAAGACGCTACAGTGGCCGGACGACCGACGACCACCGGACGTCCGACAAGTCCCCCACCGGACATCCGATGTGACAGGTGAGTCTTCTCCGGAGGAAAAAGAGAGAAAGGTTGGAGTTTTTGGAGGAGGCGGGTGTGGCAGGTGAAAAAGAGGATGGAGGGCGCACGTGTCGAGCGGCTAGTGAAGAGAGCAGCGAGCGTCAGGGGAATCTTGCTCAGCAGGACGAGCCCACCAAAACCGCCTCTCACCCTGCCCTTTGACTCCTTTTGACCGGCGGGTCGCGTGCTCTCTCCGCTACCACTGCAAGACAATGCTCACTCTCTATGCAATTTTCTAAATTTGAAAATGCTAGTAGATGAATAGCATTTGAGAAATGCACCAATAGGCGTTTTCCTCCTCCCACCCTCACGTGATACCCTATGAGCTAGGACGGCGGCGTTGATCTACCTCTTCCTCGGCGAGATCACGGGCACTGATGACCCACAAGTATAGGGGATCAATCGTAGTCCTTTCGATAAGTAAGAGTGTTGAACCCAACGAGGAGCAGAAGGAAATGACAAGCGGTTTTTAGCAAGGTATTCTCTGCAAGTACTGAAAATAGCGGTAACAGATAGTTTCGGTAGCAAGATAATTTGTAACAAGTAACAAGTATACTAAAGTGCAGCAAGGTGGGCCAATCCTTTTTGTAGAAAAGGACAAGCCAGAACGAACTCGTATAATAAGCAAAGCGTTCTCGAGGACACATGGGAATTTCATCTAGTCACTTTCATCATGTTTGTTTGATTCGCGTTCGCTACTTTGATAATTTGATATGTGGGTGGACCGGTGCTTGGGTGCTGTTCTTACTTAAACAAGTCTCTGACTTATGATTACCCCCTCTCGCAAGCATTCGCAACTACGAAAGAAGAATTAAGATAACTCTAACCATAGCATGAAACATATGGATCCAAATCAGCCCCTTACGGAATAGCGCATAAACTAGGGTTTAAGCTTCTGTCACTCTAGCAACCCATCATCTAATTACTACTCCACAATGCCTTCCTTTAGGCCCAAAGATGGTGAAGTGTCATATAGTCGACGTTCACACGACACCACTAAAGGAAGCACAACATACATAGCATCAAAATATCAAACGAATACCAAATTCACATGATTACTTATGACAAGACTTCTCCCATGTCCTCAAGAACAAAAGTAACTACTCACAAATCATATTCATGTTCAAGATCATAGGGGTATTGAATAGCATTAAGGATCTGAATATATAATCTTTCACCAAATAAACCAACTAGCATCAACTACAAGATGTAATCAACACTACTAGCAACCCACAGGTACCAATCTGAGGTTTTGAGACAAAGATTGAATACAAAAGATGAACTAGGGTTTGAGATGAGATGGAGCTGGTGAAGATGTTGATGAAGATTGGTCCTCCCACGATGAGAGGATTGTTGGTGATGTCGATGGCTTCGATTTCCCCCTCCCGGAGGAAGTATCCCCGGCGGAATCGCTCTGCCGAAGAGCAAAATAGCTCCTGCCCAGGTTCCGCCTCAAGACGGCGGCGCTTCGTCCCGAAAGTCTTCTCTTGATTTTTTCTAGGGCAAATGGCTTCATATAGTAGAAGAAGGGGGCCAGAGGCCTGCCAGGGGCCCCACAAGCCAGGGGGGCGCGCCCAAGGGGGTTGGGCGCCCCCCAGGCTTGTGGCTTCCTGGTGGGCCCCCTTCTGTTGATTCTTTCGCTAGTATTTTTTATATATTCCAAAATAATTCTCCATAAATTTTCAGGTCATTTGGAGTAGTGTAGAATAGCTGTCTCTGTTTCACCCCTTTCAGGTCTAGAATTCCAGCTACCAGCATTCTCCCTCTTTATGTGAATCTTGCAAAATAAGAGAGAAAAGGCATAAGAATTGTACCATAAATTGAAATAATGATCAAAAACATAATAATTATTAGTAGGAAATCATGATGCAAATTGGGCGTATCAACTCCCCCAAGATTAGACCTCACTTGTCCTCAAGCGAAAGCCAAAATCGATAATCATGTCCACAAGTTTAGAGAGAGAGGCGTCGATAAAAATAAAATATAGACATGGAGCATCATGATCTTTATTATAACATCAATATATCATCATAAAACTTCTCATGAAAAAGTGACAATTCATCCACAAGTTAAAGTATGAACCATAAACCAAATTGAAAACTAACAAACTATGATCTCAGTCACTGAAGCAATTGCAATTCATCATATTATCAGAAAGAGTCTATGTAAGAGCTTTGTTTAGCAAGTTCACATACTCAACTATCATTTAGTCTTCTATGATTGCTGACACTCACTACATACTTATGGAGCAAAAGTTTTAGTCGAACACATAGAAAGATAGGGGCTTATAATTTTGCCTCCCAACGTATTTACCTCAAGGGTAATGTCAACAATAATATCTCATGATCACCTACATCCAATTGGATATATATGCCTGGATCAATCCCCACCACATGATGCTTGCCAAGAGAAAAAATAAAAACCGGAATAGAGGAGAATATTATTGACTCTTGCATGAAAGTAAATACATAAAGTAAAAGATATGCCCTTCGCAGAGGGAAGCAGAGGTTGTCATGCGCTTATTATAAAGGAACGTCACTTTATATTGCCCCTTGTGATAGCGACCTTTATTATGTAGTCTGCCGCTTTTATTGCTCCACCATCACAAGATCGTACAAAGCTTATTTTCCCTTACAATAAAAGTTCATACATGTTTAGGAGCAATTTTTATTGCTTTGCACCGATGACAACTTACTTGAAGGATCTTATTCAATCCATAGGTAGATATGGTGGACTCTCATGGCATGAAACTGGGTTTAAGGGTTTTTGGAAGCACAAGTAGTATCTCTACTTAGTACAAAATTTTGGCTAGCAAAAGATAGGGGGAAAGCACCACATGTTAGAGGATCCAAAACAATATAACTTCTATGTGAATATAAGCAAACATAACCCATTACGTTGTCTTCCTTGTCCAATGTCAACTAATTGACATAGAATATTTAATGGGGGTTCACAATCATAAAAGATGTCCAAGATAGTGTATTTATATGTGAGACCTCTCTTCCTTTATTACTTTATCATGAATTGCAAGAGTGACCAATGCTATATTTGTCAACTTCCAACAAGTTTTATCAATTATACTTCTTTTATGTGAAGTCATCACTCCCCATGGGATTAGCATATGATCTTATTTTATTCTTTCTTTATTTCTAAGATTGGATCATCAAAAGCAAAACACTCAACTCAAACTACTCTTTATTATATAACTTTCACACACGATTACATAGATAGATAGATCACAAAGCAAGCACTCGAAACTAAATCATACTAAAACTTTATTCTTCTAAATCACGAAATAACTAAGGATCGAACTGAGATAGATAATGATGATAAAAAAGTGATGGTGATACGATACCGGGGCACCTCCCCCAAGTTGGCACAAGCCAAGGGTGGTGCCCATACCCATGTACTCAAATCTCCTTCTTGGGTGATGGTGGTGATGAAGTGGTGGGCTTGTCCTTCAGCTTCAGCAACTACTCCAAATTTCCATTGATCCTCCGAAGAGCATGATTCTGCTCTTCTAACACAATAACTTCACGAGTAAGCGACGTATTCTGAGCACAAATTGCTTCAAAAACCTTTAGAGTATCAATTTCAGATGGGGGAAAATTATTATAAAGAGTTTGCCACGAGTCTTCCTTTTCTGATGCTTCCTTCCTGAGCATGGCTTGATATTCTTCTCCTTGAGTTCGGTCCTTCACGATCTTCCCTGGTTCCTCCTCCATAACAGTATCCTCCTCTCCGGACGACCACTCATAATACACTTCGCTGAAAGGACGTTTGCCGGGCGAAGGTTGAATAATCCGGTGCTTGGTGCGGAGCTTTCGGGGAGCCATGGCGACCGAGATCTGTCAGAAAAATAGCTCGAAACAAGAACAGAGGAGAAACTTGTGATACGGTGGTCAAGACACCCGTGAGTAAATATAATGAATTTTTCCCGTGCAAAACAAGTAATATGGAAGAAAAACGGAGTCAGGAAAGTCCACGAGGGCGCCACAAGCCTGGTAGGCGCGCCTTGGGGGGTAGGGCGCGCCCCCCAGGCTTGTCGCCTCCTCATGCACTTTTTGGACTGTTTATTATTTTCCTAATTTTTATATATTCCAAAACAGACAGAAAGTACTTTTATGGAAATTTTGAAGTCGGTTTACTTACCGTACCACATACCTACTCCTTTTCAGGATTCTGGAGCGTTCCGGAAGGTTTCCTCTATGTGCTCTTCCGGTGTCATTGTTTGAATAATATTAGTTTCAACATTAATGGGCGTACCTGAGAAATAATGTTTAATTCTTTGCCCATTAACCACTCGCAGATTATTGCCTTCGGAGTTGTTTATTTTAATGGCTCCGGAGCGATAAACTTCTTCGATGATATACGGTCCTTCCCATTTAGAGAGAAGTTTTCCTGGAAAAAAATCTTAAACGAGAATTATATAATAGAACATGATCACCTACTTTGAATTCCTGTTTTTGAATTCTCTTATCATGCCATCTTTTAACTTTTTCTTTAAACAACTTGGCATTTTCATAAGCTTGGATTCTCCATTCATCTAGAGAGCTAATATCAAATAACCTCTTTTCACCGGCAAGTTTAAAATCATAGTTAAGTTCTTTAATTGCACAATATGCTTTATGTTCTAACTCAAGAGGCAAATGACATGCTTTTCTGTAAACCATTTTGTATGGAGACATACCCATATGATTTTTATAAGCAGTTATGTAAGCCCCTAATGCATCATCCAGTTTCTTAGACCAATTCTTTCTGGATCTATTAACGGTCTTTTGCAAAATTAATTTTATTTCTCTATTAGTTAATTCAATTGACCACTAGACTGAGGATGATAAGGATATGCAATTCTATGATTAACATCATATTTAGCAAGCAACTTACGGAAAGCACCATGAATAAAATGTGAACCACCATCAGTCATTAAATATCTAGGGACTCCAAACCTCGGAAATATAACTTCCTTAAGCATTTTAATAGAAGTGTTATGATCAGCACTACTAGTTGGAATAGCTTCTACCCACTTAGTAACGTAATCAATAGCAACTAAAATATGAGTATACCCATTGGATTTAGGAAAAGGTCCCATATAATCAAAACCCCAAACATCAAATGGTTCAATAACAAGTGAATAATTCATAGGCATTTCCTGACGTCTACCAACATTACCAATTCTTTGACATTCATCACAAGCGAGGACAAACTTACGTGCATCTTTGAAAAGAGTAGGCCAACAAAAACCAGATTGTAATACCTTGTGTGTAGTTCTGTCTCCCGCATGGTGTCCTCCGTATGCCTCGGAGTGACACTTACGTAGGATTTGTTCCTATTCATGCTCAGGTACACAACGTCTAATAATACCATCTACTCCTTCTTTATATAAGTGTGGATTATCCCAAAAGTAATGTCTTAAATCAAAGAAAAACTTTTTCTTTTGTTGGTATGTAAAACTAGGTGGTATATATTTAGCAACAATGTAATTAGCGTAGTCTGCATACCAAGGAGTATTACGAGAAGCATTTATCACAACTAATTGTTCATCAGGGAAATCATCATTAATAGGAAGTGGGTCATCAAAAACATTTTCCATTCTAGACAAATTATCAGCTACAGGATTCTCAGCTCTCTTTCTATCAACAATATGCAAATCAAATTCTTGTAGCAAAAGTACCCACCTAATAAGTCTAGGTTTAGAATCTTTCTTTTCCATAAGATACTTAATAGCAGCATGATCAGTGTGAATAGTAACTTTGGAATCAACAATGTAAGATCTGAATTTATCACATGCAAACACAACTGCTAAAAATTCTTTCTCGGTAGTAGCATAATTTCTTTCAGCACTGTCTAGAGTTTTACTAGCATAATGGATAACATTTAATTTCTTATCAACTCTTTGTCCTAGAACAGCACCTACAACATAATCACTAGCATCACACATAATTTCAAAGGGTAGGTTCCAATCAAGTGGTTGAACAATAGGTGCAGAAATTAAAGCTTTCTTAAGTATTTCAAAGGCTTCTACACAATCATCATCAAAAACAAATGAAACATCTTTTTGCAAGATATTAGTAAGAGGCCTAGAAATTTTAGAGAAGTCTTTTATAAACCTTCTATAAAAACCAGCATGACTGAGGAAACTTCTTATACCTTTGATATCTTTAGGACACGACATTTTCACAATAGCATCAACTTTAGCTTTATCAACTTCAATACCTCTTTCAGAAATTTTATGCCCAAGAACTATACCTTCATTCACCATAAAGTGGCACTTCTCCCAATTCAAGACAAGATTAGTTTCTTCACATCTCTACAAAACTCAATCAAGGTTGCTCAAGCAATCATCAAAAGAAGTTCCGTAAACGGAGAAATCATCCATGAAAACCTCAACAATCTTTGCACAAAAGTCAGAGAATATAGCAGTCATACATCTTTGAAAGGTAGCAGGTGCATTACATAAATCAAAAGGCATACGACGATAAGCATAAGTTCCAAAAGGACAAGTAAAGGTGGTTTTCTCTTGATCTTCAGGTGAAACAGGTATTTGAGAAAAACCAGAATAACCATCTAGGAAACAAAAGTGTGTATGCTTAGATAATCTTTCTAACATTTGATCACTAAAACGCAAGGGGTAATGATATTTCCTAGTAGCTTTATTTAATTTCCTGAAATCAATTACCATCCTATAACAAGTTATAATTCTTTATGGGATAAGTTCATTTTTATCATTAGGAACAAAGGTAATACCTCCTTTCTTAGGAACACAATGAACAGGACTTACCCATCTACTATCAGCTATGGGATAAATTATACCTGCTTCCAGAAGCTTTAATATTTCAGTTCTTACCACATCCTTCATTCTAGGATTCAGCCTTCTTTGATGATCAACAACGGGTTTAGCATCTGGCTCCATATGAATTTTATGCTGACATAAAGTGGGACTAATCCCTTAAGATCATCGAGAGTATATCCAATAGCAGCACGGTGCTTCTTCAGAGTTTTAAGTAATCTCTTTTCTTCATGATCTGAAAGGTTAGCACTAATAATAACAGGATATATCTTCTTTTCATCAAGAAAAGCATATTTAAGTGTGTCAGGTAATTGCTTTAATTCAAACACAGGATCACCTTTGGGTGGAGGTGGATCTCCCAAGGTTTCAACAGGCAAATTATGTTTAAGGATAGGTGCTTTTTTAAAGAACAACTCATCTATTTCATTTCTTTCATTCATATTCATATCAATCTCATGGTCACCTCAAAGTTATCCTTTCCGATCGATCTATTGAGCTATTCCTATAAGTGTCACAAAAAGCCCTAGAGTTCGTACTAAAATAACACCATATGATACACATCAACCAACTCTAATGTCACCTAGATACTCCAATGTCACCACAAGTATCCGTGAGTTGATTATACGATATGCATCAAACAACTTCATAATCATAATATTCAATCCACACAAATAACTCCAAGGAGCACCCCAAAGTTTCTATCGGAGAAAAGATAATGAAAACGTGCATCAACCCCTATGCATAGATTACCCCAATGTCACCTCGGGAATCCGCGAGTTGAGTGCCAAAACATACATCAAGTGAATCAATATAATACCCCATTGTCACCACGGGTATTCATATGCAAGACATACATCAAGTGTTCTCAAATCTGAAATATTCAATCTGACAATAATGAAACCTCAAAGGGAAAAGATTCGATTCATCACAACAAGGATAGAGAGGGAAGAAACACCATATGATCCAACTATATTAACAAAGCTCACGGTACATCAAGATCGTGCCAAATCAAGAACGTGAGAGTGAGAGAGATAAAACACATAGCTACTGGTAGAAACCCTCAGCCCCGAGGGTGAACTACTCCCTCCTCGTCATGGAGACCGCCGGGATGATGAAGATGGCCTCCGGTGATGATTCCCCCCCTCCGACAGGGTGTCAGAAAAGGGCTGTAGATTAGATCGTGGAGGTACAGAGGCTTGTGGCGGCGTAAAAACTCATCTAGGTTAACTTTCGAGGGTTTCTGAATATATATGATTTTTCAGCGTTGGAATAACGCAAAGAGGTGCCACAGGGGGCCCACGAGGCACCAGGGCGTGCCTGGCGGGGGGGGGGGGGGGCAGGCGTGCCCAGGTGGCTCGTGGGGCCCCTGTGGCTCTTCTGCTGCTTCCCCGAAGCTTCTTGGGTCCGTTTCCTTCCAAAAAAATCATCAAAAAGTTTCGCTGCATTCGGACTTCATTTGATATGGATTTTCTGGAAAACCAAAAACAAGCAGAAAACAGCAACTAGCACTGGGCTCTAGGTCAATATGTTAGTCCATAAAAATCATATAAAAGCCGTATAAAAGTGCACCAAAATCATACAAAACTATAATAAACATGGCATGAATACTTCATAAATTATAGATACGTTGGAGACGTATCAGCATCCCCAAGCTTAATTCCTGCTCGTCCTCGAGTAGGTAAATGGTAAAAGAAATAATTTATGAAGTGTGAATGCTAGCATAGTGCATAAGTTTGATCAATAATAATTTCAATCACTTTTTCTAGCATCAATATATATCATAATCAGTAGCTCATCTCATAAAAC
The DNA here is from genome assembly GCA_039707655.1 of Elymus sibiricus. Lineage (NCBI taxonomy): Eukaryota > Viridiplantae > Streptophyta > Magnoliopsida > Poales > Poaceae > Elymus > Elymus sibiricus. Next base: position 70,210,770 of record CM077674.1, read on the forward strand.
TTCTCATGATCAAGTAGCAAGCTATTCACATGTTTAAAGTATAGGCCATAAACTTTCTTGAAAACTAACAAACTATGTTCTCAGTCATCAAACAATTGCAATTCATCTTATTTTCAAGAAGGGTCTATGTAAGAGCTTTGATCTAGCAAATTCCACATACTCAACCATCTTTTAGTCTTGCAAGATTGCTGACACTCAAAGCATATTTTTAGAACAAACCGTTTCAGTCAAACACATAGGAAGATAGGGGCTTAATGTTTCGCCTCCCAACTTATTTATCTCAGGGATAATGTCAACAATAATAACTCATGATCACCTATATTCAACTGGATATATGTGCCTGGATCTTTCCCTACCACATGATGCTTGCCAACTAAAGAATAAGTAGAGCGGATAGGGATGAACATTAATGACTCTTGCATAAAAGTAAATACAGAAAAGTAAAAGATAGGCCCTTCGCAGAGGGAAGCAGAGGTTGTCATGCGCTTTTTGTTGTTGGATGCACAAGCCATTAATGCAAAGGAACGTCACGTTATATTGCCCCTTGTGATAGCAACCTTTATTATGCAGTCCGTCGCTTTTATTTCTTTACCATCACAAGTTCGTACAACGCTTATTTTCCCTTGCAATAAAAGATCATACATATTTTAGGAGCAATTTTTATTGCTTTTTGCACCGATGACAACTTACTTGAAGGATCTTATTCAATCCATAGGTAGATATGGTGGACACTCATGGGAAGAAACTGGGTTTAAGGGTTTTTGGATGCACAGGTAGTATCTCTACTTAGTACGAATTTTTGGCTAGCAAAAGATCCTAAGCAAGCACCACATGTTAGAGGATCCATGACAATATAACTTGTAGGTGAATATAAACAAACATAACTCATTACGTTGTCTTCCTTGTCCAACGTCAACTACTTGATCAAGCATGAAAATAATTAATGGGGGCTCACAATCATAGAAGATGTCCAAGATAGTATATTTATATGTGAAATTTCTCTTCCTTCAAAATTCTTTCATGAATTGTTCAAGTGACCAATGCTATGTTTGTTAACTTTCAATAAATTTTACCACTTATACTTCTTGCATGTGAAGTCACTACTCCCCATGGGACAAGCATATGGAGCATATAAAATTTCAACTTTATGATATTCAATTCTTTCACAATTTACTCATAGGATATAAGTGAAGCACAAGAGTAAATGACAAACTACTCCAAAAAGATATAAGTGAAGATCAAATGAGTAGTTAAGTAAATAGGTAGCTATGTGAGGACTCTCTCTCATTTAAATTTTTTAGATCTTAAGTATTTTATTCAAACAGAAAAGCATACAAAATAAAATGACATTCCAAGGATATCACATATCATGTGAAGAAGCAAAAACTTAGGCTCAACCAAAACTGACCGATAGTTGTTGATGAAGAAAGGTGGGATGCCTACCGGGGCATCCCCAAGATTAAATGCTTGAGACTTCTTGAAATATTAATTTGGGATGCCTTGGGCATCCCCAAGATTGATCTTTTGTGTCTCCTTAATTCCTCTCATATCACGGTTTCCCTAAATCTTAAAAACTTCATCCACACAAAACTCAACAAGAACTCGTGAGATAAGTTAGTATAAATCAACTCAAAACCTTAACATTCTCTACTGTAGCAAATCACTAAAATTATAATTAAACATTGCATACTAAATGCCTCTGCATATTTAATACTCCTATCCTCAAATAGAAACAATAAACAAGCAAAAAGATGCAAACAATGCAACTATAACAGCAATCTGCCAAAACAGGACAGTCTGTAAAGGGTGAATAAGAATTCATGCTTCCCTAACTCCAAAAATTCTGAAAAATTACCACGTGACAGAGGACTCATGCATTCTTACTGTGTAAAAATTTCAGATTTTTATCATTTTCTGACTATTCAGTAATATTCTGGACATAACAGAAAACTTTCTGTTTTCAAACAGCAACACATGAACTTGCAAACTGAGCATGGTAAAGGCTATAATTGGCATTTTATTGAACTAAAAGATACAAAACATGATTATTGATAACAGCAAGCAAATATCAACAGAATAAAATGATGCTCCAAGCAAAACTCATATTATGTGATGAATAAAAATATAGCTCCGAGTAAGGTTACCGATAGTGTTGAAGACGAAAGAGGGGATGCCTTCCGGGGCATCCCCAAGCTTAGACGCTTGAGTCTTCCTTGAGTATTACCTTGGGGTGCCTTGGGAATCCCCAAGCTTAGGGTCTTGCCACTCCTTATTCTCCTCATATCGATATCTCACCCAAAACTTGAAAACTTCAATCACACAAAACTTAACGAAACTTGGTGAGATAGGTTAGTATGATAAAAATAAATCATCCACTTAGGTACTGTCAAGACAAGATTCATAATTTTTCTCACATAATGCCTACTGTATTCTATCATTTCCACAATTTATATCTCATAATATAAGCTATGGACACACTAAAACAAGCAAACTCTGCAATAAAAACAGAATCTGTCAAAAACAGAACAGCATGTAGTGAGCGATTTAAAAGCAAACTTCTGTACCTCCAAAAATTCTGAAAAATTAGGACAACGTATAAAATTTGTAACCCAATACTGTGTAAAAAATTTATAATTTTCTCACGCTCCATTAGAGAATAGAAATTCCAGCACTGGACGCAAAAGTTTCTGTTTTTGCACAGAATCAAATCAACAAGCATCCACACTATCCCAAAGGCTTTACTTGGCACATTATTGAAATAAAACATATAAAACATGATTATTACAGTAGCTTAATCATGTGGACACACAAAAACAGTAGGTAAAAATATTGGCTTGTCTCCCAACAAGCCTTTTCTTTAATGCCTTTTAGCTAGGCATGATGATTTCAATGATGCTCACATAGAAGTAAAGAATTGAAACATAACGGGAGCATCATGAATCATATGTTCCTCTCTCATAATAATTTTCAGTAGCATCATGAATGGATTCATCAATATAGCTATCACATAAAGTATTCTTTTCATGATCCACAAGCATAAATTTTTACTACTCTCCACATAAGCACATTTCTTCTCATCAATAGGAGTGGGAGTATCATATGAAACTCGAATACTATAAATTGTTTCCACATTAAAAGAGTAATGTTCAGTAAAAGGGTAATCATAATTATGACAAGTTTTATAAATATAATCATCACTACTTCTTATAACATAAGTATCATCACAATAATCATCATAAGTAGGAGGCATGCAATCATCATAACAAATTTGATCATTCAAAGTAGGGGGACTAAAAAGATCATCTTCATTAAGCATAGCAGCCCCAAGCTTGGGACAAACATTAATTGCAGCAAATAAATTCTCAAACATGTCATTTTCACCAAACATAGCATCCCCAAGCTTGTGGCTTGGCATATCATAAGCATAATCACTCTCATCATTAATAGTATGAATAGCACCAATAGTATAACAATTATTATCATCACAATTTTCTAAGTTGGTGCCAAAAATATTTTTAAGATTATAAGAAGTATCATTATTTTCCCAATCATAATCATCATAATGAGTAATAGGCATAACAAAATCATCCTCAATAGTTCCTTCGGACATTGTACCATAAGACAAAGAAGCAATATCATCATCAAGTATATCATCTTCCACAATTATTTTTGACTCACTCTCATGAGGCACAACAATAATAGGGGCAACATTATTTGGGAGGGATACCTTTTTACCTCTACTCTTTCTTCTTTTCTTCTTCTCCACCACATCATGTGTGGGTTTAATCAATTTTTCCGAGCTTCTTATTGATGAGATTGGTTGAATAGGAAGATCCTCCTCGTCACCTATTTCATCATGAGAGACAATAGGAGGGAAAGTGGAAATCTTTACCCTTTCATTAGTGTTCCTTTTATATTCTATTGGTTTCCCCATATTTCTGTAGTTGGCAATATAAGCATTCTCATTGCAATTTACCACACAAAACATATAGATTTCCTCTAGATTAGTTTCAATGTTGTCTGTGAGAATGAATACTTAAAACCAACTATTTTTATGTGTCAATTCTTCACACCCCAAAAATAGATAAAGCTCATTATATAGTTCAAGGGCGGTCAAGTCATTACAATATTTAGCCATGATTCGATCATGAAAAAGTATGCATTGAAAATTAAGGTGACCAACTTTATTGCAGAGTTCACAAATAATAGGATAAAGAGAACATAATTTTGTAGCAAATTCATCTATCACTTTGAGCAAAAAATTGGTTCTATCATGTTTATGCTTCTTACAAAATCTATCATCCCTATAAGGCATGTCTTCACAAACTTTATGCACTCCACAAAAATAGACACGCTTATAAGAAACATTTTTGTCATGACTAGTGCAATCATCATTAGTATTTTGGATATCCATAGAATTCATACTAACAACATTGAAATCATGCTCATCATTCATGGATTTTATGCCAAACATTTTATTGAATTCCTCTTCTATCAATTGAGCACAATTTTCCACTCCATCATTTTCAAGAAAGACATTATAAAGATGAATAATATGAGGCAACCTCAATTCCATATTTTTTTTGTAGTTTTCTTTTTATAAAACCAAACTAGTGATAAAACAAGAAACTAAAAGATTCAATTGCAAGATCTAAAGATATACCTTCAAGCACTCGCCTCCCCGGCAACGGCGCCAGAAAAGAGCTTGATGTCTACTACATAACTTATTCTTGTAGACTCGTGTTGGGCCTCCAAGCCCAGAGTTTTGTAGGATATTAGCAATTTTCCCTCAAGTGGATGACCTAAGGTTTATCAATCCGTGGGAGGCGTAGGTTGAAGATGGTATCTCTCAAACAACCCTGCAACCAAATACAAGAAATCTCTTGTGTCCCCAACACACCCAATACAATGATAAATTGTATAGGTGCACTAGTTCGGCGAAGAGATGGTGATAAAAGTGTAGTATGGATAGTAGATATAGGTTTTTGTAATCTGAAAATATAAAAACAGCAAGGTAGCAAGTTACAAAAGTGAGCACAAACGGTATAGCAATGCTTTAAAACAAGGCCTAGGGTTCATACTTTCACTAGTGCAATCTCTCAGCAATGCTAATATAATTGGATCATATAACCATCCCTCAACGTGCGATAAAGAATCACTCCCAAGTTCCTATTAGCGGAGAACATAAGATAGAAATTGTTTGTAGGGTACGAAACCACCTCAAAGTTATCCTTTCCGATCGATCTATTGAGCTATTCCTATAAGTGTCAAAAACAACCCTAGAGTTTGTACTAAAATAACACCATATGATACACATCAACCAACTCTAATGTCACCTAGATACTCCAATGTCACCACAAGTATCCGTGAGTTGATTATACGATATGCATCAAACAACTTCATAATCATAATATTCAATCCACACAAAGAACTCCAAGGAGCACCCCAAAGTTTCTATCGGAGAAAAGATAATGAAAACGTGCATCAACCCCTATGCATAGATTACCCCAATGTCACCTCGGGAATCCGCGAGTTGAGTGCCAAAACATACATCAAGTGAATCAATATAATACCCCATTGTCACCACGGGTATTCATATGCAAGACAAACATCAAGTGTTCTCAAATCTGAAATATTCAATCTGACAATAACGAAACCTCAAAGGGAAAAGATTCGATTCATCACAACAAGGATAGAGAGGGAAGAAACACCATATGATCCAACTGTATTAACAAAGCTCGCGGTACATCAAGATCGTGCCAAATCAAGAACGCGCGAGAGAGAGAGAGATAAAACACATAGCTACTGGTACAAACCCTCAGCCCCAAGGGTGAACTAATCCTTCCTCGTCATGGAGACCGCCGGGATGATGAAGATGGCCTCCGGTGATGATTCCCCCCTCCGGCAGGGTGCCGGAAAAGGGCTGTAGATTAGATCATGGAGGTACAGAGGCTTGCGGCGGCGTAAAAACTCATCTAGGTTAACTTTCGGGGGTTTCTGAATATATATGATTTTTCAGCATTGGAATCACGCAAAGAGGTGCCACAGGGGGCCCACGAGGCACCAGGGTACGCCTGGGGGGGAGGGGGGCAGGCGCGCCCAGGTGGCTCGTGGGGCCCCTGTGGCTCTTCTGCTGCTTCCCCGAAGCTTCCTGGGTCCGTTTCCTTCCAGAAAAAATCGTCAAAAAGTTTCGCTGCATTTGGACTTCATTTGATATGGATTTTCTGGAAAACCAAAAACAAGCAGAAAACAACAATTGGCACTGGGCACACGGTCAATATGTTAGTCCATAAAAATCATATAAAAGCCGTATAAAAGTGCACCAAAATCATACAAAACTATAATAAACATGGCATGAATACTTCATAAATTATAGATATGTTGGAGACGTATCAGAGTTACACAAGAGTCAGCGAAAGCAACAATGTCTGGGTACAGACATAAAGGTTAAACAAGATAGCCTTAAGAAGGCTGAGCAAAACAACGATAACTAGATCGAAAAGGCGCAGGCCTCCTGCCTGGGAGCCTCCTAATCTACTCCTGGCCGTCGGTCTCCACGTAGTAGTAGACTCCGATGGGGTAGTAGTAGTCGTCGGCGGGATCATCTGACTCCGGGGCTCCGTCATCTGGTCACAGCAAACGGGTATGGAGAAAAAGAGGTAGCAAAGCAACCGTGAGTACTCATCCAAAGTACTCGCAAGACTTACATCAGAACTAGTCTATTTATGCATCGGTATCAAAGAAGGGATTGTATCTGTGGACTAAATTGCGGAAATGCCAGAATGGAGGGAAAGGCCTAGCCTATCGAAGATTAGCATCTTGCAGCGTCTTGCAGCATTAGAAGAGTGCAGATTAGTATCATATAATAAAGCAATAAGTATGTAGTAGCAAATCCCAGAGATCCTTCCTCGACTCCCTGCGAGAAAGCGATCCCGGAGCTTACATATTAATTAAAGTAACATGTATCCAGTTCAAGTTGTAGTAGACCGGGATACAACACTGAGCGTCCTGTTACTGTGGACACGGCTATTCGAATAGATAATCTTCCCTGCAGGGGTGCACTACTGTTACCCAACACACTCGATTAACTTTGGCCGGACACACTTTTCCGGGTAATGCCCGGCCTCGGCTGATCGACACGACGTAGTCCTACCTAGGCTCTGTAGAGAGGTCCCTGCCGGTCTACATCCTAAGTGCTCAGGGGTCTTGGGCCCATCGCCCTTTGCACTCTGTGTCGTTGTGTCGCGGGTCGGAGTCCAAGCACCACCTCAGTCCTGGATGGCCTTGTCCCGACCGGCTCACAATGCTGAACTGGACATCTGACAGAGCTTTTGGCTGATACATACGGCGCCGAGGGCCCCATTAAACCATTATCCCGCGTGGTGGTAGTGCGTATAGGCCAGTGGCCAACTCAGATCAAATACCCAAATCCGTTAAGCATGTTATTAGTATCTCGCGGACACGAACAGGGCTCAAGGCTCACCTCCGACACCCTGTCGCACCGACTTGGTAACCCGCGGACCAACGACCAGGGACCAGGCCCACCACTCTCCTAGGTGGTCTCCACCTGCCCTGTCGTTCCGCCATAATAATCTCTCGCGGGTGCCCTCATGGCTAACCCGACTTCCCAAAGGACTGATGTGAAGGTCAAAGTACCCGTGTGCCTATAACACCATGGGGAATCCGAGGAATCACCCTTGATGGGTTCCCACTCGATGTAACCGTCAAGGTGAACTTGGAGGAATCACCCTCGATAAGTTCACACTTGAGGGGCTGCACGATAGAGGCATCATCGGTGGTGGTGAAAGAGGAATCACCCTCGGTATCCCACAACTGACTAGCTATGCTACAGAGATAACATCAGGAGTGAGGTAGGAGGTATCACCCTCGGCACTCGATGGTAGCTCTGCAGAGTCGTACAACTAAGGGGGTGTGCGGTACTGTGTTCAGTCTCTGTATATCGATCACACTGATCGAGTCACCGGTGGTAAAGCATGGCAACAAGGACAAGGGTGTGGGGCCATTAATGGATCACTAACCAGCCTATACTAAGCATTTTGGGCAACACGTAAAGTATCAACAGCAGGTTACAAAATCAGACTATGCATCAGAATAGGAGCAATCAATTACAGTAGCAAAATCTAATCCAAGCATGGGAGAGAAAGAATGGGCAATATAGGAATGATCAAGGGGGTTTTGCTTGCTTGGTTGCTCTGCAGGCGAAAAGGAATCTTCAACTGTGTAGTCGATCCCCGGTTCGTCAGCGGTCTCGGAGTCTGCCGGAGAAGAAGAGGGGGAGGAAACAGATAAATACAAGCATACAAATGCAATCACTATGCATGACATGCCTAAATGATATGCAGGGGTGATATACTGCATCTCTAAATACTTTAGATGTTTTAGGAATTTATTTGGAATTATTTATCTGAGGTCATGCACTATTCATCTATCGGAAACGGGCAAAAAGTTCCATGTTCATCTACTTAGAGGGTTCTAACATGAGTGCAGATGACATATTCGGATTCGTTAGATTTTTCTGATCGTTTTTCATATATAAATTATTTTCATCTGACTTACGGTTAATTTTCTATGATTTTTCAAAGTTTTAAATGATTTTCTGGAATTCCAGATTTGTTTTAATTCGAAAAATTACCAACTAAAAACGCTGGGTGCACCCGGTGTAGTGCACCCAGAGGTGCACCAGTGGCCGACAGGTGGGGCCAGTCAACTGCTGACGCAGCGGTTGACTGGTCAACCTTTGACTGGTCCGCGGGTCCAGTGGGACCCGCGTGTCATTGACTGTAGATTTAAATTAGTGTTTTACTTATCTAACCGTCCAGATTAATTTGCCACGGGCCCCACTGTCAGCGTCACTGGGTCGGAGTTAACCGCGTCATTAGCGGCTAACGACGGTGCCACGTCGGCAGCCGCCGGAGTTACGCCGGCGATGACGAAACCGATGGCGTTCGAGCCCCGTGCGGTCGCTATAGGGCACCATTCTTCACGTGGTTTGCGGCTATGCATTGCTGGCACTCACGTGCGTCCGTTGGTACATGTGGGAGGAGCTGGGGTGGACGGTGCTGGCCGGAGTCGAGTTTGCGGGGGCTGCCGGAGTTCGGGCTCCGAGCAAAACACGTAGTGGGGCTCGGGTTTGACAAGCGGATGGGTCAGGCGGCTTCGCGGAGAAGCCCTAAGCACACCCATGTGTTCAGCTGGCCCTGGGATGGCCAGTTGCCACGGCGGTGAGATCCACCGCATCGGCGTGTCTCGGCCGGAGCAAATCGAAGACGAATGCGGTGCTACGGCTACGAATTAAGAGCGGATACAGAGGGGAAAGAAGGCGGTGCTCACAGCGAGGTCGTGTAGCAGCTCAGCTCGTTCGGGGCGGTGCTAGTGGTGACGCAATCAACAGCAAGGTGCCGCGGCCGTGCGCGGAGAAGATAACCCGATGGCGGCGCTGGGCTGCCTCCCCGCACGAACCCGTGTGCGTAGAGGACGAATACGTCGTCTGCGGAGCCGATGGGCAGCTCAGCGCGGCTCGAGGTGGCCGTTGGCCATGAATGGCAGGGCGGCGGCGATGAGCTCACTCGGTGGAGCTCTGTAGGGAGAGCGAGGGGGCGCGAGGGGAAGAAGAGGGGGAATCTAGGGTTCCAGGGGATGAGGACGGTCTTATCCCCTCGGCCACCTGCTCCGTCGCCGTGGCGAGCTGCGGACGGCGCGGCGCGAGCTCGGCCAGGGCGACGCCGAGACGCATGGGGAGCAGGTAGGCGACAGGGTTAATTGGCTGGGCCAGCTCTGTTGCCGCTGCTGGGCCAAGTGCACAGTAGTTCTTTTGTCACTTTTCTTTTTTCCTTTTTCTGTTTCTTTATTTCTCCTCTGTTTTCTATTTAAAACCCATACCATTTGACTTTTGTAAAATGTGGGACTTGTCCCATTAAATACTCTACAATATTCTGTACTGCCCCAACAAATTTGGGATTTAAAGTAATTCATTTGAATTTGGTTTAATATAAATGGAATATTTGGTGCTGTTTTGGCACTGTTTTATATTGGTTAAGGCCATTTTCTTAACTCAAATAATGTTGGTTTTATCTTCATAATTACTTAGTGATTAATTGCTAAATTTTGAACAATTTAATTTTGCAGTCTAAGGAAATATTAATTTGACTTATATTTTTAAATTTGAATTTGAGTTGGATTATTTCCTAAATGCAATTTAATGATGATGATCATGATGACAAGGCATGTTGTCTAGGTTAATGATAGAGCTAAGATCTGGGGGTGTTACAAGTCTCCTCCACTCGAAGAAATCTCGTCCCGAGATTTAAGAGGTAGAGTTAGAGGGAAGGAATGGGTTATGAAATTCTAATGAGTCTTCTCGGTCTTGGTTGCTCTTCCCGAAGAGGTCGGTCCATTATATTGAAGTCTTCATCTCTTTGCATCAGTGCATCATGATGAGTTGTCATCCTTCCTTCAGAATCGCCATCGTTCTTATGAATAGGGTAGGAGGGGAAACTTAAGGGGGTTTGGATCAGTACAAAGTTAACCAACTGGGGTTATCTTAGGGAATGAGGTACAAGGTATCTTTCGAGTTGAAACTCAGGGAAATCATCACGAGCAATATAAGAAGGTATGAAAAGTTTCAAACGGGTAGGCAATCGTTCGATGCCTGAAATAGAGTGTGAAAGGGGTTCAGAGCAACGAGAATAACTGTTGCGTCTGATACCGGAATGAATATCTCAAGGAAGGTGGCTCGTGAATTACATACGAAACCAAGCGCGAGGAATAGCTTTGGAAATAGGGATTCACAATAGAGTCAGGTTTCGATCATGTGGAACTGTGGTTAGTGTGGATTAAAAGTAGGAAGAGCGGTGACATCTTGCACGGTCATGTTAGCAAGCCATGTCAGAGGATAGCTTGTCAGCTATGTTGGCAACAACGTCGGTACCAAGGGCGGGGGATGAAGAGAACCATTTTCCTACTCATTAATACGAGGCGGACCAATAGGCAAAGTTCTCGTCCACCGGCGGTTACCGGAATGTTAACAACAATAGTAACAGGGTCTTCCTGTCAGAGTAGTAGGATCATATAAATTATTTGAAAGGTTAAACAGACGAATGGAAAGGAAAATGTGATTATCAGATTAAACCGACCAATGGAAAGGAATAATTGCAGACAATCCAGCTCTCCGGGTGAATGTGAACACGAGAACTTAATGTTAGAGTTAGTAAAATCTTTAACCCGAATAGAAGAGAGATCAGAGTCCCAGAGTAAAGGAGAGGAATAAAAGATCCTAATCCCACCCATTGGCGTTGTGGGCCCGTAAGTCACACAGCCATGTTAGTAAAACAATTTTTCAAAGACTAGACTCGACTTCGGCCAAGGAGTTGGAAAGGGGCTTCCTACAGGCAGTCGGCTCTGATACCAGCTTGTGACGCCCCCGGCCCGACCGTGCACTAATCATACACGCAAATGCGCACGATCAAGCCCATGGACTCACGGGAAGATATCACAACACAACTCTAGACACAAACTAAAATAATACAAGCTTTATATTACAAGCCAGGGGCCTCGAGGGCTCGAATACATAAGCTCGAGTTACACAAGAGTCAGCGAAAGCAACAATGTCTGGGTACAGACATAAAGGTTAAACAAGATAGCCTTAAGAAGGCTGAGCAAAACAACGACAACTAGATCAAAAAGGCGCAGGCCTCCTGCCTGGGAGCCACCTAATCTACCCCTGGCCATCGGTCTCCACGTAGTAGTAGACTCCGCCGGGGTAGTAGTATTCGTCGGCGGGATCATCTGACTCTGGGGCTCCGTCATCTGGTCACAGCAAACGGGTATGGAGAAAAAGAGGTAGCAAAGCAACCGTGAGTACTCATCCAAAGTACTCGCAAGACTTACATCAGAACTAGTCTATTTATGCATCGGTATCGAAGAAGGGGTTGTATCTATGGACTAGACTGCGGAAATGCCAGAATGGAGGGAAAGGCCTAGCCTATCGAAGACTAGCATCTTGCATCGTCTTGCAGCATTAGAAGAGTGTAGATTAGTATCATATAATAAAGCAATAAGTATGTAGTAGCAAAGCCCAGAGATCCTTCCTCGACTCCCTGCGAGAAAGCGATCCCGGAGCTTACATATTAATTAAAGTAACATGTATCCAGTTCAAGTTATAGTAGACCGGGATACAACACTGAGTGTCCTGTTACCGTGGACACGGCTATTCGAATAGATAATCTTCCCTGCAAGGGTGCACTACTGTTACCCAACACGCTCGATTAACTCTGGCCGGACACACTTTTCTGGGTAATGCCCGGCCTCGGCTGATCGACACGACGTAGTCCTACCTAGGCTCCGCAGAGAGGTCCCCGCCGGTCTACATCCTAAGTGCTCAGGGGTCTTGGGCCCATCGCCCTTTGCACTCCGGGTCGTTGTGTCGCGGGTAGGAGTCCAAGCACCACCTCAGTCCTAGATGGCCTTGTCCCGACCGGCTCACAATACTGAACTGGACATCTGACAGAGCTTTCGGCTGATACATACGGCGCCGAGGGCCCCATTAAACCATTATCCGCGTGGTGGTAGTGCGTATAGGCCAGTGGCCAACTCAGATCAAATACCCAATGTGACGCCCCCTACTTAATCGTGCACTAATCATACACGCAAATGCACACGAGCAAGCCTAGGGACTCACTTGAAGATATCACAACACAACTCTAAACACAAAATAAAATAATACAAGCTTTATATTACAAGCCAGGGTCCTCGAGGGCTCGAATACATAAGCTTGCGCATACAAGCGTCAGCGAAAGCATTAGATATCTGAGTACAGATATAAAAGATAAAAAGAAATACCTTAAGAAGGCGAAAACAAACAACGACTCTGATCGAAAGAGGCAAGGCCTCCTGCCTGGGAGCCTCCGAACTACTCCTGGTCGTCGGCGGTCTCCACGTAGTAGTAGGCTCCTCCGGAAGTGCAGTAGCAGTCGTCGGCGTAAACAACTGGCTCCGGGGCTCCACCAGCTGGTCGCAGCAATCGGGTATGGGGGAAAAGAAAAGCAAAGCAACCGTGAGTACTCATCCAAAGTACTCGCAAGACTGACATCAGAACTATACTAAGTATGCATCAATGTCAAAGGAAGGGGGCTATATCTTTGGACTAAACTGCAGAAATGCCAGAACAGAGGGGGAAAGCCTAGCCTATCGAAGACTAGCATCTCCAGCGGTCTTGCAGCATTAGAAGAGTGCAGATTAGGATATTAAAATAACAAGCATGTTGAAGCAAAGCCGAGAGATCCTTTCTCGACTCCCTGCGAGAAAGCAATCCCGGAGCTTACAATTAATTAACATGTATCCAGTTCAAGTAGTAATAGATCGGGATACAACACTGAGCGTCCTATTACCGTGGACACGGCTATTCGAATAGATAACTTCCCTGCAGGGGTGCACTACTGTTACCCAGCACGCTCGATTACATCTGGCCGGACACACTTTTATCGGGTCATGCCCGGCCTCGGGTAATCGACACGACGTAGTCCTACCTAGGCTCAGCAGAGAGGTCCCCGCCGCTCTACATCCTAAGTGCGAAGGGGTCATGGGCCATCGCCTTTTGCACTCCAGGTCGTTGTGCGCAGGGTTAGACCCAGGCACCACCTCTGTCATGGATGGCGCCGATCTTGCCGTGCCACAAGGCTGAACTGGACGTCTAACAAAGCTTTCAGCTGATACATACGGCGCCGAGGGTCCCATAACCATTATCCCACGTGGTGGTAGTGCGTATAGGGCCAACGACCCACTCAGATCAATATCCAAATCCGTTATCGCATTATTAGGAGCTCGCGGTGACGATCAGTACTCCTGTCGTCCCGTCTCGAGGAAATGCAACAAGGGCCAGGCCCATCCCTCTCGAGGGCGGTCTCTGCCTGCCCGATTGCGCCTCGTAACTATCTCACGGGTACCCTCACGGTCAACCCGACTTCACATCTCTCGCGGGTACCCCTCGGGGTCGACCCGACTTTATTCAGTAAATGTAGTAAACTCCCGGTAACTCTGTGTTCAGAACATCAAGGACGAATCCGAGGAATCACTCTCGTTGGATTACTACTCGATGTACTCCGTCAAGGAGAATCAGGAGGAAGCACCCTCGATGGTCCACACTTGAGGGGTTGCACGACAGAAGCTCCATCGGAGGTGGAGGAAGAGGAATCACCCTCGGTAGTCCACGCTCGATTAACTATACTACAGAGGCATCATCGGGAGTGGGTGAAGAGGTATCACCCTCGTCACTCGAGGATAACTCTGTAGAGTCGATCAACTTAGGGGGTGTGCGGTGCTGTGCTGGTCTCAGCCCGACGATCACTTGGATCGGGGCACTAGTAACTAAGCGGGGCAACTAGAACAAAGGAGAGGGGCCACAGATGGAGTTCATCCAACCTATACTAAGCATTTTAGGATATCAGGTAAAGTATCAACAGAGGTTACAATAAACAGGCTATGCAGCAGAATAGGAGAAATCAATTACAGTAGCAAAATCTAATGCAAGCATGGGGGAGAAGGAATGGGCGATATCGGAATGATCAAGGGGGTTTGCTTGCCTGGAAGCTCTGCTGAAAAGGAAGGAGGGTCGTCGGTGACGTAGTCAATCACAGTGGCAGCATCGGTCTCGGGGTCTACCGGAGAGAAGAGGGGGAAGAAACAATAAATATAAAGCAAACAAATGCAATCACAGATGCATGACATGGCAATACGCGATGCTAGGTGTGACCTAACGCAGTGCTACACGTGGCAGACGAAGCGGGAAATTAACTGGAACGTTTTCCCGGTTTCAGACGTCTGTTAGACAGATGAACCGGAGGGGATGGTTCCATGTTCGGTATGATAGAGGTACGTGACAGATGAACGGAGTGCATATTCGGAATCGTCATATTTTTCTGAGCGTTTTTCATATATAAATTATTTTAATCCGAGTTACGGTTTATTTTATATTAATTTTCAAAGTTTGAATCATTTTCTAGAATTAATTTAATTATTTAAATTAACATTATCCGAAACAGTATTGCTGACGTCAGCATGACGTCACTGTGATGTCAGCAGTGAACAGGACCAGTGGGTCCCACCTGTCAGTGTCTAATTATTTTAATTAGGATTTAATTAAGTTAATTACAGATTAATTAGGTTAATTAAATAATTAGTTTTATTAAACAAAATTAATTCGGTTAATTAATTAATTAGTTAATTAGTTAATTAATTAATTATTAATTATTTTATTTATTTATTTTACTTCTTTTTATTTTTATTTTTATTTATTTATTTATTTTTATTTTATTTTCTTTTTCGTTCTAACTGGGCTGGGCCTAGTGGTCAGAGGCATAGCCGGACATGTCCGCCCGTGGCCGTTTGGGGGCCGGACATGTCCGGGCCACGCGTGTGCGCGCGGGCACAGACGGGCGCCGGACACGTCCGGTCCGGCGCGTGTGCGCGCGCGGACACAGACGGCTGCGGCCAGCGGCGAGGCACGGGCGAGGCCGGCTAGGGGAGGCTGCGCGCGGGCGGGGTGCGTGCGGGGCAGCCGGCGAGGCAGCCGCGGCGGGCAAGCACGGGCGCGAGCAGCGGGCGGATGCGGGCGCGCGCGGGCGAGCGGGCGAGGCCAGACGGGCGGCGGTGAGCACGAGCGGCTAGGGGGAAGCAGGGGATTCGCGGCAGCGCGGCGAGCGGGCGCGGCAGCGTGCGAGCTGGTGACGGGGACGGCGACGACGCGCGGCGAGGACAGAGGGGGAGAGGGGATAACAGGGTCCTCACCCCCGATGTCGTTGTACGCCGGCGAGGCTCGGTGGAGCCGCTGGGGGGGAAGGACGAGGACGGGACGGCGACCGGGGACGGGGTGGAGGCGGCGACGACGAAGACCGGCGACGGGCGGCGGCGACGAGGGGAAAGGGAGGGGATTGGGTTAGGGTTCGGTGAGCGAGGGGAGGGGGGCCTTAATAGGCCAGGCAACGGGAGGTGGGCCGGCCTGGGCCGGCCACTGTGGCCGAGGCCCGGGTGGGATTTTCCTTTTTCTTTTTACTTTCTTTTGTTTTATCTTTTTCTTCTGTTTGCAAAAATGTATAGGCACCAATTGATTTTTGTAAAATAGGAGACTTACCCCAATAAATAGTATGCAATTTTTAGCACTACCAGAAAATGGTTTGGTGAGTAAATGATTTCAGTTGGTTTTTATTTAAATAAAAATGGATTAAATGCTTCTGTTTCGCCACTGTTTTAGGATGATAGAGTCATTTAACTAATTCAATAAATGTTGATTATATTTTTATAAATGCCTCTGAATTATTTGCAGCCTTTTGAACATTTTGGATTTCAAATTTGAACAACTTTTATTTTCACCTTGCATTTGAATTTCATTTTGAACTGGAATTTGAAATTTGATATGATGCAAATGATGATCAAGCTCTGTTAAGCAGGGTGACATGGCATTATCAACAGGTGATTACTGTAGCTGTTACATGGGGATGTTACAATTCTCCTCCTCTAACAAGAATTCTCGTCCCGAGAATTAAGAGGCAGGCTGAAAGAGAGCGGGATACTCTTCACGAAGACGATCTTCGCGTTCCCAAGTGGCTTCATCCTCAGAATGATTCGAGCACTGAACTTTAAGGAACTTGATCGACTTCTGACGGGTTCGATGCTCAGCTTGATCGAGAATGCGAATCGGATACTCTTGATAAGATAGATCTTCTCGCAATTCTAGCACTTCATGATCCACTGCTCGGTTAGGATCCTTGAAGCAGCGTCAGAGTTGCGACACATGGAAGACATCATGCACCTGAGATAGGTTTGGCGGCAATTGCAATTGATATGCCACTTCTCCTCGACGGGCGAGAATACGGAACGGGCCAATGTAGCGAGGAGCTAACTTGCCCTTGATTCCAAATCGATGAGTGCCTTTCATCGGAGTGACACGAAGGTAAGCTTGCTCGCCAGGTTGATAGACCATTACCTGGTGTTTGCGGTCATAATTGCTCTTCTGACGAGACTGAGCAGTTTTCAAGTGTTCATGGACAATGCGGACTTGCTCTTCAGCTTGCTGAATAATGTCCTGTCCAACGAGTGACCGTTCCCCAGTTTCTGTCCAATTCAGAGGGGTCCGACACTTACGTCCATAGAGAACTTCAAAGGGTGCCATCTTCAAACTAGCCTGATAGCTATTGTTGTAAGAGAACTCGGCATACGGGAGAGATTCTTCCCATTTCTTACCGAATGAGATGACACAATCTCGAAGCATATCTTCCAGCACTTGATTGACTCGTTCAACTTGTCCCTGGAACTGGGGGTGAAATGCGGTGCTGAAGGACAGATGAGTTCCCATAGCTTCTTGGAAACTGTTCCAAAATCTTGAGGTAAAGAGGCTGCCACGATCTGAGCTGATCTCCAACGGAATACCGTGGAGTGACACAATTCGGGAAACATATAAGTCTGCTAACTGACTAGCACTGATTGTCTCCTTGACTGGCAGAAAGTGAGCAACCTTTGACAATCGGTCAATGACGACAAAAATAGCATCATGACCCTTCTGCGATCTGGGAAAACCAGTAATGAAGTCCATTTCGACCTTCTCCCATTTCCATTCAGGAATATCAAGGGGTTGTAGAAGTCCAGCAGGCCTTTGGTGTTCTGCTTTAACGCGACGGCAAACGTCACACTCAGCCACATAGCGGGCAATGTCTCGCTTCATATCAGGCCACCAATATCTCTGTCGAATGTCTTGGTACATCTTGGTACTACCAGGGTGAATTGACAAAGGTGTATCAGGAGCTTCTTTCATGATGCGTGGGGTCATATTCATATTGCCCATTCTAGGAACCACTAAGCGATTCTTGTAGAACAAGGCGCCATCAGCATTAATAGTGAAGAATAAGGGCTTTCCCCTTTTGATATCTCGCTTAATTTTCTCGACCTCAGAGTCAGCTTTCTGTATAAACTTGATGTCATCGTCGAGACTATATTCAACAACCAGGGTATTGAAATGACCCTGTGGAACAATGTGAAGATTCAACTTGCGAAGTTCTTCATAAAGCATAGGTTGCGCTTCCTGAACCATGAGGTTGTTGCAATAAGACTTGCGGCTCAAAGCATCGGCCATTACATTAGCCTTGCCAGGGGTATAAGAAATATCCATGTCATAATCGGCTATTGTCTCGAGCCATCTCTGCTGGCGGAGGTTCAAGTCTGGTTGAGTATACAGATACTTCAGACTTTGGTGGTCCGTGTATATCTCGCAACGATTACCGAGAAGGTAATGTCGCCACAGTTTCAAAGCATAGATAACTGCTGCTAACTCAAGATCATGGGTTGGATACTTATCTTCGTGAGGACGCAACTGACGAGAGCCATAAGCAATCACTTTACGCTCTTGCATTAGGACACAGTCTAATCCTTGACGAGAGCATCACAGTAGATCACGAAGTCTTTGCGGGAATCTGGAGGAGCAAGCACTAGCGCAGATGTCAGCTTATCTTTAAGTGTTTGAAAACTTTCCTGACATTTTTTTGTCCACTCAAACTTAACGCCTTTGTGAAGCAGATCAGTCAGTGGCTTAGCAATGTTGGAGAAGTTCTCGACAAAGCGGCGGCAATAGCTGGCGAGACCGAGAAAACTTCTGACTTGCTTGACATTCTTCGGAGGAGTCCAGTCAAGAATAGCCTGAACTTGTTCTGGGTTAACAGCAATGCCATCTTTAGAAATGACATGGCCGAGATATGTCACTTCAGATAACCAGAACTCACACTTGGAATACTTGGCATATAGTTGATGTTCACGCAGCTTCTCCAGTACAAGCCGAAGATGTTCAGCATGTTCTTCTTCATTCTTGGAATATATAAGGATATCATCCAAATAAACCACGACGAATTTGTCGAGGTAATCCATGAAGATGTAGTTCATTAGTCGAGAGAAGGTTGCTGGAGCATTAGTTAATCCGAAGGACATGACGGTGTACTCGTAGGAACCATAGCGAGTAACGAAAGCTGTCTTCGGAATATCCTCCTTACGAACTCGAATCTGGTGGTATCCCAATCTCAAATCAAGTTTAGAGAACACTGAGGAACCAGCAAGTTGATCATACAGATCATTGATTCTGGGAAGCGGATACTTGTTCTGAATTGTTGCCTGGTTGACGGGTCGATAGTCCTGGACCAGTCGGTTAGTCCCATCCTTCTTCTTAAAAAAGAGAGAAGGTGCTCCCCAAGCAGAGGAACTGGGGCGTATGAAACCCTTCTTAAGTGACTTGTTGATTTCCTCCTTAAGTTCAAGGAGTTCATGCGGCAGCATCTTGTATGGGCGCTTAGCAATAGGAGTGGTGCCTGGTTTCAAGTCGATGACAAATTCAACGGCTCTAACAGGGGGTATCCCTGGAAGTTCTTCTCGAAAGACGTCCGGAAAATCGTGAACGACTGGAACGTTCTCAATTCCCTCAAGAGGAGAAGCGTTCAAAGCATTCAGAGCATATATCTGATTCTCGACATTCTGAATTATCTGAGCTGAGTAGTTGATTGTCTGGTCAGAAGGGTGCGTGAGCTGGACTGTCTTGGCGGCACAGTCTATTAAGGCTTTATGAGCTGTCAACCAGTCCATACCGAGAATGACATCAATGTTGGAAGGCCCGAGCACAATTAGAGAAGCAGGGAAAACTAGACCTCCAATTTCGATTTGGTTGTGGGGGCTTACCATTGTGGTTTGCCACTTGGATCCCGGAGATTGAACCGCTAAAGGAGTGGGCAAATTTTCCATATCTAACCCATGCAACCGCACAAATTGTTGGGACACAAAGGCATGCGACGCTCCTGAATCAAAGAGAACAGACGCTGGCACTAAGTTAACTGGAAGAGTACCCATCACGATTTTAGGGGACTCACGAGCTTCTTCAATCTTGACATGAGTAACTTGACCACAACCCATTGCAGACGGACTGGCATTACGGCTACTAGAGGGATGTTTCCGACGGCCCTTCTTACGGCCAACTGGAGGACGTGATGCATTCTGCGGCTGACCCATGCGACAGTTGAGAGCACGGTGCCCTGGCTGTCCACACTTGTGGCATGAACCATCATTGGGTAAAGGAGCCGTAACAGTTGGTTGGTCATCTTGAATCCTGAGTTGTCTCGGTGGCGGAGGCAGTCGAGGTGCAACATAAGACGGCCTTGGTGTTGGAGCTGGTCGGTGATGTACATTGTGCGGAATCCAGACTTGACGTTTCTGAGCAGGCTGACCCGAAGATGAGCCAATATCTCGAGTACGCTTGAGCGATTCCTGGTACTCAGTCAGAGCAGTTTCAATTCGGAAAGATTGGCTGACAAGCGTTGCAAAGTCTGCAGCTTCATGAATAGCAAGTCCAAGCTTTATATCAGGATGCGTCCTTCACGGAACTTCTCCTGCTTGCGAGCGTCAGTGCAGACGTCATCTTCAGCATAGCGGGATAATTCGAGAAATTTCCTCTGATATTCATCCACAGTCATCTTGCCCTGTGTGAGTTTGCGGAACTCCTTCTTCTTTTGGTCGATCAGACCTTGAGGAATGTGTCGTGCACGAAAGGCTGACTGAAATTCCAGCCAAGTGGTGGCTGTCTCAGCAGGCAGCATACGCCTGTGGCTTTCCCACCATTGAGCAGCTAAACCCCTCAGGTGATACGTCGTATAGGTGACATAACTGTCAGGGACAACATTAGCCGACTACATCTGAAAGGCAATGTCACGGAGCCAATCATCAGCATCCATTGGATCAGTCGAGCTGCGGAAGGTGGACGGATTGAGGCGCACGAATTCTTGCAGAGTTATTGGGGCAGACTGTTGCTGAGCATTCTGAGTTGGAAACTAAGCCATTACTCCAGTCATAAACTGACGATTCAGCTCAAACTGCTGCATCATTGCGGCAATATAGGGTGGAGGTGGAGGATCGTCAGCCATCCTACCAAATCAACAGGGGCAGTTTAGCAAGAACAACTGCATGGTGTATGGAGTTATTCGTGATGTAACATAGGCAATGAACAAAATGTATTAGATACATATTAGTAGTCAATAAAGACATACAGATACATGCACATAGTTGGATTCAAACGGATAGTACGAGCTCGGAAACACTCGCAACTAGACAAACTAGACGGTGGAGAGATACAATAACGAGACATAGCAAAGGCTACACCAACGTCGGAGAAAACCACTGGGGCGAGGAATCTGCAATGAACAACTCAGGGTGCCCTCGATAAAAGGATCCTGCGGTCCGTGAATATTGTGCAGCAGAATCCTGGCCCTCATCTTGAAGAAAGGGGGGAATAATTCAGAACTCCGGATGGATGTAATCACGAGAACCTAATGTTAGAGTTAATAAAAATCGTTAACCCGAATAGAAGATATATCATAGTCCCAGAGTAAAGAAGAGGAATAAAAGATCCTAATATCACCCATTGGCGACGTGGGCCCGTAAGCCACATAGCCATGTTAGTAAAACAGTTTTTGGAGACTAGACTCAACTTCGACAAAGGAGTTGGAAAGGGGGCTACCTACAGGCAGTCGGCTCTGATACCAACCTGTGACGCCCCCGACTTAATCGTGCACTAATCATACACGCAAATGCACACGATCAAGCCTAGGGACTCACTTGAAGATATCACAACACAACTCTAAACACAAAATAAAATAATACAAGCTTTATATTACAAGCCAGGGGCCTCGAGGGCTCGAATACATAAGCTTGCGCATACAAGCGTCAGCGAAAGCATTAGATATCTGAGTACAGATATAAAAGATGAAAAGAAATACCTTAAGAAGGCGAAAACAAACAACGACTCTGATCGAAAGAGGCAAGGCCTCCTACCTGGGAGCCTACGAACTACTCCTGGTCGTCGGCGGTCTCCACGTAGTAGTAGGCTCCTCCAGAAGTGTAGTAGCAGTCGTCGGCGTAAACAGCTGGCCCCGGGGCTCCACCAGCTGGTCGCAGCAATCGGGTATGGGGGAAAAGAATAGCAAAGCAACCGTGAGTAGTCATCCAAAGTACTCGCAAGACTGACATCAGAACTATACTAAGTATGCATCAGTGTCAAAGGAAGGGGGCTATATCTTTGGACTAAACTGCAGAAATGCCAGAACAGAGGGGGAAAGCCTAGCCTATCAAACACTAGCATCTCCAGCGGTCTTGCAGCATTAGAAGAGTGCAGATTAGCATATTAAAATAACAAGCATGTTGAAGCAAATCCCAGAGATCCTTTCTCGACTCCCTGCGAGAAAGCAATCCCGGAGCTTACAATTAATTAACATGTATCCAGTTCAAGTAGTAATAGATCGAGATACAACACTGAGCGTCCTGTTACCGTGGACACGGCTATTCGAATAGATAACTTCCCTTCAGGGGTGCACTACTGTTACCCAGCACGCTCGATTACATCTGGCCGGACACACTTTTATCGGGTCATGCCCGACCTCGGGTAATCGACACGACGTAGTCCTACCTAGGCTCAGCAGAGAGGTCCCCGCCGGTCTACATCCTAAGTGCGAAGGGGTCATGGGCCATCGCCATTTGCACTCCAGGTCGTTGTGCGCAGGGTTAGATCCAGGCACCACCTCTATCATGGATGGCGCCGATCCTGCCGTGCCACAAGGCTGAACTGGACGTCTGACAAAGCTTTCAGCTGATACATACGGCGCCGAGGGTCCCATAACCATTATCCCACGTGGTGGTAGTGTGTATAGGGCCAACGACCCACTCAGATCAATACCCAAATCCGTTATCGCATTATTAGGAGCTCGCGGTGACGATCAGTACTCCTGTCGTCCCGTCTCGAGGAAGTGCAACAAGGGCCAGGCCCATCCCTCTCGCACTACTAGGAAAAGGGGTGCTAGTGGCGCACCTGTTTTCGCTACTAATGGCGCACTACAGGTGCGCCACTAGCACCACGCCATTAGAATTTTTTACTAATGGCGCACCACTGGTGCGCCATTAGTATCTGGTATACTAATGGCGCACCATGCAGTGCGCCATTAGTATAGCCCACGGTGCGCCATTAGTATGCCTCCCAGGGGCCATATTTACCCATGTGCTTTGGCATACTAATGGCGCACTGGTAGATGATGCGCCATTAGTGTGCTCTGGCTTACTAATGGCGCACTATGTGGTGGTGCGCCACTAGTATGAATATTAGGGATTTTTTTTTTCGTTTCTGATATTTTCACAGGTTACAAAATATATTATTTGACAGAATATAGCTAGCACCACACAGCAACAGCAGATTCATCGAATACAATAGAAGATTAGTCTCCGAATACAATTCATCATATTAGCTAGTCTCCGAATTCAAAAGACCGAACAAAGTTAGAACATTTACAAGTCTCGAGCTAGACCGCGAGTAGCGAGTTTGTCCACATTACAAGTCGATATCGATCATCTAAACTACCATCACATAGAAGAGAGCTGCGGTCATCACGATGAGCATCATCGCGATGAAACTGGTCTTCATCCGGTTCCTCCTCCGCTCCCTCCTCTCTCCCGCTAGATAGTGCGCGTATCTAGCTTCCGCCTCCGCCCTAGTGGTGTACCCTTTGTAACTGTTACCGCTGAAACGGTAAACCTGTTTCCGACACTCCTCCCAGTCGTCGTAGACTCCGGGAACCTTACCCTTGTACACGACATACGACGGCATCTCTATGCACTAGACAAACAAAACGTTAGTAGCAATTCACAGACAATACATAAGCAATATATAAGTATGCAACAAAAGGATCGGAAGAGAAAAGCAACACATTAATAGCACGATTCGTGGTCCTACTAATAAATAGCATCGATTATATAAGTTGAACGACTGTCCAAACTAGAGAGCTAATCGATATTTCAGAACTACATACCATCACTACTTTCGACTCGACTCAGGGACCGGAGCGTGGATGAAGCCGCCGTCTATCGTGATGGTCATGAAATCGCGGTCGTTGTCAGCCTGCATTTGTAGCGTTGTTTCTATGTCACTGTTGGACGGTTGATATCTAAGGTAGAACTGCCCCGAGGTACGAAGGACATCTTGATGGATGATTTCCGCAAACTCCGACTGGATGCGAAAGAATTCTTGTCTGATGACCGTGTCCTGGATTGCCGACAAGCTTGCGGCCCAATCTTTGAGATTATTTGGTAGCAGAAGGTGATCATGGTCCCGCACGATCGCCCGCATGTGATGGAGGGCGTAGTAGGCATCCTTCTGACCGCCAGGCGGCTGCTTGACGCAGGGGAACGTCGTAGTGTGGGCGAACACGTGCTTGCCGTACCTACAAATTGGCCTGTTGAAGGTGCCTCCAGATCTGGCGTAGCCGGGGAGAACATCATCAAGAACTTTCTTGATATTTGTGTAGTCTTTCTTCGACTGACGGTCCGAGTCAAAATACGTGGCCATGGAATATTTCGGGCTTAAGAGGATGAGTGTGCAATGTGTGTCACTGCACAAAACACGGAATGTTAGAAAAAAAAGAACGATCGAAATCTAAGAAATCATATGTTACGGGGCGATGAGGGGATGACTTACTCGGTAAAGTAAGTCACGAGGAAGTTATCCTTATCTGGGTTCGCCAGAATGATGCCTTCGAGGTATGAACTCGCGACTTGCCGGTCCCCAGCGCTGCCCAAGATCTTGGCACGCATGTAGAAGGGGTCGACTATCACGATGTCCGGGGTCTTGTCTCTAATGATCCGCATCTCCATACTCAGTGAAAATAGCCGAACGAAGGTGTAGTGCAGCGGATGAAGGTTAAACATAGCGAAGATGTCATCAAACCGCAGGACGATCATACCCCCGATGGCGCTATCCACAAAGCCCTTGCCCTCTGGCACCTTGGCCACGAAAACCGGGTATGCCACATCATTCTCTCGGAGACGCCGCTTCTCCAAAGAAAGAACACTGTCATGCAGACTCCGCATAGCACCGGTTGCAGCATTGAGCAGATTAGTCGGTAGCATCGGCCTACCCGCCACATGCACCCTCCTCGAGATATCCTTAGGTGAAGGTGGCCCGTCCTGAGCACGGATCGTACTCGGTGCCGGCTGGCTCGCACCCTTAATCTTTCTTTTCCGTCCCTTCTTCTGCTGTAATGGGATCGAGTTCTGCTGAGAGACCGCCTTCTTGAGTGTGTTGGGGCTGATAATATTTCGCACCTCGGCTATCTGAGGCTCGGTGAAGGCGGCAGCTGGAGGCGTCTCCTGAGAACTGAACGCCAGACGACGCCTGTTGCAATTGGGTTTCTCCGCGGTACCAGCTAGATCGCGATCGTCTTTTGCATGGTTGGGTTCTTGAGAAGGAGGCCCCAAGAATTCATCATCGTACCCATGTTTGTTGAAGTACTTATCGACTTTGGTAAATGTACCGTCGTCGTCGTCGTCGTCCGGATCCTGTGCCATATGCATGCCCGGATCCTGTGCCATATGCATGTCCGGCATGTCCGGTAGCGTTGCGGCGGTCTTGCCATGGCTTGGCGCCGGCACGACTGGCGGTGTTGTCTGTGGGGTGGTGTCCCCCGCCCCCAAACGAATCTGGCTCTTTGGCCAAAGCAGGGGCCAGCTTAAGCAGGCGCTGAGGGTCATCACATCATCTTCGTCGGCCCCAGCGGGTCAAAACGGAGGTAACAAGTCGTCGCAGCCCCGCAGCACCCGAACCAGTTGAACCCTATACACGGTGGGTGGCATCGGATTACCGTGGAACACGCGGCTGCCCGGTTGAATGATTCTGGCCTTGGCGACATCGATCAGCTCGCCGTCCACGAAGTGCAGAAGAGTGCATGGAACGTCGGCGATGCCCTGCGAAAACATATAGGGCGTCAGGGATGCCCAGTCAAAGGCAAGGAGATGAAGTCATCGGCCGAGAGGCTTAATTAGTTACCGTGATGGCGTCGAGCTCGGCTAATGTCGAGGCACCGCCAACGGCGGGCGTGCAATTGACGGAGGGGCCGCTTGCTGCCGAGGTGCCGGCCGGCGTATTCTTCCCACACCCGGGTGCATTAAGCTGCAATGCCGGCGCCGCCGCGGGAGACACCAATGCCGCCTCCGCCGGAGACACCAATGGCGCCGCCGCGGGAGACACCAATGGGGACACCGCGGGTGACACCAATGCCGCCTCCGCCTGAGACACCAATGGCGCCGCCGGCGCGTTGCGCGAGTTGCTGCCCGTGAAGCTGGGAATCGGGGGCGGCCCCTGTTGGCCGCCTGCCACCCACGCCTGCAGCCCAGAAACCAAGGTAGGTATAATGGCGGTGATCGTCGCTCCCAGTTGGTCTCGCACTTGCTCTTCGACGATCTCCGGAATCCGCGCCACTTGTGCCTTGAGTTGTTGAACCTCGCGCTGCTGGCTTTCCGAGCTGGTCTTTCTCTCCTTTCGCCCAGCGGTATAGTATTCCGACCATTTCGTGGACAAGCCTTTGCCGGCCACACGACCAGCTGACGACGGCTTACTAAGCTTATCCTTGTTTTTCATTATGTTCAACGCCCTATTTAAAGGGGTGTCAAAAGGGGAGCTCTGAGACGACCCCGCGCTACTGCTTTCAGTGTCCTGCGGAAGGAACGTGAACCATTTAGAAATTTGGCTTCATTAATTAGAATGCAACCATATGGAGCTAATTACGCGGGGGTGTATTCCTTACCAGAACACGCTCAAGCGCCTTGGTCTTCGGATCCGTGGTAAGCTCCTTGGTTACCGGGTCAATCTTGTACCGGGCCCTGACATAGTTCCTGGTCTGCTTGTCACGGTATTTCTCGAAGCGGGGCGGTAGGCCTTGCTCGGCACGCTCCGCGTCCTCCTTGTCCCATATAGGTTCCGCCACTCTGTAACCGCCGGGACCGAGTTTGTGGACCCCTAAGTTCAAGTCCCGCATATCTTTCCCCCACTGACTTGATTCCCCGGATGCGTTGCTCTCGCACTTGATCTTGAACTCCCGGTAGTCATCTTCGCTGATCGAAGGATTTTTCTCCTTGATCTTCTCATAACTATCACCTTTTTCAATCATGCTCTTCACCGCGCCTCTCCAAGTAGCCAGGGCCTTGCTCATCTTCGTGAGGGCGGCACTGTTCACTTTATTCCCTGAGAGGCGTGTGTTTGCGAAGTCACCGGGGAACTTGTATCGTTCGTGCAGCTTCGTGAAGAGGAGGTTGCGCAAATTCCCTCGGTCACGATGCCTTAGGTTCTCGGTGTTGATCGAGACAGTGCTCCGGAGAATGCACCCGAGCTGAACCGAGTACCCCTTGATTATTTCTTTGGGCGCCGTTGGATGCCCCTCGGAGGACACTTCAGTAAATTCCTCCTTGACGGTGCCGAGCATGTTCGGGCGCCGGTCCTTCCATTGCCTCTTCGGTTGGCTGCCATCTGCGCGTGCGCCGCCATCATCAGTGGTGGCATCCTCGGCGGCACCATCAGTGGTGTCATCCCCGACGCCACTAGGGGTTGTGTAGTCGGGATCGGTGTCTTCTGCGGCGTCCTCATAGCGGTGAGGGTCTCCCTCCATCTCCTGGGACAGCTCCCAGAATGGCTTGCCGCCTGAACCGCCGACCTCATCGTTGTCGGCCATGTTCGCTCTAAATAGGAAAAAAGTTTGGACCTGTTAGTGTGTTGTTTCTAAGGTCCAAGTCCCTTCCTAACCCCCTTCTTCTTGTCTCCTCTCACTATCTCTCTCACACACATGTAGTTTATCGAGTGATGGACAAAAAAACAGTTGATCCTACTTAATTAAGTACTAAGATACCCCGGCCCATGCATTAGTCGCAAGTACCCCATATGTCCTATTTTTAGCAAAGTCATGCTAAAATTCACGGAAAATTTCAGCATGACCTTTGCTGAAAATAGGACATATGGAGTACCCGAATTTGCCGGAACGGAAGTTAATCGACATTCCAGCAAACTCAAGGGCCTCTCGGGGTACCTGCAAAATCATTATCCAAGGGTTATATACGCTGGCACTGGTTATATCTCTGCTTTGCCATTGTGAAATCTGTAGCCAAGGGTTATATACGCTGGCACTTTGTGTACTATGTTCGGAGGTCCAGTTAAATCATATAATATAAACTCTTCCGCCAATCGGCTGTTAACTTGATGTAGGTGAAGAGCCATCAGCAGCTATGTTGTGTTTGGCAAGTCACCTGCTAACATACTCAATGGTGCAACCCTCTTTGACAGTAGTCATCTACACACATTATCATAGAAATGAAAAAGAAATATTCTACTTTGTTCTAATTACTGAATGATCTGCTGCTTTTGAAATATGCCTATTTTTTTTTACTTTCTCTATGGTTTCTATCTTTTCTGATAGGTCAAAGCTAAGAAGGAAACATTTTCTACCTTTGAAGAGTTATTGGAGAAGTCTGAAAAGCCTTTACTGGTCGACTTCTATGCAACTTGGTAAGTGACCCACTAGCAAAGCTACTGCTCCTGAATGTATATATGGCCTAATACATCGCTTCTCTATACTAGATATACTATGAATTATGTCCATCATCATTGTGTTAAACCTTATGGAGCCAAGTTCGGTGGTGGCATGTCCTGTTCCTACTCAGAAAAATAATAACATACAAAAGGGCAGAAACACACATGATGATTCACACAAAGACAATTGTTTCAGACATAAATTAAAGAGCTCAAAGCTATAACTTACCACTATAGTTGTACAAGCTGCGAAAATTATGGCGTCGAAAAGAGTGGCTGACAAACTCCCCTAGCTGTTTGCTGATGTTTCTGTAAAATGAAAAGATAATAATATTCTAGGATTTATATGTGTAAATTTCACTTTAGAAAAATAAAAATAGATAGCAGGTAGATGTTACAGAAACTACAACCTAGAAAAATTAAATAGCAAGTAGATGGATGCTGGCACTTTACTGCATGCATACATTCCTCAATCAATACCATTGCTATGTTTGGTTGGTTTATACTGTCCGAGTTGTACTGACTGGTAACTAGTAGTTTAGTTTGTCAAATATTCCATGGCTTAATACTTTGATTCAAGAGCTGGCTATGTATGAATGGACGGATGTGTCTCATTGATTCAGAGCTGCTGCAGATTCAGTCAGTAGCAGTAGCAGTGTCAACTTGTTCAGTTAGCACAGATCTGCGTTATGCTACATATATATATATATATCTATTTATTTTTGTTTGTTGATGAAAGGTTAATGGATGATGCTTTCCTGTGTTGGTGACACAGAGAAAGAACTAGTGCACTGTGTTGTTGCAACTACACTACACTACACAGAGAGCTAGGTAAATTTTTTGTGTAATCTTGAGGCATGCCCTCTTCCTCCTCTCCATAGTCCAGAAGATCAAAATCTAGTAGCAGCGGAAATTGAGACACGGTGTTACTCCCGTTCTTGGGGCATATGGTGCATCAGTACAACTCATGTGGCTAGTCCACCGTATGTGCCCCAAACTTACTTTTGTGTAAGGGTTGCCATTATGTTCCAAGGTAAGTAACAGGAAATAAGTTTTGCTATCTAACTCAAGGCATTTTTGTTAATCTACTTCTGTTTTGCAAATCTTAATAAATAAAAACCTGTAAAATAAACATAAGCGGCACAAATTGAGAAGTACAACAGAACCAAATGAGTGGGAGGGGGGAGTGGTGGCTACCTGCCTATGGAGTGGTCGCCGGCGTTGCTCCTGGGATGGGGGTCCTGGACCGGCGGTGGAGACGGGCTGATCTGCTGCAGAGGAGGGGGCGCACGGTGAGAGAGAGAGAGGGAGGGAGGGAGAGAGAGAGGGAGGGAGGGAGCGGGAGGCTTACCGGAGCGGGAGGCTTACCGGAGCGGAGGGGGTCGCCGGAGATGAGCAGGTAGGGGGCGGCGCGGCGGGCGGTCGCGGGAGAGGCGCTCGATCTGCTGCAGAGGAGGGGCGCGCACGATGAGAGAGAGAGAGAGAGAGAGGGAGGGAGGGAGAGAGAGAGGAAGGGAGGGAGAGGGAGGCCACCGGAGCGGAGGGGGTCACCGGAGACGAGCAGGTAGGGGACGGCGCGGCGGGGCGGCGGTGGAGCGGGCGCGGGGGGCGAGGGGGATCTGGCGAGGGAGAGGGACAGCGCGAGATGGACAGAACGCACCTACACACAGAGGGGGGAAGGTTAGCAATGGCGCACCATCTAGGGGTGCGCCATAAAAACATGAATAGCAATGGCGCACCTTCCCCTGGTGCGCCATAAAAACAGTGATAGCAATGGCGCACTTTTAAGGGGTGCGCCATTACTATTAGTACTAATAGGTTAAAACAATTGCGTGTGTGGCTATGGACAGAACCACTTACATGGCCTAGTGGTTGGTCCCTTGATACATTAAGCAAGTCACCCGGCCGGCCAGGTTCGAATCTTGGCAACCCCATTTTTTGCACCTTTTTTAAAATTTTATTTTAACCTTATGATAAACACCCAAACACTTTAAAATAAACACATGGCAATTTTAATATAATATAAAGTAATATAATATATGTTTAAAAGATCTTTAATAATATTTCTAATTAGACCACGTACTTAAACCATTGTGATAATTTAAGATTTGAGATAAAAGAAAAGGAAAATGCAAATGGAGTGATAAAACCATTGTGCAAAGATTTAGAATTAGATGACATGGTTGAAATCAAGTGATACATGTAATAATTTAGTTGCATGTAATAATTGAGCTTGCCACTGACACACACACACGTGGCCGACACGTCGTGATTCGATCTTAGCTATCTTTTCACAATCTTCTTGCCCTTCTTTCTCGCGGTTGAATAATTTAGCCCCGGAACCCCTTGAATTGATCATCTCTTGAACGGACGTCCTTTAGGTAGGGTGGTCCTGCTTCTTCTTGTGGTGTATGGTACTTCATCGTCGTCGTCATCTTCCATCTTCGGGTCGCCGTACTTGTCGAAGTCTTGCTCATTGGCGACTCCATCCATTCCGATGATGTTCCTTTTGCCTCTCCTCATGACAACATGACTGGGCTTTGGCAGGTCGGTAATGAAGAAGCATTGGTCCACTTGGGAAGCTAGTACCCATGGCTCATTTTTCGCGGTGACGTTTGCGCCCGCGGTCTTGGATTTGGCTTCGGGTATAACCATGGTGGTGAAATACCGGTCTTCTTTTAGGACGCTCTTGGCCCATCTGACACGGAACATCGGGACCTTCTCTCCAGCGTAGCTCAGCTCCCAGATCTCCTCGATCCTTCCGTAGTATCTGTCCTTGTCGTTACCGGTGTAGGATTCCATCGTTACCCCGGAGTTCTGATAATCGCTCTTCATGTCCTTTCCCTCTGTGTAGAATGTGTAGCCGTTGATATCGTACGCCTCATACGTCATCAGGTTGTGCTCGGCGCCCTGTGACAAGGCGAATATGAGTTTTTCTTCCGCGGAAGAATCCTCATGTAAAGGGTACGACAGAAGCTTCTCCTTGAACCAACGCGTGAAACATGAGTTGTGCTCTTTGATTATATCTCCGTCCGTCCTCTGTTGGCCTCAGTCATTGTACGTCTTCTCAATAAAGGTTTTGTGCTCTACCATCCAAGGATCGACCACGTCTATGTGTTGTAGCGCGACTAGGTTTGCTCTTTCAAAGTCGGCGAGTCGACCCTCGAAGTCGACATGCATTTCGTGGCGACCCTCGCGGTGACCCCATCCAGCGAGCCTGCCGAGGTGCCTGTTGACGGGCAGACCAACGGGGTTCTCGATGCCTAGATAATTCGTGCAGTAGGAGATGCACTCTTCGGTCAGAAAGCCCCTGGCTATGCTTCCCTCTGGACGTGACATGTTGCGAACGTATCCTTTGATGACACCATTCATCCTTTTGAACGGCATCATGCTGTGCAGGAACGTCGGCCCGAGTTGGATGATATCCTCCACGATATGGACCAGCAGATGCACCATAACGTCGAAGAATGCGGGAGGGAAGTACATCTCAAGCTCGCATAGTATCACCACGATCTCTTCCTGTAGCCTTCTAAGTTGCCTCACGCCAACCGACTTTCGAGAGATGACGTCGAAAAAGTTGCATAGGCCAAATAGCGTTTCACGGACGTGCGCGTCCATGATCCCACGGATTGCAACTGGAAGTATCTGCGTCATCAGCACGTGACAGTCGTGAGACTTCATCCCGCTGAACTTCTGCTTTGCTGAGTCTAGGTATCTGCTTATCTTCCCCGCGTAACCGTAAGGAAGTTTTACTCCTGCGAGGCAGGTGAAAAACTGCTCGATCTCCTCCTGACTTAGAGTGAAGCACACGGGAGGGAAGTCATTTCCGATCTTCTTGGCCTTTTTGCCTTTGCGACGACTTTCCGTGTCCATCGCCTCATCATCATCATCATCATCATCATCATTAGCGTGAAGCTCCTCCCTGATGCCCATTGATTTCAAGTCTGCCCTTGCTTTCGGCCCATCTTTGGTCCTCTCTGGCATGTTGAGCAGGGTACCAAGCAGACTCTCGCACACGTTCTTCGTGATATGCATGACATCAAGGCTGTGAGGCACACGGAGGATCTTCCAGTACGGCAAGTCCCAGAAAACAGACCTCGTTTTCCATACCTTCAGCAGCGGCTCTGGCGCCTTTCGCTTCTTTCCCGACGGTGGCACCTTTCCCGGCTCTGGCGCCTTTCCCGGCGGTGGGCACTCTTTCCAATTTTTCAACAGCTCGTCTATTTCCTCGCCGCTCCTCGTACGCGGGCGTCTTCGGGGTTCGGTTTCACCATCGAACAGATCCTTGCGTTTTCTCCATGAGTCATCGTCGCGAAGCCACCTTCGATGTCCCATGAACACGGTTTTTGAAGATCCGGGATCTCTATCTAGCTGGCGATACGTTGTGTCATCCATGCACCTGACGCATCCAGAAAATCCTTGGACCACCTGCCCCGCGACATATCCGTAACCGAGATAGTCGTGCACCGTCGTGAGCAGTGCGGCTCTCATAGGGAAATATTCTTTCTCTACGGCGTCCCACGTATTGGCTGGCGTTTTCCACAGCATGTCTAGCTCCTCTTTCAGCAGCCCCAGATACAGATTGATGTCGTTCCCTGGTTGTTTCGGCCCTTCAATTAGCATACTCATGTGAATGTACTTCCTCTTCATGCACAACCAGGGGGGAAGGTTGTACATCCACACAAACACAGGCCAGGTGCTATGTGTGCTTCTCTGGCTGCCAAACGGATTGACTCCATCGGTGCTCGCGCCCAGCACGATGTTCCTTGGATCGTCCCCAAATTCTGGGTGTTCGAAGTTCAACGCTTGCCACTGGCTCGCATCCTTAGGGTGACTCAGCATCTTGTCTTTTTTATTTATCTCCGGATCATTTCCGTCATCTTCTCGCTTCTTCTCCTCCCTATCCGCGTGCCAACGCAGGAGCTTTGCTGCCTTAGGGTCCCCGAAATACCGCTGCAGACAAGGAGTGATCGCAAAGTACCACACCACTTTTCGAGGAGCTTTCTTCCTCTTCTTGTATCGAGTGACGCCGCACACCGGACATATGGTAGACTTCGCGTGCTCGTCCCGATAAATGATGCAATTGTTCATGCACACATGGTATTTCACGTGCGGTAAATCGAGAGGACACACGATTTTCTTTGCCTCCTCGAAACTGGTCGGGCACTTGTTCCCCTTGGGAAGACGTTCGTGCCAGAATGACATGTTCTCGTCGAAGCATGCGTCGGTCATTTTGTGTTTTACCTTCATCTCCAGAGCCATGAGCGTTACTTTCAGGCAGGTATCCTCGGGCCTGCATCCTTCATACAATGGAGTAACCGCGTCTATCTCCAGTTGATCCAGCTTGGCTTTCTCTCGGGCGGCAGCTCTTGCGTTATCCGTCTGCTTGAGAAGCAGCTCTTGAATATGAGGGTCCTGCACCCAGCCCATCGATGGTCCATCGTCGTCTGCTCCGGCATCTTCATCTTCATGATCATGCCCTTCGTCTTGATCTTCCTCATCATCATGTCCGGCATCTTCTACATGATGACTGTGTACTGCATCACCGTCGTGATCATGTCCTGGAGATTCTTCATCTTCTCGCCCGCCCTCGCCGCGGTGGTTGTCTTGCTGCCCTTCCTCATTTCTTGCCCGGCCCCCATGGACGACTTCATAGTCATCTTCATCACCTTGCCACCGATAGCCATCCATGAAACCACGCAAGAGCAGGTGGTCCCGCACCTGCCCGGAATCCGGGTCCCCAATAAGGCTCTTCAGCTTGCATCTTCGACACGGACATCTTATCTCCGTCTCATTCTTTTGAAGTATCTCGGCCTTCGCGGAGCTCAAAAACCTATTCACGATGCCTTCGGTCATCGTGCGGACCATGGTCGCCTGCGGGGTAGAGCAAAACGATATTTTAGAACCAAGAAAAAATTTGGCATGACTTTGCCTAAAAATAGGACCAAAAAGAATGCATAGTGCCAAATTCTCGCCGAAACGGAAATGAATCAACATTCCGGCAAAATATTGGCAACTATCGCA
Organism: Elymus sibiricus; assembly: GCA_039707655.1. Lineage (NCBI taxonomy): Eukaryota > Viridiplantae > Streptophyta > Magnoliopsida > Poales > Poaceae > Elymus > Elymus sibiricus. Next base: position 70,245,220 of record CM077674.1, read on the forward strand.
TTTCAAATACCGGTACCTGCAAACACAAACATATATGCAACACCACAAACATATGCAACACCACAAACATACATAGATCTAGCAAGGCCATAAAAAGTGCATGTGCACGTTGTTGGAGCGAGGGAGAGAAAAAAAGTAGATCTACAACATAAAGATAGCTTTCCCCATACTTACCTATCAAAAAAAGGTAATTTAACCACCTAATTTTGATGAATCTATGGTGCAAATGAGGTGAGGAGGAGGAGGCAGCCGACACAATCTTGGAGGAGGAGGTGGAGAGAATGAAGTGGGGAAAGTGAGTGTGTAGGTGTGGCTGTCCAAAATATCTAGCTGGTCCCAGGTTACTAATGGCGCACCACCCATATATGCGCCATTAGTAACCCTGGTTACTAATGGCGCACCAGCTTGAGGTGCGCCATTAGTAGTTTTGCAAAAAAAAAAAAAAAAAATTAGTAGTGGCGCACTGTGTTGGAGGTGCGCCATTACTAGTTAAACTAGTAATGGCGCACTCTTCCCTGGTGCGCCATTAGTATTTTTGGAAAAATGAAAAAAAAACATTTGTCACTAATGGCGCACCATGGGTCTGGTGCGCCATTAGTGTCTACCACACTAATGGCGCACCAACTCATGGTGCGCCATTACTATATAGTAGTGGCGCACCACATGTCTGGTGCGCCCTTAGTAGCCATATCATCTATAGCCCTTTTCCTAGTAGTGTCGAGGGCGGTCTCTGCCTGCCCGGTTGCGATTCGTAACTATCTCGCGGGTACCCTCATGGTCAACCCGACTTCACATCTCTCGCGGGTACCCCTCGAGGTTGACCCGGCTTTATTCAGTAAATGTAGTAAACTCCCGGTAACTGTGTGTTCAGAACATCAAGGAGGAATCCGAGGAATCACCCTCGTTGGATTACTACTCGATGTACTCCGTCAAAGAGAATCAGGAGAAATCACCCTCGATGGTCCACACTTGAGGGGTTGCACGACAGAAGCTCCATCGGAGGTGGAGGAAGAGGAATCACCCTCGGTAGTCCACACTCGATTAACTATACTACAGAGGCATCATCGGGAGTGGGTGAAGAGGTATCACCCTCGTCACTCGAGGATAACTCTGTAGAGTCGATCAACTTAGGGGGTGTGCGGTGCTATGCTGGTCTCAGCCCGACGATCACTTCGATCGGGGCACTAGTAACTAAGCGGGGCAACTAGAACAAAGGAGAGGGGCCACAGATGGAGTTCATCCAACCTATACTAAGCATTTTAGGATATCAGGTAAAGTATAAACAGAGGTTACAATAAACAGGCTATGCAGCAGAATAGGAGAAATCAATTACAGTAGCGAAATCTAATGCAAGCATGGGGGAGAAGGAATGGGCGATATCGGAATGATCAAGGGGGTTTGCTTGCCTGGAAGCTCTGCTGAAAAGGAAGGAGGGTCGTCGGTGACGTAGTCAATCACAGTGGCAGCATCGGTCTCGGGGTCTACCGGAGAGAAGAGGGGGAAGAAACAATAAATATAAAGCAAACAAATGCAATCACAGATGCATGACATGGCAATACGCGGTGCTAGGTGTGACCTAACGCAGTGCTACACGTGGCAGACGAAGCGGGAAATTAACTTTAACGTTTTCCCGGTTTCGGACGTCTGTCAGACAAGTGAACCGGAGGGGATGGTTCCATGTTCGGTATGATAGAGGTACGTGACAGATGAACGGAGTGCATATTCGGAATCGTCTTATTTTTCTGAGCGTTTTTCATATATAAATTATTTTAATCCGAGTTACGGTTTATTTTATATTAATTTTCAAAATTTTAATCATTTTCTGGAATTAATTTTCTCTCCCTAATAATAAAGCAGCTACCGCTTCTGTCGTACGTCGTCGAGGCTATTTTGCAAAAAAGCCCCTTTGTTTCTCAGGAATTAACCCGCAGTACTATCTTAAGTTAAAAAAACGTATCGCTTTTACAAAATCCCCCCTCCCTGCAGCGTCTTCTTATCCACAGAGTAGACGCCGCGGCGCAGGTCGTCGACGGCTGGCGCTCCGCTGCCGGGTCGAGCCAGAAGGTAGCCGGTGCTCCTGTGGCACCGGTGGCCATAGGCGGGTCGCGGCTGGACGCCGAAGATGGCCGGAGGCTCGAGGGGCTCGGGCACGGCGTCGCTGCGCTTGCGGGAGGCAGGCGCGGCGGTCGCCGGCGGTGGCGACTCCGGTGACCGGCCAGCGGGCAGGGCGGCGAGCTCCTGTTGAGGCGGGTCGAGGCTGCGCGATGCCTCCGATTCAATACGTAATGTCACAGCAACTGAAAATAAATGCAAAATATACTTGCACTCCATCCTGAAGGATGCGGCCAACTCAGCTGGTCTACTTCAGCTGCAAAACTAGATTGCTACCAGAATAATAGTCCAACCTCGCTACTTCGAACACGATCCCATCGACTTTTATACATCGATGGCCTTGCCGTATCAGAAGGCAACAAGCAAACGGAAACCGAAGGAAGGAGTTAACCCGAAAGTGGGAAGAGGGAGCAAAGAAATAAAATCTGCAGCGAGATGGCAAACCCGCGAATAGCACAATCGCCATCGGGCCATTGCATAAACACCTGCCGGTCGCAGGGGAGGACGGGCACCAACGGCCGGCGAACTGAGAGACGGCGGCGGCGCGACGACGTCCGGGGGAAGAAGGGACCGACGTGGTGGCCCACGCAGCAAGAGGGTGGACCTGCCGGTCGCGGGGGAGGGCGGGCACCAACGGCCGGCGAACTCAGAGACGGCGACGGCGCGACGATGTCCGGGTTTGGTGGTGGCATGCGTGCGTGCTCCCTGCCTTGGACGCGGAAGGTAGATTGGGCGCTGAGCGTGCGCGTGGAGGAAGGAGGAGGGGAGGCTCGGGTGTGGTGGTCTCGATCCGATCTGGTATGGGAGAGAAGGAGGAGTGGGGAGAGAAGAGGAGCAGCAGTGAGCGGCCGAGATGATAAGGTTGGACGAGAACAGCGGTGCCCACATGAGACGGGCCGGTTACAGCTGGATATAGGACACCCGGGCGACCTGGAGTGGACATGACACGGAGCAATATACGTAGACGTGGACTCAGGAGGTACACGCTCCTTTTTTTTACATTTTTTTTTTCTTATTGAAGATATTTGCATCTGTTTGTGTTCTTGACCGACTACATAAGTCAGGACGTCCAATGAAGTAAATACATAAATTATACAAGTGCATAATAAACATATATGCCTAGACGTCCAATGAAGTAAATGCATAAATTACTTTCAGGCGTTGTTGATTCCGACTTATACAAGTGCATAATAAACCATCAACGCAAAACATAGTCATTTACATGTCATGGCCATAAAGTCTTTAATTGTTCTCAATAAAGTTGTTGTTCCGGATCAGGAAACATGCCATGCTTGATGTCTCTGGAGAAGTTGTTTTTTTAGAGAAGTCCCTGAAGATGGTTATGTTGAAGGTGGTATGGAGGAACGATGCAACCACTTTATACATCATTTTGACCCAGACATTGATGCTATGGAGAAACAAGAACAATTGCGGTATGGAGGAACGATGCAACCACTTTATACATCATTTTGACCTAGACATTGATGCTATGGAGAAAGAAGAACAATTGCATCCAGATAAAATTACTTTGGAAGCACTGCCTATACGACATTTTTATTTTCTGATGTCTGTGCAATGGTTAATCTACCGGTGTGGTATGCTTTGTCACTAGGCATCGACAGAATGATCTACAACGTCGAACTGAGTCGGACGAAAAACATGGATGAATTCATCACAAGCGTCGCTATCGACGCAAACATCACCATTCACTGAAATAATATTTCGCTGGTATTGGGGTACCACTTCACTCCTAACCATCTAACTAGAGGTTGGTTCTCAGGGTTAAAGCGAATCTGACCAATCCACGTATGGCCACACATACATGCACCGGAGTAATGGCCATTAAAGAAGGATATGCGTTTTTTCTATACCTCGGCATGCGCCTCCCTGCCCCCGCCATGCTACCCTGATGGGTGTTTTGGTGAACACATCAATTTTCTCTCCGCACGTGCATTTTTGCTATGGAAAAAACAAACTCTTCCAAACCAAACAAACAACTATCTCTAGAAAAATTCAACATAGTAAAAATCCGGTTGCATTCAAATGTTTGAAAACTCTAAAAAAATAATTATTAAACTCTCAAATAGTATAGAACATTCCAATGTATGTATGTCCCACTAAAAATAAATTCACCACTCATCTTCCACCCGGTGATAGTGCTAAGCTGAAGGAGACGACATCGAAGGATACCACTACGACTTTCTTAACTCTATACTCCATGGTCCGGAAACAGACAATCATTATTTAATTTCCGGCACTGAGCGTCTGTTTTTTAAGATAATAAGCATTTCTAATTGTGCTTGATTTCAAAAGTATATTCATATTTAAAAACTGTTCACACTTTTTAAGAAATGCTAAAAATCCCAAAATTTGTTCCAATTAAAAAAATAAAAAAATCACAATTTTTTAAAAAATTAAAAAAAAGTATGTGTTCAGAAAATGTTCAGCTTCAAAACATGTTCCAATTCTAATAAAACATAAAAACTAAACAAATATTCTTGATTTCCCTAAAAGCAAAACATAAAACTGATTGACAGACTATTTCATGCACCACTACTCTTCAAGCAGAGGAAGGATGTCTTCTTCACGTCCACACTTCGCCGGAATTGGATATAAGAAATGACACGTGACGTGATTGCACAATTTTTTCGCCCGTTGCAACGCACGGGCATTTGTACTAGTAATTATTTAAATTAACATTATCCGAAACAGTACTGCTGACGTCAGCATGACGTCACTGTGACGTCAGCAGTGAACAGGACCAGTGGGTCCCACCTGTCAGTGTCTAATTATTTTAATTAGGGTTTAATTAAGTTAATTACAGATTAATTAGGTTAATTAAATAATTAGTTTAATTAAACAAAATTAATGAATGAATTAATTAATGAATTAATTAATTATTAATTATTTTATTTATTTATTTTTATTTTTATTTTTATTTATTTATTTATTTTTATTTTATTTTCTTTTTCGTTCTAACTGGGCTGGGCCCAATGGTCAGAGGCATAGCCGGACATGTCCGCCCGTGGCCGTTCGGGGGTCGGACATGTCCGGGCCACGCGTGTGCGCGCGGGCACAGACGGGCGCCGGACACGTCCGGTCCGGCGCGTGTGCGCGCGCGGACACAAACGACTGCGGCCAGTGGCGAGGCACGGGCGAGGCCGGCTAGGGGAGGCGGCGCGCGGGCGGGGTGCGTGCGGGGCTGACGGCTGCAGCCGGCGAGGCAGCCGCGACGGGCAAGCGCGGGCGCGAGCAGCGGGCGGAGGCGGGCGCGCGCTGGCGAGCGGGCGAGGCCAGACGGGCGGCGGCGAGCACGAGCGGCTCGGGGGAAGCAGGGGAGGCGCGACAGCGCGGCGAGCGGGCGCGGCAGCGCGCGAGCTGGTGACGGGGACCGCGACGACGCACGGCAAGGACAGAGGGGGAGAGGGGATAACGGGGTTCTCACCCCCGATGTCATTGTACGCCGGCGAGGCTCGGTGGAGCCGCTGGGGGGGAAGGACGAGGATGGGACGGCGACCGGGGACGGGGTGGAGGCGGCGACGACGACGACGGGCGACGGGCGGCGGCGACGAGGGGAAAGGGAGGGGATTGGGTTAGGGTTCGGTGAGCGAGGGGAGGGGGGGCCTTAATAGGCCAGGCGACGGGAGGTGGGCCGGCCTGGGCCGGCCACTGTGGTTTGTAAAATAGGCACCAATTGATTTTTGTAAAATAGGAGACTTACCCCAATAAATAGTATGCAATTTTTAGCACTACCAGAAAATGGTTTTTTGAGTAAATGATTTCAATTGGTTTTTATTTAAATAAAAATGGATTAAATGCTTATGTTTCGCCAATATTTTAGGATGATAGAGTCATTTAATTAATTCAATAAATGTTGATTATATTTTTATAAATGCCTCTGAATTATTTGCAGCTTTATGAACATTTTGGTTTTCAAATTTGAAAAACTTTTATTTTCACCTTGCATTTGAATTTCATTTTGAACTGGAATTTGAAATTTGATATGATGCAAATGATGATCAAGCTCTGTTAAGCAGGGTGACATGGCATTATCAACAGGTGATTACTGTAGCTGTTACATGGGGATGTTACACCCAAGTCCGTTAAGCGTGTAATTAGTATCTCGCGGACACGCACAGGGCTCAAGGCTCACCTCCGACACCCTGTCGCACCGACTTGGTAACCCGCAGACCAACGACCAGGGACCAGGCCCACCACTCTCCTTGGTGGTCTCCACCTGCCCTGTCGTTCCGCCACAATAATCTCTCGCGGGTGCCCACATGGCTAACCCGACTTCCCAAAGGACTGATGTGAAGGTCAAAGTACCCGTGTGTCTATAACACCGTGGGGAATCCGAGGAATCACCCTCGATGGGTTCCCACTCGATGTAACCGTCAAGGTGAACTTGGAGGAATCACCCTCGATAAGTTCACACTTGAGGGGCTGCACAACAGAGGCATCATCAGTGGTGGTGAAAGAGGAATCACCCTCGGTATCCCACAACCGACTAGCTACGCTACAGAGATAACATCAGGAGTGAGGTAGGAGGTATCACCCTCGGCACTCGATGGTAGCTCTGCAGAGTCATACAACTAAGGGGGTGTGCGGTACTGTGTTCGGTCTCTGTATATCGATCACACTGATCGAGTCACCGGTGGTAAAGCATGGCAACAAGGACAAGGGTGTGGGGCCATTAATGGATCACTAACCAGCCTATAGTAAGCATTTAGGGCAACAGGTAAAGTATCAACAACAGGTTACAAAATCAGGCTATGCATCAGAATAGGAGCAATCAATTATAGTAGCAAAATCTAATGCAAGCATGGGAGAGAAAGAATGGGCGATATAGGAATGATCAAGGGGGTTTTGCTTGCTTGGTTGTTCTATAGGCGAAAAGGAATCTTCAACTGTGTAGTCGATCCCCGGTTCGTCAGCAGTCTCGGAGTCTGCCGGAGAAGAAGAGGGGGAGAAAACAGATAAATACAAGCATACAAATGCAATCACTATGCATGACATGCCTAAATGATATGCAGGGGTGATATACTGCATCTCTGAATACTTTAGATGTTTTAGGAATTTATTTGGAATTATTTATGTGAGGTCATACACTATTCATCTATCGGAAACGGGCAAAAAGTTCCATGTTCATCTACTTAGAGGGTTCGAACATGAGTGCAGATGACATATTCGGATTCGTTAGATTTTTCTGATCGTTTTTCATATATAAATTATTTTCATCTGACTTACGGTTAATTTTCTATGATTTTTCAAAGTTTTAAATGATTTTCTAGAATTCCAGATTTGTTTTAATTCGAAAAATTCCCAACTAAAAACGCTGGGTGCACCCGGTGCAGTGCACCTAGAGGTGCACCAGTGGCCGACAGGTGGGGCCAGTCAACTGCTGACGCAATAGTTGACTGGTCAACCTTTGACTGGTCAGCGGGTCCAATGCGACCCGCGTGTCATTGACTGTAGATTTAAATCAGTGTTTTACTTATCTAACCGCCCAGATTAATTAGCCGCGGGCCCCACTGTCAGCATCACTGGGTTGGAGTTAACCGCGTCATTAGCGGCCGGAGTTACACCGGCGATGACGAAACCGACGGCGTTCGAGCCCCGTGCGTTCGCTATTGGGCACCATTCTTCACGCGGTTTGCGGCTATGTGTTGCTGGCGCTCGCGCGCGCCCGTTGGTACATGTGGGAGGAGCTGGGGTGGACGGTGCTGGCCGGAGTCGGGCTCGCGGTGGCTGCCGGAGTTCGGGCTCCGAGCAAAACACGTAGTGGGGCTCGGGTTTAACAAGCGGATGGGTCAGGCGGCTTCGTGGAGAAGCCCTGAGCACACCCATGTGTTGAGCTGGCCCTGGGACGGCCAGTTACCACAACGGTGAGTTCCACCGCATCGGCGTGTCTCGGCCGGAGCAAATCGAAGACGAATGCGGTGCTACGGCTACGAATTAAGAGCGAATACAGAGGGGAAAGAAGGCGGTGCTCATAGCGAGGTCGTGTAGTAGCTCAGCTCACTCGGGGCGGTGCTGGTGGTGACGCAATCAACGGCGAGGTGCCGCGGCCGTGCGCGGAGAAGATGACCCGATGGCGGCGCTGGGCGGCCTCCCCGCATGAACCCGTGTGTGTAGAGGACGAATACGTCGTCTGTGGAGCCGATGGGCAGCTCAGCGCGGCTCGAGGTGGCCATTGGCCATGAATGGCAGGGCCGCGGTGACGAGCTCGCTCGGTGGAGCTCTGTAGGGAGAGCGAGGGAGCACGAGGGGAAGAAGGGGGGAAGCTAGGGTTCTAGGGGACGAGGACGGTCTTATCCCCTCGGCCACCTGCTCTGTCGCCGTGGCGAGGTGCGGACGAGGAGCAGGTAGGCGACGGGGTTAATGGGCTGGGCCAGCTCTGTTGCCGCTGCTGGGCCAAGTGCACAGCAGTTCTTTTGTCACTTTTGTTTTTCCTTTTTCTGTTTCTTTATTTCTCCTATGTTTTCTATTTAAAACCCATACCATTTGACTTTTCTAAAATGTGGGACTTGTCCCATTAAATACGCTACAATATTATGTACTGCCCCAATAAATTTGGGATTTAAAGTAATTCATTTGAATTTGGTTTAAATATAAATGGATTATTTGGTGCTGTTTTGGCACTGTTTTATATTGGTTAAGGCCATTTTCTTAACTCAAATAATGTTGGTTTTATCTTCATAATTACTTAGTGATTAATTGCTAAATTTTGAACAATTTAATTTTGCAGTCTAAGGAAATATTAATTTGACTTATATTTTTAAATTTGAATTTGAGTTGGATTATTTCCTAAATGCAATTTAATGATGATGATCATGATGACAAGGCATGTTGTCTAGGTTAATGATAAAGCTAAGATCTGGGGGTGTTACAAAAAGTAACTACACACAAATCATATTCATGTTCAAGATCAGTGGGGTATTGAATAGCATTAAGTATCTGAACATATAATCTTCCACCAAATAAACCAACTAGCATCAACTACAAGATGTAATCAACACTACTAGCCACCCACAGGTACCAATCTGAGGTTTTGAGACAAAGATTGAATACAAGAGATGAACTAGGGTTTGAGATGAGATGGTTCTGGTGAAGATGTTGATGAAGATTGGTCCTCCCACGATGAGAGGATCATTGGTGATGTCGATGGCTTTGATTTCCCCCTCCCGGAGGGAAGTATCCCCGGCGGAATTGCTCCGCCGGAGAGAAAAATAGCTCCTACCCAGGTTCCGCCTCGAGACGGCGGTGCTTCGTCCCGAAAGTCTTCTCTTGATTTTTTCTAGGGCAAATGGCTTCATATAGTAGAAGGAGGGGGCCAGAGGCCTGCCAGGGGCCCCACAAGCCAGGGGGCGCGCCCCCCAGGCTTCTGTTGATTCTTTCGCCAGTATTTTTTATATATTACAAAATAATTCTCCGTAAATGTTTAGGTCATTTGGAGCAGTGCAGAATAGCTGTCTCTATTTCACCCCTTTCAAGTCCAGAATTCCAGCTGCCGACATTCTCCCTCTTCATGTGAATCTTGCAAAATAAGAGAGAAAAGGCATAAGAATTGTACCATAAAGTGAAATAATGATCAAAATCATAATAATTATTAGTAGAAAATCATGATGCAAATTGGACGTATCTGGCGCCATCTCCCTCCATCCGCCACTTCAGTGATGACGAGTGTGGGGACCCTGCTATTTCAGACTGGTGGTGGAAGGGTTAGATTTTAGTTTTGGTTTCGGCCCCCAGTCATTGGTGGTGAGGCTATGTTGCCGCCATCAAGATGGAATAAGTCCTCCCCGCCTTGTTCTTGTTTTGATGGTATTTCTTGGCATCATTAGGAGATGTGTGGAGGGGGTGTGTTCCTAGATCTAGTTCTTCGGGTCGAGGTTTTTGTTCTGTAGGTTTGTCTCGGCCGCAGTGTTCTGCGGAGCGAATGGCGCGATCGTGCGTCTTGGTCCCCCGGTTCCAGTTTCGACCTATGAAGGTTGGCTAGTTTCTGCCTCGTCGGAGAGGATATGAGAGTTGTGTTCCCCGACTCTGTCTGGGCAAACCTAGGGCGCTACATAGGCCCTCTTTGGCGTTTTCTTCTACGGGGTGGCGATTTGTTGCCCATATTGCGTTCGTAGTCATCTTCTGGTCTACATCAACGAATCCCCAACTGTTGCTTCTACAAACTCCCTGGTTTCAACAAGTTTGTTCCGCCGAGATGGAAGCCCAGAGGCAGCAATGAGCTTTGCTCACAGCGTGCCGCCGGTGGATGCAGAGGGAAAAAAGACTTCAGTACCCCAATGATTTGGATTGGATGTAATTGTAAATTTCAATTTCTATAAGAGTGTTTTGTAAGGGTCCATGCTACTTAATATGTGGCCTTTTGCTACTTGTAGTCTGCGTTGGTATTTCCCCGAAGAGGAGAGGATGATGCAGTACAGTAGAGATAAGTATTTCTCCCAGTTAAGAACCAAGGTTATCAATCCAGTAGGAGAACCAAGCAAAATTCCGTTAAGCGCACCTGCACACACAAGAGCAAACACTTTCATCCAACGCAAATAAGAGGGTTGTCAATCCTCTTAGCGGTTATTTGCAAGGATTAAATCTTATCGAGGTAAATAGATAAACTAAAATACTAATTAAAATAAAAGTAAATAAATTGCAGCAAGGTATTTTTATGTTTTTTATATGATAAAGATAGACACGGGGACCATAGTTTTCACTAGAGGCTTCTCTCTTGAGCACATAAACATACAATGGGTAAACAAATTACTGTTGGGCAATTGATAGAAAAGCAAATAATTATGACGGATTCATGGCAATGATCATGTATATAGGCATCACGTCCGAGACAAGTAGACCGACTCCTGCCTGCATCTACTACTATTACTCCACTCATCGACCGCTATCCAGCATGCATCTAGAGTATTAAGTTAATAAAAATAGAGTAACACCTTAAGCAAGATGACATGATGTAGAGAAGAAAATTCAAGCAATATGAATAAACCCCATCTTTTTATCCTTAATGGCAACAATACAAATACGTGTCATGTCCCCTTCTGTCACTGGGATTGAGCACCGCAAGATTGAACCCATCACAAAGCACCTCTCCCATTGCAAGATAAATCAATCTAGTAGGCCAAACCAAACCGATAGATCGGAGAGAAATACAAAGCTATAACAATCATGCATAAAAGAGTTCAGAGAAGACTCAAATATTTCTCATGAATAATCTGATCATAAACTCACAATTCATCGGATCCCAACAAACACACCGCAAAAGAAGATTACATCGGATAGAACTCCAAGAACATCGAGGAGAACATTGTATTGAAGATCAGAGAGAGGGAAGAAGCCATCTAGCTACTAGCTATGGACCCGTAGGTCTGTGGTAAACTACTCACACATCATCGGAAGGGCAGCAAGGTTGATGAAGAAGCCCTCCGTGATTGATTCCCCCTCGGGCAGAGTACCGGAAAAGGCCTCCAGATGGGATCACAGAAGAACAGAGGCTTGTGGCGGCGGAAAGGTTTTATCTTCTGGCTCTCTGGGGGTTTCCCAATATTTTTGAATTTAAAGAAGTGGAATTAGGTCAAACGGAGTCACGTGGGCCCCACAAGGCAGCACGCCCCCCTAAGGTGCGCCCTGGTGCCTTGTGAAGCCTCCGTGAGGCTTCTGGCCTCCTCCCAAAGCTTCCAAGGTTTCTTTTGTCCAGAAAAAAAATCTCCAAAAAGTTTCGTGGCATTTGGACTTCATTTGGTACCGTTTCTCTGAAAAGCCAAAAACAAGCAGAAAACAGCAACTGGCACTGGGCACTAGGTTAATAGGTTAGTCCCAAAAAATGATATATAATTGCATATAAAAACATCCAAGATTGATACTATAATAGCATGGAACAATCATAAATTATAGATACGTTGGAGACGTATCAAGCATCCCCAAGCTTAATTCCTGCTCGTCCTCGAGTTGGTAAATGATAAAAACAGGATTTTTTATGTGGAATGCTACCTATCATGTTTCATCACATAATCTCTCTCTTACGGTATGAATAATAAGATCCAAGTGATTCAAAGCAATAGTCTATAGTTTCATATAAATACATCAATACTCAGGCATACTAGCAAACAATCATGTCTTTCAAAAGAAAAATGTTGAAGAACGTTATTCCTACAAAATCATATAATCCTGTCATGCTCCATCTTCTTCACACAAAGTATTTATCATGCACTACCCCGATGACTAATGACCCACAAGTATAGGGGATCAATCATAGTCCTTTCGATAAGTAAGAGTGTCGAACCCAACGAGGAGCAGAAGGAAATGACAAGCGGTTTTCAGCAAGGTATTTTCTGCAAGCACTGAAATTATCGGTAACGAGTAGTTTGATAGCAAGATAATTTGTAACAAGTGACAAGTAGCAATAGTAACAAAGAGTGCAGCAAGGTGGTCCAATCCTTTTTGTAGCAAAGGACAAGCCAGAACGATCTCTTATAATAAGCAAAGCGTTCTCGAGGACACATGGGAATTTCATCTAGTCACTTTCATCATGTTGGTTTGATTCGCGTTCGCTACTTTGATAATTTGATATGTGGGTGGACCGGTGCTTGGGTGCTATTCTTACTTGAACAAGCCTCCCACTTATGATTACCCCCTCTCGCAAGCATCCGCAACTACAAAAGAAGAATTAAGATAACTCTAACCATAGCATTAAACATATGGATCCAAATCAGCCCCTTACGGAATAGCGCATAAACTAGGGTTTAAGCTTCTGTCACTCTAGCAACCCATCATCTAATTACTACTCCACAATGCATTCCCTTAGGCCCAAAGATGGTGAAGTGTCATGTAGTCGACGTTCACATGACACTACTAAGAGAATCAACAACATACATATCATCAAAATACCGAACGAATACCAAATTCACATGATTACTTATGACAAGACTTCTCCCATGTCCTCAAGAACAAAAGTAACTAGTCACAAATCATATTCATGTCCAAGATCAGAGGGGTATTGAATAGCATATTGGATCTGAACATATAATCTTCCACCAAATAAACCAACTAGCATCAACTACAAGATGTAATCAACACTACTAGCAACCCACAGGTACCAATCTGAGGTTTTGAGACAAAGATTGAATACAAGAGATGAACTAGGGTTTGAGATGAGATGGTGCTATTGAAGATGTTGATGAAGATTGGCCCTCCCACGATGAGAGGATCGTTGGTGATGTCGATGGCTCCTGTCATGGTTTTGTCACGGCAGATGTCCTCGTGAAAGGACTTAGTGATGAGGCCATCGCACGAGTGCGGAAGCTTAACGGGGTTGATCAGGAACGAGAATATGCCGGGTTACCCAGGTTCGGCCCCTCACGGTGGAGGTAAAAGCCTACGTCGTGCTTGATTATATTGCTGTAGATCTCGATTACAAGGATGCGGATTCGCTAACCTAGCTCTCGAGGAGATTGCAACTTATCTTCTTTGCCTAGGTGCTCCCCTTTATATATATACAGGTGGAACCCTTAGATTACATGAGAGTCCTGGTCGAACTTTAACCCGTCTCCTATTCCTTCCTACTTGTTCTCCAAGACGGCCTTCACGCCACTCATCTTCCTCGTGAGCCGGCCTATTGCCTAACCCGGCCTTTCCCGCTAGGCTTCCTCAAGCCGACCCGCTGAGCCTGCTCTATGGTCGGGTTATCACCCTGCCGGGTCTATATGCCGGTAAACATCCCCAACAGCTCCGATTTCCCCCTCCCGGAGGGAAGTATCCCCGGCAGAATCGCTCCACCGGAGAGCAAAAGTGCTCCTGCCCAAGTTCAGCCTTAAGACGGCGGCGCACCATCCCAAAACTCTTCTCTTTATTTTTTCTAGGGCAAATGGGCTTATATACCAGAAAATGGGCACCGGAGGCTGGCCAGGGCCCCAAGAGCCACCAGGGTGCGCCTGGGGGGGGGGGGGGGGGATGGCGCGCCCTGGTGCCTTGTGGGCACCTGGGTGGCCCCCTCTAGTACTTCTTGCTTCCAGTATTTTTTATTTATTCCAAAATAAATCTCCATGAAATTTCAGCTCATTTGGAGATGTGCAGAATAGGTATCTCTGACATAGCTTTTTCAGGTCCAGAATTCCAGCTGCCGGCAATCTCCCTCCTTGTGTAAATCTTGCATATTAAGAGAGAAAAGGCATTAGAATTGCTCCACAAAGTGTTATATTTATTAAATACACTAAAAATAACAGTAGTAAAACGTGATGCAAAATGGATGTATGAACTCCCCCAAGCTTAGACCTCGCTTGTCCTCAAGCGAAAGCCGATATCGATAATCATGTCCACATGTTTAGAGAGAGGTGTCGATAAAAACAAAATACGGACAAAGTAGCATCATGATCAATATTATAACAGCAATATTTATTATCATAAAACTTCTCATGAGCAAGTAACAATTCATCACAACAATGAAGTATAAGGCATAAACTTTCTTGAAAACTAACAAACTATGTTCTTAGTCAACAATGCAATTGCAATTCATCATATTTTCAGGAAGGGTCTCATGTAGGAGCTTTTTAGCAAGTCCACATACTCAACCATCATATAGTCTTCTATGATTGCTAACACTCACAACATATATATGGAGCAAAAAGTTTTAGCCAGACACATAGAAAGATAGGGGCTTATAATTTCGCCTCCCAACTTATTCACCTCAAGGGTGATGTCAACAATAATAACTCATGATCACTCATATCCAACTGGATATATATGCCTAGATCTTTCCCCACCACATGATGCCTGCAAAAGAGAAAAAAATAAAAAGGAATAGAGGAGAACACTATTGAGTCTTGCATAAAAAGTAAATACATAAAAGTAAAAGATAGGCCCTTCGCAGAGGGAAGCAGAGGTTGTCATGCGCTTTTTGTTATTGGATGCACAAGCTCTTAATGCAAAGGAACGTCACTTTATATTGCCCCTTGTGATAGCAACCTTTATTATGCAGTCCATCGCTTTTATTTCTTTGCCATCACAAGTTCGTACAAAGCTTATTTTCCCTTACAATAAAAGTTCATACACATTTAGAGGCAATTTTTATGGCTTTTTGCACCGATGACAACTTACTTGAAGGATCTTATTCAATCCATAGGTAGATATAGTGGACTCTCATGACATGAAACTGGGTTTAAGGGTTTTTGATGCACAAGTAGTATCTCTACTTGGTGCGGATTTTTGGCTAGCAAAGATATTGGGAAAGCACCACATGTTTGAGGATCTATGACAATATAACTTCTGTGTGAATATAAGCAAACATAATTCATTACGTTGTCTTCCTTGTACAATGTCAATGATTTGACATAAAATACTTAATGGGGGCTCACAATCATAAAAGATGTCCAAGATAGTATTGACGGTGTCCTGGATTAGGGGGTGCCAACCTAGCCGGCCCGTCTCCTCGGTTGGGCCGATATGCCCCCGTACGTGATCAAGATGGACTCCGGAGGCCACACACAGGAGACATGATCGAGGCTGTCTCTACAGAAGACTTGTAGTACACTTCAAGATTCATCCAGCCGCCTTATTCCTAGATACCAACCTTGTAACCCTAGGTACCCTCCTTGGCGTGTATATAAGCCATAGGGTTTAGCCCGTAGAGGGGACATCAACGCAATATCTCTCACCTAGCCCTAGAAGTTAGACACATATTACGATCTCGAGGTAGATCAACTCTGTACTCGATACATCTCCATTAATATAAACAGAAGAAGGACGTAGGGTTTTAACTCCATTAAGAGGGCCCGAACCTGGGTAAACATCGTTTCCATTGTCTCTGTTACCACCGATCCGAGATCCGCAGCTCGGGACCCCCTACCCCGAGGTCTGCCGGTTTTTACACCGACACTGGTGCTTTCATTGAGAGTTCCGCTACGCGATCACCAGAAGGATTGATGGCTCACCTGCAGATCAACTGCGCCAACGGCCACGGGGACGTTTATGCCCCCGGCCAACTTTTCGTCTTCGGCTGCATGGTATTTTTCGCCGACTCGACGGGTCACCTGACCTCCATCGAGAACTATGCCCCAGGTCGGATCGTGACTTTCGGTGGCCTTGAGTACACTGTGGATTCCCGCGGCGAGCTCATCTTATCGGGATGGACTCCTGGACAGATCGAGATCTCGGCCAGTTCTGGAGGCTCAACTCCGGAACCGAACTCTGTCACGGCACCTCTTGAGACCCTTGACGGCGCCACTCCGGCCAGTCTCTCCCCGATCACCAGCCCGGAGATAGATCCAGCTCCCACCCCTGAACTATGTTCAGACTCCCGCCACTCCGAAGACGCATCTGGTTACACGCCGGGTGTACTTCGAATCAGCCCTTCCTATGGCGCATCCATGAACCCCGAAGAGTTATCTCACCTCGATGAGATGCTTGACCGCATACGGAGCATGTCCATCTCGGACGGCAAGACTTCGGTTTACAATCAGATCAGACTTAAAGCCGACGATAGGGAAATTTATATCCCACCCACCACCCACCTAGTCGCCACGATCGATGATTTAACCGACGTGTTGACTACGGCGAACCCTCAGACATGGAGGAAGATGCTGACGGCCCCATCGAGAACACCTTGCCCCCGGTAAACGCGGGCAGGTGGACCGCCACGTCCACCTATGATGTGTACATGGTGGACACCCCCAAATCCCCTCCACGACGTCGACGAAGGCGCCGAAGGGGCAATAATGGGGAACCCAGTGTCAACGACGCGACAGCCAATAACGGCGACGAAGAGGACGGTGATGCCAATAACCATCAAGAGGACGTTCAAGCCTCCCCAGTAAGGAACGGCACACTAGACCGACCTCTTTTGGACTCAGATCCCGATGACCTCTTCGAAGGGGCCGATGACAACTACATGCCGGAGTCCGAGGAGGATGAGAGCCTTGGCACCGAGGACTACATCATCCCCGAGGACCCTTTTGAACAAGAACGCTTCCGGCGATGCCTCGTCGCGATGGCCCGGAGCTTAAAGCGTAAGCAGCAGCAGCTGCAGGACAATACCGATGCACTAAATGAAAAGTGGATCGAAGTGCTCTCCGCCGAGCAAGACATGGAGAACCGACGCCATAGTGTGCCGAAATCATACCCACGCGGGTGTTTGTTACCAGAGTTCGACGAGGAGCTCGCTGACGACCTCGACCGGCCCCCTAGAGGCCGGGACAGGCCAAGATGAGAAGACCCCGGTGAACGGCCACCCCCACGCCGTCATGGCAAAGACCCCGTGGACTACCCAGATCCTCATGATGCTAGGCGTCGTATTGAGGAAAATAGGGCTCCCCCTCGGTCCATCTACGGATCAAGGGGACGCGCATCCGCTGGGCCCAACGGCTACGATTCCTGGCTAGACAGGAACGGCCGTGCCCGAGATCAAGCCTACTCACGGCTTTCTCCCGACCTCCGATGAGATGCTCCTCGGTTCCGAGGTCCGGCCCACCCAATCTGCTTCACAGACAGGGTGATGGAACATCAGTTCCCGGAAGGGTTTAAACCCATCAACATCGAATCATATGATGGCACCACGGACCCCGCAGTGTGGATCGAAGATTTCCTCCTGCACATACACATGGCCAATGGAGATGATCTCCATGCCATTAAATATCTGCCGCTCAAGCTAAAGGGGCCGGCGAGGCACTGGCTTAATAGCCTCCCTCCTCACTCTATCGGCAGCTGGGAGGCCCTAGAAGATGCTTTTCGAGCAAACTTCTAGGGCACATATGTCCGACCTCCGGACGCCGATGACCTCAGCCGTGTCACCCAGCAGCCAGGCGAATCAGCCCGGAAGTTCTGGAACAGGTTCCTCACCAAGAAGAACCAGATCATACACTGCTCCGAAGCCGAGGCCATCGCCGCATTTAAAAACAATATCCGAGATGAATGGTTGGCTCGACAACTCGGTCAGGATAAGCCGAGGACTATGGCAGCTCTAACCTCACTGATGACTCACTTTTGCGCGGGAGAAGATAGCTGGCTCGCCCAAAGTACTCATAACGGCGAGGCAGGCACCTCGGAAACTCGCGATGCCAATGGAAAACCAAAGCGCAACAAAAATAAGCGCAGGTATAAGAATGGCGGAAGCGACACTGAAGACGCCGCGGTCAACGCAGGATTCACCGGACCTAAATCCCGGCAGAAAAGAAAACCCTTTAAAGGGAATAAAGACGGACCTAGCCAGCTTGATAGGCTCCTGGACCACCCATGTGGGATTCACGGTACTCAGGAAAAACCAGCAAACCACACTAATGGGAATTGCTGGGTCTTTAAACAAGCCGGCAAGGTCGCAGCAGAGGGTCAGAGTAAAACCCAACACCGCAGCGGCGACGAGGATGAACCTCGGCAGCCCAATAATGGAGGCTAAAAGAAATTTCCTAACGAGGTAACAAAGGTCAACATGATCTATGTTACCCACATCCCTAAAAGGGAGAGGAAGCGTGTACTTCGGGACGTATATGCGCTAGAGCCAGTCGCCCCGAAGTATAACCCATGGTCAGCCTACCCGATCACTTTCGACAAGCACGATCATCTGACCAGCATCAGGCATGGCGGATCGGCAGCGCTCGTCCTGGACCCTATTGTTGATGGTTATCATCTAACACGCGTCCTGATGGACGGGGGAAGCAGCCTTAACCTCATCTACGAGGACACAGTTCGGAAGATGGGCATTGACTCATCCCGGATCAAGCCGAGCTCTACCACCTTTAAAGGTGTCATTCCGGGCGTCGAAGCCCGTTGTACTGGAACAGTCACCCTCGAGGTAGTCTTCGGTTCGCCCGAGAACTTCAGAAGCGAGGAGTTAATCTTCGATATCGTACCCTTTCGGAGTGGATACCACGCGCTCTTAGGGCGCACCGCCTTTGCGCGCTTCAACGCAGTCCCGCATTATGCCTATCTCAAGCTTAAAATGCCGGGACCTAACGGCGTCATCACAATCAATGGTAACACAGAACGTTCACTCCGGACAGAGGAACAGACCGCGGCTTTTGCAGCTGAGGTTCAAGCGTCCGAGGAAGCAGCCCGCAGCGATAAACGCGCAGCCCGCCCTTTGAAGCGCGCCCGGGCTGCACAAATCGACCTCGGCCAGGTACCCCCGCACCCGAAATAGGGATGCGGGCTCCTCGTGTGCCCTCCTTGGAGTGGGCACTACGTCCCCAGAGTGCATAACTTCGCACTCAAGATTCCCTGGGACGTCGAGGAGCCAGAACGATTACCCAAACGTCAGCGCGGATTAACCACGCAAGGATGAGGCTTAGAGCCCCTGCACAGGCAAGTATCTGTAAAAGAAACAGCCAAACATGACTACGTTGTTTTAAAACCGCAGAGTGACTTCGGCCACACCTCCCTTCAAGGAACTCGGTCAATCAAACACCTAGAGTGTATAAAGGGCCGGAAGGGCATCGACCTTCGCAAATTCTTCGCCATCAATGGTGACGATCTGGTCAACAGTTCGGAAAGCAGACGTGCAGCAGGTAGAGGTCCGGATCCTTTAAAATCCGCTAGCAATTATCTGACCTATTTTTTCCCCTTCCTTCTTTACCATCTACATTGTACTCTTTCAATTACTCTCGTCACAGCTGGGCATGTACACGATCGATATTATGAAATAAAGAAATTGTGCCCTTTCAAGGTCTCTATTGTATTTCTTTATCAGCAGAGCTCTGGGACGATGCAGTTCTCTAAAAAGATGCAATTGTATAACAAAGTCCGATGTATTCGGCGTCTCGGATGTTGGCTTTATATGCATCAGTTTCAAACCTAGATTTCGGTCAATAGTTGGGTTGCCCGGCTCCTATGTGTACCCCTTACGTTTCCGATAAATTCGGCTAAGGGTGTAATGGGAGAACCACTGCGATTGCGCCGCCAGGTCAATTGGCACGGCGCCTGAGTGGAGAAAGACGAAAAATAACTATCTAGGTAGGCGTAAACTAGTCGGCCATCCGGAGACGATAGAGATCACCCATGTCAAACGAAGGGCTTTTATTCCTAGCCGAAGTGTGCTCTAGCCTAGACCTCGGCCGAGCTGGCCGAACACTTCTTACACCCGGGGCTGGTCATCAGCCCCCACAGTCAAACTCCTATGACTAAATGAAAGATATCAAGCCACTATAGTCTGATTGCCTAGCTCCTATAAGTCACCGACCGCATCCGGGTACCAAGACGTCGGCTAAGGGTATAGTGTGCCTTAAGGAACACCCTTTGTATGACCTACACGGGGGCTGAAGCCAACGACTGGCCACTCTCATTTTAAACAGTCATATCAGAGGAATAATTAAATTATAACACAACACACATGGAATTTCAAGCCATTGTCATTAAACAAAAGATTAAGTTTTTACATCGTACACTCCGGCATTCCGAAGTATCCTCTAGAAATACAAAGTGTCTTTGGGACACATGGCCTCCATGGTCCGAGCTCCCGCCTCGACCTCAGCGAAGAACTGCTCGGCGGTCCGTGGCTTGTCGGCAGGAGGGCCCGCGGCACATGTCTCCGCATCAACCTTGCGGAAGTGAGTCTTCACGCAAGCATATACCCTCCGTGCCCCTTCGAAGCACGCGGACCTCTTCCAGCGATCCACGCAGGGCACAGCATCTCGAAGACGGGCCGTCAGGCCGAAGAGGCTCTTCGGCATGGCCTCGGCAGGCCATAGAGCGACGCAGAGGTCCTGGAGCGCTGGTCTCGTCATGCGAAACAGTTCCACCAGCTGCTTCACTCAATGATTTAGCAGCTGCGCGGACGGCGATCCCGGAAACTGCCCCCAGAAGGTCTTCTCCGCCCCATGGCCCGCCAGCTGGCCGAAGTACGCCACCGCATTCGTCGCGCTCTGCGGGAGATCCTCAAAGACCTCTGCGGAATGCCATAACTGGGTGAGCTCGACGCACCCTTTGCCGTCAAACAAACACTACAGCAAAAATATCTTACCCGAAGCAATTTGCTCCACTTGCTGGAGCACCTCGCGGTCAGCTCGGGCCAAGGTCTTGAGCTTGGAGTGGGCGCGTTGAAGCTTCTCGAGCTCCTCCTTCGTTCGTTGCCCCTCCTCCTGAAGTTTGTCGTGTGCTTCGAACACACCCTTCGGGGTCTCTTCGACCTCTAGCACACGCGCCTGGTGCTTCTCCCCAGCTGCCTTTTCGGCGGCCCGGGCCTTCTCGGTCACGGCGGCAGTAGCCTCCTGATGCCGCACCTCCTTCCGAGCCCTTTCGAGCTCGGCCTTGAGCTATTCCAGCTCCGCTGTCAACAAAGTTCGGCCTTAGTTGTTTTCTTTAAACATACATTATACCTCTTCATCCAAAATACAAGGCAAGTTTAAACTTGCTTACCTTGAGATTGCTCAAGTTTCCGGTTCATCTCCGCCATCTCTTCAGAGACGGAGTCCGGAACCGAGGTCGAAACCTGGAATAAAACAGATCCTTATCAAAAATGGAATAGCTAAGATCACTAACAGGCTCCAGGACGGCTGCCTCGAGCAGAGTCCTGGGGGCTACTCAACGGGCTCCTACTTAATCAAGCGACCCCGATGCCGGTTTTTTAAACCGACTTCGGGATCGGGGGCTACTCACTCACTAAGCCGTTTAGCAGGCTGTACTTTTATGTCCTCGGACAAAATTCATAAAACAAACAGCTTAAACAAATTGAATGCGCAGAAGGCGTACCTCGAAACCTGCTACAAGGTTCTTGAAAACCTCGTGCAGGCCGGCCCCTGCAGACCGGTAACCTTCCAGCGCCTTGCCTATCAAGGCACAGTGCTCCTCCTTCATGGAAGAACCCTTTAGGGCCTCCTCCACCTCCTCGGTCCACCCCGGGCCGGTCCGTCCTTGGGCAGTAGGCTAGGGTGAAGGGATGACCTCGGGCGTACCCACCCGAGCAGCCTCCGCCTGGTGTGGTGGGGCCGAGGTAGATGCCGGCTGGGCCAATGACTGGCCTAGCCCTTCTTCGATGACCTCGGGGCACTCCGTCCCCGGGTCTTGTTGGGCCGAGGTGTTGACCTTGGCCATGGTCACCACCTTGTCGGCCCCCGTCACATTGACGTCGGGGACCAGGGTGGATGTCGCCTCCCCTAGCCCGTCATGCTTCGGGGGAGAAGCGGCGGGCTCTGGAGTCCCGCTGGCAGATGGCAGCCCACTTGAAGAACCGCTGGGGATTACCCTCGGCGGGCTGCATGTTAAAGATTACTTCTGTAAAGATTTCCCTTGCTGAAAAAATGACTCAAAGGAGGAGGACAAGGACTTACCCTCGGGGTGCCGGTTTCTTCCTCCCCATAGTGAAAAGTTCTTCCTCTGACTCACCGGAGAGCTCGGCCCTCTCCGACGACTTGTTGGCGGCCTCGGATGAGGCTTGCCTCGGCCTCTTTGGGCCCTTCGGCGGCATGCCTACGTCGGCATCTTCCAACGCCGACCTCTTCCCCTTTGGAGGGGGAACCTCCTCCTCCTCTCCCTCCTCGGTGCCGCTGTCTTGGGCGGAAGATGTGTGGGTCTCTTCTGACCGGGTGACCGAAGTCCCCTGGGTCCGAGCACTTGCGGCTCCTCGGTCAGAAGCGCTGAGAGCAGGGGAGTTGGGGGCTGCTCGGGCAATGGGGCCGGGCATCGTACCCCTTGTACCCAGGCCAACCACTTCTGCAAAATGTCAAAACACGACGATTGAAGGGCAAAACCACTCACCGGGGGGCCTCATAGTCGTGCTCGAGGCCGCGGTCCTCCCCCGCCTTGGGGATTTTGTCCTTGGCCAGCTTCATGAGCTTCGACCACATGGCGGCCAAGGTGGAGCGGAAGAAGGTGTTGATGGTGTCCATGCCCTCATGCTTTTGTGCCCACATCGGGGTAGCCCGAAGTTGGAGAGGGAGTATACGGCGGTTGAGCATGACATTTATGACGTCGCCAGCTCAACCTTCCCCGTTGTGGACCACCACAAGATCCTATCGATCAGGGTCTCCACCTCTTCTGGCTTCCCCCAAGCAACACCCTTCTCCTTCTAGGACTTGAGTTTCTTGGGAGCCCCGGCCGAGAAGGCCGGGACTTCGGTTTGACCAGGGGCGAGTGGCTCGGTGATGTAGAACCACTCTATTTGCCACTCCTTCACCGTTTCGATGAAGGTGCCCTTGAACCAGGTGGCCCCCTGGTTCTTGCTGATCATGGCCCCTCTGCACTCTGCGAGATCCGAGCCACTTGACTTCGGTTTGATCCCGAAGAGCTTTAGCCACAAGCCGAAGTGCGGCTCGCAGCAGAGGAAGGCCTCGCAGACATTACCCCGCAAGGTGGAGAACGGAGTTAGGGGCCAGGTGGTGGAAGTCTAACCCGTAATAGTACATTACCCCGTGCATGAAGGGGTGCAGCGGGAACCCCAGGCCTCGGATGAGGTGGGGGACAATGACCACCCGCTCCCCGGCGTTGGGAGCGGGCACCAGCTGGCCGGCCGCTGGAGCGCGGGCGGCGATGGCGGGGGCCAGATACCCCGCGTCGTGCAGCTCGGCGATGGTCGCAGCTGTCACGATGGAGCCACCCTAGTGTCCCTTGAGGGTGTCAGCCATGGCTGGTCGAGGAGTTTGGCTCGCGAAATGGAAAGGCGAGCTGGTTGTATCTGGGTGCTGGAGCTAGACGAAGAGTCCCCCCCGCTGGAATCTGAGTTCTCCCCTTTGCTCTTATAGGCCTATGAAAGGCCAAGAGTCCCCCCCGCTGCGCCGATAAATTCGCGGTTGCTTTCAAAAATGCCGTTGAAACATATGGGGGGAAACAAAATCTTGATGATATCCCTAAGAAAGCGTGCACGATCTCTGCCTTGAAGGGACGTGCCAGTAAACAGGCTGCCTCGAACCACGATTTGAGGGGGAGGCAGTAACTGCTCGACCTGTCATGGGGTGAGCCTCTCGGATAAAGTTGTCAGGCAGGATTGGATTGTTCATACCTGTACAACCAGCCTTTGAGGCTAAGATATCTACCCACTTCGGGTAGGGTACAAGCTCGGTTGGACCACGGATGTTGATGCTCCATTAAGAGAATCTGAACTACAAAGTGGAACTCGTCTGTCAAGCCGAAGACTCCGGATCCGAAGTAATGTTTGTCAACTGTCGTCCTCAGCGTAGAAGACCAGTTCGGAGGCTACTGACGGTGTCCTAGATTAGGGGGTGCCAACCTAGCCGGCCCGTCTCCTCGGTTGGGCCGATATGCCCCCGTACGTGATCAAGATGGACTCCGGAGGCCACACACGGGAGACATGATCGAGGCTGTCTCTACCGAAGACTTGTAGTACATGTCAAGATTCGTCCAGCCGCCTTATTCCTAGATACCGATGTTGTAACCCTAGGTACCCTCCTTGGCGTGTATATAAGCCATAGGGTTTAGCCCGTAGAGGGGACATCAACGCAATATCGCTCACCTAGCCCTAGAAGTTAGACACATATTACGATCTCGAGGTAGATCAACTCTGTACTCGATACATCTCCATTAATATAAACAGAAGTAGGACGTAGGGTTTTACCTCCATTAAGAGGGCCCAAACCTGGGTAAACATTGTCTCCATTGTCTCTGTTACCACCGATCCGAGATCCGCAGCTCGGGACCCCCTACCCCGAGGTCTGCCAGTTTTTACACCGACAAGTATATTTGCATGTGAATCTTCTCTTCCCTATTAATTTTTTCATGAATTGCATCATTGACCAATGCTATGTTTGTTAACTCTCAATAAATTTTACCACTTATACTTTTCTTTATGTAATGTCATTACTTTCCATAAGATTAGCATATGATCTTTTTCATTATTTTCATTGCTAGGATTGAAACATAAAAGTAAAGAAGCAAAAACTTGAACTACTCTTTACTATATAACTCTCAACTCATTTACATAGATAGATAGATCACGAAACTAGCACTCGAAAATAGATCATACTAAACTTTTATTCAACTAAATCACGAAATCACTAAGGATCGAACTAAAAATAGGTAAAGATAATAAAAGTGATGGTGATACGATACCGGGGCACCTCCTCCAAGCTTGGCACAAGCCAAGGGGAGTGCCCATACCCATGAACTCAAGTTTCCTTCTTTGGTGATGGTGGTGGTGAAGTGGCGAGCTTGTCCTTCAGCTTTAGCAGATACTCCAATTTACGGTTAATGCTCCGAAGGGCGATGTTTTGCTCTTCCAACAAAATAACTTCACGAGTGAGAGATGTATTATGAGCACAAACTGTTTTGAAGACTCTTAGGGCTTTAATTACGGATGGGGGAAGATGATCATAGAGGTCTCCTCCATGGGGATGGCTTGCCCTCCTTTCGGAGCCTGGGCTCCCGCAACTTCCTCGACCTTGTCCTCCTTGCCATTGTCTTCCTCCCCCGACGACCACTCGTAGTAGACCTCGCTGTAGGGGCGTTTACCCGGCGATGGTTGCACAATACGGTGCTTGGTACGGAACCTTTGGGGAGCCATGGCGATCTAGATCTGTCAGAAAAATAGCACGAAACAAGAACAGAGGAGATTTCTGTGATACGGTGGTCAAAACATCCGGGAGTATATATAAATAATTTTTATCTTGCAAAACAAGTATTCCAGAAGAAAACGGAGTCGGGAAGGCTCACGAGGGGCCCACGAGCCACCAGGGCGCGCCTGGGGGGGTGGCGCGCCCTGGTGCCTCATGTGCACCTCGTGGGTCCCCTCGGCTGTTTCTTATTTTTGTATTTTTTCTAATATTCCAAAACTGATAGAAAGTATTTTTATGGAATTTTTGGAGTCGGTTTACATACCGTATCACGTACCTCATCCTTTTCAGGGTTCTGGAGTGTTCTGGAAGGTCTCTCTTATGTATTCCTCTGATGTAATTGTTTCTATAATATTAGTTTCAACATTAATGGGAGTACCTGAAATATAATGCTTAATTCTTTGCCCATTCACCACTCTCGGATTAGTGCCTTCGGAGTTGTTTATTTTGATGGCTCCGGAGCGATAAACTTCTTTGATGATATACGGTCCTTCCCATTTAGAGAGAAGTTTCCTGCAAACAATCTCAAATGAGAATTGTACAATAGAACTTGCTCACCCACTTTGAATTCCCGTTTTTGAATTCTTCTATCATGCTATCTTTTAACTTTTTCTTTAAACAATTTGGCATTTTCATAAGCTTGGGTTCTCCATTCATCTAATGAGCTAATATCAAGTAACCTCTTTTCACCAGCAAGTTTAAAATCATAATTGAGTTCTTTAATTGCCCAATATGCATTATGTTTTAACTCAAGAGGTAAATGACATGCTTTTCCATAAACCATTTTATAAGGAGACATACCCATAGGATTTTTATAAGCAGTTCTGTAAGCCCATAATGCATCGTCAAGTTTCTTAGACCAATTCTTTCAAGATCTATTGACGGTTTTTTGCAAAATTAATTTTATTTCTCTATTGCTCAATTCTACTTGACCACTAGACTGAGGGTGATAGGGAGATGCAATTCTATGGTTGACATCATATTTAGCAAGCAGTTTACGGAATGCACCAAGAATAAAATGTGAACCACCATCAGTCATTAAATATCTAGGGACTCCGAACCTCGGGAAAATAACTTCTTTAAGCATTTTAATAGAAGGGTTATGATCAGCACTACTAGTTGGAATAGCTTCTACCCACTTAGTAACTTAATCAACAACAACTAAAATATGAGTATACCCATTGGATTTAGGAAAAGGTCCCATATAATCAAATCCCCAAACATCAAATGGTTCAATAGCAAGTGAATAATTCATAGGCATTTCCTGACGTCTACCAACATTACCAATTCTTTGACATTCATCACAAGATAAGAAAAACTTACGAGCATCCTTGAAAAGAGTAGGCCAATAAAAACCAGATTGTAATACCTTGTGTGCAGTTCTGTCTCCCGCATGGTGTCCTCTGTAAGCCTCGGAATGACACTTCCGTAGGATTTGTTCCTGTTCATGCTCAGGTATACAACGTCTAATAATACCATCTACTCCTTCTTTATAAAGATGTGGGTCATCCCAAAAGTAATGTCTTAAATCATAGAAGAACTTTTTCTTGTGTTGGTATGTGAAACTAGGTGGTATAAATTTAGCAACAATATAATTAGCATAGTCCGCATACCAAGGAGTATTACGAGAAGCATTTATGACAGCTAATTGTTCATCAAGAAAATCTTCATTAATTGGTAGTGGGCCATCAAGAACATTTTCCATTCTAGACAAATTATCTGCTATTGGATTCTCAGCTCCCTTTCTATCAATAATATGCAAGTCAAATTCTTGTAGCAATAGAACCCACCTAATGAGTCTAGGTTTAGCGTCTTTCTTTTCCATAAGATATTTAATAGCAGCATGATCGGTGTGAACAGTTACTTTAGAATCAACTATGTAAGATCCGAATTTATCACATGCAAACACAACTGCTAGAAATTCTTTCTCAGTAGTAGCATAATTTCTTTGGGCACTCTCTCGAGTTTTACTAGCATGATGGAACATTTAATTTCTTATCAACTCTCTGTCCTAGAACAGCACCAACAGCATAATCACTAGCATCACACATAATTTCAAAAGGCAAGTTCCAATCAGGTGGTTGAACAATAGGTGCAGTGGTTAAGGCTTTCTTAAGTGTTTCAAAGGCTTCTACACAATCATCATCAAAAACAAATGGAACATCTTTTTGCAAGAGATTGGTAAGAGGTCTAGAAATTTTAGAGAAGTCTTTAATCAATCTCCTATAGAAACCAGCATGACCAAGGAAACTTCTTATACCTTTAATATCTTTAGGACATGTAATTTTCTCAATAGCATCAACCTTAGCTTTATCAACTTCAATACCTCTTTCAGAAATTTTATGCCCCAAGACAATACCTTTATTCACCATAAAGTGGCACTTCTCCCAATTCAAGACAAGATTACTTTCTTCACATCTCTGCAAAACTCGATCAAGGTTGCTTAAGCAATCATCAAAAGAAGTTCTGTAAACGGAAAAATCATCCATGAAAACCTCAACAATCTTTTCACAAAAGTCAGAGAATATAGCAGTCATACATCTTTGAAAGGTAGCAGGTGCATTGCATAAACCAAAAGGCATATGTCTATAAGCATAAGTTCCAAAAGGACAAGTAAAGGTGGTTTTCTCTTGATCGGATTGTGATACAAGTATTTGAGAGAAACCATAATATCCATCAAGAAAGCAAAAAATGTGTATGCTTAGACAATCTTTCTAACATTTTATCAATAAAAGGTAAGGGGTAATGATCTTTTCTAGTAGCTTTGTTTAATTTTCTAAATTCAATTACCATCCTATAACCAGTTACAATTCTTTGTGGAATGAGTTCATTTTTATCATTAGGAACAACGGTAATGCCTCCTTTCTTAGGGACACAATGAACGGGACTTACCCATCTACTATCAGCTATGGGATAGATTATACCTGCTTCCAGAAGCTTTAATATTTCAGTTCTTACCACCTCTTTCATCTTAGGATTTAATCGTCGTTGGTGGTTGACAACTGGTTTAGCATCAGGCTCCATATTAATTTTGTGCTGACATAGAGTGGGACTAATGCCCTTAAGACCATCAAGAGTATATCCAATAGCAGCTCGGTTCTTTCTTAGAGTTTTTAGTAATCTCTTTTCTTCATGCTCTGAAAGGTTAGCACTAATAATAACAGGATATATTTTCTTTTCATCAAGATAAGCATATTTCAATGTATCAGGCAATTGTTTCAATTCAAATACAGGGTCACCCTTAGGTGGAGGAGGGCCTCCAAGAGTTTTAACAGGCAAATTGTGTTTAAGGATAGGTGGTTGATCAAAGAACATCTTATCTATTTCATTTCTTTCATTCATATGCATATCATTTTCATGGTCTAGCAAATATTGTTCTAACGGATCAGTAGGAGGTACGGCAATAGAAGCAAGACCAATAATTTCATCTTTACTAGGCAATTCTTTATCATGAGGTTGTCTACGAAACTTGGAGAAATTAAACTCATGAGACATACCACCAAAATCAACACTAACAGTTTCTTTAGCGCAATCAATCTTGGCATTAACAGTGTTCAAGAAAGGTCTACCAAATATAATGGGACAAAAATCATCTTGTGGAGAACCGAGGACTAGAAAATCAGTAGGGTATTTTATTTTTCCACACAAGACTTCAACATCTCTAACAATCCCAAGCGGTGTAATGGTATCTCTGTTTGCAAGCTTAATAGTAACATCAATGCCCTCTATTTCAATAGGTGCAATATCATTCATAATTTCTTGATATAAGGAAAACGGAATAGCACTCACACTAGCACCCAAATCACATAAGCCATGATAACAATGATCTCCTATTTTAACAGAGACAACAGGCATGCCTACTACGGGTCTGTTTTTATCTTTAGGGTCTGGTTTAGCAATTCTAGCTGCTTCATCACAGAAGTAAATAACATGCCCATCTATATTATTGACCAGGAGATCTTTAACCATAGCAACATTAGGTTCAACTTTAATTTGTTCAAAGGGTCTAGGTGCTCTAATATTACTTTTGTTAACCACAGTTGAAACTTTAGCATGTTCCTTAATCCTAACAGGAAAAGGTGGTTTCTCAATATAAGCAGTAGGCACAACTAGATCAACATGGTAAACAATTGTTTTTTATTTAACACTAATGGGTTCCTCAATCTTTTCTTTAACAGGGTGATGATATTTAAACCACTTCTCCTTAGGGAGATCAATATGAGTAGCAAATGATTCACAAAAGGAAGCTACTATCTCAGAGTCAAGTCCATATTTAGTGCTAAACTTACGAAAAGCATCGGTGGCCATAAAAGATTTAACACAATCGAACTCAAGTATTATACCTGACTCATTACCTTGGTTGAGTTCCCAATCTTCGGAGTTGCGTTTAATTCTTTCCAGAAGATCCCAGCTGAATTCAATAGTTTTCTTCATAAAGGAACCAGTCGAAGAAGAATCGAGCATGGTTTGATTATCATGAGAAAGCCGAGCATAAAAATTATGTAAGATAATTTCTCTTGAGAGCTCATGGTTGGGGCATGTGTACATCATGTACTTAAGCCTCCCCCAAGCTTGAGCGATGCTTTCTCCTTCATGAGGCCAAAAATTATATATATAATTCCGATCACGATGAACCAAATGCATAGGATAAAATTTCTGGTGGAATTCCAGTTTCACTCGGTTCCAGTCCCATGTATCAGTATCATCACATAGCCTATACCATGTCAATGCCTTTCCCTCCAAAGATAAAGGGAATACTTTCTTCTTAACTCCATCTTCGGATAAACCTGCAAGCTTAAACAATCCACAAATTTCATCCACATAGATCAAGTGCATATCAGGATGTACCGTTCCATCTCCTGCATAAGGATTAGCTAGCAGTTTCTCTATCATACCCAAAGGAATCTCATAATAAATATTTTTAGTAGGTGCAGTAGGTTGAGGAGCAACTATGTGTGCTTTCGGTCGAGGTGCAGATACCCCGAACAAACCCCTCAAAGGATTACTTTCCATAGTGACAAGTGACAGTAAATTTCAGCACGTAATATAAATGTTTCCTTACCAAATTCCACTCACCAAATGCGCTTCACTCCCCGGCAACGGCGCCAGAAAAGAGTCTAGATGACCCACAAGTATAGGGGATCAATCGTAGTCCTTTCGATAAGTAAGAGTGTCGAACCCAACGAGGAGCAGAAGGAAATGACAAGCGGTTTTCAGCAAGGTATTTTCTGCAAGCACTGAAATTACCGGTAACGAGTAGTTTGATAGCAAGTGACAAGTGACAAGTAGCAATAGTAACAAAGAATGCAGAAAGGTGGCCCAATCCTTTTTGTAGCAAAGGACAAGCCGGAACGATCTCTTATAATAAGCAAAGCGTTCTCGAGGACACATGGGAATTTCATCTAGTCACTTTCATCATGTTGGTTTGATTCGCGTTCCCTAATTTGATAATTTGATATGTGGGTGGACCGGTGCTTGGGTGCTGTTCTTACTTGAACAAGCCTCCCACTTATGATTACCCCCTCTCGCAAGCATCCGTAACTACGAAAGAAGAATTAAGATAACTCTAACCATAGCATTAAACATATGGATCCAAATCAGCCCCTTACGGAATAGCGCATAAACTAGGGTTTAAGCTTCTGTCACTCTAGCAACCCATCATCTAATTACTACTCCACAATGCATTCCCTTAGGCCCAAAGATGGTGAAGTGTCATGTAGTCGACGTTCACATGACACCACTAAGAGAATCAACAACATACATATCATCAAAATATCGAATGAATACCAAATTCACATGATTACTTATGACAAGACTTCTCCCATGTCCTCAAGAACAAAAGTAACTACTCACAAATCATATTCATGTCCAAAATCAGAGGGGTATTGAATAGCATATTGGATCTGAACATATAATCTTCCACCAAATAAACCAACTAGCATCAACTACAAGATGTAATCAACACTACTAGCAACCCACAGGTACCAATCTGAGGTTTCGAGACAAAGATTGAATACAAGAGATGAACTAGGGTTTGAGATGAGATGGTGCTGTTGAAGATGTTGATGAAGATTGGCCCTCCCACAATGAGAGGATCGTTGGTGATGTCGATGGCTCTGATTTCCCCCTCCCGGAGGGAAGTATCCCCGGCAGAATCGCTCAGCCGGAGAGCAAAAGTGCTCCTGCCCAAGTTCCACCTCGAGACGGCGGCGCACCGTCCCAAAAGTCTTATCTTTATTTTTTCTAGGGCAAATGGGCTTATATACCAGAAAATGGGCACCGGAGGCTGGCCAGGGGCCCCACGAGCCACCACAGCGTGCCTGGGGGGGGTGGCGCGCCCTAGTGCCTTGTGGGCACCTGGGTGGCCCCCTCTGGTACTTCTTGCTTCCAGTATTTTTTATTTATTCCAAAATAAATCTCCATGAAATTTCAGCTCATATGGAGATGTGCAGAATAGGTATCTCTGACATAGCTTTTTCAGGTCCAGAATTCCAGCTGCCGGCAATCTCCCTCCTTGTGTAAATCTTGCATATTAAGAGAGAAAAGGCATTAGAATTGGTCCACAAAGTGTTATATTAATTAAAAACACTAAAAATAATAGTAGTAAAACATGATGCAAAATGGACGTATCAATGACAAGCCGAGCAATTGGTTCATACTTTTTAACGCGTTTCAGCTTTTTCAACTCCCACTCAATACATGAGCGCAAGCCATGGATATAGCACTATGGGTGGAATAGAGTATGGTGGTAGAGATAAATATGAGAAGTCAAAAATGGAGAAAGTCTCACATCAACGAGGCTAATCAACGGGCTATGGAGATGCCCATCAATTGATGTCAATGCGAGGAATAGGGATTGCCATGCAACGGATGCACTAAGAGCTATAAGTGTATGAAAGCTCAACATGAAAACTAAGTGGGTGTGCATCCAACTTGCTTGCTCATGAAGACCTCGGGAATTTGAGGAAGCCCGTCATCGGAATATACAAGCCAAGTTCTATAATGAAAAATTCCCACTAGTATATGAAAGTGACAAAATAGGAGACTCTCTATATGAAAAACATGGTGCTACTTTGAAGCACAAGTGTGGAAAAGGATAGTAACATTGCCCCTTCTCTCTTTTTCTCTCATTTTTTTTTCATGGCTCTTTTTTTAGAACGATCTCATGGACCTCATCCCCACTTTTTCGAGGACTCATTAGTCTCCATCATTCTTTCCTCACTGGGACAATGCTCTAATAATGATGATCATCACACCTCTATTTACTTACAACTCAACAATACAACTCGATACTAGAACAAAATATGACTCTATATGAATGCCTCTGGCAGTGTACCAGGATGTGCAATGATGCTAGCGTAACATGTATAACAATGATGAACGGTGGCTGAGCCACAAATACTATGCCAGCTATATGATCATGCAAAGCAATATGACAATGATGATGTATGTCATAAAAACGGACCGGTGGAAGTTGCATGGCAATATATCTTGGAATGGCTATGGAAATGCCATGATAGGTAGGTATGGTGGCTGTTTTGAGGAAGATACAAGGAGGCTTATGTGTGATAGAGCGTATCATATCACGGGGTTTGGATGCACCGGCGAAGTTTGCACCAACTCTCGATGTGAGAAAGGGCAATGCACGGTACCGAAGAGGCTAGCAAATTGCGGAAAGGTGAGAGTGCGTATAATCCATGGACTCACATTAGTCATAAAAAACTCACATACTTATTGCGAAACTCTATTAGCCCTCGAAGAAAAGTACTACTACACATGCCCCGAGAGGAATAGATTGGTAGGACAAGGTCCATCGCTCGTCCCCGACCGCCACTCATAAGGTAGACAATCAATAATAAATCATGCTCCAACTTCTAAGCATAACGACAGATCATACGTGCATGCTTTGGGAATCACAAACTTTAACACAATTATTCTTACTAAACCACAATTATCTACTAATACCTCCCCCATATTACAATCTTAATATCGCAAAACTATTGCAAGGAATCAAATTTATCATATTCAGTGATCTACATGAAAGTTTTTATTATATCCCTCTTGAATACCTATCATATCAGGACCAAATTCATAACCCATGCATATTACCATTGCTATCATGAGACTCTCAAAAATATATAAGTGAAGCATGAGAGTGCAACTATTTCTTTAAAATATAACCACCGCCGTGCTCTAACAGATATAAGTAAAACACTAGAGCAACTGCCTAGCTCAAAAGATATAAGTGAAGCACATAGAGTATTCTAACAAATCATGAATAATGTGTGTCCCTCTCAAAAAGGTGTGTTCAGCAAATATGATTGTGACAAACTAAAAAGCAAACAAAAGTAAACAAACTATTTCACAAGACGCTCCAAGTAAAACACATATCATGTGATGAATAAAAATATAGCTTCAAGTGAGTTACCGATAGATTGTAGACGAAAGAGGGGATGCCTTTCGGGGCATCCCCAAGCTTAGACGCTTGAGTCTTCCTTGAATATTACCTTGGGGTGCCTTGGACATCCCCAAGCTTAGGCTCTTGCCGCTCCTTATTCCTTTATCCATCGTAGTCTCACCCAAAACTTGAAAACTTCAGCACACAAAACTCAACAGAAACCTCGTGAGATCCGTTAGTATAACAAACAAATCTTAAACTTTAGGTACTGTAGTAAATTGATTCATATTTAATATTGGAATAATTCTACTATACTCCAACTTCTCCATGACTCATACCCCCCGATACGATCCATAGATTCATCAAAATAAGCAAACTATGCAATAAAAACAGAATCTGTCTAAAACAGAGCAGTCTGTAAAGATCTATTTAAAATCCATACTTCTGTAACTCCAAAAATTCTTAACAATTAGGACAACGTCGGCAATTCATATACCAATAATGTGTAAAAATTTCAGATTTTTCTGATGCTCCAGTACAGAATTAAAATTCCAGCACTGGACGCAAAACTTTCTGTTTTCCAAACAGCATCAATTATACTATCTTCCAAATCATCCCAAAGGCATTACTTGGCACAAACACTAATTAAAACATAAAAACACAATCATAACAGAGGCTATAATTATGCAAACACTCAAAAACAGAATAAAAAATTATTGGGTTGTCTCCCAACAAGCTCTTTCTTTATAGCCATTAAGATAGGCTTGAGATTCAATGATGCTCACATGAAAGATAGTAATTTAAATACGAAGAGAGCATCATGAAATATGTGAAAAACACATTTAAATCTAACATACTTCCTATGCATAGGCATTTTATAAGCAAACAAATTATCAAGACAAGCAATATCTAGCATATGCCAATAGGAAGAATGGAGCATCAATAAATTCAACATAACGAGAGGTAATTTAGTAACATGAAGATTTCAACAACCGTATTTTTCTCTCTCATAATAATTACATGTAGGATCATAATCAAACTCAACAATATAGCTATCATAAACAATAATCTCTCTATCCACATGCATAAAAAATTTATAATCTTCCAAGATAGTGGGATTAACATCAACTAAAGTCATGACCTCTCCAAACCCACTTTCATCAAAAAATTCATAAGATTGAACATTCTCCGAATATGTGGGATTCTTTTTTCCTAAAGTTGACACTCTTCCAAACCCACTTTCAATATTATTGCAAACATTATTATCAATATCATATTCATCATGAGGCTTAAATAAATTTTCAAGATCATAAGAAGCATTATCACCTCAATCATGATCATTGCAATAAGTAGTGGACATAAAAAAATTATCATCCCAAAGCTTCTAGTTTTGCATATTATTAGCACAATTCACATTAATTGAATTTATAGTAACATCATTGCAATCATGTTTTTCAATCAAGGAGCTATCATGAATCACTTTATAAATTTCTTCTTCTGACACTTCGTCACAATTTTCAGATTCATGATTTTCAAGCAAAACTTCATAGAGAAAATCAAGAGCACTCAAATCACTAGCAATTGGTTCATTATAATTGGATCTTTTGAAAAGATTAGCAAGTGGATGAGGATCCATAGTGATCTTAAATTTTTGTTTTACTTTCTGTTCTTGAGTGTTGACATGGCAATAAAAGCAAGCAAGCAAATAAAATATTTTTGTGTTTTTGTAAAAAAAAATTAGAAGTGGGGGAGATGAAAACTAGAGGCAAATGAAAATAAAAGGCAAATAAAATAAATGCAAGTGATTGATAGTTTGTGTGAAGGTACTTGGTAATTTTGATGATGTCTCCCCGGCAACGGCGCCAGAAATTATTCCTGCTACTTGTAGTCTGCGTTGGTATTTCCCCGAAGAGGAGAGGATGATGCAGTACAGTAGAGATAAGTATTTCCCTCAGTTAAGAACCAAGGTTATCAATCCAGTAGGAGAACCAAGCAAAATTCCGTTAAGCGCACCTGCACACACAAGAGCAAACGCTTGCACCCAACGCAAATAAGAGGGTTGTCAATCCTCTTAGCGGTTATTTGCAAGGATTAAATATTATCGAGGTAAATAGATAAACTAAAATACTAATTAAAATAAAAGTAAATAAATTGCAGCAAGGTATTTTTAGATTTTTTTTATATGATAAAGATAGACCCGGGGACCATAGTTTTCACTAGAGGCTTCTCTCTTGAGCACATAAACATACGGTGGGTAAACAAATTACTGTTGGGCAATTGATAGAAAAGCAAATAATTATGACGGATTCATGGCAATGATCATGTATATAGGCATCATGTCCAAGACAAGTAGACCGACTCCTGTCTACATCTACTACTATTACTCCACTCATCGGCCGCTATCCAGCATGCATCTAGAGTATTAAGTTAATAAAAACAGAGTAACGCCTTAAGCAAGATGACATGATGTAGAGAAGCAAATTCAAGCAATATGAATAAACCCCATCTTTTTATCCTTAATGGCAACAATACAAATACGTGTCATGTCACCTTCTGTCACTGGTATTGAGCACCGCAAGATTGAACCCATCACAAAGCACCTCTCCCATTGCAAGATAAATCAATCTAGTAGGCCAAACCAAACCGATAGATCGGAGAGAAATACAAAGCTATAACAATCATGCATAAAAGAGTTCAGAGAAGACTCAAATATTTCTCATGAATAATCTGATCATAAACTCACAATTCATCGGATCCCAACAAACACACCGCAAAAGAAGATTACATCAGATAGAACTCCAAGAACATCGAGGAGAACATTGTATTGAAGATCAAAGAGAGAGAAGAAACCGTCTAGCTACTAGCTATGGACCCGTAGGTCTGTGGTAAACTACTCACACATCATCGGAAGGGCAGCAAGGTTGATGAAGAAGCCCTCCGTGATTGATTCCCCCTCCGGCAGAGTACCGGAAAAGGTCTCCAGATGGGATCGTGGAAGAACAAAGGCTTGCGGCAGCGGAAAGGTTTTCTATTCTGGCTCTCTGGGAGTTTTCCAATATTTGTGAATTTATAGAAGTGGAATTAGGTCAAACGGAGTCACGTGGGCCCCACAAGGCAGCACGGCGCGCCCCTCCCCTAGGGCGCGCCCTGGTGCCTTGTGAAGCCTCCGTGAGGCTTCTGGCCTCCTCCCGAAGCTTCCAAGGTTTCTTTTATCCAGAAAAAAATCTCCAAAAAGTTTCGTGGCATTTGGACTTCATTTGGTACTGTTCTCTGAAAAGCCAAAAATAAGCAGAAAACAGCAACTGGCACTGGGCACTAGGTTAATAGGTTAGTCCCAAAAAATGATATATAATTGCATATAAAAACATCCAAGATTGATACTATAATAGCATGGAACAATCAAAAATTATAGATACGTTGGAGACGTATCACATTTATCCTTTCCCAAGAAAAATAAAGGTAAAATTCAACCTTTTGCCATAAGAGTTAAGGGCAAGTACAACGCAGATCACAATTCCAAGCTTGTCTGAGACGGGTGGTGGATGTTCTTGAACCATTGGAACAAGTGAGTCTGTGCTTGTGTAATTACCTATATGTGGTAAGTTGTATCACAACGAGTGGGTTTTCTCTTATGTGTTTTTATGTAAGCGATTCCATGCTAGGAGACTGTATTTAGTGATGCTTCATACTGAAATCTGTATGCCATCGTGGATAATTCAAATTGCTAGCATGTCAACATATTCATTTCTTCCGGCGAACCGATTGTTAACAAATTCATCAGCATTGTGTTTGGCGATCCTTTACGTTAGTATCAAGACTAGTCAAATCAAATAGCTTGGAGTATTCTGAATGTACTGATGTTCATATTAGGGTCTGCATGAAAAATGACAAGGATTCAACATTTGATCAGGTTTATTCTTCCTAAGAGCTGAATAAAAGGACAAACTTTATGCAGCAGGCTTACTTAGCGTTACCAAATAGCCATATTTTACAGATTTTGTAACAATGCAGACACAATTGGTGGAATCCGTTAGTTGAATCAAATTTTGTCAGCAATTGTTTTTTAATGACCAATGGTGCATTATATAGAGTATACAACAACTCCAACAGCTCCCCTATCCCTAAATTAACCGCCATCTACGGGAAGTTAAGGCCAAAAAACCTCTTCAACAGTTCCCATAAACTGGCCTTAACTTTGGAGGATACTATAAAAGTGGTCTTTTCTCCCCGTAGGTTTATGGGAAGATCATCTTCCCGTATCTTTTTGGCGGGCTAGTAACCGCCGAAACTTCACTATGCGCCCCGCCGGAAACATGCCCGAACGCCGCCACGGCCCCGCTCGCGCCGCCGCCACGCCCGTGCCCGCACCGCCACGTCGCCTCGTGCCGGCAGCCACCACACCGCCCGCTGTCACGTGAGATGAAGCCCTATGGGCCTTTGATGAGAGCTGGTGCAAGGCTCATAGCAAGAAACATGATCATGCCGAGATGGTTTGCCGGTTCGAATTATTGAAAGAGTGGGTAGAGTATCTGCACCACTGGAACACTTGTCTTCCTCCAGATACAGAGGAAGCAGTCATTATCCTTTAGAAAAGAGAAGAGGTCAATTTACTTCTTGAAAAGGCAAATGCGTCCCAATCTTCGATGAACATCTTGTGCCAATGGAATTAGGTCCACTCGCCGTTGAATATCGTGTTGGAGAATGTTGAAGTGATAGATGGATCCATTCAGTGATGTTGAAGATGTTACAGCCAAATGAGATGAGATGAACTGAACTCACCAAACCACTCCACTGTAATAGGTTTTAAAACATTAGAGCTTTGGTTGGATCACACTGCATCACAATGACAAATGGGAAACACTTCAAGACAGACGTATGAAGACTCTCAATTTTCAGACTACCGTTGATCTATTTTCCATCTCATGGTCCAGGGATCGATAGCTCAGATTACCAGTCAAACACCCCGCATTACTAGCCAAAGAAAAAGAAAGAAATACTCACAATCCCACGACCCATTCCTCCACTTCCGTCGTCCCGTTTCTTCCTCCACTCATGCCACGGCTGTTTCCTGGATTATTTCGATCTAGCGTTCTCCACAGTCCCTCTCCCACTCTCTCTCTCTCTCTCTCTCTCTCTCTCTCTCTCTCTCTCTCTCTCTCTCTCTTTGATTTATGGTGTCAGAGGGGGTGTAATAAAGGTCAAACTGGAGGCAACATAGATCAGCGGCGGAGCTACATGTACTTCTGGGGGTGGAGGGGCCCTGCCCCCCCCCCCCCCCCCCCCCCCCGGTCTTAAGATAATTCGTGAAGGAATGTTTTTGTAGATGCTTAAATTAAGTTGATATTCCTGAAGGATGAGATTTTGTTGCATTTTTTCTTTAGTTGAGTTATGGCCGAATGCTGAAACAAAGTGCTTTGTGTGGTCTTAGGTTCTTTTAACTTCTAATTTTATCTCCATTTCAGGGTTCATGTATTGCAATACTACACACTACTCATTTTTTGTTCTCATCCAGTGCTTCTTTAAATTGAGCCATCTTTAGAATGTGCTAGCACAACTTTAATGATTGTTTTCTTTCTTTCTTCCTGATTTTGCATCATTGTGTATTGATTGCTATGCTATGATAAAAGATATTGTAACAGGTTCCATTCAGGCATGGGAAAGTTGTCGGGGATTTTCTGGAGAGGTGCATGGCCCGGCGCCTGCGGCATATTCCGATTGGGATTTCAGCTTGCATCGTTTGACGATCCAGATGTTCTTATCATCTGCTCCTTAATCGTACTGGGTCCCCTAGATCTTTTGCTCATTTGGCGAGCCTGGAAACATTGGACGTTGTGTCGGACCATGCAGGCTTTAGGGACGGCGACATACCCGCCCAGAGGAGACGGCGAGGAAGCTCCGGTCGACTTCAATGGCAGGTGCCCTATTTCTCTCTCTCTCTCTCTCTCTCTCTCTCTCTCTCTCTCTCTCTCTCTCTCTCTCTGATTTATGGTGTCACAGGGGTGCAATAGAGGTCAACCAAGAGGCAACATAGATCAGCGGCGGAGCTACATGTACTTCTGGGGGTGAGGGGGCCCTGCCCCCCCCCCCCCCTCCACTTAACATAATTAGTGAAGGAATGTTTTTGTAGATGCTTAAATTAAGTTGATATTCCCGAAGGATGTGATTTTGTTGCATTTTGTATTTAGTTGACGTGTGACCGAATGCTGAAACAAAGTGTTTTGTGTGGTCTTAAGTTATTTTAACTTCTAATTTTATCTCCTTTGCAGGGTTCATGTATTGCAATACTACACACTACTCATTTTTTATTCTCATTCAGTGCTTCTTTAGATTGAGCCATCTTTAGAATGTGCTAGCACAACTTTAATGATTGTTTTCTTCCTTTCTTCATGATTTTGCATCATTGTGTATTGATTGCTATGTTATGACAAAATATGTTGTAACAAGTTCCATTCAGGCATGGGGAAGTTGTCGGGGATTTCTTGAGGGGTGCATGTCCCGGCACCTGCGGCAGATTCTGATTGGGATTTCAGCTTGCATCGTTTGACGAATCCAGTTGTTCTTATCATCTGCTCCTTGATCGTACTGGGTCCCCTAGATCTTTTGCTCATTTGGCGAGAATGGCAACATTGGACGGCATGTCGGACAATGCAGGCTTTAGGGATGGCGACATTCCGGCCCAGAGGAGATGGCGAGGAAGCTCCGGTCGACTTCAATGGCATGTTGTAGGATGATGAGCTAGTCGTTCTCCATTGTCAGCATATCTACCATGCGCCCTGCTTATGCCAGCAGCTCCAGAGGGGCTATAAGATGTGCGGCCTGTGCAAGGGTACTATGACGTAGGCCCGTGCGCCCGTAGCTGTATGTGATGTTCAGATTTGCGTTATATGTTCGAGATGTCATGCATTGTTTATACACATATGTCTGGAGTTGTGCCCATATCTTATATGTGATGTTCAGATTTGTGTCGTATGTTCGAGATGTCATGCATTGTTTATACACATGTCTGGAGGTCAAACAAGCAACATAGATCAGCGGCAGACCTACATGTACTTCTGGGGGCGCTGCCCCCCCTCCCCCCGCCTTAACATAATTAGTGAAGGGATATTTTTGTAGATGCTTAAATTTAGTTGATATTCCCGAAGGATGTGATTTCGTTGCATTTTTCATTTAGTTGAGGTGTGACCAAATGCTGAAACAAAGTGCTTTTTGCAGTCTTAAGTAATTTTAACTTCTAATTTTTTTTCTCCTCTTTAGGGCTCATTTTTTGTTCTCATTCTTTGCTTCTTTAGATTGAGCTATCTTTAGACTATGCTAGCACAACTTCAATGATTGTTTTCTTTCTTTCTTCTTGATTTTGCATCATTTTTATTGATTAGTATGCTATGACAAAAAATATTGTAACATGTTCCATTCAGGCATCGGGAAGTTGTCGAGGATTACTGGAGGGGTGCATGGCCCGGCGCCTATGGCAGATTCCGATTGGGATTTCATCTTGCACCGTTTGACGAATCCAGATGTTCTTATCATCTGCTGCTTGATCGTATTGGGTTCCCTAGCTCTTTTGCTCATTTTGCGAGCCCGCGACATTAGATGGCGTGTCGGACCATGCATGCTTTAGGGACGGCGACATACCCACCCAGAGGAGATGGTGAGGAGGCTCCGGTCGACTTCAACGACAGGTGCCCTATTTGTTTTGCTGACTTCGTGCAGGATGAGGAGCTAATCGTTATCAGTTGTCAGCATATCTACCACGCCCCCTGCTTATGCCAGTAGCTCCGGAGGGGCTACAAGATGTGCGGCCTGTGCAGGGGTAGTGTGGCGTAGACCCGTGCGCCCGTAGCTATATGTGATGTTCAGATTTGTGTCATATGTTCGAGACGTCATGCATTGTTTATACACATATGTCTGGAGTTGTGCCCATAGCTTATATGTGATGTTCAGATTTTTGTGATATGTTCGAGATGTCATGCATTGTTTATACACATATGTCTGGAGTTGCACCCATATAGCTTATATGTGATGTTTTGATTTGTGTCACTAGTCATCCACCCGTGCATCTGCACGGGCTAGAAAATTTTAAAACTTCATATGGAGAATTTTTGTGTAATTTATTTTCTTGTAGAAATTAGAACTACAAAATATTTTAATGAATATATAATATTTCATAGGTTCCTATTACGTAAAATCAAATCATATACAACTGTGATGTTGATTAATCTGCACTATTATAAATTGGACTTATGAACAACATCAAAATTTATAGGTGCCACCTTTTTTAAATATCAGATATATGTTGTATTTTTATTAGAGTTCCTTGCAAAAAAAATCATATCAGATATAAGTTGGCAAATCGAACCATATGTTTGTGTTTAATTTTCAAGGAACCATGTACAGGATAAGATTGAACGCCAAAGTAGCTCCATGCATTTATATCACAAATAGCAGTGTGGTATATTTCAAAATCTATACAGTCTCACACTCCCACTTGTTATCTGATAAGAAATGTCTAGTGAAAGTTAGATACATTAGGTAACCATTTTTTATAGATATATCAGGATAGCAATTACTGGTAAAAATGTATTCTGGAAACTATGTTATTCATCAAAGTGACAACCTTTGGACGATTGGCTTAACAATATGCAGTACTACTTATTTTGGGAATGTATTATTTTAAAGTATAACTACCAATTTATATACAAAACACCTACAAATCTTCACAGAAAATAGCTTAACTACATGCACGATTAAAGAAGGATAAAAAAACAAAAGTCTTTGTTCCGTCTTACCATATGGGAAATAGAAGAACTAAAGAAATGCGAGAATTATGAGTGTGTTAGAAAAGACTTCAGCCATGTGAATCAGTCAAGGAGTTAGAGTCTAATATATGCAGATCAACTTTGTTTTCTCTAGGTTATATTGTACTAAACCTGACCACTGCCACCATATTTCCACAAATTAGATAGCTAAGTTGCAATCCATTAATGCGAGCCAATCCAACATTTTCTGTGCAGGTGACATAATTTGAATTCGAAGTGCATAATTAGTAAGCCTATCATCTAGTTGTTTTCCTAGATTATACAAATGGCTAGTCATAACCCTTGCAGTACACATCCTAGTATATTTTTGAAAACACGTAAGTTGTTCATTTAAGTAAAACTACATATGGTTAAAAAGATATCAAAACGAATGAATTCAGTTGTGTAATATTGGTATTTAAAACATGTAGTATTCTACTATAGTTGGCAGATGCATCCACTATATTTTGCCATGACCACTACATCCCAGTGTTTAATTTAAATACCTATATATGATTTGAAAATCTTTCAGTGACATGAAGATATTTTCTTTTGCAGTTTATGGACACGTACAGATATTTACTTGAAGCATGCTTAATTCATAGATAACTTTCTCCTGATTAAGTTTAGCTATGTAAAATGTAGTTTAGCAAACCTTAGGCCTAGCTACAATTTCAGTAAAATGTTGACCATGCGGTTCTTGGGACCTAGAAACATTAAACAGCAAATCACAACTCACGTAAGTCAATATGTCAAAAATGTTATACATAATTGATTTGAATCTAAGTCCCATGCAAGTGGACTGGGCTGAACACTGGCTCTCCGATATTGAATCGTATCCTGAAGACACTAGCTCTCGGGTCGCTCCTCGCGGGCGACTCGAGGGCGACAAACCCTAGCTCCCCCAGGCCTCCCCCTCCTCCCTTCCCCTCCCCGCCGCCACCCGAGGTGGTCGCCGGCGTTCCCGCGCGGCTGCCGGTGAAGGTGGCGGCGAGGTCCCTGCTGCCCTGCATCTCGTCAGGGAGCTTTGGTACGCCGGGGCGGCGGCCCTGGGTGCGAAGGCGGCGTCGACCTCGTCCGGCGGGTGGCGCTGCGGGTGTTGGCTGGCCCTCCTGGTCGCGTGGGCGGCGGTTGGGCGGCGATGGCTTCTCGCGGCGTGGTCTGCCCCGGCCGCTGCGCCAAATCTGGATCCCGGCGGGCTGCTTCGGCCTCATCCGTCCTCGCCGGCTGCGGATCCGGCCGTCTCCG
This sequence comes from Elymus sibiricus, assembly GCA_039707655.1. Taxonomy (NCBI): domain Eukaryota; kingdom Viridiplantae; phylum Streptophyta; class Magnoliopsida; order Poales; family Poaceae; genus Elymus; species Elymus sibiricus. The sequence continues at coordinate 70,289,265 of CM077674.1, forward strand.
GGTCCCATGCTTCGGGCCGGCCTGTGGACGTGGTGGGGGAAGATCTGGGAGGGGGGAAACCCCCGGTCGACCTCCCGTCGACCTCGACGCCAACGGTGGCTCCGGCCCCGTTTTTCCCTCTTGAGGGGGCGCTCGAATCCCACCTTTCCCCTCCTCCTCCCTCCTCCTCATCCCGGGTAAAAACCTTGGCTGCGTGCGGCCAGGCGACGGCGGCGCTTCGGCGTCGTTATCTTCTTGAAGACGCCGCCTTGGGATGGATGGAGGGCTGTGGATGTGCGTCGTGATGTCTGCGTCGGTGGCGGCTGTGTGGTTTCTGCAGGATGTCATTGGTGGTGGGTGTGTGGTCGCCTTCCCGCTCTGGTTGTTGTGGTTCTCTGTCAGATGGCGCTGTGGGGTTGCTGGCCGGTGGTGGTGCTCCAATGGGGCGAGCGGAGATGAGGTCTCCCCTCCGGCAACATGTGAGGAGAGATGGTGGTCTCTCCTCCGTCCCCGGCTTGCTGTCCTGACTCTTGCGATGGTGCTCATTCCGCGGCGGTGTCCCTGTCATCCTCCATCTGGTGCGTTTCTTCGGCCTCTGCACGCGCTGATCCTCTTCGGCTTGGAGTTCATCTTCGACTTGATCCTGTAATTTTCTTTAGTGGCAGTTGTGGGTGACCTTCTCTAGTTAGCATCTTGGTCTAGCCGCCTACTCTTTTTCTCTTGTATCAAGTCTGTACCAATGTTTGCAACACCATTGTATCCCCTAGCCGGTTGATGGCTTCATTAATTTGAAGTCGGGCATGATGCCTTTTATCTAAAAAATTGATTTGAATCTATTTGTATATATTATTTTTACATGTAAATGTATATGAAACTTAAACACGGATATAGCATCATTATCTATATGTGATTACTTGGGTATTATCCAATAAATGGCTTTGCATATTCTGACTAATATGTATGATTCCTTGATATTTTGGTGTTCTTTATCACGTCAAAAATTAAAGCCATTTTAAGTTAATAATTAGGTAATAAAGTTTAAGAAGAACTTCTTGCATCAGTACTAATATATTATATGTATGCATGCACGATGAAGAGCATCTGTATACGTGCACAGGAATCATGCATGTAATTTAAGGAACGCAGGAGGTATCATACATGTAAGGACAGTAAAATTAGAGGAATATACCCACATAAAGACGGTAAAAAATAAAGGAAGCGACATATGTTCTGAGACGAAGGCGGACTTGGATTGCTTGTTTTTGTGCAGCTGGTATTCACCACACGTGGTACTCCATCATATGTTCACCGCCCCTCTGAGTTCTGTTCTTGACGACGCTAGTGCTCTTCCTAGGAAAACGTTTCCGTGGAGACGCTCTCCCTGCTCATGTGTCGTACCGAGCCGAGGCGATGCAGCCGCGTTCCTCTCGGCTCCAGCCGCTCGTCTCCGTCATGTGGATACTCTGTATACTATACAGGTGTTTCACTACAGCAGATCAGGTTGATCCTGTATACTATACAGGTGCAATAACCATGTGATTACGGCAGGTGGTGGTAATTAACCGTGCTGTCATGTATCCTTGCAGTTGCAGCAACGGGCCTTTCCAACGAAACTATCATCTGAAACACTATCGACGAAACTATCAGGTGGAATAGGGAGTACAAAGGTTTCCAAGTAGGCGAACAAAGGTTGCTGCAAAGTAAACATAACGCTGGTTCATCAGGCACTGAACCACACAGTCTAGCTCCTTAAGCCACTGAACCCATGCATGTGCGCGCAGAAAAAAAAAATGGAATTCCAACTTGGAAGATATATTCAAACAAAACATTTCTAGAACTCTGCATCAGCCTAAATGTGACTGCAGGGTTAGAAAACAGAATGCCTCTATATTACGAGATCCGTGGTCTTCACACAAATGTTGAGACCAGCATAAAAAAAAAAATAGACCAACAGGGATGATTGAGGAGCCCCTGTGGCTTTTTTACATTAAGAAGGAAGTGATGTGAGACACAGTTTGATCCCGCGAAATGAACCAGGATGATTAATGTCGCCCACAGGGATCGAACCCGCGCGCCGGTGGGAACACGCCACTGCGCTCCCACCACTGGGCTAGGAGCCAATCCACTTAAGGCACACATTTTTCAGAATCAGGTCCAGTGACTGAATTTGGACGATGTGTTCCTGTTCTGATGCTCCATCCAGCTCCATTGCCAGTGAAGAATTGCCTTCCGCCGTGCTACTATCTAAGTGAAGATGTGACCCTTCCCAAATATTTGAACTGTCATCTCCCAAAAGTTTCTTCTCCATAGCTGTCATTAGTGCCTGCAGCACAATGCATATGTTAAGAGAGAAATACACTTAACAGCCATATGTATGTTGTGGGAGACTGCAAAACAGCATACCTATCGGACCAAAGTATGTTTTTGGTCCCTCAAGTTCCCACAAAGTATAGACTTGGTCCCTCAAGATTTTTTGGTATACATTTGGTCCCTCAAGTCTCAAAACCGGATAAGTTTGGTCCTAAACCAGATTTTGAGCCCGTTGACCGGGTTTGACCGCCAGAAAACCGCCCGGTGAACAGTAAATTCGAAAAAAAAATCAAAAAAACTTCAAAAAAATCTGAATTTTTTTGGGGTCCAATATGCTTACATGCACAAGGTCTGACCAAAATTTCATGGTCTTTCGACACTCGAGGAGCTCGTTGAAAAAAAAACAAAAATATGTACGTCCGATGAACAGTAAAATCGAAAAAAAATCAAAATAATTCAAAAAAATCTGAACTTTTGTGAGGCATAATATGCTTACATTCTCAAGGTGTGACCAAAATTTGGTGGTCTTTTGACACTCGAGGAGCTCGTGACAAAAAAAACAACTTTTCACTCACAAAAAAATAACCAAAATTTGTTTTTTTTTTGCTAGAGCCCGTCCGATGTCATTTCGTGACAAAATTTTGGTCGCACCTTGTGCATGTAAGCCTCTTGGACCCCAAAAAAATTCAGAATTTTTTGAATTTTTTATGAATTTTTTTCGAATTTACTATTCATCAGACAGATATTTTTGTTTTTTTTGCCACGAGCTCCTCGAGTGTCGAAAGACCACGAAAATTTGGTCGCACCTTGCGCATGTAAGCATATTGGACCCCAAAAAATTTCAGATTTTTTTGATGTCTTTTTTAAAAAAAAGTCGAAGTTACTGTTCACCGGGCGGTTTTCTGGCGATCAAACCCGGTCAATGGGCTCAAAATCTGGTTTAGCACCAAACTTATCCAGTTTTGAGACTTGAGGGACCAAATGTATATCAAAAAATCTTGAGGGACCAAGTCTATACTTTGTGAAAACTTGAGAGACCAAAAACATACTTTTCTCTAAAAATAGATGAACAACAGGGGCAATGAATTCTGTGGATGCCAGAACTTCAACCAGTAGACAGAGAAGTGCTGGTAGCGAGGAAGAAAATGGATCTTGAGCATGTACTGGATTGGCAAATTGCTTCCAAAATTGAATATCAGGAAATATTTTACCCCCACTTTCTGGGTCAACTCGTTTCTGGGACGAAGCTTTCCTCACAGCTTGTTATCTGACTAATAGCATGCCTAGTCGAACCACCGATGATGTATCGCCTCTCTCACGTCTGGTTTTCGGCCTGGATTGATCTGCTTGGGAGTGCGGTAGCACCTATCTGCTTGGAGTGTTATTCATTAGTTTGAGCAGCTGGGTCGCTTTCCTCTTCCCTCTGTCTGTGCCATTTTCTGCTAGCTCCTCAAGCAGGGACACCACGCCCTGCTCCTGTGCTTCAGCCAGATGCTGTTGCTCCTGTTTGCCTTCACCTTTACAGAAATTCAACAGAATAGCAGCTGCATATTCCTTTTTCCTTGGGGATTCATTTCTGATAACTGCAACCAGGCTTGGTATGGCCGTGGCAGCACCCATAGCTTCCTGTCCCTCAGGATGACTCGAAAGAATTAACAATATATCAAGGGCCATATCCATCATACCATTTCCAGTCACGGTTAGAAGCTCTAGCAGTATAGGGACCAGCCCAGCTCTAACAACTGTACCCTTGTTGCCCAGATATATACATAGATTAAACAGTGCTGCAGCTGCATCCTTTTTACCCTGTTGACTCCCAATAGTCAATAGCAGTACAAGAGGTGGAATTGCCCCAGAACCCCCAATAAGCACCTTGTACTCGTCAACAAATGATAGGTTGAATAGCGTTGCAGCTGCATTTTCCCGAGCCTCCATACTGCCCCTCTCGAGCACATATACAAGTCCGGGAACAGTGCCAGCCATTCTTGCCTTGTTCTCTTCATTAACAGAGACATTTAGGAGAGCGGTAACAACATACTCCTGGGTGCTAACATCAGTTGTCGATAACAGACTCACGAGAATAGGAATGCCGCCAGAATCTCCTATGCACGCACGATTTTCCGCGTTACGCTTGGCAAGTTCACGAAGCATACCTGCAGCTATACGTTGGTCACGGAGATTTGGGGATGATAGTTTCTGGAGAAGCTCAATAACTTTGTCATGCTCAGAAGAGCTACATGATGCTTCCGGTGCATGACTTCTAACTTCAGCAGAGCGTTCAGGTGGCTTCAAGCCGTTTGCTTCACACCATCGGGCAATCAAGCCCTGAAGGAAAATATTTGGGATTAGAGATTTGTTGACAAGTATCTGCTCCGTCCTCGGACAGGTGTCGTGCCCAGCTTTCAACCATCTCTCCATGCTACCTCGCTCATAAGTCTGTATATGCATTTTCAAAAGAATTGCTATTGTGAGATGAAATGCAAATGGAAGCTATGCACATTAATAAGAAACAGAGAGTAAGTCAAGCGAGCAGACACCTGCCCAGTGGCAATCATAACCGGATCTTTCATTAAATGAAGCGATAGTGGGCAACGAAAAGCATCCGGGACAACAGGAGATGCCCAGTGATCTTCCATGGGAATGTCATTTTTACTTGCTGGAATGCTGACCGCAGGAACTTGAGCATGAACAAAATCCTTGATAGTTTTCAAAAGTATTGGCGTCTTCTCGACAATGGCACAAGGATCCCGCTCAGTAGCCATTTCATGCAAGGTCAATGATTCTTCATTGAGGTCAGATAGGGTGACAAGCTGCAACTTCTCAGACAGCCTTGGAAGAGTATCAGGGTCAGAACTGGCAGCATTGGTGCTTGAGACAGACATCAGATCGCCCAAGAGATTGTCATTGGATGAATCTGATCGTCCGTCAGCTCTTCTTAACTCAGTATCCACCAGTACAACCTGCTCAACATTAAACACGTGTTAGCTCCAGTTGGAAGAAAAACACTTAAATCATATGTAAATACAATGAACATGCTCTAAAGTCTGGTATAACAAGCTCATCAAACGGGATATCAGTTAGAACTTGTTCAAGCCTTAAAGTACTCCCTACGTCCCATAATATAAGAGCGTTTTTGACACTACACTAGTGTCAAAAAACGCTCTTATATTATGGGACGGAGGGAGTAATATCCTGGAAAGTCTGCATTATTTTCTCTCGCTCAAGAACCTGCAAATTTACAGGGAACCACTAAGTGTTACTCCTCCGATCCATAATAAGTGTACTATGGATCGGAGGGAGTACAAAATTTCGCCATTATGTATGCAGCAAGTGTGAAAGTCGATTGAACTCCCTACACACTCAAGAAATGAATCAGGATTGCTTCTATAGGCGGACGCGAAAAGGTTAGGGTTTCCTCCTGAGAGAAGACTTGCGAGGATCTCCACGTCCCCACCTCAAATTCCCTCCCCACATCTCTCCTTCCCTCGCCCAGCGGTAGCAGCCATTTGGCTGCCTAGCAACGGTGGCTGTGGATTCTCTACCTTGCCATGGGCAAGGCAGAGAGCTACAGTACCTCTGCCTTTCCTCTTCTTTCATCTGTTGGATCGAGAACGGACCGCCCAGATCTGATGCAACAGTACAGTCGCTACAGCACCCCCGAAACAGTGATCTGAACAGGACCAGAAAAACAGTGCACTCGCTACAGTTTTGCCCCGATCTGGACCGCCAACTTTTGATCCAATGTCTCTCGGACAAAGGTAGAGCACTGTAGATCCTGCCTTGCCCATGGCAAGGTAGAGAATCCACGCCCGGCGGGGCCTTCCTCTGGCGCCTCTGTGTGGTGGTTATGCAGTGTACCTCGACATGACCTATCGGCAGCATGCATTGTGTGGCTACTCTTCACCCTTACTTAGTTTGTTCAAAGGAAGAGATCGATGTAAACTATAGGGTCAAAGTCCTTGTTCTGACGTTCATTGACTGGTCCAAATATGTCGACATACAGGTGTTGCTAACTTCTTGAAGGTGTTTTCTTGGTACTCGATGAATGTTACATGTACCTTTCAATGTTTTCATGGCGTCGCTATATCGTCGCTATAACGACGATATAAAGCTGTGGCGTGGTCGAAGGCTGAAGCGTCCAGGCTCGCGATCCTTTTGACTTGTGGCGTCCGCCATACCCCTGTGGCGTCCATATATCGTCCATACGACGCGTCTTCGGTCGCCATACGCGAAACAACTAGGAGTGCTGGCGCGCGGGATCGAGCAGGCGGGAACACGGGAAGGAAAAGGGAATCGGCGCGGGGGGGGGGGGGGGGGAGAGCATCGCGGGAACCAGAGAGAGAGGCAAGCTCCAGCCTCCGCACCACCTCCTCTTCGCCCCTGCCACGATCTCCTCCTCCCCTTTCCCCTCCTCCCGCAACCTCCTTTCCCCTCCTGGCTTCCTTCCCGCCGCCCCTCTTTCCCCTCCAGATCCAGCTGCAGGGCAGCGACTCAGCTCCAATCCGGCACCACAGGGACTCTTCTACGTGCATCACGGCACCATCAAGGTACCTCCCCGCCCCTCTCCCCCCTCTCCTCCTTGTTTTTCCTCCCCATGCTCCTGCTCTGTTTTTCTTCCTCTGTTCTGAAATCTGAATGTGTGATGTACATGTCCTGCACTCCTGCTTGTTGCCCTGCTGCTGTATATATATTATTTGGAAGCTTGTAGAATGCTGCTAATGCTAGTTCTAAATTGCTAGTGGTTGTTGCTTTGATTAATTTATTACATGATTCCATGCTGCACTTTGCTCAATGTTAAATTTGTAATTGCCATGCCCATGTGCAACGATTATAATATGCTAAGCTCACTGCTCTATGTTGAATTGCTACATGCTAATTACTTTAGTATCTTCTAATGCTCCATCCATGTCCTTGTTATAAAGTAATCCTTGCTTTTAGTGACTTGATGCTTGTTTTCAAGTGCAGGCCGACACAATGGCTGATGCACCTGCTGGTGATGCCGGTGAGGCTGAGATGGATCCGGTGCTTGATCCTACACGGAAGCCACTCAGGTCAAATGATCCAGGTTGGAAGTATGGATATTGGACTTACCCTCCCGGCCGAGACGCTGTCACATGTAATCTTTGTAAAAGGAAGTTGACTGGAGGTATAACAAGGTTGAAAGAGCATCTTGCGGGTGCTTATGGTGATGCTTTGATATGTCTCAAGACAACAACCCCAATCAGGATTGAGTTGGAGCAAGCTTTGCAAAAAGGGAGAAGGGCGAAGAGGCCAATGTTCAATGATGATGGTGGAGAGCAAGAGGTGGTGGAGGTAGCTGCTTCAGCTACAGCTACAACCTGCCCAAAACCAAGTTCTGGGACAGCCAATAAAAGGAGTAAAACTGCTGTCCACCTTGCTGTTGCAGCCCGAGGCAATGGAAAGGAGACCAACAACAACCAAAAGACCATTGTTTCCATGCTCCGAAAGAAGCCAGCGGATGTTGTAGATGAAAGGCGCTCTGGTTGTTCGCAAAACAGCATGGAGTCTAGCACAAAGACCAAAGCAGATAGAGATGCTGTGGGTAAAGAGTGGGCTTTGTGGTTCGCTGAGGCAAAAATACCATTCAATGCTGCAAGCTTAAGGCAGTTTGAGATTGCAATTGAGGCATCTTGTCAATATGGGTCTGGCTATAAGCCTCCTACCCCACATGAGTTGAGTGGGCCATTGCTTGATGCTCTTGTTGTGGACACATGTGCTTTGAGGAAGCAGCACGAGGAAGCTTGGAAGCAATATGGTTGCACACTCATGTCAGATGGATGGACGGATAGGAGAGGGCGTCACTTGATAAACTTCCTTGTCAACAGTCCGGAAGGGACTTACTTCATTGAATCCATTGATGCATCAAGAGTCACACATAGTGCAGATTTGATAGCTGATTTGCTAGAGCAGAAGATTGAGGAAATAGGAAAAGGAAGGGACAGTGTTGATGTAGCTGTTGGTGCATCACAAGCGCTTCAAGGTCGTCACTTTCCTAGGGCTGCTCATACCCAACAAGGTAGAGGGTCTTCATCAAGTGTGGGAGAGGAGCAAGTTGAAGATGTGGAGGAAGTGGAGGAGGAGTTCATTATTGATGATCATGATTTGTCAAGTGAGGATGAAGAAGATGCGACCAATGCTGCAAATGGTGATGGCGAGAACATGGGTGCCAATGAAGATTGTGACTTCGACGATGACTATTAAGGATTTCGGAGTTGAGCGATGAGAGAGTCGGTCTTTTGTTAAATTTGTTGTGTGAACCTAAGTTATGCCATTAGACTTTAAGATTATGGTTATGGACTCCTATTTTTGTTGAGCTATGTAATATTGTTGGGCTTGTTTTGGTAGCTTTGTTTCTTCTGTCTTCTCAATTCTCATATTTAATTCTCAGTTTTAGAATGTTTGTTATTGTTCTGTTCTGGAATATGGACTTACTTTTCGGTGTTTAATGCAGACTGTTTTGGAGAAAAGAAGAGAGAAGAGCAAGTGGGAATGCAATTTGTACTACTTGGGCAACCACCAGGTATGTATGTCGTCATGTACAACTCATTTGGTGCTTCAGTTTGCTGCCATACATATTACAGCAAGACTATGAAGTTGTGATTTAATATTTTAATTTGCTATCATTCGCCATAAGGTTGTGTCTATGATGTCGCCACGCCATACGCCATAAGCGTTATAATGTTATGAAGGGGGCCGGTCGCCATAAAACACGTTACGCCGTAAAAACATTGGTACCTTTTGTTGTTTAGTTAGATTAAATGGTTTTGTAAGAGCAGCAGGTTTTCACTCTGCCGATAGCTGGTTGACCCAATGTTATTTGTATGCAGTTTCGGCCTTGATATCTTCGGTGACGCATGAATAAAATATGATCCTTCCATTATCTAAAATATGTTTTGCGAAAATCAACAGCAGAACTGATATTCTTCAGGTAAATCATGTGTATGGGGATCTGTTTCCTGGCAGTTGTGTGTGTGGGTGTGTGGGTGGACTGACAAGGTTGCATTAAGTAGCCCCATTGCCAGGGCTCAGGGATGGGAAGCAGGGTATTTTTTACCACTCGGAGATGGGGAAATTCTGATAATTTCTCTGTTCCCATCCCTATCCAAGAGATACACAGATTTTTTTTCCTCATATAATGGAGATCTGCTATTGTTCTCAGTTAAATATGGATGTGTGTGTTATACGATGACAAAGCCCAAGGTTTGCCTCCTATTACCAAAAATAGCAAATACGTTTAGGTGAACTCACCTCGGACATCGTATGTCCTTGCTGCAGAACATTGGAAGCCACTTCATCAAGCCTATCGATCATATGTTGCATAACTGGTCTGTTACCTGGGCTAAATTCAGTGCATTGTAAACCTAACTCAATGCATACTCGAATTTGTTCCAATATGACTGTGTCTGCGTGTGACTTCTGCAACCTATTCCTCCAAAGATGAAGTATCTGCAAAATTGCAATCGTGAATTGATGTTATAAAAATGATCAACATCCTTAATGACAATATACGATGTATACAAACCCCATGTTATGCTAAAGCATAAAAACATCAACTCAAATATCACATTAACAACAAAAGGTCTCAAAAATAGAAACCGTGGTTTTAAGCCAGGTATGACTGCGTAAACTGCATTTCTCATGTGCTATCAAAACATGTAAAAGTAAAAGGTCAATGTTTCTTGAAATCCATGTTACGAGTTGTAGGTTTAACCTATGTTCTTTCAAGTAGTTAATTTAGTAGTTACTAGCTGTAGCTTTAAAGACTAAAATGTTATTTCACTTTCATTTATGCAAATGCATGATTACTTGATCTTACTTTCTCTTTGAAGTGCTGAGAAGACATGCCGGTACTCTGGGAACTATTGTTCTCATTGGAGTGCTCCAAATATGGAACGACACTCAGGGGATACTCTCTGTGACCTGTGACTATCTGAATGACTATGACACCCAGACTGAATATATCTGCCTTGATGGAGACTACGCCTTGGATTAAGTATTCTGGTGCCATATATCCACTGCAGCACAGTTTGAAAGCTTGAGGCCTTAAAAGAATGAAGAAGAGATGCTACAAATGAAGGCATATCTCACCGTGATCCTGCATGACTTTCCGTCATGATTCGGGATTGCTTTTCACCAACTATCCTTGACAAACCAAAGTCCGCAATTTTTGGCACCATAGTAGCATCAATCAATATATTTTCAGGTTTCAGGTCCAGATGAACAATTCGGCATTCCTCATGAAGATAATGCAAACCATTGCAAATTCCCCTGATTATTTTATATCTCATGTTCCACTCAAGGCCTTTCACCACAGTCAAGAACTCCTTCTTTGACTGATCCATTTTGAACTTCAAAATCTTGTCAAGGTATATGTTTTGTGAAAGTCATATGAGGCGTCTCAATCTATCTCTATAGATTTTGATGCCTAATATGTAAACAACCTTTACCTAGATCTTCAAGTCTTACTCCACTTCACACCAGCCAAGAACTTATTTCTTTTGACTTGATCCATTTTGAACTTCTTCAAAATCTCATCAAGGTGTGTGAAAATCTTTTATTAGGTGTCTTGATCTATCTCTATAGATCTCGATGCCCAAACTGTGGATAACTCAAAAACAGGTTTTTATTGAAAAACTCCTTTCAATTAATTCTTTATGCTTTCCAGAAATTCTACATCATTTCCAATCACATATACTTATTAGAAATGTTATAGAGCTCCCACTCACTTTGTTGTAAATACAAGTTTCTCCATAAACTTGCATAAACCCAAACGCTTTGATCACTTCATCAAAGCGAGTATTCCAGCTCCGAGATGCTTGCACCAGTCCATAGATGGATCGCTGGAGCTTGCATACTTTGTTAGCACCTTTAGGATCGACAAAACCTTCCGGTTGCATCATATACAATTCTTCCTTAAGGAAACCATTAAGGAATGCCGTTTTGACGTCCATTTGCCAGATTTCATAATCATAAAATGCGGCAATTGCTAACATAATTTTGACAGACTTTAGCATCGCTACGGGTGAGAAAGTCTCATCGTAGTCAACTCCTTGAACTTGGTGATAACCTTTAGCAACAAGTCGAGCTTTATAGACGGTGACATTACCATCAGCGTCCGTCTTCTTCTTAAAGTCCATTTATTTTCAATAGCTCGCCGTTCACCGGGCAAGTCTACCAAAGTCCATACTTTGTTCTCATACATGGATCCTATCTCGGATTTCATGGCTTCAAGCCATTTCTCGGAATCCGGGCTTGCCATCGCTTCTTCATAGTTCGAAGGTTCATCGTTGTCTAGCAACATGACCTCCAAGACTAGATTTCCGTACCACTCCGGTGCGGAACGTGTCCTGGTTGACCTTCGAAGTTCAGTAACAACTTGATCCGAAGTTTCATGATCATCATCATTAAATTCTTCTCTGGTCTGTGTCGGTGTCACAAAAATTTCTTTCTGTGGCGTACTACTATCCAGAGGAGGTACAATTACCTCATCAAGTTTCTACTTTCCTCCCACTCACTTCTTTCGAGAGAAAACTCCTTCTCTAGAAAGGATCCATTCTTAGCAATGAAAGCTTTGCCTTCGGATCTGTGGTAGAAGGTGTACCCAACAGTCTCTTTTGGGTATCCTATGAAGACGCACTTATCCGCTTTGGGTTCGAGCTTATCAGGCTGAAGCCTTTTTGACATAAGCATCGCAGCCCCAAACTTTTAGAAACGACAGCTTAGGTTTCTTGCCAAACCACAGTTCATACGGTGTCGTCTCAACGGATTTAGACGGTGCCCTGTTTAAAGTGAATGCAGCTGTCTCTAATGCATAACCACAAAGTGGCAAATCGGTAAGAGACATCATAGAACGCACCATATCCAATAGAGTACGATTACGACGTTCGGACACACCATTACGCTGTGGTGTTCCTGGTGGCGTGAATTGTGAAATAGTTTCACATTGTCTTAAGTATATGCCAAACTTGTAACTCAAATATTCTATTCTTCGATCAAATCGTAAGAACTTTATTTTCTTGTTACAATGATTCTCTACTTCACTCTGAAATTCTTTGAACTTTTCAAATGTTTCAGACTTACGCTTCATCAAGTAGACATAGCCATATCTACTCAAATCATCTGTGAACGTGAGAACATAACGATATCCACCACGCGCCTCAACACTCATCGGACCGCATACATCGGTATGTATTATTTCCAATAAGTCTGTTGCTCGCTCCATTGTTCCGGAGAACGGAGTCTTAGTCATCTTGCCCATGAGGCATGGTTCGCATGTCTCAAATGATTCATAATCAATTGATTCCAAAAGTCCATCTGCATGGAGTTTCTTCATGCATTTAACACTGATATGACCTAAGCGGCTGTGCCACAAATATGTGGTACTATCATTATCTTTTGGCATTCGTGTTATGAACATATGTATTACTACGATCAAGATTCAATAAACCTTTCATTTTAAGTGCATGATCATCAATGATATTATCCAAATAAATAGAATAACAATTATTCTCTGAAATTGAATAATCGTCTTGCAATAAACACTATCAGATATAATGTTCATGCTTAACGCAAGCACGAAATAACAATTATTTAGGTTCATCACTAATCCTGAAGGTAGAAAGAGCGTGGCGATGGTGATCATATCAACCTTGGAGACACTTCCAATGCACATCGTCACCTCGCTCTTAGCTAGCCCTCGTTTATTCCGAAGCTCCATGTTTCAAGTTGTAAGCAACTGAACAAGTATCAAATACCCAGGTGCTCCTACGAGTACTAGTAAGGTACATATCAATAACATGTATATCAAATATCTTTGTTGACATTGCCAGTCTTATTATCTGCCAGTTACTTTGGGGAAGTTCCGCTCCCTGTGACATTTCCCTTTGCAATAGGAGCACTAAGTCTCGGGTTTGGTTTAGCCTTGGGTTTCTTCGCGTGAGCGGCAACTGTTTTACCGTTCTTCTTGAAGTTCCCTTTTCTTTCCCTTGCCCTTCTTGAAACTAGTGGTCTTATTAACCATCAACACTTGATGCTCCCCTTTTTTTTGATTTCTACATCCGCAGATTGTAGCATCGCGAATAGCTTAAGGATCTTCTATCCCTTGCATGTTTATAGTTCATCACGAAGATCCAGTAGCTTAGTGATAGTGACTAGAGAACTCTATCAATCACCACTTTATTTGGAAGTCTAACTCCCACTTAATTCAAGTGATTGAAGTACTCAGACATTCTGAGTACATGCTCACTAACGGAGTTGTTCTCCTCCATCTTGTAGCTATAGAACTTGTCGAAGGTGTCATACCTCTCGACCCGGGTGTGAGCTTGAAAAACAAATTTTCAGCTCTTGGAACATCTCATATGCTCCGTGTTGCTCAAAACATATTTGGAGCTCCGGTTCTAAGCCGTAAAGTATGGCGCACTGAACTATCGAGTAGTCATCTTTTCTTGTCTGCCAGACGTTCATAACGTCCTCAGACGAAGCCGTAGGGGTATTTCACTGAGCGGTGCATTAAGGACATAAGCCTTCTGTGCAGCAGTGAGGACAATCCTCAGATCACGGACCTAGTCCGCATAGTTGCTTCCATCAACTTTCAACTTCGTTTTCTCTAGGAACATAATAAAAACAGGGGAACTACAGCGCGGTCTATTGATCTACAACATAAATTTGCTAAGACAAGTAAGACTATGTTCATGACAATTGAAGTTCAATTAATCAAATTACTTAAGAACTCCCACTTAGATTAACATCCCTCAAGTTGTCTAAGTGTAACATGATCCACATCAACTAAACCACGTCCGATCATCACGTGAGGTAGATTAGTTATCAATGGTGAACATCTTTCATGTTGATCATATCTACTATATGACTCATGTTCGACCTTTCGGTCTCTTGTGTTCCGAGGCCATGTCTGTACATGCTAGGCTCGTCAAGTTTAACCCAAGTATTCTGCGTGTGTAAAACTGGCTTACACCTGTTGTATGCGAACGAAAGAATCCATCACACCCGATCATCACGTGGTGCTTAGAAGCGTCGAACCTTCGCAACGGTGCATACTAGGGGAGAACACTTATCTTGAAATTTAGTGAAGGGATCATCTTATAATGCTACCGTCGTCCTAAGCAAGATAAGATGCATAAAAGGATTAACATCACATGCAATTCAATATATGTGACATGATATGGCCATCATCGTCTTGTGCTTTTGATCTCCATCAGCAAAGCACCGTCATGATCTCCATCGTCACCGGGTTGACACCTTGATCTCTATCGTAGCGTCGTGACACCTTGATCTCCATCGCAGCGTCGTGGTCGTCTCGCCGGCTATTGCTACTACTACTACTGCTAACTCATAGCGGTAAAGAAAAGCAATTACATAGCGTTGGCATTGCATACAATAAAGAGACAACCATAAGGCTCCTGCCGGTTGCCTGATAACTTACAAAACATGATCATCTCATACAACAACTTATATCACATCATGTCTTGACCATATCACATCACCAGCATACCCTGCAAAAACAAGTTAGACGTCCTCTACTTTGTTGTTGCAAGTTTTACGTGGCTGCTACGGGTTTGCAAGAACCATTCTTACCTACGCAAAACCACAACGTGGTGTAGTGATTGCTTTTTGATCTTCTAAAAGAACCCTCTTCATTGAAACCGATTCAACTAAAGTGAGAGAGACAGACACCCGCCAGTCACCTTTATGCAACGAGTGCACTTAGCGGTGAAACCTGTCTCGCGTAAGCGTACGCGTAATGTCGGTCCGGGCCGCTTCATCTCACAATACCGCCGAATCAAGTAACAACTAGTAACGGCAAGCAATATGTATACACCCACGCCCACAACTCACTTGTGTTCTACTCGTGCAAAACACATCTACGCACAGACCTGGCTCGAATGCCACTGTTGGGGAACGGAGCATGAATTTCAAAAAAATTCCTACACTCACACAAGATCTATCCATGGAGATGCATCGCTACGAGAGGGGAGAGTGTGTCTACGTACACTACTGGAATCAGGGACTTTGCCATCTGCCAGCTCTTTGCCGTCTGCTGGCAGATGGCAAAGAGGATATTTGCCGTCTGCTTTTATAAAGCAGACGGCAAAGAACATGCTGATGGCAAAGAGGCTCTTTGCCATCTGCACTTCTTTGCCGTCTGCTGGCAGACAGCAAAGAGTTCTTTGCCGTCTGCCAGCAGACGGCAAAGACCAAAGTGGGGCCCACGGGGTACTGCGTTGGCTAGGTCACACGGGCCACTTCTTTGCCGTCTGCTGGCAGACGGCAAAGAGGTGAGGGGGCCCCACAGTGTAACGGCGGGGACGGGCTAACGGTCACCGTCTTTGCCGTCTGCCAGCAGACGGCAAAGAGGGGGGCTTAATTTTCGCCCCCCGCGCCCAAACCCCCCCTCTCTCTCACATCTCTCTCTCTCTCTGTCTCTGCGCGCCACCGCCGCCCCCTCCCCGCCGACCCCCTCCTCCCCGCCGACCCCCTCCTCCCCGCCGCCGCCCGCTCCCCTCCTCCACAGCGCCGCCGCCGCCCCCTCCCCTCCTCCACAGTGCCGCCGCCGCCCCCTTCCCTCCTCCACAGCGCCGCCGCCGCCCCCTCCCCGCCGACCCCCGCCGCCCCCCTCCTCCCCGCCGACCGCCGCCGCCCCCCTCCTCCCCGCCGACCGCCGCCGCCCCCCTCCTCCCCAGCGCCGCCGCCTCGACCACCCTCCGGTGAGCTCCACCATTCCCCCCCTTTTTTGTTTTTTTCCTGTTTTTTTTTCTGTTTTTATTAGTTCATTTAGTTAGTTTATATTAGTTAGTTATTAGTTCATATTAGTTAGTTTTTATTAGGTAGAAAAAACTTAGATAGAAAAGAAGAAAAGAAAAAACCTAGAAGAAGAAAAAAAGAAAAGAAGAAGAAAAAAAAGGAAAAATAAAAAAGAAAAAGAACAAAAAATAATAATAAGAAGAAGAAACAGAAGAAGAGGAGGAGGAGAAGAAAAAAGAAGAAGAAGAAGAAGAAGAAGAAGAAGAAAAGAGGAGAGGAGGAGAAGAAGAAGAGGAAAAAAGGAAAGGAGGAAGAAGAAGAAGAAGAAGGAAAAAAAGGAAGAAAAGGAAGAAAAGAAAGAAGAGGAAGAAGAAGAAAAGAAAAAAAGAGAAAAAACCCCGACCCCGACACGGCACCTCGACCCTGACCCGACAACCCGACCCCGACCCGACACCCCGACCCCGACACCCCGACCTCGATCCCGACCCCGACACGGCACCCCGACCCCGACCCGACAACCCGACCCCGACCCGACACCCCGACCCCGACACTGACCCCGGCACGGCACCCCGACCCCGACCCCGACCCGACACCCCGACACCGACACGGCACCCCGACCCCGACCCGACACCCCGACCCCGACACGGCACCCCGACCCCGACACCCCTGACACCGCGACACCACGACACCCAGACACGACACCCCCCGACACCCCGACCCCGACCCCGACACCCCTGACACCCCGACACCACGACACCCAGACACGACACCCCCCGACACCCCGACCCCGACACGACACCCCGACACCCCGACACCACGCCACCCAGACACGACACCCCCGACCCCCGACACCTCTTCGGCCTCCTGTTGACCGAAAAGGTGCTCTTCGGCCTTCCAGAGGCCGATGGGGTCATATATTTGTGAATTATGAGTTAGGAAGTATATTTCCCGATTTTGTTAAGAAAAACATCATATATATTTGTGTTGATCGGGTGGATTTAAATGTGCAGTTCTTTCGGGGCTGCGAGGGTCTGGTGTTCGACGACCTCCCCGTGTGTTCGACGAGCTCCGCCCCTGCGTTCGTGGGTGAGCACAAATGACATCTCCTCCTCCCCCCTTCATTTGCTCTATTCCGGTCTTCGTGCCGATGAAACTTGCTAGCTATAGGTGTCAATCATCAGTATGCGTGACCACTATGCGTCTCCCGTTCGAAAGGGTTACATCTATAAATATGCATGCATTTGCATATTTATAACCGTGATTCTTTCGAATTGTCCAACGTTATCCATGGACAGCCCGAGTATGTGTAGATTGGGTTCGTTTTCCCATATGCTCTGCTCCGGATCCGATGCAGAATTTCGTCAGTGCCTCCCTGTTGTTCTCCGGGTACACATTCTCTCTGCTTATTGCCGAGACGTGTATCAGGAGAACAGCGGGGAGGTGCTGCCGAAATTTTGCGTCGGATCCGGAGCAGAGCATGGGAAAACGAACCCAATCTACACATACTCGGGTGGGATTAGGACCTATCTTTACCTACTAGCGTCTAGGTTGCATGGACGTAATAAAACTGACAAACTCTATTAACTGATGAATATGGTTTGCTGAATTATGTATATATTTCTTGTGTGTTTAGTAGGTAGGCAAGATGAGTGATCGTGCTTGGATGTACACCGGTCACCCTAGTCAGAAAGAAATGACCATTGAATGGTTAACAAAAACCAAGGGGTTTCTGAGCGCCGCATTTGCAAATGGCCAGGATATAACCTGGTGCCCCTGTGTCCGGTGCGACAACCATAAAAAGTGGACACGGGATGAAATGGGTAAACACTTGCAGAAGTGGGGTTTTACGACTGATTATACGGTGTGGAGATTTCATGGTGAGTCTGCCCAACGTGCCAGAGCTGAGGTGGTTCGTCGTCGCACCGACGAGCATGGTACCGGGATCGAAGACATGGTGCAAGACTTTGATGATGCTCGGGATTCGGACGATGAGATGGAGGAATCTGCAAAGGCCTTCTATGAAATGTTGGAGTCTTCAAAACGTCCTCTCCACGAGCACACTGAGCTTTGTCAGCTGGATGCCATCGCGCAAGTAATGGCTCTCAAGGCTCAGTTCAACCTGGGCAGAGAATGCTACGACGCGATGATGACGATATTTGGACGCTTTCTACCCAAAGGCCATGTATTGCTAGCAAACCTGTACCAGTCGGACAAAATCCTACGTGCGCTTAAGATGCCCTATGAGAAGATAGATGCCTGTGAGAATGGATGTGCCTTATTTAGGCTTGAGTATGCGGGCTTCAACTATTGTCCCATTTGCAAGTCTTCCAGGTATGTTGTGGTAGACAACGGTATGGGTGAGAAGAGTCAGACCAAAATCCCAGTTAATGTTCTTCGGTATATGCCAATCATACCAAGACTTCAACGTCTTTTCATGGTCGAAGAGACGGCCAGACAGATGACGTGGCATAAATTGGGCAAAAGAACCGAACTAGATGCAGATGGGAATCCGATGTTGGGACACACTTCAGACGCTTTTGCGTGGAAGCACTTCGATGCTTTACATAAGGACAAAGCGGCAGATCCAAGGCATCCTCTAGTCGCCATCAGCACGGATGGGTTCCAAGTGTTTGGTATGACGGCAACCCAATACAGTTGCTGGCCTGTATTTGTCATTCCACTCAATCTCCCCCCCCCGGAGAGATTATGAAAAGAAAGAGCATTTTCTTGACGTTGATAATTCCAGGGCCCAACTATCCGGGGAAGAATATGAATGTGTACATGCAGCCGCTTAAGGATGAATTGCAAGAAGCTTGGGATAATGGGATCAAGACATATGACGCCGCTACAAAACAAAACTTCAAAATGCATGTGTGGTACATGTACTCGACGCATGACTTGCCGGCATATGCGCTATTCGTTGGCTGGTGTGTGCATGGAAGGTTCCCGTGCCCCACATGCAAGGCAGCTCTTCAGTTCCGTTGGCTGCAGGCGGGTCGCAAGTATTCTTGCTTTGACTTGCATAGACAGTTCCTGGATCCTGGCCATAAGTTCAGAAAAGACAAGAAAAATTTCATGAAAGGTAGAGTTGTCAAAAACTCTACACCACCTGCATTGACAGGCCAACAGGCCCTGGATCAGTTAAACGCTCTCGAGCCTAATCCAGAGCGTCCAGGATATTTCAAAGGGTATAATTCGGAACACGCCTGGACTCACAAGATATGCTTGTGGGATCTGCCTTACTTTAAAGACCTCATTTGCCCACACAACATCGACGTGATGCACACTGAAAAGAATATCGCCGAGGCCCTTTTTGGTACATTGTTCGGCATAGAGGGGAAGTCAAAGGATAACCCTAAGGCTAGAGTCGATCAAGAGGCTCTATGTGATAGACCGTTACAAAACATGCGACAACCGAAAGGAAAGAAGAACTGGAGGAAGCCAAAGGCATGGTTCAATCTTGGAAGGCCAGCTATGAGGGAAATGATCTTGTGGGTGAAAATGCAGTTGATGTTCCCCGATGGGTATGCAACGAATCTAAAGAGGGGAGCGAGTCTTGACAAATTGAAAATATTTGGTATGAAGAGTCATGATTGGCACATATGGCTTGAGCGGGTAATGCCGGTGATGTTGCGTGGCTTTATCCCTGAGGATGAATGGCTAGTACTGGTAGAGCTGAGCTATTTCTTCCGTGCTCTTTGTGCGAAAGAACTATCGCCTGACGTGCTAGACGAACTGGAAGAGTTGGCGCCGGAGTTGATCTGCAAGTTAGAAAAGATCTTTCCACCGGGATTCTTTAATCCAATGCAGCATTTGATTTTGCATCTCCCGACCGAGGCAAGATTGGGGGGGCCCGTGCAAAATCGTTGGTGCTTCGCAACTGATAGGATGCAGAAGACGCTTCGAGCAAAATGTAAAAATAAACGTAGAATTGAAGCATCGATGGCCGAGGCATTCATTACTGAGGAGGCCGCAAACTTCGTGACAGCACACTACAAAGCCAAGAATCGTCATTTGCATAATCCGAAGCCTCGGTAAAATGATGGCGACCGTGAAAAAGGTCGATCCAACCTCAGCCTATTCAAAGGGAACCTCGCACCAGCCGGTGCTTCGAAAGCAATACCGTTGGATGTCAAAGAATGGCGGACCATTTCGTTGTATATCTTCAACAACCTAACAGAAGTGCGGCCGTACATCGAGTAAGTTCTCGGTACATTGTTTCGCAACTTCTAATTCCTTTGAAATGCTCTTATTCCTGGATATGTGATACAGTCGATACGTCGCCAAATTCTCGAATGGAGCGGTGATCCAAAAGGATTCCATCGAAGAGTATGAGCTTCTGGCAAAGCATGTAGGAGGCTATCCCGGTTTCATCTCTTGGTTCAAACAAACGGTTATTTCCATTAGACCATTTCATTTCTTCGTCTAGTTTGCGGCTAATGCAACAATCCTTTCGTATTAAACTTGTAGGCTAATGCAGAGTCTATGGACTCCGAATTGAGACAAGTCGCAAATGGTTTTGACTATAAGGTCCGTTCATTTGACAAATACGACATCAACGGGTATCGCTTTCGTACCTATGGCAAAGAGCTATCTATGGCCGACCGAAAGTCTACAAATTGTTGTGTCTCTGCTATCGGCGAAGGAGGTACCGAGTATTATGGAAGAGTTGAAGCAATTTATGAACTTCTATTCTATGGTGCAAACCCATCGAAAGTCGTAGTCTTCAAATGTTATTGGTTCCAGCCGAAGGAGACTAGAAGGACTCATGAACATCTAGGGCTAGTCGAAATCAAACAAAGCACCCATTTGGATGTTCCCGATGTCTATATTACGGCTCAACAGGCAACCAAAGTTTTCTATCTACCGTGGGCCTGCCAAAGTGATCCAAATCTCAAAGGTTGGGATGTCGTTTATGAAGTGCCGCCACATGTTAGACCACCTCCCCCCAATGAAGAGGATTATGAACCTCACATTAACCCAGACACATATGAAGGAGAATTCTTCCAAGAAACACGTCTTTCCAAAAAACGTTTCAAGAACCGCTCTACTTCACCTCAGAACATTGAAGTAGATAGCGGCAGTGAATCCGAGCCTGAACCGGAACAAGAAGAGCCAGAACAAGAAGAGGTTACTGCTGCGGATGACCTGTCAATGCTTGACCGATTACGTACAGGAGGCCTTCCACATGTTGATGCATTTATTGATGATGATGATGAGCACGTCATTACTGATAGTGATGATGATGATGATGCATTTATTGACCCGGAAGCATATATAGACGATGATGATGCATTTATTAATGATGACGATGAAGATTAATATTATAGTTCATGTCAGGTATTCAATTATTATTATGTACATATATATTATTAATTGGTTCATGTTAGGTATTCAATTTTTTATTATGTTCATGATGATGATACACTTAAATTATATTCATGTCAGGTATTCATTTTTTTAATGTTGTACTAACTTCGTTTACTCTTTGTCATTGCAGTTGTTGACAGATGGTGGGCGCGGGTCGAGAGCGCTCCGAGGCTCCTTCCTCGGCGCGTGGTGGGAGGGGTACTTCCATCCCACCCCACCACCTCCGGAGAGCGCTGGATCTCAGTATGCAGACACCGGCGGGCGCTTCTTCTTCGACCGGGAGAGGTCAGGGGGGGGAAGAAGGTTGGTAGAGGTGGACGTGGCGGCGGGAGAGGTAGGAAGGCTGCTACTACGCCTTCCTCGCCGCCACCCCCAGCTGATTCACCCGACCACAGGAGTGCTCCGTCTGAGATGGAGCAGCCTGCGGTGCAGCTGTCTCGGACTCCGGTCCACGAGCCTCAGGCCGACGAGCCTACGACAGACGAGGCTACGACAGACACGCCTACGGCCGACGAGCCTGGGGCCGACGAGCGTCGGGCCGCCGAGCCTTCGTCCCACGAGACTGGGGATCACGCTGAGTCGCAGCAGAACCCAGGTGCGGGCTCGTCGAGTGGCCGTGCTGAGGGTGGCTATAGTTCTGATAGCTATAGCGAGAGTGAGTGGGTTGAGGGGCGCAAAGTCTACCAGCGTGGTGGTACAAAGCTCCCGCCCACCCCGGCGACCCCCGACCAGAGGTGGTTGATTGCGCCGCAGGGGGAGAAGTAAGTGCATTTACTCCTTTTTAACCTTTTGTCTTCACGTTTCTTCGAATATCTAATGCGTTGGCCTTGTCATACTGTAGGTCTTGGACACACGGGCCTAGTTGCCGCAAGCCCAACAGTGTCCTTGGCGTGATTTGTCGCCAGAGCTTCCCGGGGTGGGTCACGTTGCCCGGTGAGGGCCGGGTTCCAGAGCTAGGAATGACCTGGGAGCACTACTTGGCTGCCCCGGCCCCGCCGGGGCATAGGATCGGCGATGTCGAGTGCCACACGGTCGCCGACATTGTGATCCAGACGTTTTGGGTAATTTCTCCTTTGCCGTCTACGTTGTGTTTTCTTCTTTGATTGGCAACCCTAGTGATTGTACTAATCTGTGTTTTCTTGTTTGATTGCAGACCTTCTACAGGTGTGCTGAGGGACAGGAGGAGGCCGCGGCTCGGGTTATCGGCAACGAGTGCAGGCGCCTACTTCAAAACTTTCGGCACGAGGCTCGGACGCAGGCTATTCGAGACTACTACGCCTCGACTGGTATTCGGAGGAAAAAAGAGAAGTGCCGCCTCAACTATCTGAGTAAGGAGAAGTACATGAAGGTAATTACCTATTCTTAAGGCCTTGTACTTAGTTCCTTGATTTGATTCGTATGCGTAGCGCTCAAATTTCTCTTGCTTAACTTAGGTGCCCCCGAGATGGTGTGCGGATAGGATGGACTGTTGGGAGGCGTTGGTGGATGAGTGGTGCACTCCCCAATGGCGCAACGTCCACGACGGTGCAAAGGAGAAGCGTGCCCAAATGAAAGGTGTCCCACACCATCTAGGCAGCGTCAACCTACGTGGGTTCGGGGAAAACTGGGTATGTGGTTTGCTTCATGATTCATGCAAATTCATTCTTCATGCTAGCTTGAGCCCTTAACTAATACTCTGTTCCTCTCTTTTAGGCGCGGCACAACAAGGCTCCAGTGCCAGAGCTGTTCGACCTCTATGCCATGTCCAATACTGCCTCGTACAAGAAGGCCAAGGCATTCTCTGAGTCTGACCTCGATGATCCAGAGAAATTCAGCAACCGCGCCTCCCACAACAAGCTTGTGAGGTACAGAGACGAGGGGAAGGCGAGGAAAGGGCCGGAGTTTAACCCGAGCCAGCAACCTCTTGATCCAGAGCTGGTGATGATATCTGGTGGCGGGAGGCACCATGGCTTGTTAGCCATTGGGGATGGACTGATACGTTGTACTAGCACTCTCCCGCAGATCAAGAAGCGCCAAACCAGCTCCGATCCTGAGATAAGGCCTCGTGCACGGCCAATGGAGCTCGAATTCCAGGTTAGTTATACGGACTCAGATACCTTTCCTCCATTACATTGTGTGTGCGGCCGTCGATGATTACAATGCTAACGAGTGGTGTTGCAGGCTGCTATTGAGGCAGAGAGAGCGAAGACCCAGGCTGCTCTTGAGGAAGCAGAAGCGAGGACCCAGGCGCTTCTAGAGGAAGAGAGACGGCAGGCGGCGGCGAGGGAGAGGGAGGCGGAGGAGAGGACGGCTAAGCTATTGGAGGAGGAGAGGAACCGGAACGAGGCGGGTCAACGGGCCCAATACGAGCTCTTCGTGGTAAGTTTCTTCTGCATATTAGCCAAATCATGCACGTAATGTTCCTTTCATTACTAACTAATATGACTGACTCGAGAAAACCAAATGTGCAGAGCATGTGCGAAAAGAATGGCACGACCCCTCCGCCGATGCCAGTCATTGCTCCGGCGGGCACGGTGAGTTTCATTTGAATGGTCATTAGTTACTAGTCTTCACATTTGAGTTGCATCATGCTAACAATACACTGCAAATGATCTTTGGTGCAGCATAACTCCCGACAAGCATCGACCGATGCTTCTCCGTCTGCCACTGGCGCGACCGGTCCTTCACCTACATCTAAATGATGACGGTAAGTTTTCCCAAGTGTTTAGCTTAACAAAATGACTCAATATGCTTAGCTAGCTAAAAAATGACATAACAACATTAATTAGCTCCAAAATGACCTATTTAACCTAGGATAGCTCTAAAATGACGTATACTTAGCATTTATTTCTCCAAATAATGAATAAGATGAAAGAAAAACAAGGAAGAGGAGGAAAAGAAGGAATAGGAGGAAGAAGAAGAAGAGCTCCTCTTCTTCTTCTTCTTCATCTTCTTCATCATCATCTTCTTCTTCTTCTTCTTCTTCTTAGCATTTATTCCTCCAAAATCACTTAATATGCTTAGCTAGCTCAAAAATGACATAATAACCTTAATTAGCTCAAAAATGACCTATTTATCCTAGGATAGCTCTAAAATGACCTAAACTTAGCATTTATTTCTCCAAAATGACTTTAATATGCTTAGCTAGCTAAAAAATGACATAACAACCTTAATTAGTTCCAAAATGACCTATTTAACCTAGCATAGCTCTAAAATGACCTATACTTAGCATTTATTCCTCCAAAAATGGATTTATATGCTTAGCTAGCTCAAAAATGATATAATAACCTTAATTAGCTCCAAAATGACCTATTTAGCTCCAAAATGACTTAATATGCTCCAAAATGACCTATTTAGCTCCAAAATGACTTAATATGACCTATTTAGCTCCTTCTTCTTCTTCTTCTTCTTCTCCTTCTTCTTCTTCTTCTTCTTATTCTTCTTCTTCTTCTCCTTCTTCTCCTTCTTCTCCTCTATTCCTTCTTCTTCTTCTTCTTCTTCTTCTTCTTCTTCTTCTCCTTCTCCTTCTTCTTCTTCTTCTTCTCCTTCTCCTTCTCCTTCTCCTTCTCCTTCTCCTTCTCCTTCTTCTCCTTCTTCTTCTCCTTCTTCTTCTCCTTCTTCTTCTTCTTCTTCTTCTTCTCCTCTATTCCTTCTTCTTCTTCTTCTTCTTTCTTCTTCTTCTTCTTCTTCTTCTTCTTCTTCTTCTTCTTCTCCTTCTTCTTCTTCCTCTTCTTCTTCTCCTTCTTCTCCTTCTCCTTCTTCTTCTTCTCCTTCTCCTTCTTCTCCTTCTTCTTCCTCTTCTTCTTCTTCTTCTTCTTCTTCTTCTTCTTTTTCTTCTTCTTCTTCTAGTCTTCTTCTTCTTCTTCTTCTTTTTCTTCCTCTTCTTCTAGTCTTCTTCTTCTTCTTCTAATTTCTTACTCCCATTTTTGCAGGTTTGATTCACTTCATGGAAGGGCAGAATGCTACTGTTTACATATTAGATGTTTGTGAAACTATGTATATATGAATTGGATGTATGATGTTTGATGACGATGGTGAAACTATGTTTGATGTTTAAAACTACGTTTGATGTATGATGTTTGATGTTTGAAACTATGTGATTCTGAATATATATATATATATATATGTGTGTTTGAATTTCTGTGAAAATGAATTGATATAACAAAAAACAGAAAAAACAGGGGCTATATAGCCACTTTGCCGTCTGCTAGCAGACGGCAAAGCTCTTTGCCGTCTGCTGGCAGACGGCAAAGAGGCCACGTGGCAGCAGCCTGTGCAACCTGGGCTGGCCTATGTGGCCTCTTTGCCGTCTGCTGGCAGACGGCAAAGAGCCTGCCTGGGCCCAGCTGAAGCCTGACGTCAGCTGACGTCATCTACAGCTCTTTGCCGTCTGCTGGCAGACGGCAAAGAAGGAAAGTTCTTTGCCGTCTGCCAGCAGACGGCAAAGAGCCTGCCTGGGGCCAGCTGAAGCCTGACGTCAGCTGACGTCATCTACAGCTCTTTGCCGTCTGCCAGCAGACGGCAAAGAGCGCCGTTAGCCACCTAACGGGGATGGAACCTTTTATGTGCCGTCCACGCTCTTTGCCGTCTGCTGGCAGACGGCAAAGAAGGAAAGTTCTTTGCCGTCTGCCAGCAGACGGCAAAGCGGCCTTTGCCGGCAGCCGTTCAGCCGGAGTGTTTGCCGTCTGCTGGCTGACGGCAAAGCCTTTGCCGTCTGCTGGCTGACGGCAAAGCCTTTGCCGTCCGCCAAGCATGCCTTTGCCGTCTGCTATAGCAGACGGCAAAGTGCCTGATTCCAGTAGTGGTACCCTCGTAGACCGTTTAGCGGAAGCGTCTCACAACGCGGTTGATGTAGTCGAACAATCCTTCGAGCTCCACCGATCGAGTACCGAACGTACGGCACCTCCGAGTTCTACACACGAGCAGCTCGGTGACGTTCCTCGCCTTCTTGATCCAGCAAGACGTCGAGGAAGTAGATGAGTTCCGTCAGCACGACGGCGTGGCGACGGTGACGGTGAAGTAATCTCGGCAGGGCTTCGCCTAAGCTCTCCAAAAATATGACCGAGGGTGTAAACGGTGGAGGGGGGGCGCCGCACACGGCTAACAATCAATCGTCTTCTTTGGGGTGCCCCCTTGCCCCCGTATATAAAGGATGAGAGGGAGGAGGCCGGCCCCCTAGGGGTGCGCCAAGTGTGGGGAGTCCTACTAGGACTCCTTAGTCCTAATAGGATTCCACCTCCCATACGGAGTAGGAAAGGGGGAAGGGAGAGGGAAAGGAAAAAGGGGGCTGCGCCCCCTCCCCTAGTCCAATTCGGTTTGGGCAAGGGGGGGCGCGCGCCTCCTCACGTGGCCTGCCTCTCCTTTTCCCGTATGGCCCAATAAGGCTCATTACTTCTCCCAGTGAATTCCCGTAACTCCCCGGTACTCCGAAAAATACCTGAATCACTCGGAACCTTTCCGACGTCCGAATATAGCCTTCCAATATATGAATCTTTACCTCTCGACCATTTCGAGACTCCTCGTCATGTCCGTGATCTCATCCGGGACTCCGAACAAACTTCGGTCACCAATCACATAACTCATATAATACTAAATCGTCATCGAACCTTAAGCGTGCGGACCCTACGGGTTCGGGAATGATGTAGACATGACCGAGACGGCTCTCCGGTCAATAACCAACAGCGGAACCTGGATGCTCATATTGGTTCCTACATATTCCACGAAGATCTTTATCGGTCGAACCTCATATGACAACATACGTTGTTCCCTTTGTCCGGCGGTATGTTACTTGCCCGAGATTCGATCGTCGGTATCCAATACCTAGTTCAATATCGTTACCGGCAAGTCTCTTTACTCGTTCCGTAATACATCATCTTGCAACTAACTCTTTAGTCACGGTGCTTGCAAGGCTTCTGTGATGCTGTATTACCGAGAGGGCCCAGAGATACCTCTCCGATAGTCGGAGTGACAAATCCCAATCTCGATCCATGCCAACTCAACAAACACTTTCGGAGATACCTGTAGTGCACCTTTATAATCACCCAGTTACGTTGTGACGTTTGATACACCCAAAGTATTCCTACGGTATCCGGGAGTTGCATGATCTCATGGTCAGAGGAACGTGTATTTGACATAGTGAAAGCAATAGCAATAAACTGAACGATCATTTGCTATGCTAACGGTTGGGTCAAGTCCATCACATCATTCTCCTAATGATGTGATCCCGTTATCAAATGACAACTCATGTCCATTGTCAGGAAATCTTGACCATCTTTTGATCAACGAGCTAGTCTAGTAGAGGCTTACTAGGGACTCAGTATTTGTCTATTATCCACACATGTATTAAGTTTCCGGTCAATACAATTCTAGCATGAATAATAAACCATTATTATGAACGGAGAAATATGATAATAAACACTTTATTAATTGCCTCTAGGGCATATTTCCAACACGAGGGCCATGCTCTCATTGGGCGCGTGGAGAGGAAGAACTGGCCGGACAGGGTTAACGCCCTCATCGGCGGCTGCCCTCCCATGAAGAATAACCGAACGTCCAGTGTACCACTGCCCTGGCTCCTAACCCACCGGGCCGTATGCCCGGAAGATGCGGATCCGAGGACCGTGGAGCAGTATGCGAGGGCCTACTTGTGGTTTCTTCTCACAGAGGTCGTGTTTCCAGACTGCTCGGGGGACAACGCCCTATGGACGTATCTTGACTTCCTGGCCGACTGGGATGCAGGGTACAGCTGGGGGTCTGCCGGCCTCGCATACCTATACCGTTCGGTAAGACATATGTCTCAATATTCGTATATGGACGTATGTGTGTGCTGCTTTAAATTGTGTCATCTGATCATCAATTGTTGTTTGTAGCTGGACGACGCAACGCAGAGGACCGAAAAATCGTTTGGGATGTGTGGGTGTGTCTGGGCCCTCTCGAGTTGGAGTTGGGAGCGGCTGCCGGTTGGTCATCCTGAGAAACTGAGTCGGACTCCATGGACGGAGTATGGCGAAGATGGCGACAGTGCTCGATACCCTACCGTCGCCTACTCTTGGGACACGGTTAAAATCTTCTCAGGCAAGGGTAGTGCGTTGTACAAGGCCTTCACCAACGAGCTGGACAACCTGACATCTTATCAGGTATACCAACGAGCGAGCTAGTTTTTTAATGTAGCCACTTTCACGGTTGCTAAACAGTATTTCTGTAGGTTAACTGGTGGCCGTACCACGATAGAGATTGGGGTTTCACTAGTAGAAAACAGGGCTTTGGTTCTGGCCAGATCAGAGCAATAGTCCCGATCATGTTACGAACCGGGACTAATGTGAGCATCAGTCCCGGTTCGAGCGGCTAGGACGCCGGCCGGGCCTCAGCAGGCATCAGTCCCGGTTCGAATGGGACCTTTAGTCCCGGTTCCAGACACCAACCGGGACTAAAGGGCCTCGCTCCCTTTAGTCCCGATTGGTGTCTCCAACCGGGACTAAAGGTTAGTCTTCAGTCCCGGTTCTAGACACCAACCGGGGCTAAAAAGATGCCTATATATATCCTCGCCCCTGCCCGCCCTCTCCTCTGTTTTTTGGCCGTAGAACGTGGGAGGTGTGTGTGCTACTCTGTTCTCACTTCTTATGCACATGAGGTGTTTGATGAAATGCCCGAGCCACACTTAAGGTTTCTCCTCTGTTCTTCCTCCAAGCTCGACCTCCAAGCTCCATTTTCCCCAAGATTTGTCTAGATTTGGCGGTGTACCAACTATCCAAGTGTTCTAAAAGGTTAGCAACTTCATCCTTTCATCTCTCACTGCTAGTTTAGCTCATTTCATATGCTCTAGAAGTAGAGTGGTTTGTGGGTTTTAGTGGAGGAGTGTACGTGGGAGTTTATTTGATTTAGATGCACAATTTGAGCTCAAATTAACTTCTTAGTTTGCACATGTGTAGGGTGCCGTTCCGTCCCCGTCCCCGTCCTCACCGCCGTCGATCGCCCGCGCCGATCTCGTCGCCGGCACCACCGTGGTGAGCCTCTTGCTCTTATCTTTTTTTAAAGAACAAATTCTTACTTGTATGATTTAGATAGCTACTTGTATAATTTTCTTACTTGTATTATTCTTTGTTATTATATAGTGCCATGGTTTTGGTATCCGCCCCCGTCGGCTCTCGTCCGGTCTATGATTCGGATGTGGTATATTATCTTTTATAACTATTTGTTTCATTTAGTGTTTATGACAATTATGCCGACCAACTTGACATAGATGTTTTTATCTAGGAGGTATGTGAACCGGAAATTCCAACCGACCCTCTTGTCGAGAGGTTAAATTTAGTTGAAAAAGAAAACAATTATTTGAAAGAAAAATTGAAAAGAATTGAAGAAGAGAAGATGAAATTGGAGTTGCATGTTGCCGATGTCGTCGATCTACACAAGATCCAGATGGATGCAATGTGCTTGAAGATTAGAAAGATTAGAAAATATGCCATTGATAAAGAGGCTTGGTATCATTATGATGTTGGATCAATTGTTACCTTAGTTGCGATTTTGATCGCATTTGTTATTGCATTTAAATGTTTTACATAGTTGTATGTTGTTTTATGAGAACTATGTATGAACTATATGTATTTATTTTTGCAGTAATAACATTTGATCACTACTGTACTTTGGTTTTAATGTGATGATGAACTTGTATTAATTTGGTCATTTCTCTATTCATGATGTTCTGTAATGGTTTTTGATATACTTAATTACATAATGCAGATGAACCGGCAATGGATGTACGGTGACCGACGCACTTCCGTGAACATTACGGGCCTGCATAATTTTATCGATGTAGCTGAGGCAAACAAGCAGAATGGTTTGATGTACTGTCCATGTGTTGTCTGTGAGAATACGAAGGATTACTCTTCCTCGAAAACTCTTCACTTCCACCTGCTTGAGAAGGGTTTCATGCCCCACTATAATTGTTGGACCAAGTACGGAGAAAGAGGGGTTATGATGGAAGACAATGAAGAAGAAGAGGATGATGACAACTATCCTATGTTCCCTTAATACGGTGATACTACAACGAGGGAAGCTGAAGATCAAGAGGCACCAGATGTGCCCACTGATGATCTTCACTGGGTCATTGTTGATGCACAGAGAGAATGCGAAAGTGAAAGGGAGAAGTTGAAGTTCGATCGCATGTTAGAGGATCACAAAAAACGGTTGTACCCAAATTGCGAAGATGGCAACACAAAGCTCGGTACCACACTGGAATTGCTGCAATTGAAGGCAGAGAATGGTTTATCCGACAAGGGATTTAGGAAGCTACTGAAAATAATGAAGAAGAAGCTTCCAAAGGATAACGAATTGCCTGACAGTACGTATGAAGCAAAGAAGGTTCTCTGCCCTCTGGGATTAGAGGTGCAGAAGATACATGCATGCCCTAATGACTGCATCCTCTACCGCGGTGAGGAGTACGAGAATTTGAATGCATGCCCGGTATGCGGTGCATTGCGGTATAAGATCAGACGAGATGACCCTGGTGATGTTGAGGGCGTGCGCCCCAGGAAGAGGGTTCCTGCCAAGGTGATGTGGTATTCTCCTATAATACCACGGTTGAAACATCTGTTCAGAAACAAAGAGCATGCCAAGTTGTTGCGATGGCACAAAGAAGACCGTAAGAAAGACGGGATGTTGAGAGTACCCGCTGATGGGTTGCAGTGGAGAAAAATCGAGAGAAAGTGGCCGGAGTTTGCAGGTGACGCAAGGAACTTATGGTTTGGTATAAGTGCATATGGCATTAATCCTTTTGGGGAGCAGAGCAGCAATCATAGCACCTGGCCTGTGACTCTATGTATCTATAACCTTCCTCCTTGGTTGTGCATGAAGCAGAAGTTCATTATGATGCCAGTGCTCATCCAAGGCCCTAAGCAACTCGGCAACGACATTGATGTGTACCAAAGGCCATTAGTTGAAGAACTTTTACAGCTGTGGAATATAAAAGGTGTACGTGTGTGGGATGAGCACAAACAGGAGGAATTTGACCTACGAGCGTTGCTGTTTGTAACCATCAATGATTGGCCTGCTCTTAGTAACCTTTCAGGACAGTCAAACAAGGGATATAACGCATGCACGCACTGTTTAGATGAGACTGAAAGTATATATTTGGACAAATGTAAGAAGAATGTGTACCTGGGACATCGTCGATTTCTTCTGACCAAGCATGCCTTAAGAAAGAAAGGCAAGCATTTCAAAGGTGAGGCAGATCACCGGAAGAAGCCTGTCCCCCGTACTAGTGATGATATATTTGATATGGTCAAGGATTTAAAAGCAATCTTTGAAAGGGTCCTGGCGGACAATCTGTTCCAAATGACGCTGACGGACACGCACCCATGTGGAAGAAGAAATCTATATTTTGGGACCTACCCTATTGGAAAGTCCTAGAGGTCCGCTCTGCAATCGACGTGATGCACCTGACGAAGAATCTTTGCGTGAACCTGCTAGGCTTCTTGGGCGTGTATGGGAAGACAAAAGATACACCGGAGGCACGGGAGGACTAGCAACGTATGAACGAAAAAGACGGCATGCATCCAAAGCAGTATCAAGGTCCTGCCAGCTACGCTCTTACCAAAGCAGAGAAGGAAATCTTTTTTGAATGCCTGCTCAGTATCAAGGTCCCATCTGGCTTCTCGTCGAATATAAAGGGAATAATAAATATGGCAGAGAAAAAATTCCAGAACCTAAAGTCTCATGACTGCCACGTGATTATGACGCAATTGCTTCCGGTTGCATTGAGGGGGCTTCTACCAGAAAATGTTCGATTAGCCATTGTGAAGCTATGTGCATTCCTCAATGCAATTTCTCAGAAGGTAATCGATCCAGAAATCCTACCAAGGTTACAGAATGATTTGGTCCAATGTCTTGTCAGTTTCGAGTTGGTGTTCCCACCATCCTTCTTCAATATTATGACGCACGTCCTAGTTCACCTAGTCGACGAGATTGCAATTCTGGATCCTGTATTTCTACACAATATGTTCCCCTTTGAGTGGTTCATGGGAGTCTTAAAGAAATATGTTCATAACCGTGCTAGGCCAGAAGGAAGCATCTCCAAGGGCCACGAAACAGAGGAGGTCATTGAGTTTTGTGTTGACTTTATTCCTGACCTTACGCCGATTGGTGTTCCTGAATCGCGGCATGAGGGGAGACTGGGTGGAAAAGGCACGCTAGGACCGAAAGCAATAATATGTAGGGACGGGCATTCTTGGGCGCAAGCACACTACACAGTTCTACAAAATTCTACCTTGGTGGCCCCGTATATCAATGAACACAAGAATATTTTACGCTCCAAACACCCGGAGCAGTCTGACGACTGGATTACACGTGAACACATGGGGACTTTCGGCGGTTGGTTGCAAACACATCTCATGGGTAACACCACTGTTGGAGATGAGCTGTACTTGTTAGCTAGGACACCATCTTCGACTGTATTGACTTTTCAAGGGTATGAGATAAATGGGAATACATTTTACACGATCGCCCAAGATAAAAAGAGCACCAACCAAAACAGTGGTGTCCGCTTTGATGCAGCAAACACCAATAGGACAAAGGACACATATTATGGTTACATAGAGGAGATATGGGAACTTGACTATGGACGTGATTTTAAGGTCCCTTTGTTTCGGTGCAAATGGGTCAATCTGACAGGAGGCGGGGTACAGGTAGACCCGCAGTATGGAATGACAACAGTGGATCTCAACAATCTTGGGTACACAGACGAACCATTCGTCCTAGCCAATGATGTGGCGCAGGTTTTCTATGTGAAGGACATGTCTACCAAACCGAGAAAAAAAAAAGATAAGGAAGCGAATACATCATACGATGAGCCAAAGTGCCACATAGTTCTTTCAGGGAAAAGAAACATTGTGGGAGTGGAGGACAAGACAGACATGTCAGAAGATTATGAAAAGTTTCATGAAATTCCTCCCTTCACAGTGAAGACTGACCCAAGCATCCTGTTAAATGATGAAGATTATCCATGGTTACGGCGCAATAAGCAAGGGACACACGCGAAGAAATAGTTTTATACCCCAAAGGATCCCACTCTGGGATGTGACCGGCTTCACCGCCATCACTTTCTCTCTACTGTGAGTTTCCGGACTTATAGCTGGAAAGTGCCACTTCGGACAAACCGGAGGTAATCTTTGTAAGAGCTAGCTAGGGCATTTTGGCATTTGAAACATTATTTTAGAATAATTATTTATTAAGTTATGAAATTTCAATTATTCATATCCTTTTAGTATTTTAATTATACAGAGGAGTTAATCAATACAAATATTTAGACCATTTTAGCAGGTGTACCAAGTTTGAGCTCATTTGGACATGTTTAGCAATGTTAAGTTGCTCAAATTAGAAAATGGACACAGATGGTTTCGAGGGAATTTGATGATGTTATCTTGTTCTCCAAGCCATGAGACTTGGAAAGATCATCAAATATGGCATTTGTGACATGCTAGAATTTTAGTTATGATCAACTAAAACAAAACTATAATATTCTTCAATAGCAAAAAGAATCAACTAAAAAGCTTTTATAAAACTCTAGTTATGATCAAAATAATATTAACTTAAAACTATATAAAATTTATGCAACTAAAATTTTCATAAAGTATTTTTTGTTAAAAACTTTAATAGCAAAAAGAATTAAATGAAACTAGGCATGTATGCTACTGTTTTTGAATCTGTTTAAAAGAAAACTAAAACTAAAATATCCTAAAAAGGTCTAAAACCAAAAACAGATTTAGTCCCGGTTGGTGCCACCAACCGGGACTAAAGGCCTCCCTTTAGTTCCAGTCCGTGCCTTGGTCATTGGCTTACAAACCATGAACCTTCCACCAAGTAGCTCAAATTTGTGAAGAGCTTTTTGAATCATTTACTGTATGTCAAGTTTCATAATTTTCACTCAACCAGCAACTTATTAGGGGAGGCTCATGTGGTGTAGTCTCTCACCATGTAAGCTTGTCCAACATTGGTAAAGTATTATAGTGGCTCACTGAAACTCAGGGACATACCTCCAACTTTACCTTAAGGGGACAGTGTAAACTTCATTATTGTTGAAATTTCTTTCATAATCATGTTTATTACATGTAAGTGAGCATGTACAAAATTTTTGGGGTGATTTGGAGATGGTCCAAAAATAAACAGCTGCCATATGCAAAAAAAAAAATTGCCCACCTACTAACACAAGAATTTCACTCTGCACGGCCTGCATACGACTAGAAACCCAACATATGGGCCAGGATGCAGGCCCATACAGCATGAATACCTCATGCTAGTAGGCCCCACAGGGCAGAGAGGTGATCGGATCGGCGCGTTGCTGTCTGGGTGAGAGAGGCTCATGCCTGCTCTCTCTTGCCCGCGTATATAAGCAGGTGCGGGCGCCCCTCGCTTGGCGAGGTGGGACTAAACTCCCACCGCCCGTCAGCTCTGCCCGGTGCGGCTCTGCCAGGTTTGTCCCGGTTGGTGGCACAAACCGGGACTAAAGGCCAACCTTTAGTCCCGGTCGTAGCCACCAACCGGGACTAAAGGCCTGGGTTTCGCGCCCTTTGGGCTGCCGAAAATTAGCTTTAGTCCCGGTTGGTGGCTTCGACCGGGACTAAAGGTAGGCCTTTAGTCCCGGTCGGAGCCACCAACCGGGACTAAATCTCGGGCTATATAAACCGAGCAAAATTTTTCCTCCCCCAAACTTCTCCATCGCCTCTCCTCGCCTCGACGCGCTGCCCCGACGCCGTCGCCGACGCCCTGCCCCGACGCCGCCGGCGACGCCTCCTCGCTGTGAGCACCGCCCCGATCCCCGTCCTCCTCCTCCTATTCCCCCCCTGCTGGGCGCTGACCCCGACGCCGGCCGCCCGTGCTGCTGGCCGACCCCGACGCCGACGCCGACCCCGATGCCGCCCGCGCTGCTGGCCGATGCCGACCCCGACGCCGCCCGCGCCGCTCTGCTGGCCGACGCCGGCATTTTTTTTCATATAAATGAAGCATAAAAGTCATTTTTAGTGTAATATTTATGCAAATGTTTAATATTTTTAGTGTAAAATTTCTAAGTCATTGATATTATTCATGTGTAATATTTATGCAAATGTTTTATAGCATTATTCATGATCAAAGTCATTTTTTATAGCATTATTCATGATCAAAGTCATTTTTTATAGCATTATTCATGATCAAAGTCATTTCATTTGTGATATTTTTGTTCCGAACGTATGTAATGAATTTGTGATATTTTCATGTGTAATATAAATTTTTGTTCATTGAGATGAGATGAGATGGATGAGATGAGATGGAGATGGATGAGATGATGAGATGGAGATGGCTGAATTTTTTTGTTTGTTTTGTGTAGTTTTACTAGGTTTTTAGATACATATACTCAATGTGATAGATATATGTCCAATGCCTCATATCGCGAACATAGTTCTATTCGATAATTGATCTTCATATATATGAAGCATAAAAGTTTAGCAAACAGTTTAGCAATCACTTAGAAATTTTCATGTTGTAGGAGTACATGTAAAAAATTTCAGAGTTGTTCATTGACTTAGAAATTTTCATGTTGTTCATTGACTTAGACATGAGGGTAGGGGGTTGTTAAAACATAACCCCGATAACTTCGGTATAACTTTGACATGGGGGGGGGGGTCGTTAAAACATAACCCCGATAACTTCGGTATAACTTCGACATGAGGGGGGAGGAGTCCTCGACGATCGCCGGAGGAGGCCCCGACGATCGCCGGAGGAGTCGTCCCTGACGATCGACATGAATAAACTTTGTACATGTGTTTGGTGCATTTTAATGTCTATTTGCTGCTGGTATTGAATGAATAAACTTTGTTTTACACTTGCTGAAAAACTGCTAAGTCTGAAACTGACTGTTATAAAACTTGTCAACTTTGCATGATGTTTTCCACTAATCCATTGCTCATATGCATATGATTCCTTCTTGTGATTTGGTCTATGTAATGTGTACTTTGATGCCATGCCCTAGGTTGCCATGTCAAGTTGTTGTAGCATGACTCAATCTTGCTCTCAAGTTGTCATCATAATGTTACAGTTTTGCATTCCCAGATTTCATTAAGTCTGAAAAACAGCTTATCTCTCATGGTTGTATATTGCCATGTTGTAATATTTGCAGAAACTATGGAACACGACAGAGATTTAGAACAAGAAGAGATGTTGGGGGATATAATCCGCGACGGAGGTGATGATATCACCTCACAGTTTCTCAACGACTCCGATGGTGAGGGAAGAGAGGATGACGGCTCCGGTGATCGAATGGAAGGAGAAGATGACGGCTCCGGCGGTGTTGGAGCCTTAACTGTTGCAAAGTCCAGCGAGGTATATTAATTAAGCCTGCTGACTAGATGCATTAATTGATTTGTATGTACATATATTAACGCTTCTTTCTTCTTTTAGCCCTCCGGATCGAGCCAACCTTCTGTAAAGAGACGAGGCCCGAAGAAAAGGTTGGGCGAGAATGAAAGGTTCACGATCGAAGAAATCGCTGCAGATGGCAAACCGACTGCTCCCAAGCGGACCGCAGACCGATTTATAAGTCAGTGCGGAGTTGTTGTTAGGGACAGCATCCCGATCAGCATTCAAGAATGGAATAAGCCAAAGGCGGACGATGGAGTTTCTTATGTCGACGATAGATCCAAAGATGAGCTTTGGAATACGCTCATGACAAATTTCAGCCTACCACCAGAGGTGGATCTAAATAGCAATGTTGTAGAGCGAAAAGTCAAGGCGTGGGCTCTTAAGAAGATGGCCGAACAATTCAAGAACTGGAAGAAAAAATTGCATGAAAAGTCTGTCCTGAAAGAGAAGACTCCAACATTCACCGGTCAATATGAGAAGATGAAAGATCACTGGCCCGCATTTGTGGCGTACAAGACATCGGAGAAAGGTAAGAAAAGGTCACTAATAAATAAGCAAAATGCTGCAAAGAAGGAATATCACCATGTTACGGGGTCAGGTGGCTACAAGGTTGCCCGGCCTACGTGGGACAAAGCTGAGAACGACCTGCTTGATAAAGGGATCCATCCAGAGACATTGAACTGGCCCGAACGGGCAAGGACTTGGTTCTTCGGGCATGGGGGAACTTTGCACCCAGAAACAGGGAAGTGTGTTTATACGAAAGCTCAACTTGCAACACCCATAAAAAACATTCAGGATGCAATCCAGGCCGTGCTGGAAGGGAAGTTCCATCCCGACAGAGAGAAGGACGAGCTGTCACGCGCCCTCGGGAATCCTGAACACCCTGGACGAACACGAGGCACATCAGGCTCCGTTCCGTGGAAGGTTGGGTTTCCCAACAGCAGAGACACTTATAGAAGCCGAGGGAGAAAGAAGAAAGAGGATGCAGACCGGCTGCAGAAGGTAGAAGAAAGATTAGCGTTATAGGAGAAGCAAATAGAGGCACTTAACAGCCAGCGAGCTACCGGCCCATCATCTCAGCGGCACGAAGATCCTTCATTCGATACTTCCCACGGAGCTACCCCACCATCTCAGCGGAAAAGCAGCGTGGCTTCCTCTTTGCTCGTTCAGCCGCCCATAGATGATATCACGGCTCCTGATCGCTACCTCGTGGATGATATCACAGAGAGGGAACATTGTGATCTACATGCGAAATGCATGAACATAACCTTGGAGGTGGCGGTCGGCTATGCCTTACCTCGTGTACCTGATGGAACTTACCATTGCTCTCCGATTCCAGATGGCTATGCTGTTGTCGGGGTGGATGAAGTTACCAGCGGATTTGAGCAGCTGGAGCTTGAGTACCCTACAGGTGAAGGGGAGACTCATCTGGGAGATGCCATAAGGACTACCATTCTATGGAGAAAGGAACACATCGTGCTTCCATACTGGACGCCGTGTCAGCAGACTCAGCTGGAGGAGGCCCCTCAGTAGACTCCTCACAGTCCAGCTCTATCTCCGCTGCCTCAGCCGTCTCCGCTGCCTCAGCCGTCTCCGCCGCGTCAGCACACTCCGTCGCCTCAGCTGTCTCCGCCGCGTCAGCGGACTCCACCGGAGGAGGCCCCTCAGCAGAATCCGCCGCGTCAGCTGACTCCGCCTCCTCCGCCGCCTCAGCACCGGCAGAAGAGATCCGCCGCCGCTCCGGCGGCTAGTAGTACAACAACGAAGAAATCCAGAGCAGGTAGCATCAAGAAGGCTCCTGCCAAGTTACCATACGACATGACTGAGGAGGAAACCTAGGAGATCGTGACTACTGATGTGAAACGCCTGCTTGCACCGACCCGTCCAGATCCAACGGAGAAAATAGATCCGGTAAAAGCGAGGCGCTTGCTGGAAAACCTTACAAAACCACCGCCGCCTCCGCTGCTATCAAACTATGACCGCTCTATTGTAAAGTCATATAGAGATCCACAGCAGCGGTCGGGAAGTAGCAGTAGTGCAAGGGGGAAAACAATTCCCTAGCTCGGCGAACAGAAAAACTAACCGTGCCCCCCGCTCAAGGTGTTTACCGATATCGCTAATGATCCGGGGGTAGCGGCCGCTGATCCTGGTTTCACTCTTGGTGATTACTTAGGCGATGAGGTACAGTTCGAAATGGCTGAGTTAGCCTTTAAATTCGAGCACGGGAAGCCTCTCGTCAGACCTGAGGAGCTCCCACATCTACCAACGATGATGCGAAGATTGCATGACTGGTACTTGGATGCCTCAAAGCAAGGGAGCAACTATATCATTGCTGGAATTAAAGATGAGCATTACTTCAATGGAGACGAGGAGATTTTCATTGAATTTGAAGAATTATTTCAGTTATACAATCAAGACGCCATCGACAAATCTATCGTCAGTTGCTATTGTTTGTAAGTATCATTTCTGTAATTAAGTCTCTAGCTCAGCTCGTTCATTGCATGTATAATTCTCCTCACTATATATATTATGCAAAAAGAAGATTCTCGAATGCAAAAGTGGACAAATCTATGACATTGGGTTCATTAACCCAAATACTATTCATGAAGCTACGGTAAAATGGAACGCCAAGGATATAGAGAAGAACTTGCTAAGGGCGTTAATTAAACAACAAACCAAAAGGGAAATACTATTTCCTTACAACTTCCAGTGAGTGTTATACTGTCTTGTACACATCAATCTGTTTCGCTTACTCGATGTTAAGTGTAATTGATGAGCTATGCGTGCGCAGGTTCCACTTTATTCTGCTAGTCATTCAGTTTGACGCAGGAAAAGTACTATCATGGACTCGTTACGTAAAGACCCTGAGATGTGGGCGGACCTGAAAAAAATTCTCCAGAGGTAATTTCAATCATTATCGCACTATATCGGCAACTATCGTTCATTTCTTGATATCAAGTAATTAATAATTCCTTTATTCATTTTCTTTGCCGAGCAAGGTTTGGAAAGAGTTCACCAAGCAGGTTAGGGGTGAATGGAGAGAGGAGTTGCGATTTGAACAACTCAGTGTAAGTAGTACTAGCTAGGTCCGCGCATCTCTTTGATTCTGGTTTCAATACCACTATCATGCTTGATTATTATTTTGATTGAACTCTATTCTCGTAAAGTGCTCGAGGCAGGGATCCGGGAATAAATTATGTGGATACTACGTTTGTGAGTTCATTCGCCAGACGACCTCTGAGACGGGCAGATTTTTTGAAAAACTTGAAGTACGTAAATAATATTCACAAATTTATTTTATATATATATATATATTGACCCCCTTCTTTAAATTAGATCGAACGGAAGCGGGACAAACTCCTACCAAAGGCTCGCATACGAGCAATTCAAGAGGAATTGGCGGGATTCTTCCTTCAAGAGATCATAGATAAAACCGGAGTATACCTTCGAGAATTGGTAGTGAATGTTGGTAGTTAGATATTAGGGATCGTAAGAGATGTTACATTGTATATATGCATGAACGCGTACTATACGTAGTAGCGTCAAATAGATATACGAAAACTTGTTGTTCGACCAAGCACGGAGAAAGAGAGGTCACTTCTCTCTATATTCATGACGATTTGTGAAATGGTTCCTTCATTGCTATATGTAGTAGCTAGCGTCGAGTTGAATGAAAAACGTAAAATAAAAACGAAAACCCTAAATGTAAAAGAATTGAATGGTAAACACAAAAAGAAAAGGGGGAAACACAATATGAAACCCCAAAACCCTCCAAAACCCTAAACCCCTCATTTCAAAAAAAAAAAACCCCAGCGCTTGGTAGGTGCTGACGCGTGGCTGCCTTTTAGTCCCGGTCGGTGTTACCAACCGGGACTAAAGGTCCTCCTGCCTGGGCGCCCCACAGCGGCCACGTGGAGCTCCTTTAGTCCCGGTTCGTAACACAACCGGGACTAAAAGTGGGGGCCTTTAGTCCCGATTGCTTAGTCCCGGTTGCAGAACCGGGACTAAAGGCCCTTGGGAACCGGGACTAATGCCCTGTTTTCTACTAGTGTTTCGACCTGAATGAGATGTGCTATCGGGACCGCCTTCTTTGCCGGTGCATTGTCCCAATGATATGCATGTACGCCGTCGAATGGCACCTACCACAGCGCGTGGCCACGCAATTTGGCGTATTGCAACACACACCACCGGCACGCCCCTACGACACCGGTGGTTTCGACCTTCACTGGTATGGGCTGCCATCTCTTTTACCGTGTTTTCGTTCAATTTGGTGTTCTTATGGTCTTTTGTGTTTTATTGTTTGTTATTCCCTCTGTAGGAAGAGCAGGCAGCATTCTCAGTCGATAGTGGACTGGGTCAAAGAGCACGAGACTAACGTGAAAATGTGGGACGAGAGGGGGTTCCGCAAAAACGGGGAGAGGTCAGACATTGACTGGAATGTGTACGAGAGGCACATGCATTGGTATGACAATGGCGACAAGTTTCGTCTGCGCCTGAGGCCATAGTGGACGGCCGCGGACATCGCATCACTGCAGGAGGAGGAGGACTCTGAGGATGAAGCCTACAGGAGAAGCCTCAGAGATATGCAATGTGATTTCAGGGAGTATGCACCCCTGATGAACAGAGTGGTAAGTTTTGTTCCATTGTTTCGAGCCGGCAGTTGGATGATGCTGACATGGTCATTCTCGCTAACTTATTCATGATCCTTACATTTGCAGGCTGCGGAGCTGAACAGAAACATTTTCGATGGCTCAAATGCGCTAAGTTGTGACCCCGGGACCGTGGAGGGTGACGGCAAGCTGAGGGAAGCGATGAAGGTAGCTTTGAGCCTCATAGCATTCTGTTCGAGGAACCACAAATTTGATCCATGCCATGTTCTTATTTATTTGTAACCCTAAACCTGATCCAAGCCATTCTCTTATATATTTGTTATTGCAGAAGATCATCAACCGTTGCCACAAGCTAGCGGGTATGCTTGGGTGCGCTGCCTCGGTTGATGTGCATGCTCCTAGTTGGTCGACACGTGCCCTCGCTTCATCGAGCCACGCCGGCGGAGGTTCCTCTAGCCATCCCACCTCGTCGTCTCGCATTGTTGAGGAGGCCGAGGGAGAAGATGATCAGGGAGAATAGGATGAGGAGGAAGAGGGAGAAGAGGAAGGAGGTGACGATGAAGGAGGTGATGAGGAGGAGTACGACGACGAAGACGGACCTCCACCCACTCAGCCAACCCAGGACAAGAGGGGGAAACAACCGAAGAAGGATTGAAAGAGTCCATCCCCGTTTCAGCGCCCTCGTCGTCGCACAAAGAAACCGGACGAAACCCGCTCGAAGAGAAACGTGGAGCGTGCCGCCAAGAGGGGGAGGAACTAGTGATATGGTCGTGTTGAACTCGCTTAGTTAAAGTAGTTGTGAACGAGAACTTGTTTGCCATGTTGAACTACTTGGTGTTGTCTTGTTGCTACCTATTTTACTATGTTGAACCTATTTGATATGTTGAACTTATTTGATATGTCGATTTGCTACCTACTTTTTTGCTACCTATAATGTGTGAGATTGATACGTCCATTTTGCATCATGTTTTACTACTGTTATTTATAGTATTTTTAATCAATATAACACTTTGTGGAGCAATTCTAATGCCTTTTCTCTCTTAATATGCAAAATTTACATAAGGAGGGAGATTGCCGGCAGCTGGAATTCTGGACCTGAAAAAGCTATGTCAGAGATACCTATTCTGCACATCTCCAAATGAGCTGAAATTTCACGGAGATTTATTTTGGAATAAATAAAAAATATTGGAAGAAAGAAGTACCAGAGGGGGCCACCCAGGTGCCCACGAGGCACCAGGGTGCGCTACCCCCCCCCCCCCCTGGCGCGCCCTGGTGGCTCGTGGTGCCCCTGGCCAGCCTCCGGTGCCCATTTTCTAGTATATAAGCCCATTTTCCCTAGAAAAAATAAGGAGAAGACTTTTGGGACGGTGCGGCGCCGTCTCGAGGCGGAACTTGGGCAGGAGCACTTTTTCTCTCCGGCGGAGCGATTCCGCCGGGGATACTTCTTTTCGGGAGGGGGAAATCAGAGCCATCGACATCACCAACGATGCTCTCATCGTGGGAGGACCAATCTTCATCAACATCTTCATCATCACCATCTCATCTCAAACCCTAGTTCATCTCTTGTATTCAATCTTTGTCTCAAAACCTCAGATTGGTACCTGTGTGTTGCTAGTAGTGTTGATTACGTCTTGTAGTTGATGCTAGTTGGTTTATTTGGTGGAAGATTATATGTTCAGATCCATTATGCTATTCAATACCCCTCTGATCTTGGACATGAATATGATTTGTGAGTAGTTACTTTTGTTCTTGAGGACATGGGAGAAGTCTTGTCATAAGTAATCATGTGAATTTGGTATTCGTTTGATATTTTGATGATATGTATGTTGTTGATTCTCTTAGTGGTGTCATGTGAACGTCGACTACATGACACTTCACCATCTTTGGGCCTAAGGGAATGCATTGTGGAGTAGTAATTAGATGATGGGTTGCTTGAGTGACAGAAGCTTAAACCCTAGTTTATGCACTATTCCGTAAGGGGCTGATTTGGATCCATACGTTTAATGCTATGGTTAGATTTATCTTAATTCTTCTTTCGTAGTTGCGGATGCTTGCGAGAGGGGTTAATCATAAGTGGGAGGTTTGTTCAAGTAAGAACAGCACCCAAGCACCGGTCCACCAACATATCAAATTATCAAAGTAGCAAACGCGAATCAAACAAACATTGATGAAAGTGACTAGATGAAATTCCCATGTGTCCTCGAGAACGTCTAGCTTATTATAAGAGATCGTTCCGGCCTGTCCTTTGCCATAAGAAGGATTGGGCTATCTTGCTGCACTTATTTCTACTATTGTTACTTGTTACTTGTTACAAATTATCTTGCTACCAAACTATCTGTTACCGATAATTTCAGTGCTTGCTGAAATACCTTGCTGAAAACCGCCTGTCATTTCCTTCTGCTCCTCATTGGGTTCGACACTCTTACTTATCGAAAGGACTACGATTGATCCCCTATGCTTGTGGGTCCTCAAGACTCTTTTCTGGCGCCGTTGCCGGGGAGTGAAGCGCCTTTGGTGAGTGGAATTTGGTAAGGAAACATTTATATTACGTGCTGAAATTTACTGTCACTTGTCTCTATGGAAAGTAATCCTTTGAGGGGCTTGTTCGGGGTATCTTCACCTCGACCGGAAGCACAAATAGTTGCTCCTCAACCTACTGCACCTACTGAAAATATTTCTTATGAGATTCCTTCGGGTATGATAGAGAAACTGCTAGCTAATCCTTATGCAGGAGATGGAACAATACATCCAGATATGCACTTGATCTATGTGGATGAAATTTGTGGATTGTTTAAGCTTGCAGGTTTATCCGGAGATGGAGTTAAGAAGAAAGTATTCCCTTTATCTTTGGAGGGAAAGGCATTGACATGGTATAGGCTATGTGATGATACTGATACATGGGACTGGAACTGATTGAAACTGGAATTCCACCAGAATTTTTATCCTATGCATTTGGTTCATCGTGATCGGAATTATATATATATAATTTTTGGCCTCGTGAAGGAGAAAGTATCGCTCAAGCTTGGGGGAGGCTTAAGTACATGATGTACACATGCCCCAATCATGAGCTCTCAAGAGAAATTATCTTACAGAATTTTTATGCTCGGCTTTCTCATGATGATCAAACCATGATCGATTCTTCTTCGACCGGCTCCTTTATGAAGAAAACTATTGAATTCAGATGGGATCTTCTGGAAAGAATTAAACGCAACTCTGAAGATTGGGAACTCGACAAAGGTAATGAGTCAGGTATAATACTTGAGTTTGATTGTGTTAAATCTTTTATGGCTACCAATGCTTTTCATAAGTTTAGCACTAAATATGGACTTGACTCTGAGATAGTAGCTTCCTTTTATGAATCATTTGCTACTCATGTTGATCTCCCTAAGGAGAAGTGGTTTAAATATCATCCCCCTGTTAAAGAAAAGATTGAGGAACTCGTTAGTGTTAAAGAAGAAATAATTATTTACCATGTTGGTCCAGTTGTGCATACTGCTTATATTGAGAAACCACCTTTTCCTGTTAGGATTAAGGAACATGCTA
Source organism: Elymus sibiricus (assembly GCA_039707655.1). NCBI lineage: Eukaryota > Viridiplantae > Streptophyta > Magnoliopsida > Poales > Poaceae > Elymus > Elymus sibiricus. The sequence goes on from CM077674.1 coordinate 70,334,219, forward strand.
AAGTTTCAACTGTGGTTAACAAAATTAATATTAGAGCACCTAGACCCTCTGAACAAATTAAAGTTAAACCTAACACTACAGGAATCACACAGTTTGCGGTCAGGCAAGTACAGACGGCAAATGCTGAAATACAGACGGCAAAGATTTTGCCGTCAGCTGGCTGACGGCAAAGAGTGATGGCAAAGCCTATGTCGGCAAAGAGTACTTTGCCGTCAGCTTTTTATCGGGCAGACGGCAAAGTCTTTGCCGTCAGCCAAACTGATCTTTTGCCTTCAGCCGATTTAATAACAGACGGCAAAGAAAAGCTGATTTGCCGTCAGCCGATTTAATAACAGACGGCAAAGAAAAGCGTTTGCCGTCAGCCGATTTAATAACAGACGGCAAAGGAGCTCCTTTGCCGTCAGCCCCATAAAATCACAGACGGCAAAGAATTTTGTTCATTAAAATAACCTGCATGCTCCCGAGCGATGCGGTCAACGTTTGCGGCTGCCCAATCTTTCTTCATCTTTTTTTTAAACACTGGAGAGGCCCCGAAGGGCCTGGATGCCTCTTAATAAACAGCAATGCAGGTACATTTTACAGCAGGGACCCTCTTAATAAACAGCGGTGCAAGTACATTTTACAGCAGGGACCTCAAGAGAGGTAACAACTACAAACCAGCCCCTGCCTCTTACAGAAAAGACCCTAAAGAAGATATGAAAAAAGCAATCAGGTCCTCTGCTACCGCCGGAGAACAACGAGCTCAAACCACGGCCATCCTCGCCGGCACACATCGCCAGCAACAAAGACCCGCCGCGGCCCGGCCCTCCCTTGCTCGCCGCGACGCCGCCCGGCCTGACCCTGCTCGCCGCGTTGCTGCTCCCGCCCAGCCGCGCTCGGTCGCGCCGCCGCCCGACCCTACCTTGCTCGCCCCGCCGCGCCCGACCCTGCCTTGCTCGCCGAGACGCCGCCCAGCCCTGCCTTACCCGCCGCTCCTGCTCGCGCGCGCTGCGCCCGCCCGGCCGCGCCGCTCGCCGCTCCTGCTCGCGCGCGCTGCGCCCGCCCGGCCGCGCCGCCCGCTGCTCCTGCTCGTGCGCGCTGTGCCCGCTCGGCCGCTCGCCCGAGCCGGCCGCCGCCCCCTTGCTCACGTGCGCCGGCCGCTTGCGGCAGCTCGGGAAGACAGGGGAGGGCCGGGGCCAGCGGCGCCATGGCCTGCCTCGTGCGGCTGCTCGGGGAGACAAGGGAGGGCCGGGGCCAGCGGCGCCATGGCCTGCCTCGTGCGGCTGCTCGGAACAAGAGGGAGAGGCGCACAGGAGCGAGGAGTGAGGAGGGAGAAGAAGGAGAGAGGAGGGTGGGGGCTAGTCATGGGGGCGCGTGCATCGTGGGTGGATGAGTGCGTCCGACGGGAGTGGTGGGATGGGGGCGTGCGTAGTGGTTGGGTTGTCTGAGATCTTGCCACGTCATCGATCCGTGTGATCGATCCGTGTGCTGTGCTTCTTACTTTGCCGTCTGTATATTTTTTTACAGACGGCAAAGTGCTCGCTTTGCCGTCTGTATTTTTATTTACAGACAGCAAAGATTCTTTGCCGTTTGTGTTTGTTGTGCCAGACGGCAAAGTGAGCTCTTTGCCGTCTGTATTTTTTTTGGCAGACGGCAAAGTATATTTTGCCGTCAGTTTTTCTTTGCCGTCTGCTGATGACGGCAAACCCCTGCTTTGCCGTCTTGCCCGACGAAAAGCTGACAGCAAAGCGTCCTACTGACGGCAAATTAGCTGTTTCCCGTAGTGTAATGTTGCTATGGTTAAAGATCTCTTGGTTGATAATATAGATGGGCATGTTATTTACTTCTGTGATGAAGCAGCTAGAATTGCTAAACCAGATCCTAAAGATAAAAATAGACTTGTAGTAGGCATGCCTGTTGTCTTTGTTAAAATAGGAGATCATTGTTATCATGGCTTATGTGATTTGGGTGCTAGTGTGAGTGCTATTCCGTTTACCTTACATCAAGAAATTATGAGTGATATTGCACCTATTGAAATAGAGGACATTGATGTTACTATTAAGCTTGCAAACAGAGATACCATTACATCGCTTGGGATCGTTAGAGATGTTGAAGTCTTCTGTGGAAAAATAAAATATCCTACTGATTTTCTAGTCCTCGGTTCTCCACAAGATACTTTTTGTCCCATTATATTTGGTAGACCTTTCTTGAACACTATTAATGCCAAGATTGATTGCGCTAAAGAAACTGTTAGTGTTAATTTTGGTGGCATGTCTCATGAGTTTAATTTCTCCAAGTTTCGTAGACAACCTCATGATAAAGAATTGCCTAGTAAAGATGAAATTATTGGTCTTGCGTCTATTGCCGTACCTCCTACTGATCCGTTAGAACAATATTTGCTAGACCATGAAAATGATATGCACATGAATGAAAGAAATGAAATAGACAGGATGTTCTTTGATCAACCACCTATCCTTAAACACAATTTGCCTGTTGAAACTCTTGGAGGCCCTCCTCCACCTAGGGTGACCCTGTATTTGAATTGAAGCAATTACTTGATACATTGAAATATGTTTATCTAGATGAAAACAAGGTATATCCTATTATTATTAGTGCTAACCTTTCAGAGCATGAAGAAAAGAGATTACTAAAAACTCTGAGGAAGCACCGAGCAGCTATTGGATATACTCTTGATGATCTTAAGGGCATTAGTCCCACTCTATGTCAGTACAAAATTAATATGGAGCCTGATGCTAAACCAGTTGTCGACCACCAACGAAGATTAAATCCTAAAATGAAGGAGGTGGTAAGAACTGAAATATTAAAGCTACTGGAAGCAGGTATAATCTATCCCATAGCTGATAGTAGATGGGTAAGTCCCGTTCATTGTGTCCCTAAGAAAGGAGGCATTACCGTAGTTCCTAATGATAAAAATGAACTCATTCCACAAAGAATTGTAACTGGTTATAGGATGGTAATTGATTTTAGAAAATTAAACAAGGCCACTAGAAAAGATCATTACCCCTTACGTTTTATTGATCAAATGTTAGAAAGATTGTCTAAGCATACACACTTTTGTTTCCTAGAAGGATATTCTGGTTTCTCTCAAATACCTGTATCACAAGCCGATCAAGAGAAAACCACCTTTACTTGTCCTTTTGGAACTTATGCTTATAGACGTATGCCTTTTGGTTTATGCAATGCACCTGCTACCTTTCAAAGATGTATGACTGCTATATTCTCTGACTTTTGTGAAAAGATTGTTGAGGTTTTCATGGATGATTTTTTCGTTTACGGAACTTCTTTTGATGACTACTTAAGCAACCTTGATCGAGTTTTGCAGAGATGTGAACAAACTAATCTTGTCTTGAATTGGGAGAAGTGCCACTTTATGGTGAATGAAGGTATTGTCTTGGCGCATAAAATTTCTGAAAGAGGTATTGAAGTTGATAAAGCTAAGGTTGATGCTATTGAAAAAATGCCTTGTCCTAAAGGTATTAAAGGTATAAGAAGTTTCCTTGGTCATGCTGGTTTCTATAGGAGGTTTATTAAAGACTTCTCTAAAATTTCTAGGCCTCTTACTAATCTTTTGCAAAAAGATGTTCCATTTGTTTTTGATGATGATTGTGTAGAAGCCTTTGAAACACTTAAGAAAGCCTTAACCACTACACCTATTGTTCAACCACCTGATTGGAACTGGCCTTTTGAAATTATGTGTGATGCTAGTGATTATGCTGTTGGTGCTGTTCTAGGACAGAGAGTTGATAAGAAATTAAATGTTATCCATTATGCTAGTAAAACTCTAGACAGTGCTCAAAGAAATTATGCTACTACTGAGAAGGAATTTCTAGCAGTTGTGTTTGCATGTGATAAATTCAGATCTTACATAGTTGATTCTAAAGTAACTGTTCACACCGATCATGCTGCTATTAAATATCTTATGGAAAAGAAAGATGCTAAACCTAGACTCGTTAGGTGGGTTCTATTGCTACAAGAATTTGACTTGCATATTATTGATAGAAAGGGAGCTGAGAATCTCGTAGCAGATAATTTGTCTAGAATGGAAAATGTTCTTGATGACCCACTTCCTATTAATGATGATTTTCCTGATGAACAATTAGTTGTCCTAAATGCTTCTCATAATACTCCTTGGTATGCAGACTATGCTAATTATATTGTTGCTAAATTTATACCACCTAGTTTCACATACCAACAAAAGAAAAAGTTCTTCTTTGATTTAAGACATTACTTCTAGGATGACCCACATCATTATAAAGAAGGAGCAGATGGTATTATTAGACGTTGTATACCTGAGCATGAATAGGAACAAATCCTACGGAAGTGTCATTCTGAGGCTTACGGAGGATACCATGCGGGAGACAGAACTGCACATAAGGTACTACAATCTGGTTTTTATTGGCCTACTCTTTTCAAGGATGCTCGTAAGTTTGTCTTATCTTGTGATGAATGTCAAAGAATTGGTAATATTAGTAGACGTCAGGAAATGCCTATGAATTATTCACTTGTTATTAAACCATTTGATGTTTGGGGATTTTCTTATATGGGACCTTTTCCTAAATCCAATGGGTATACTCATATTTTAGTTGCTGTTGATTACATTACTAAGTGGGTAGAAGTTATTCCAACTAGTAGTGCTTATCATAACACTTCTATTAAAATGCTTAAAGAGTTATTTTCCCAAGGTTCGGAGTCCCTAGATATTTAATGACTGATGGTGGTTCACATTTTATTCATGGTGCATTCCGTAAACTGCTTGCTAAATATGATGTCAACCATAGAATTGCATCTCCCTATCACCCTCAATCTAGTGGTCAAGTTGAATTGAGCAATAGAGAAATAAAATTAATTTTGCAAAAAACCGTCAATAGATCTAGAAAGAATTGGTCTAAGAAACTTGACGATGCATTATGGGCTTATAGAACTGCTTATAAAAATCCTATGGGTATGTCTCCTTATAAAATGGTTTATGGAAAAGCATGTCATTTACCTCTTGAGTTAGAACATAAAGCATATTGGGCAATTAAAGAACTCAATTATGATTTTAAACTTGCCGGTGAAAAGAGGTTATTTGATATTAGCTCACTAGATGAATGGAGAACCCAAGTTATGAAAATGCCAAATTGTTTAAGGAAAAAGTTAAAAGATGGCATGATAAAAGAATTCAAAAACGGGAATTCAAAGTGGGTGAATATGTTCTATTGTACAATTCTCGTTTGAGATTCTTTGCAGGAAAGCTTCTCTCTAAATGGGAAGGACCGTATATCATCGAAGAAGTTTATCGCTCCGAAGCCATCAAAATAAACAACTCCGAAGGCACTAATCCGAGAGTGGTGAATGGGCAAAGAATTAAGCATTATATTTCAGGTACTCCCATTAATGTTGAAACTAATATTATTGAAACAATGACACCGGAGGAATACATAAGAGAGATCTTCCAGAACACTCCAGAACCCTGAAAAGGAAGAGGTACGTGATACGGTAAGTAAACCGACTCCAAAAATTCCATAAAAATACTTTCTGTCAGTTTTGGAATATTAGAAAAAATACAAAAATAAGAAACAGCCGAGGGGACCCACGAGGTGCACACGAGGCACCAGGGCGCGCCACCCCCCCCAGGCGCGCCCTGGTGGCTCGTGGGCCCCTCCTGAGCCTTCCCGACTCCGTTTTCTTTTGGAATACTTGTTTTGCAAGATAAAAATTATTTATATATACTCTTGGACGTTTAGACCATCGTATCGCAGAAATCTCCTCTGTTCTTGTTTCGTGCTATTTTTCTGACAGATCTAGGTCGCCATGGCTCCCCGAAGGCTTCGTACCAAGCATCATATTGTGCAACCATCGCCGGGCAAACGCCCCTACAGCGAGGTCTACAACGAGTGGTCGTCGAGGGAGGAAGACAATGGCAAGGAGGACAAGGTCGAGGAAGTTGCGGGAACCCAGGCTCCAGAAGGAGGGCAAGCCATCCCCATGGAGGAGACCTCAGAGAAGGGAGATATCCTTCAACCCCTCTATGATCATCTTCCCCCATCCGTAATTGAAGCCCTAAGAGTCTTTGAAACAGTTTGTGCTCATAATACATCTCTCACTCATGAAGTTATTTTGTTGGAAGAGCAAAACAGCGCCCTTCGGAGCATCAAACGTAAATTGGAGTATCTGCTAAAGCTGAAGGACAAGCTCACCACTTCACCATCACCACCATCACTGAAGAAATAAACTTGAGTACATGGGTATGGGCACTCCCCTTGGCTTGTGCCAAGCTTGGGGGAGGTGCCCCGGTATCATATCACCATCACATTTATTATCTTTACCTATTTTTAGTTCGATCCTTAGTTATTTCGTGATTTAGTTGAATAAAAGTTTAGTATGATCTATTTTTGAGTGCTAGTTTCGTGATCTATCTATCTATGTAATTGAGTTGAGAGTTATATAATAAAGAGTAGTTTGAGTTTTTGCTTCTTTACTTTCATGTTTCAATCCTAGCAATGGAAATAATGAAAAAGATCATATGCTAATCTTATGGAAAGTAATGACATTACATAAAGAAAAGTATAAGTGGTTAAATTTATTAAAAGTTAACAAACATAGCATTGGTCAATGATGCAATTCATGAAAAAATTAATAAGGGAAGAGAAGATTCACATGCAAATACACTATCTTGGACATCTTTTATGATTGTGAGCCCCCATTAAGTATTTTATGTCAAATTGTTGATGTTGGACAAGGAAGATAACGTAATGAATTATGTTTGCTTATATTCACATAGAAGCTATATTGTCATAGATCCTCCAACATGTGGTGCTTGCCCAATATCTTTGCTAGCCAAAAATCCGCACCAAGTAGAGATACTACTTGTGCATCAAAAACCCTTAAACCCAGTTTCATGTCATGAGAGTCCACTATATCTACCTATGAATTGAATAAGATCCTTCAAGTAAGTTGTCATCGGTGCAAAAAGCAATAAAAATTGCCTCTAAACATGTATGAACTTTTATTGTAAGGGAAAATAAGCTTTGTACGAACTTGTGATGGTAAAGAAATAAAAGCGACGGACTGCATAATAAAGGTTGCTATCACAAGGGGCAATATAAAGTGACGCTCCTTTGCATTAAGAGCTTGTGCATCCAACAACAAAAAGCGCATGACAACCTCTGCTTCCCTCTGCGAAGGGCCTATCTTTTACTTTTATGTATTTACTTTTTATGCAAGAGTCAATAGTGTTCTCCTCTATTCCTTTTTATTTTTCTCTTTTGCAAGCATCATGTGGTGGGGAAGATCTAGGCATATATATCCAGTTGGATATGAGTGATCATGAGTTATTATTCTTGACATTACCCTTGAGGTGAATAAGTTGGGAGGCGAAATTATAAGCCCCTATCTTTCTATGTGTCTGGCTGAAACTTTTTGCTCCATATATATGTTGTGAGTGTTAGCAATCATAGAAGCCTATATGATGGTTGAGTATGTGGACTTGCTAAAAAGCTCCTACATGAGACCCTTCCTGAAAATATGATGAATTGCAATTGCATTGTTGACTGAGAATATAGTTTGTTAGTTTTCAAGAAAGTTTATGCCTTATACCTCGTTGTTGTGATGAATTGTTACTTGCTCATGAGAAGTTTTATGATATTAAATATTGTTGTTATAATAATGATCATGATGCTACTATGTTTGTATTTTGTTTTTATCGACACCTCTCTCTCTAAACATGTGGACATGATTATCGATATCGGCTTTCGCTTGAGGACAAGCGAGGTCTAAGCCTGGGGGAGTTGATACGTCCATTTTGCATCATGTTTACTACTGTTATTTATAGTGTTTTTAATCAATATAACACTTTGTGGAGCAATTTTAATGCCTTTTCTCTCTTAATATGCAAGATTTACATAAGGAGGGAGATTGCCCGCAGCTGGAATTCTGGACCTGAAAAAGCTATGTCAGAGATACCTATTCTGCACATCTCCAAATGAGCTGAAATTTCACGGAGATTTATTTTGGAATAAATAAAAAATATTGGAGAAAAGAAGTACCAGAGGGGGCCACCCAGGTGCCCACGAGGCACCAGGGAGCGCCACCCCCCCCCCCCCCGGCGCGCCCTGGTGGCTCGTGGGGCCCCTGGCTAGCCTCCGGGGCCCATTTTCTGGTATATAATCCCATTTGCCCTAGAAAAAATAATGAGAAGACTTTTGGGACGGTGCGCCACCGTCTCGAGGCGGAACTTGGGCAGGAGCACTTTTGCTCTCCGGCGGAGCGATTCCGCCGGGGATACTTCCTTCCGGGAGGGGAAAATCGTCGCCATCGACATCACCAACGATCCTCTCATCGTGGGAGGACCAATCTTCATCAACATCTTCATCAGCACCATCTCATCTCAATCCCTAGTTCATCTCTTGTATTCAATCTTTGTCTCAAAACCTCAGATTGGTACCTATGGGTTGCTAGTAGTGTTGATTACATCTTGTAGTTGATGCTAGTTGGTTTATTTGGTGGAAGATTATATGTTCAGATCCATTATGCTATTCAATACCCCTCTGATCTTGGACATGAATATGATTTGTGAGTAGTTACTTTTGTTCTTGAGGACATGGGAGAAGTCTTGTCATAAGTAATCATGTGAATTTGGTATTCGTTCGATATTTTGATGATATGTATGTTGTTGATTCTCTTAGTGGTGTCATGTGAACGTCGACTACATGACACTTCACCATCTTTGGGCCTAAGGGAATGCATTGTGGAGTAGTAATTAGATGATGGGTTGCTAGAGTGACAGAAGCTTAAACCCTAGTTTATGCACTATTCCGTAAGGGGCTGATTTGGATCCATACGTTTAATGCTATGGTTAGATTTATCTTAATTCTTCTTTCGTAGTTGCGGATGCTTGCGAGAGGGGTTAATCATAAGTGGAAGGTTTGTTCAAGTAAGAACAGCACCCAACCACCGGTCCACCCACATATCAAATTATCAAAGTAGTGAACACGAATCAAACAAATATGATGAAAGTGACTAGATGAAATTCCCATGTGTCCTCGAGAACGTCTAGCTTATTATAAGAGATCGTTCCGGCCTGTCCTTTGCCATAAGAAGGATTGGGCTATCTTTCTGCACTTATTGCTACTATTGTTACTTGTTACAAATTATCTTGCTACCATACTATCTGTTACCGATAATTTCAGCGCTTGTAGAAATACCTTGTTGAAAACCGCTTGTCATTTCCTTCTGCTCCTCGTTGGGTTCGACACTTTTACTTATCAAAAGGACTACGATTGATCCCCTATACTTGTGGGTCATCAAAGATCATCATATTTTTCATATGCAAACACTATTTGCTGTTGTGTGTTCATCTATCAGTCATATTTGTAATTCAAATGGTCAAGTTCTTGTAGAAAAATAAGTGAGAGAGGACCCTACCGCCAGGCACTGCGGCGGTAGGTTCTCACAGCCTACCGCCAGGTACTCTGGTGGTAGGCTGTGAAAACCTACCGCAAAAATCCCCCATTTTCTGTTACAGAACCCTGTCGCTCCTGGCACACCCTACCGCCGCGGGGGGGGGTGGCGGTAGGATGTGAAAACCTACCGCAAAAAAAACCCCATTTTATGTTACAGCAAGCTGGCGCCCGCGCAGGCCTGGCACACCCTACCGCCGCGGGGGGTGGCGGTAGCTTTAGCTACCCTACCACCGTCTACCCCGGCGGTACTGCCGTTAGGACACGTCAGGCTGCAAACGGCTGGTTGACGGAGGCTGCCGTTAACCTACCGCCTTGGGGCCTGGCGGTAGCCTGTGCAACCCTACCGCCATGGGCCCCGGCGGTAGGAAAAGGGTCAGATCCCGAAATGATTTCGAACCGGGGTCAGATCCTGCTAAACTACACAAAAAGGGTCAAAACACGAAAATTAGCCACCGGGAGCCTGGGGAAGATCCAGTTGGGCGTGGAGACGAAAAGCAGCCCGCTGACCGCGTAGAGACATGTGTTCTCTTCTCGGGTTCAATAAAGAATGAAATTTCCCGCTTTCCTGTCCCCTCTGCTTTTTTACTTTGTCATGATGCAATTAGGGCATGGCCAATGCATAGCCCTAGGGTGATGCCCCGTAGGTCATGTAGAATCAGATGTCAGGAAAAGTAGGTTTGGATGATGTGGCGGGATTCTCGACAGGAGGCGGGTGCTTGGAGAGAAAAAGTATGGTTCAGTGCATAAAGCTGAAAAGGTTGAAGTGGAGAGTAGGGATGCATGTGTAGTGGGAGTTTACTTTCTATTCTTTGATGAGGCCCACTAGTAGTAGATTGTGTTGGGAGAAAAAAAATCAATATAGATGCCTTAAGCTACTTTTTTTTTCATGTGGCATCTGTATCCATATGCCACCATTGTGCATGCCCTTATTGAGAAGATTAGAATTTGGCATATATTGGGACTTTAGCGGAAATCCATTTCGGCGATCAGGAATACGTGCTCCTGCGCTCCAAACATGCATTTTTGAATGTTAAAATAAATAAATAAAAATAGATGTGTTCATAATCACATCCAAATGCTACCTGTAAGTTTTTAGGTGAAAATATTAAGCATTTTGGCCCGCAAACAAAAAGAAGTTAAACACTAAATGTTTCCTCCACCAACTTTGTTTTTTCACTAACGAAACACTGCTGCTCCTTTTCGCATGAAAATTATTAAACATGTTTGCGACACTAAGATGAACATCTACAAAAAAAAATCAGAAATTTTAAAATTTATTTACTATATGTTTGTAATTTACTGTTCATGCAGGAGCAAATGCACCCGGGAACCAAAACGGCCCTCCCGGATTTTAGTGCTGGAAAAGTCCCGAGAGACCCATATATCACTACTCCCTCCTTCCCAAATATGAGGCATGCTTGACTTTACACAGTCTTTAATGCACAACTTCAACCACTAATATATAAAAAATTACACGGATCTAATTTTTTATCAATTAGTACTTCCACCGTCCAAGTGTGTTGGGCACCTAAGAGAATCCGAGAATTCCAAAGAGTAAGTCGCGTAAGTCATTAAGACCAAATGAGTGCCCCTTGCAGCATATGGCCCCCAGTCGAATAGTGATTTTGGGCTCATCCAATCTGCCAGGAGCATATCCCGTCGACGGTGAGTGCTTCTGTTAATCGACCTCGGTGAGTGCTAGGAAACTTCAGGTCGGGCGGTTGGCATTCCCACGGCCGCGTTTTGGGTTTAGGCTTTTGGCTTGTGGAGACCAATATTTTGCAATTGGGTAGCAAAATATAGGTGGCATCCTATATAATTTAGCGACCCACGCAATTTTAGGTCAGCTTTTTTGGGTAAAAACCTAAATTTCAACTTTTAGGTATCTGACTCATTTTTATGTCAACTGTTTGAGATGCTCTTTATGGAGATGAACAAATAGTGCATTGTCTATCTTAAACTCATTCTACTTGTTTTGAGAATATATCTGAGGCTCAAGACTAACTCGGTAAGAACAATGTGGTGGTAACCGAGGCTCCAACATGGGAACTGTAAGTTGTTCGATATATATGAGTGTAATTCTTTTGAGTGAATTTTAGTTTTTACAGGAAGTCCTTTTCTTAGCTTGAGCTCATATGAGCTCGGGTAAACAGCAAAATCTAAAGAAAAAAAAAAGGAAAAAATCAAAACACTTTGATATTTTTTTTACAACAAACATTGATGTGTGTTTCACATGCGTGCAAATTTTCGCAATAATATCACATTTGTGGAGGTGTGGGCAAAAACCAAAAACAAAATCAATGCTTCAAAATGCTTCCACTTCCAAAAACAGTGTTTTTTGGAAACCACGACACCCCTTCGTTCGTTCGGAAATGCGGGACGACACAGTAGATGGAGAGCAATAGATAACTTGTCTAGGTGATCGTGGGCGATGATTAGAACCGGAGATGGCAACTGGAAAAAAAAAATCTTATTTCTCTCGAAACGAGCTTTTGCCATGCTTTATATATAAACCAACACGGTCAAACCGATACAAGATGATGGGAAAATCCTCTTACGAAGTAGATTAAAGAATAAAAATGGGGCGAGAACTTATTTCCCTCCCATGTATAATCTAGTGCTCTACTTTCACCGTTTCTTTTCCTTGTTGGTTAGGTTTAGGACATATCGTTTTTACCGTGGAATTTGAATTGCGGCAGTGACGTTCCATCTGACATTGGCAACATGAAACAGTAGCTTAAGTTGCACATATACCCTGTGAGGACTTCTCTAGGTAGTACCCATAAATGATAAAAAAAGGAATTTAACAAAGGCAATTGTTATGTTCAGCTATAACCTGAAGTAATCTTAAAAACAACAACAAAAATTGCAAACTGAGTGTAACTCGGATGGTTAGGTTCTTTGTGGTGGAAGCAAGGGTTCATGTCTTAGACTTGGCATTGGTGGTCACATTTTCTGAATTTATTTCAGATCTTTCGGCGATGTGCGTTCAGTGGGAGAAGATGTTCCCGTCAACTACGAAGACGCATGTGGCGATTTTGTCAATCTCAAGATGATGTGCCGGCTCAGTCTCTCGAAAGTGCTTATAGAGATAGAGTGTGCATGTATGCGTTTATAGAGGTGAGTGTATGTATGTATTTTTGAGCGTATGCGTCTGTGTGAAAGAAAAATAATAAAGAAAATTCCAAGGGACACAAAAGCGATGTACTCCCTCCTCCCTTCGCTCCTTGGAAAATACAACATTATGTTTTCATTACTCCCTGTAATAAAAAAAAAGAGAGAGGGGACGGGACAAAGTATGTCTTCCGCGACATGCGTTGCAACATTATGCTGCCCGAAATGAGTTTGGTCTGGTAACACTAATGAGTAATATCTTCACGCGAGGGTGCTACATTTTGTTTTCCCAGCTGATGAAAACATACTACCAATTTGATGTGGAGTGCATTATTTGCAGCTTCGCTTACAAACCGGTTCTGCCAGAAAGAAGAGTTCCGCGGTCGTAACTAAATTGCAGGCTTTGCCATTTCAGCACTCAGGTAAGCCGGGCGCTGAGGTGTAGGCAACGCAACACTCTGGCAGCTCAGCATCAGAACAACCTCCTGCATGGTGGGCCGGTTCGTCGCGTCTTCCTCGATGCACAGCAATGCTATCTGGATGCACCTCACTATCTCTGCTGCATGAGATCCACCGCGTAAGTGAGAGTCGACAAGCTTCATCAATCTTCCTCTACCCCATAATACCCAGGCCTGAGGTGATACACAGAACTCATTACAGATGGTGATTTCAGAAGCAACTGGTAGTGCAGATGAGTAGCATTAAGTGGATAGTTGGGAGAGGCACATGCATATGATTCAAAAGGTTTTACTTACCCTCTTATTCAAAACACCATAATCAGCTCCACTTGAAAGTGAGAAGCACCTCTTGCCACTGATGACCTCAAGAAGCAATGCTCCAAAGCCATACACGTCAGACTTTGTTGAGAAAAGTCCTCTTTTCTGATATTCTGGGGCAATAAAACCACTGAAACATGGAAATAAAATGGGCTTATCCGGAGAACTAAAAATATGAAATGGAACTTTGTTGTATATATCAACCAGACTCCAAATAACATCTTACGTCGAGCCCATTATGTGATCAGAGAACTCTTCATCCACGCCGGGGCTATACATTCTAGCTATGCCAAAATCAGATATCTTGGGATTCATGTCAGAGTCCAAGAGAATGTTACTTGGCTTTAGATCTCCATGTAAAATGTATAGCCCACACTGCTTATGAAGATACAGAAGTCCTTCAGCCACCCCTTTCATTATTTTGGAGCGCGTGGGCCAGTCAAGATAGGCCCTTTTTGTTCTTGCACCTAAAAGATGTTAAGCCAAGGAGATTACTAGATGGTCACAGAAAATTTGGTCGAAATCCAAAGTAAATTAACCAGTGGTGACTGGTGAACATGTACCAAAGATGAAGGTATCGAAGCTTCCATTGGCCATATATTCATAGACCAAAACTCTCTCTGTTCCATGGATGCAGCATCCCAGAAGTTTGACAATATTGGTATGCTGAAGTTCAGTAAGAAAGCAAACCTCATTGCTAAACTCCAAATTTTGGAAATCCAATTGACTAGGTGACGGAGGAACTTCAGAACGTCTTTTGATTGCAACTTCAAGTCCATCATGTAGTCGACCCTGAATGCAAACAACAAATGCAGACGATCAATCTTTAGGAACAAACTGACTGGGGCACCTAAAGAACAATACGGTAATGCAAGTGGTTATCTTCAGTTCAGATGCTATTTGGTACCTGTGATTTGACTATCTCCTTTCAAAATTAATGTAGTATAAACTGGAACTTCGGAAAAATACAAGGCGCTTGAATAGAGGTGGAAAAGGAAGTCTAGGGGGGGGGGGGCTATTTTAACAAAATCATAATCTTACCTTGTAAACACAGCCAAAGGTACCTTTTCCAATCTGGTTTGCAGGGCAGAAATTTTTGGTAGCATCCACCAACTGGAAGAAAGTGAACTTGAAGGACCCTGTTATGAAAAAGAAGTTTGAGATTCATGGTGGCAATCTAAGCTCTCAGGTTTTGTCTCAGTATAACATAGAACAATAGCATTGAATAAGCAACAATTCAGTAAGAACTATAAGATTACAAAATTGAATGAATAAGGGTAAATTGTGACAATGATGTGGATCTAGCTTCATTTGTACTGTACTAGTATAGTGCATGGACCGGACCTGTTAACCTACATGCAAGACTTGAGTTTCCATGTTGAATTACTGATTTCTAGCTCATCCATACCTTCCTCACCAGTAAGCCTATGAATTGTGGGTGACTCCTTATGCTGTCCACAGCAACGGCCCCTCATTCTGCTTTGTTTCGTTGATAATGATTCAACAACATTTGAAGAGCCTGTAGAGAGAAACTCAACTAAGAATTGTTGTATCACAGAGCGATAATTGAAGAATAAGTATATTGTCTAGGCAACTGGTGATATTTAAAAAATATAGTCATGGGGATCACGAGGTAGTAAAGAAAAAATCAAACATTAGGTACAGTTAATGAACTATTCAAGGATTCCACGGGAAAAATGAATTGTGGGAGGATAAGATACCGCTATATAACCAGTAAATAGGTCTGCTGAATTACCTGCTTGATGGCTTTCCTTTACAGCAAATGGCTCATTTACTGCGTGAACTCTTTCAGATATACCACAAACTTCAATCCTGCCATTGCAGAACAATAAAAAAAATACAACGTGAAATTCTTTCAAGGAACATAATCTGGTCAGTGAATTCTATTATGAGTATCTCAGAAAGAAAGATGTAACCTTTCTATCCTACAAATCACAGTCAATAGAAAGTTCAGTTGACAAAACCTAACTCTGCCATGTACAAAAACTGGATACTGTCTGAATGGAGTTTACACAAAGTAATTCTATCAAATACAAACACAAATGGAAATATTTCAAATCATGTGTTGTTATTCTAGCTTTGTTCTTGTGTGGTAACTTTGCAAACATATAACCAAATAACTAAAAAAATTCAAGATTCATTGAGGAACGAGGATGCCTAATTGCACACTACCATTTGTGCCATCAATGCAAGAAATCACACATTCTATCTTTCTGTTATTTAGGGATGCAAATTTGGAACCTAAAGGGTACCCTCCGACCTACTTAGTTCAACCAAATGAACTAAGTTTTCAGAAATTATCTCATTTCTGAAAACTTAGTTCATTTGGTTGAACTAGGTAGGGTCGGAGGGTACCCTGTAGGTTCCAAATTTGCATCCCTGCTATTATTATTATATATTAAAAGCAGAATACAGGATTCTCTTGAAGCACCACGTTAGTCTATCAACCAAATTATTTTAGTTGTTGGATTCGTAGTCTATGGCCATATAATCAAATACTCACGCTTGATGGGGTCTGCACCGATAGACTTTGAGTTGAATACCAACGTGGAAATCCACTCTAGAGTTTGTGTTCAATTCAGACAGTGCGTGCATAAGACGTAGTAGCGCAATAGGCAGGGGAAATAGCTCAACTCACAGTTTACATCGCAAGTTTCACGCAGGGAAATGTAGCCGCTAAGAAATTCAACAATCATCATTTATATTTTCTACGAGGATAGATTTCTAGAGATCATTGAAAGATTAGAACAAGAACTCCAACAAAATGCTACTGAATAAAAATCACCAAGTGGGCTATTCTTTCTTAAATTCCTACCTAAAAACTTCATTAAATTGCCCATGATTTGCTAATTGAATTGAATGTGCAGAGTTAAATTTGTTCTTTTAAAAAGACTAGAAGTGAATCTTTCATTATCTTCATATAAACATGCATCAAACAGGGCATATGTTATAACAAAAGGTATATTGCATATATTCTGGTTCTTTTTCTGGGAAGGTATCACATATTTCTAACCTGGCATCACGAGATGAGCACCTAGTAGCACCGTAGTTTGAGCAGCCACTAAGTAACATTGGCACCACTTCGGCAGCCTGCAATGGCAACATAGGTATCTATTTTTTTCACACTCATCACATTAATGCTCCATATTATTTACTCATACACAGACACACTTCAGAAAACAAATCCATTGCATTTATTTGATGCACTAAACGTGGCCTGGAAAAGAACAACTTTGTTGGTTACTAGCGTACCTGTGGCCGTACGGCATTCAGAATTTGGTCCAGTTGAGCTGCAGTTTCGATGTGGCTGATGAGTGGGAAGAGCAGCAGATACGAGTCTATTTTATTTTGCACAACACGGAACTGATCAGCCTGCTTCCGACCCATCAAGAACTGGTATACATAGCTGCTGTTTTGGCAGGATTTGACGAGCGTGTAGGCCTCGCCTAGGACCCCCTCGAGCACCTTCAGCGGGCTCCGTATCTCTGGCTGCTGCATCTTCTCTGAGCTCTGCAGCTTCGCCAGCAGGTCACCGATCATCTGCGCGCGGTTGACGAGCTGCTGGCAGGTCTTCTTGTTGTGGCTAACTGTCTGAGCTGCCTGGACGATCATCACCACAAGCTTGATCGCATCCGCCCCTGCAGGCTGCGCGATGTCCATGTCCTCTCTCTCTATCTCTCTGCTTGATTGCACGACTAGCGATCAGATTTGTATGGATCCATCATCCTACAGCTACAGGAACAAGAGAAACCTTTGGAGAAAACCCATTTGGGTAGATTGTAGCACCCACCAGTCACCACTCACCAGCCAAGGCCTGACTAGTCCAGTCATCCAGTCAAAAACAAAGCAAAACAACGACTACAAAGCTCCACGAGAGGGCCCCACATGCACAGGAAATTCAAAAGGTTGCGGTGCTGCACCTTTTGGAACCAGCAAAATATGCATCAACATGGATCCACGTACGTCTTCCACTTCATATTTTTCTCACTGTGCAACTGCAGCCCCTCTTATTTTGCAAATAAAAGTCACCCCGTTTGATAGGAACAGAACTGCTCGGAAACTCTGCAAATATCATTTCTTCCAAACTCTACTCGGATCTCTTTGGACGCGTTTCCATCTTTTTCAGTAGAAGCAGCCTGCACTAACTCGTTTTCGTCATTGGGCAGAAGTTGCATCAACCAAATCCTACTACTATCGTAGCACCAGTTTCTATTTTCTATTTGGACTGGGAGAAGAGAAAAGATCCATAAAAAGGCAAATGGAAATCAAAGAGCCTTCAATTTAGAAACAAAAACGGATCTGCACAAACAAAACGAATCTGAGACAACCAGACCATTCTGCATCACATAACAAATTTCGAAAACCACAAGTTAAGATGGAGCTCACCAGTCGCTGAGCCGGGGACTCCGACGAGTGTCTGCGGCATTTTCACAAACAGGTGGCGGACGCTGAGCCGGAGACCCAGATCCTTGTGCAAGCACCCGTCCATCTCGCGCCGCCTCTTCGGCTTCAGGGACACCTCTGGGTCGTGAGCCTGCCTGTGGTGTGGTGGATTTCTCGTGAATCCGGGAGGAAGGCAGGAGCTGCGGTGAGGCGTCGGCGCCAGCCGGAGAAGCGTCCGGGGTCTTTGCTGCCGATGCAACACACGACCCTCACCAAACATGCATCCGGACCTGTCCGCAAAGAGCCCACCGGAAGGAGGCCCCTCTAGGGTTTATGCCCAGTTTTATGTTTTTTCTCAAAAATCTTCGCCAAGTTAAAAAAAATGTGTACGAATTCAAAGTAATATTCGTATTTTTTTTAAAAGTTGCCCAACTCGAAGAATATTCACGAGTTTGAAAAAATTAGCGAATAAACAATGGTCCTGAATTAAAAAATGACCGTGAATTTAAATAAAAGTTATTGAATTAAAAATATTTGCAAAACTAAAATAATTTTCATGAATTTAAAAAATGTTCAAAAATTCAAAAATAGTTGCAAATACGAAAAAATATTCCCGAATTTCAAAATGTTCATGGGTTAGCAAAATCATAAAATATTCATAGATTGGAAAATGTTAGTGGATTCAAAACAAGTTTGTAAATTTGGAAAAAATGATCGCAAATTCAAAAAATGCCCATCAATTTTAAAAAATTAGTGAATTTGAATAAATTCCTGAATTTAAAAAACTATTTGAACAAATATTCATGAATTTTAAAAATAAAAAATAAAGAGAAAATGAAGAAAACTAAACGAAAAGAGTACCACAAAAGAAAAATATGAAAACAAAAAGAAAAGAACAAACAAAAAACGTAGAAAAACACAGTAAAGGTGAAAAAAACTAGCCTGGAAGCTTCCTAAAATTGGATGAGAAGCTACCGACACCTTCCTAAAACCGCTAACAGAGACCCGCTCCCTAGCGCTTTGATTCTCTCTAATTGGCCGGCCCATGTTGGGGCGTTGTGGGCGGCCGCACCAATATGTATTTGTGCATATGAGTTGCAGACCCTCCAACTATATCCCCCAATTTTCAGGTGGTGGGTTCAGACCGAGAGGAGAAAGAGATGGGTGGAAGACGTGGATTTTGGGGAGACGTGGTCCAACTGACAGTGGGTCGGATGAACCATCACAGCTTCCCTTGGCCTCCCCCAGATTTGGTTTCGTACTAGGGAGTTTGAGGTGTCTATCACTGTCCATCCATGTCCGCGGACAATTGAGGAATATTGTTGGAGGTCTAAAAGTGTCCGGACCGTTCGTTTCGGACATACAGGAAGATTTAGTATTTGAAAAAAAGTTCATCGATTTTCAAATAAAAGTTCATCAATTTTGAAAAAAGTTCATTGGTTTTTTAAAAAATCATTAATTTTGTCAAAAAGTTCATAAATTCAAAAAAAGTTCAGCGATTTTGTAAAAATGTTAAATTTTTTGAAAAAAGTTCATTTCAATCGCGGGGGGGGGGGGGGGGGGGGGGGTGCGCCGCGTACCGAATGTACTCTATTTGGCGGAAGAGGGTTTTCTGTGTGCTTCTTTTCTTTTGGTTTTTTCAGGCTTTTCAATTTTTTTTTACTTATTTCCTTTTTGTTTTGTTTTTAAAAATTCGTGCATTTTGTGAATTACGGGACATTTAAAATTTCGTGAATGTTTTCAAATACATGAATATTTTTTGAATTCGAAAATATTTTTCATTCATGAACAGTTTTTCTGTCCACAAACATTTTTAAAATTCATGATTTCATTTTAAAATTGTGATTTTTTAAAAAAATTAACCATTATATTTTCAAAATAATTATCATTTATTTAATTCAAGAACATATCTTATTTCGCAATTGTTTCAAATTAGCGAATATTTTTTTGAATTTGTGAAAGCAGGTCAAAACTGGTAAAAAACAACCATGCTATTTTTTTAACATAGTTGGGTTTTTTAGGCGATTGAGCGTTGCTTTGTAGGCCATAAAATTGATGTTATTAGTTTTGTACTAAAAATAATTTCCTTATGATTACGATTTATCATCACATAAACTGGTGGGCTCAAGGCTTTCCTCATATGGTGATGGTCATTTTTTTTTGAGGATAACAGAGTAAAACAGAAATTACTCCGGAGCCAACGCTGAATCAGCTTTCCATACTTCTTCTAAGTCTCCCGGGACACTTGCAATCAGCTGAAGATCCTCCTTTCTCCTTGCGCGCACAGCTAAGCTGTGGTCCAAAGTGTTTTGTTCCCGTCTAGCAAGACTGAATTGGGCCGAAGGGAACTTTACAAGTTCTGCACGGATGTCACATATCATTGGGGGGCAAGCAGAGTGATTGCCGGCTCCCGATTGCAGCTCCTTTGCCAAGAAGGAGCACTCTGTCTCCACACATACTGCGCCTCTGTAAAGGGATGACAGAAGGCGAATTCCTGACAGCATTGCTTGTGCTTCAGCTTCCTCCACAGTCGAGCATTCATCTCCCCTCTTGGACAGAGAGAAGAACACCTGTCCTTTATAGTCCCGCGCGACTGCACCAATATGGCATTGCTCACTGTCCGGCAGAAAAGAGGCGTCAGTGTTTACTTTGACTGTTCCCATTGTCGGTGGTCTCCATCGACTGAATAAAACTGACTCAGGATCGCCCCCCTGATCCATAGATCTTGCGTTTGATGCTGTATACGGGACACATTCAGGTGGTGGTGGTATGGCATGCTGATGTGCTTGCTTCCTGTAAGTGCATCAAGTGCCCCCTTAGTGGTTTTGGAGTATTGAACACAAATAGGTTGAGGGACTAATGTGTTTGTAAGTATACACAGGAGTTATAGTCTCTGAAGATTTGGTTTAACACATGGAAGACGACCCGTAAAAATGGATTTCTTCAAGTGAAGAATTTGGTGATGAAATTGGTACGGCATTTGAAGAAATTGATGTGAAGACTGGAAGCTTGAAGAATTTTATTTACGTTGTTTCTTTCTTCTTATTTGAGTCATAGGAAAAACCGTACTGTTAAAGGGGGTCTAGGTGAAACATATTTCACATTTCCAAAGTGGTGCTCAAACCTATACATACACAAGCCGCTTCGAGTGAAGCCTTTGGAAATCTCCGGAACAGCTGGCGAATTTGCTAGCGACAGTGACGAAGTTCATCTAGTCACTGACGAATTTGGTCACGCTGAGGAGTTAGGATTTCGCCAGTGCGATCTGCCTATCGTGAGGAAATTGAGTGCCCCGACGAATTTGAGAGTTCAAATTCCGACCGTTGCTGCGCCGCGGGCCAACTATTGTGTGGATCCTTAGCCTGACAACGGTCATATCAGAGAAGGGCATTTATGACAATTCATGCCGGCTCGCCCCCTGGCTATAAATAGCCGCCCCCCACAACCACTTGTTGGTTGGCTGCTCCGAGAGAACTTGACACTTGTCATTTGAGAGCAACCCATCCTCTGACGACTTTGAGAGAATCCTAAGTGAGGAAAAACCCAGAGCCAAAGTGATTGAGCATCACTGAAGAGATTGATCTGTGTGATCCGACGCCTATTACCTTTGAAGACTATCATTCTTCCAGACGGTTAGGCGTCAAGTTCTGAGCACCCAAGAGTCATTGTGGTGTGCCGGTGAACAAGTCTGTGAAGGTTTTAGAAGTCTACCTTGAAGACTTACCACGAGTGATTGGGCGAGGTCTAAGTGACCTTGGCTCAAGAGGAATACGGTGAGGACTAAGTGCCCTCTGAGTTCGTCTCAGCCGCCTCAACCAGACGTACAGTTGATACAGCAACTGGAACTGGTCTACCAAATCGCTGTCTTCACCGAGCCTTCCTGGTTTCAAATTCCTCACCCTTACCTTTACGTTATTCCGCTACTGAAGAATTTGTGATCTACTTTCTGACGAATTTGAACTAAAGACTTTCATCATGTTGTATTCTATTTCTTCAGTTCATCTTCTTCATGTGTGTATGCCTATATGATTGCATGTTCTTCATCTGTATGTATCTTGTATGCATGCTTTCTGTTTCTGTGATGAATTAGTCTCCCCGTGTCTCTATTTCTTCGGTCTGATCTTCGTCAAATTCTTCAGAGTTTGACAAATTTCTAAAAATCTCCCATTCACCCCCCTCTGGGAGTAAACCTGCGCTTTCAATTGGTATTGAAGCAAGGTACTCCCTTGTTCTGTGTGATTTTGGTTTAACCACCTGGAGTTTTAGTTATGTCGACCGAAGGTATGATCAAAGTCTTCGCTGCGTGCCCCATCTTCGATGGCACTGACTATCCCTATTGGAAGAACAAGATGCGCATGCATCTTGAGGCAATTGACAACGACCTCTGGTTCGTCGTTGAGAACGGCGTCCCCACTGTTGCTCCTAGTATCAATGATGCTGATGTGAAGAGATTCAAGCAACTCGATTCTCAAGCGAAGAATATCATATGTGGACATCTCAACAAAGGGCAGTATGGCCGTGTGAGTGCACTGGAAACATCGAAGCTTACCTGGGATAGGCTTTCCAAGGTCAATGAAGGCGTCTCCACTCAACGTGACTCTCGAGTAGATGTTCTTCGCAATCTCTTCAACCGTTTCAAGAGGCTCGATAATGAAAATGTGCAACAAACCTTCGACCACCTCACTGATATCTCAAATGAGCTTCAGGCTCTCGGCGCTGCTGATATCACTGACCACGAGGTGGTGAAGAAATTGCTGAGGTCCCTTGACAGTTCCTTTGACACCTTGGCACTGATGATCCAAGAATGTCCTGATTACAAGCCACTTGATTCGGCTGATATTCTTGAGAGGCTCAATACTCATGAATTTTAGCAAGCTGAGAAGAGAGATATGTATGGTCCCAGCTATGGACGACCCCGCGCTCTGAAGGCAAAAGAAAAAGCCAAGGCAATTTCTTCATCTGAGGAAGAAACATCTGACTGCATGACTGATGGTGCTGAGGAAATTGGCAGAGAGCTGGCTATGCTTGTGAGGAAGTTACAGAAGTTTTCCAAGAGAAATCGCTTTGGAAAGTCTTCAAAGTATGACTCGAAGAACACTAGAGAAGCTTCTTCTCGAGACTACAACAAAAGAACTTGCCACAAATGCAAGAAGCCAGGCCATTACATTGCTGACTGCCCTCTCTGGCAAAAGGGCTCAAAGAAGAAGAAATCTAGCAGAGATGATGATTCTGATGACAAGAAGAAGAAATCCTCAAAGTCTTCATCAAAATCTTCATCACGCAAGAAAAGCAGTTCCGGCAAAGCTCGTGCATTCATTGGGAAGGAAATGGATTATGAGGAAGAATCTGATCAAGAGGAAGCTGAGGAATCTGAGGAGGAGTCAGACTCTGGTGTGGCGAGCCTAGCTCTCGCTACTGAGTTCGTCAGCAAGTCCATCTTCAACCCTGAAGAAAATGGTAACTCCACCAACAACGAGGACTGTGCTGATGACTACGCTCCCACCTATTGCTTCATGGCAAGAGGTGCAAAGGTAACCTCACGAGAAGCTTACTTTGATACTTCCAGTGATGACGACTCTGAATGTGAAGCAAAACCTAGCTATAAGAAACTTGCTAAAATTGCAACCGAACAACAAACTGCTATGGAAAAGATGCAAAAACTGCTAAACAAAAGTGATGATCTGTTAGATTAGGAAATGAATCGTAGTCAAGCTCTGTCTGAAGACCTCAGGCTTCTTAAGTTAGAACATGATGAACTTGAAAGTCTTCATGTGGCCCTCTCAGTCGAACACGAGAAGTTATCCTATGAATTTCTTCAGAGGAAGCAAGAACTCGAGAAGCGGAGAGCGTCTCATGATGATCTTCGAAAAGAGAATGATTCATTACTCGCCCTACAGATCATCACTGCTCAGGAAGAATTTGTTGCTCCATGATTAAAATGCCTTGAATGTGAAAATGCAAATTCTTCAGCTGAATGTTCAAATGCTTCAACTGCTGCTATATCTTCAAATGTCTCTGTGGTTTCAATCCCCTCATCTGAGGAGACCACAAGTGCTACTGACGAAAATGCAGGTCTGAAGGAATTGTACATCACAGGCATGTACAAAAGTCTCAAAGGGCACCAAACTCTTTGTGACGTGCTCAAGATGCAGATTCTGAACAGGAACCCTAGGAAAGAGGGTATTGCTTTTGAGAGAAAGCTTAACGCCGATGGATCATATTGGAAACCTGAGCAGTATCCCAAAACCACATGGGTTGCTGCAAAAGGACCTCCAGTTGATCCATCCACCTTTTCTGGTTACAACTGTGATACTTGCTACTTGTAGCTTGCGTTGGTATTTTCCCCGAAGAGGAAGGGATGATGCAGCACAGTAGAGGTAAGTATTTCCCTCAGTTATGAAACCAAGGTTATCAATCCAGTAGGAGAATCATGCAACACCTCGTTAGCAGTACCTGCACACAAACAACAAATCCTTGCACCCAACGCAAATGAGGGGTTGTCAATCCCTCGGCGATCAATCGCAAGATTAAATTGTATGTGATAGATAGATAGATTGAAACAAAAATACAAAATAAAATAGATAAGATAAAATTGCAGCAAGTATTTTTAGGGTTTTAGTAAATGATTTAGATAGACCCGGGGGCCATAGTTTTCACTAGAGGCTTCTCTCAAGAAAATAGCATACGGTGGGTAGACAAATTACTGTTGGGCAATTGATAGAAAAGCAAATAATCATGACGATATCCAAGGCAATGATCATGTATATAGGCATCACGTCCGAGACAAGTAGACCGACTCCTGCCTGCATCTACTACTATTACTCCACACATCGACCGCTATCCAGCATGCATCTAGTGTATTAAGTCCATAAGAACGGAGTAACGCCTTAAGCAAGATGACATGATGTAGACAAAGTAAACTCACGCATGAATAAACCCCATCTTTTTACCCTTAATAGCAATGATACATACGTGTCATGTCCCTTTCTGTCACTGGGATTGAGCACCGCAAGATCGAACCCATTACAAAGCACCTCTTCCCATGGCAAGATAAATCAATCTAGTTGGCCAAACCAAATAAATAGATTGGAGAAGAAATACGAAGCTATAATAATCATGCATAAAAGATATCAGAGAAGACTCAAATAATATTCATGGATAATCTGATCATAAACTAACAATTCATCGGATCCCAACAAACACACCGCAAAAAGTGATTACATCGGATAAAACTCCAAGAACATTGAGGATAACGTTGTATTGAAGATCAAAAAGAGAGAAGAAGCCATCTAGCTACTAACTATGGACCCGAAGATCTGTGGTAAACTACTCACGCATCATCGGAAGGGCAGCAAGGTTGATGTAGAGCCCCTCCGTGATCGATTCCCCCTCCGGCGGAGCACCGGAAAAGGCCTCCAGATGGGATCTCTCGGGAACAGAAACTTGCGGTGGCGGAAAAAGTATTTCGTGGACTTCCCTGTTGGTTTCCCGATTTTTGGGAATTTATAATGGTGGAATTAGGTCAAACGGAGCTGAGGTGGGCCCACGAGGTACCAGGGTGCGCCTGCCCCCCCAGGCGCGCCCTGGTGGCTCGTGGCCACCTCCTCTGGCGTCTGGTCTTCTCCCGAAGCTTCTAGTGTTTATCTTGTCCAGAAAAAAATCTCCCAAAAGTTTCGTGGCATTTGGACTTCGTTTGGTATTGATTTTCTGTAGAACCAAAAACAGGCAGAAAACAGCAACTGGCACTGGGCACTAAGTTAATAGGTTAGTCCCAAAAAATGATATATAATTGCTGTAAATGTATATAAAAACATCCAAGATTGATAATATAACAGCATGGAACAATCAAAAATTATTGATACGTTGGAGACGTATCAGCATCCTCAAGCTTAATTCCTGCTCGTCCTCGAGTAGGTAAATGATAAAAACAGAATTTTTGATGTGGAATGCTGCCTTTCATATTCATCATATATTCTTTTATTTTATAGCATGGACATTGGACTTGAATGATTCAAAGCAATAGTCTATAGTTTGGCATGAAGATATAAATACTCAAGCATGCTAACAATCAATCATGTCTTTCAAAATATCAACGCTAAAGAAAGTTATCCCTAGCCTATTATGCTCAATCATTGATCCATTCATGAAACACACTCAAATATTAGCTACATCCAATGCACAAGTATGACAATAGTGCTCTCTAGTTGGTGCTTTATAAGAGAAGATGGAGACTCAAATAAAAATAAAAATTGCATAAAAGTAAATAGATAGGCCCTTCGCAGAGGGAAGCTGGGATTTGCTAATGTGCCAGAGCTCAAGGCTGAAATTAAAGAGATAAAATATTTTGAGAGGCATGCTTTTCCTGTCAACGAAAACGACCGAGAATTCCCAATATTTTCCATTCTAGACACATCATAGGCGGTTCCCAAATAGAAAGTAAAGTTTTATTTCCTTTCCACCATTCTTTCACAATCCATGGCTAGCCGTATCCACGGGTGCCCTCCAAGCCAACACTTTCCAAGGAATTTTGTTGTTATTATTTTTGATTTCATTGTTGGACTGGGCATCCCTATTACCAACCACTCTCTCATGCAATGACAAGTGAATAAACACTCATCGTGAGAATAACACACCTAGCATGGAAAATAGTGGCCACCCCCTGCCGCTTCATGAGTGGTACGGGCACACAAAATGGAAAAAATATTTTGAAAATTAGAGTTGGCACACGCAAATTTACTTGGAACGGCAAGGCAATACCGCATATAGGTAGATATAGTGGACTCATTTGGCACAACTTGGGTTTAAGGATTTTGGATGCACAAGTAGTATTTCCGCTTAGTACAAATGAAGGCTAGCAAATAGATTGAGAAGAAACCAACCAAAAAACGAAAACGGTCATAAACATGCATTGAACATAATTAACACTGAATAATGCACCATAAGTAGGATATAATTTCGTTGCATAACTATTGACTTAACGTGCATGCATAGGGAATCACAAACCTTAACACTAATATTCTTACTAAATCACAATTACTCACTAACATGACTCACATATCATCATCTCCATATCGCAAAACTATTGCAAGGAATCACACTTATCATATCCAATGATCTATATGAAAGTTTTTATTATATCCCTCTTGAATATTCATCACTTTGGGACCAAATTCATATCTTGTGCAAATTACCGTTACTATTATCAACTCTCAAAAAGATTTAAGTGAAGCATGTGAGTGCAAATATTTCTTCAAAATTTTAATCTTATCAATTCTCAAAATAATATAAGTGAAGCATGAGAATTCATTTCTTCAAAATATTAATCTTATCAACTCTCAAAATAATATAAGTGAAGCATGAGAGTTCATTTCTTCAAAATTTAGCCACCACCGTGCTCAAAAAGATTTAAGTGAAGCACTAGAGCAACTGCCTAGCTCAAAAAATTTAAGTGAAGCACATAGAGTATTCTAACAAATCATGATAAACGTGTGGCTCTCTCAAGATAGGTGTGTTCAGAAAGGATGATTGTGACAAACTAAAATGCAAACAAAGCAAAGACTCATATAATACAAGATGCTCCAAGTAAAACACATATCATGTGACGAATAAAAATATAGCTCCAAGTAAAATTACCGATGGTTGGTAGAAGAAAGAGGGGATGCCTTCCGGGGCATCCCCAAGCTTAGATGCTTGAGTATTCCTTGAATATTACCTTGGGGTGCCTCGGGCATCCCCAAGCTTAGGCTCTTTCCGCTCCTTATTCCTTCATCCATCGTGATCTCACCCAAAACTTGAAAACTTCAATCACACAAAACTCAACAAAACCTTCGTGAGATCCGTTAGTATAACAAAATAAATCACTACTTTAAGTACTGTTGAAAACCCATTCATATTTTATTTTTGCATTATACCTACTGTAATCTAACTTCACCATGGCTTATACGCCCCGATACAATCCATAGATTCATCAAAACAAGCAAGTAGTGCATCAAAAACAGAATCTGTCAAAAACAGAACAGTCTGTAGAAATCTATTTAAAATCCATACTTTTGTAACTCCAAAAATTCTGAAAAATTAGGAAAACGTGGGTAATTCATATACCAATACTGTGTAAAAATTTCAGATTTTTCTGACGCTCCAGTACAGAAACAAAATTCCAGCACTGGACGCAAAACTTTCTGTTTTCCAAACAGCATCAATTATACTATCTTCCAAATCATCCTAACGGCTTTACTTGGCACAAACAATAATTAAAAACACAAAAACACAATCATAACAGTAGCATAATTTTGAAAACACACAATAACATAAATAAAAGTTAAAAATTTATTTTATTCATTGGGTTGCCTCCCAACAAGCGCTATTGTTTTATGCCCCTAGCTAGGCATAATGCATAGTTTCAAGTATTGTCATCTTTCAAATTGATTCCAGAAGTGGCCCTCATAATTGATTCATATGGTACTTTAATTCTTTTCCTAGGGAAATGCTCCATACCCCTTTTTAATGGAAACTAAAATTTTATATTCCCTTCTTTCATGTCAATAACGGCACCAATGGTTCGTAAGAACGGTCTACCAAGTATTATGGGGCAAGAAGAATTGCATTCAATGTCAAGTACAATAAAATCAATGGGCACATAGTTCCTATTTGCAAGAATAAGAACATCATTAATTCTACCCAAAGGCTTTTTAATAGTAGAATCCGCCAAGTGCAAATTAAGAGAACATTCATCTATATTGGTGAAACCTAGCACATCACATAAAGATTTTGGAATTGTGGAAACGCTAGCACCCAAATCACATAAAGCATTGCACTCATAATTTTTTATTTTAACTTTAATGGTGGGTTCCCATTCATCATATAATTTTCTAGGAATTGAAATTTCTAGTTCTAACTTTTCTTCTAACGCTTTCATCATGGCTTCTACGATGTGTTTAGTAAAAGCCTTGTTTTGCTCATAAGCGTTGGGTGAATTTAACATGGATTGTAACAAAGAAATGCACTCAATCAAAGAACAATTATGATAATTAAAATCTTTGTAATCCAAGAGAGTGGGCACATCGCTATTTAAAGTTTTTACCTCTCCAAACCCACTTTTAGCAATTTTCTTATCAAGATTTTCACCCTCCGAATTATGGGAACGCCCTCTAGCTAAAGTTGACTCTTCTTCAGTCCCCTTTTCATCAAGTTTTATATTGATAAAAAATAATTAATAGATGAAACACCAATCATTTTAATATCCTCATCATTACTACAATAATAACCGGGAGGAATCCTTTTTTCTAAAAATTCTCGTTTAGCTTTTAGTATGGCGGTTCTTTTCTGACTCTCATCCATGGATACATATAAAGCTTTAATTGATTCACTAATATCAATTTTGGGTGGCAAAATTTTAGTCTTAAGATTTTCCACATCATGAATAATTCTATCAATGCTCCTAGACATATCATCGAGTTTACTCAATTTTTCTTCTATCGTAGTGTTGAAAACTTTTTGAGCATTAATAAATTCTTTCATATTACTTTGAAGATCAGAGGGCATCCTATTATTATTATAAGAATTACCATAAGGATTGCCATAATTATTAGAGGAATTTCCAGGAAATGGACTAGGATTAAAATTACCTCTATAAGCATTATTATTGAAATTGTTTCGCGAGACAAAATTCACATCTACGGGATCATTATTTTGCTCAATCAAAGTGGACAATGGCACATCATTAGGATCAATATGAGCATTTTTACTAGCAACCAATTTGATAAGCGCATCAACTTTATCACTCCAAGTACTAATTTCTTCAATAGAATTCACCTTTTTACTAGTAGGAGTTCTTTTAGTATGCCATTGTGAATAATTTGTCATAATATTATCAAGCAATTTAGTAGCTTCCCCCAAAGTAATTTCCATAAAAGTACCACCCGTGGCGGAATCTAAAAGATTTCTAGAAACAAAATTCAATCCCGCATAAATTTTTTGTATGATCATCCATAAATTTAAACCATGAGTAGGGCAATTTCTTATCATTAATTTCATCCTCTCCCAAGATTGGGCAACATGTTCATGATCAAGTTGCTTAAAATTCATAATTTGATTTCTAAGTGAAATAATTTTCGCGAGAGGAAAATACTTAGTAATAAAAGCATCTTTACACCTATCCCAAGTATCGAAACTATTTCGTGGTAAAGATGAAAACCAAATTTTTGCACGATCCAGCAATGAGAATGGGAATAATTTTAATTTCATAATATCATTATCCACATCTTTTTTCTTTTGCATATCACACAATTCTACGAAAGTGTTAAGATGGGATGCAGCATCTTCATTAGGACTACCAGAAAATTGTTCTTTCGTAACAAGATTTAACAAAGCGGCATTAATATCACAAGTCTCTGCACTAGTGGCGGGAGGAGCAATCAGAGTACTAATAAAATCATTATTATTAGTATTGGAAAATTCACACAATTTTGTATTTTCTTGAGACATCGTGACTACGCAAACAAGATAACAAGCAAGCAAACAAGAAAAAGGCAAACGGAAAATATTTTTGTATTTTTGTAAAAACTTTTTAGAAGTGGGGGAGATGAAAATGAGAGGAAAAAAAAGAAATGCAAGGAGATGAGAGTTTATGCAAAGGTACTTGATAGATGTTGATGATGTCTCCCCGGCAACGGCGCTAGAAATTCTTCCTGCTACATGTAGCTTGCGTTGGTATTTTCCCCGAAGAGGAAGGGATGATGCAGCACAGTAGAGATAAGTATTTTCCTCAGTTATGAAACCAAGGTTATCAATCCAGTAGGAGAATCACGCAACACCTCGTTAGCAGTACCTGCACACAAACAACAAATCCTTACACCCAGCGCAAACAAGGGGTTGTCAATCCCTCGGCGATCAATTGCAAGATTAAATTGTATGTGATAGATAGATAGATTGAAACAAAAATACAAAATAAAATAGATAAGATAAAATTGCAGCAAGTATTTTTAGGGTTTTAGTAAATGATTTAGATAGACTCGGGGGCCATAGTTTTCACTAGAGGCTTCTCTCAAGAAAATAGCATACGGTGGGTAGACAAATTACTGTTGGGCAATTGATAGAAAAGCAAATAATCATGACGATATCCAAGGCAATGATCATGTATATAGGCATCACGTCCGAGACAAGTAGACCGACTCCAGCCTGCATCTACTACTATTACTCCACACATCGACCGCTATCCAGCATGCATCTAGTGTATTAAGTCCATAAGAACTGAGTAACGCCTTAAGCAAGATGACATGATGTAGACAAAGTAAACTCACGCATGAATAAACCCCATCTTTTTACCCTTAATAGCAATGATACATACGTGTCATGTCCCTTTCTGTCACTGGGATTGAGCACCGGCCGCAAGATCGAACCCATTACAAAGCACCTCTTCCCATGGCAAGATAAATCAATCTAGTTGGCCAAACCAAATCAATAGATCGGAGAAGAAATACGAAGCTATAATAATCATGCATAAAAGAGATCAGAGAAAACTCAAATAATATTCATGGATAATCTGATCATAAACTCACAATTCATCGGATCCCAACAAACACACCGCAAAAAGTGATTACATCGGATAGAACTCCAAGAACATCGAGGAGAACATTGTATTGAAGATCAAAAAGAGAGAAGAACCCATCTAGCTACTAACTATGGACCCGAAGGTTTGTGGTAAACTACTCACGCATCATCGGAAGGGCAGCAAGGTTGATGTAGAGCCCCTCCGTGATCGATTCCCCCTCTGGCGGAGCACCGGAAAAGGCCTCCAGATGGGATCTCTCGAGAACAGAAACTTGCGGCGGTGGAAAAAGTATTTCGTGGACTCCCCTGTTGGTTTCCCGATTTTTGGGAATTTATAGTGGTGGAATTAGGTCAAACGGAGCTGAGGTGGGCCCACGAGGCACCAGGGCGCGCCTGCCCCCCCCCCAAGGCGTGCCCTGGTGGCTCGTGGCCACCTCCTCTGGCGTCTGGTCTTCTCTCGAAGCTTCTAGTGTTTATCTTGTCCAGAAAAAATCTCCAAAAAGTTTCGTGCCATTTGGACTTCGTTTGGTATTGATTTTCTGTAAAACCAAAAATAGGCAGAAAACAGCAACTGGCACTGGGCACTAAGTTAATAGGTTAGTCCTAAAAAATGATATATAATTGTTGTAAATGTATATAAAAATATCTAAGATTGATAATATAACAGCATGGAACAATAAAAAATTATAGATACGTTGGAGACGTATCAATACTTCATATTCTTCAGATGAGTCATTTGACTCCAACTATAAACTGTTCAAAAATTAGAATGGTGAAGTATTTGCCAGATTTATTAGTACTAACTGCAGGAATGGTCCCCCAGTGAAGAAAATCTGGGTGCCCAAAAGTCTTCTTCAAAATATTCAGGTGAATGTCATCATGACACCACCGAAGAAGGAAAACCCCAGGGCAAATTCTTCACATGGACCAAAGTCATCAAATGGACATAGACCTACTTATGGTCGCACTAATGCTTCTATTTCACAGGGAAACAAACAGCAGTCTAATGAATATGTGCATTATTCATCAAATCACTATGTGCACAAAACTTCAAAGAATTTCTCTGCTTATTCATTCGAGTACTATAACCCGCCTATGCAGAGAAATGCATATTCTTCAATGCCTAAGTTCTCTATCAATGCTCAGGGTCTCATTGCTTCTTAGCCACCCATTCAGATGTGGGTGGTTAAGAAGAAGAACTAATCTCTTCTGCAGGGTCAGGTCTTTAGACAACTAAATGTCTGATGAATTTGCTGAAGACCTGACATATGCTTGTTGGGATGCAAGCTAATCATGGTGAAATGAATTCTTCATTTCACACATCCCTTATGCTGCTAGTTATACACTGTTGATGAAATTCACTGACGAAATTGATAATCATATTCTTCAAACTGAAGTATATGAATTTGTAAGTGAGGCTATGCTTCTACAGGATGACACACCAAAAGCCACAGAATGGGTCTTGGACAGTGGCTGCACGAACCACATGACTGGTGACAGGAATCTTCTCACCGATGCTCCCCTTACCCCGTCTCATCTGAAGCATATCACCTACGCTGACAAAGGAAAAAGCAAGGTATGGGTCTAGGTAAGGTTGCTATTTCAAAGGATCGACACATGGAAAAGGTGATGCTTGTCGAGTCCCTTGGATACAACCTCGTGTCTGTCTCAATGCTTTGTGATCTTGATATGATTGTCATCTTTGGCAAATATAGATGCATTGTGCTAATGGAATCTGACAAGTCCAAAGTCTTCGAAGGCTTTAGGAGAGGTGATTTGTATATTGTAGATTTCTCTCTAGGTCCTCAACCGGCCACATGTCTACTGGCAAAAGCCTCAGAGTGCTGGCTCTGGCATCGACGACTTGGACATGCTGGCATGAGGAATTTGAGCTCACTCGTCAAGAAGAAGCATATCATTGGCGTCGAGGGCGTCAAATTCGTCAAAGATCACCTTTGCGGTGGTTGTGAGTCTGGAAAGATGACCAGATCCAAGCACTCCGTGAAGACAATCATGACCACCACTCGTCCCTTTGAATTACTTCACATGGATCTCTTTGGTCCCACTCATTATGCTACACTAACCAATGCAACATCACTCTATGGATTCATCATAGTTGATGACTATTCTCGTTACACTTGGGTGCATATCATTACCTTCAAGACTGAAGTGCAGGGTGTCTTCAGACGATTCGCAAATCGGGCCATGACGAATTATGGTCTCAAGATCAAGCTCATCAGAAGCGACAATGGCACTGAGTTCAAGAACACCGGCCTTGATGACTATCTTGACGAACTCGGTATCACTCATGAGCTATCTGCTCCATACACCCCTCAACAGAATGGGGTTGCTGAACGCAAGAATAGGACACTCATCGAGATGGCTCGCACTATGCTTGACGAATACAAGACTTCTTGTCGATGGTGGCCTGAAGCAATTGACACTGCATGCCACATCATCAATCAGGTATATCTTCACAAATTCCTCAAGAAAACCTCATTTGAGCTCCTCACTGACAAGAAACCCAGTGTGAGTTATTTCAAAGTCTTCGGTGCTAAATGCTGAATTAGAGATCCTCATCACAATTCTAAATTTGCACCGAAAGCACATGAGGGTTTTATGCTTGGTTATGGAAAGGACTCGCACACCTAAAGAATCTTCAACACCTACCACAACAAGGTTGTTGAAACTGTAGATCTGCGGTTCGATGAAACTAATGGCTCGCAAAGAGAGCATCTGTCTCCTGTGCTAGATGAAATGCCTCCTGAGGAATCCATCAAGTTGATGGGCACTGGTGAAATTGTGCCCAGTGAAGAAATAGCTGATGAAGAAGTGATCATTCCCCGTCGTGAAGAAACTGTTGATCCTGAAGAAAATGACACTAAGGAAAATGCTCAACAACGACAAGGCCCTCGTCCAGCTCATCCACGAGTGGCGAATGAAGTGCAGATTGAGAAGATCCTCGACAACATCAATGCACCTGGTCCCCTCACTCGCTCAAGAGCTTCACATTTAACTAACTTTTGTGGGCATTTTGCATTTGTCTCTATCACAGAGCTCACCAAAGTTGATGAAGCATTTCTGGAGCCTGAATGGATTCAAGCCATGCAAGAAGAGTTGCAACAATTTGAGCTCAACAATGTGTGGGAGCTTGTGAATCATCCTAATCCACGCAAGCACAATATCATAGGCACCAAGTGGATATATCGCAACAAGCAAGACGAAAATGGCCAAGTGGTGAGGAATAAGGCCCGTCTTGTAGCACAAGGCTACACACAGGTTGAGGGTATTGATTTCGGTGAAACTTTTGCACCTGTTGCTAGGCTTGAAGCTATTCGCATACTGCTTGCATATGCTAACCATCACAATATTCTCTTATATCAAATGGATGTGAAAAGTTCATTCCTCAATGGTAAGCTTGAGGAAGAAGTATATGTTGCTTAACCACCAGGTTTTGAGGATCCAAAGCATCCTGACAAAGTCTTCAGACTCAACAAGGCTCTCTATGGCCTCAAGCAAGCCCCACGGGCTTGGTATGATACACTGAAGGAATTCCTGAAGAAAAAGGGTTTCAAACCCGGTTC
The DNA here is from genome assembly GCA_039707655.1 of Elymus sibiricus. Taxonomy (NCBI): domain Eukaryota; kingdom Viridiplantae; phylum Streptophyta; class Magnoliopsida; order Poales; family Poaceae; genus Elymus; species Elymus sibiricus. Next base: position 70,369,088 of record CM077674.1, read on the forward strand.
ACTTGACCCTACTCTTTTCACAAAATCTTATGATGGTGAACTGTTCATATGCCAAATATATGTTGATGATATTATCTTTGGTTGCACTAACAAGCGTTTGAGTGATGAATTTGCATATATGATGCGTGAAGAATATCAGATGTCTATGATGGGAGAATTGAAATTCTTCCTCGGTCTTCAAATTCGTCAACAACACAATGGCATGTTCATTTCTCAAGAGAAATACCTCAAAGATTGCCTGAAGAAATTCAGCATGCAAGACTGCAAAGGCCTCAAAATTCCAATGCCTACAAATGGTCAACTCGGCACTGACGAAAATGGTTAAGATTTTGATCAGAAGGTATATCGCTCCATCATTGGTTCGCTGCTTTACATATGTGCAACTAGGACAGATATTATGCTTAGCGTTTGCATGTGTGCCCGATTTCAAGAAACACCGAAGGAGTCACACCACCAGGTTGTGAAGCAAATTCTTCGATATTTAGTTCACACACCAACGCTTGGATTATGGTATCCCAAGGGCTAATCTTTTGATCTAGCTAGATTTTCTGATTCTGATTACGCCGGAGATCGTGTGGATCGCAAGTCAACATCAGGCACATGTTATTTCCTCGGACGATCTCTTGTTTGTTGGTCCTCCAAGAAGCAGAACAACGTCGCTCTTTCCACAACTGAGGCTGAATACATTGCCGCTAGTGCCTGCTGCTCACAGTTACTATGGATGAAGCAAACCCTCAAGGACTATGGCGTTAATGAGAAGAAAGTCCCTCTCTACTGCGACAATGAGAGTGCTATCAAGATCGCCCACAACCCAGTGCAACACTCCAAGACGAAGCATATTCAGATTTGTCACCACTTTCTTCATGATCATGTGCTGAAGGGAGACATTGTCATCGACCACATGAAGACTGAAGACCAGCTTGCCGATATCTTCACTAAGCCCTTGGATGAGAAAAGGTTCTGCAAGTTGCGATGTGAGCTAAACATCCTAGTATCTTCGAATGTCCTCTGAAATGGACACACATCCTAACGCTTATGCATTTTTGATGACTTTGATGCACAACACATGAAGTAACGTATTTCTTCAATCAATGAAGACTTACCCTCTAAGTGTGAAGAAATTAATGAAGAACTTGACTCTCAGAACCTGATAACCCACAAGTATAGGGGATCGCAACAGTTTTCGAGGGTAGAGTATTCAACCCAAATTTATTGATTCGACACAAGGGGAGCCAAAGAATGTTTGCAAGTATTAGCAGTTGAGTTGTCAATTCAACCACACATGGAGACTAAATATCTGCAGCAGAGTGATCAGTAGCACAGTAGTATGATAATTTGATAGCAGTAGCAATAATAGTAACAGTAGCAGTAACGATAGCAGCAATAGTAGTAGCAATTGTGACAGTAGTAGCAACAGTAGTAACTTAGCAAGAACAATATGTGAAAAACTCGTAGGCATTGGATCGGTGATTATGTTGGATAACATTCATCATGTAACAGTCATAACCTAGGGCGACACAGAACTAGCTCCAATTCATCAATGTAATGTAGGCATGTATTCCGTATATAGTCATACGTGCTTGCGATAAGAACTTGCATGACATCTTTTGTCCTACCCTCCCGTGGCAGCGGGGTCCATAAGGAAACTAAGGGTGTGGCACCCCGATAGAGGGCCGACGCACGCCAGTCCCAGGATAAGACCTGGCGCACGTCTGAGACATGATACAGCAATTCCAGGCACAAAAATGGCTTTATTATATGAAATGGAGGATTACAATACTGTTGCTTACAACAATATTACATGGCTCCAAGGCTAACTAAATGGTAGCGGAGGTCTTGGTTCAGCGGCAATGACGTCTCTGGCTGGGCTCCACAACTCACAGGACTGGCTGGGTTACGATCTAGCACGACGGATCATCTCTTGCAACTGGCCACGTGCAAGGCCAGGTGAGTACTTTGAATGTACTCGCAAGACAACCAGATACATAGCATCCAAACAAGCAGATAACAAAGCAAGCCCTATGCTCATGTAAGAATCTACTCTAAACATGGCATGGAATTAACTGGAAAACATGGATCAAACATGGCATAACATGGATCAGGCATAACAACTACATATCCTGGCAGGGCATGGCTATTCTTACGAAGCATGGCATCCAAGATTAAACTGAAACCTACACTACACTTACCTCCCGTGAAGTATTACAGTAATATGTGGTGACATCACTCAGTTTTACTGCCTTTCTGGGCTAACTCATGACTCACCGAGATCTCATCTCGTGATCATATCAGAACAACATGGTGACTGCTCACAATTATCCAAATTACCACATTCACTTAGTAGCACATTCCTTAAAAAGTTTATAATAACAGGTTTGTCCTCCAGATCGACAAAGACCAAATAGTGTGACCTAGTACGAACTATGTCCAATACCGTGGACTCGGCTATTCGAATAGATTCTTACACTCTGCAGAGGTTGCGCACTTTACCCACACCATGGAGCTCCTGGCCTCGTGCTCCCATTCGGGCGGACCGGTGCTGCTCCAACGAAACCTGCCTAACCCGTGACTCTTCCATCGTACCACCGACAATCATACCCTCCCAGGGTCATGTCTTGGGTGGCCCCTGTGTCACCCCGTGACACCTGCCACTGTCGTGGCCAAACTAAACTGTCCCAAACGGGGACTCCCGGGCTAAACAATCAACTGGGCTCACAAGGTTACCGCCGCCTACCGGGCCAGGGTAGCACGCGCGCATAACCTTCCTTCTTTTGGTGGTACCGATAAAAGAGCATGCAGTCAGACCAAGTCAAGGCCGTCCCATACCGGCAAATGTGGCTGCACGGGTAAGCTCGGTTCGGTGGCACTATGACTCGATCTCATCGATGACTGAGGAGGTTTAGTTCACAAGTTCAATTTAATATTTCCATCATCTCATCATAACATCCACATTTATGAGCAAGAACAATTACTTAACAACAGCATAGCAAAATCATAACGGTACTGACAATCATGGCATGAGATCAAATCACAGCACTAACATGATGATGGAACTAAAAGTATTACTACTAGCATGGGAGAAACATGACATGAAAACAATTCATGAAATCACCGGGTAAATAACACTAGCATCGGGTACAGATTAAATAACATGATTATGATAGTGCAGGCTAACAGATGATCTGAAATATACTACCACACACACACGCACACAGGGTGCAAGCAAAGTCATCATGCAAGTCCAGAGCTCATGATAAGAGGTTGGCTTGCCTTGGGGTTGACGAAGTCACCGGGAAGAGTTGCAATGAGCTCGCAGGAAGATTTGCCAGAAAAGTTTCCCTCTCGAAGGGGCTGATTGAAGGGCAAGGGCAAAATGGTCATTTTCACAGTGTGAAAACATTATGAAAATGATGCCATTGGAACGGGCTCGACGAACTGAAAACGTGGGCGTTGGATTTACCTCAATCGGAGTTACGGTCGCGGAGAAATGCCCGTTCGTTCGTTAAGCAGAGAAACGGACAGAAAACTATCCATTCCAGCTCCTAACGGGTGAACGTCCGCACTGTAACCATTTTGGCATTTCAGATATTACGCTTTTGCTGTTGGAAAGCGTATTTCTTTCTGAAACTGATGCTAAAGGCGCTTCTGACACTGGAAAGCGTATTTTCAAACTACGCTTTGACTTAAACCGGCTGGGCCCAGGGCTACAGCGGCTGACGTGCGGCTCCCACCCTATCTCTCTCCTCTCAGCTGATCCTCTTCTTCCTCCCGCGACGGACAGAGACAGGAGTGGCCGGTCGCCGGCGCAGCCGGGGATGGGCGGTGCCAGAGAGCCCGCCGGTGGCCTCCCCGGAACCGGCGCAGCGCACCACGCTCGGGGGTGGTCGCGGCCTCGCCTGGGGTGGCCGGAGAGGGAAGCTACGGTGGATGGCTGTGCGCGGCGGCTTGGCCAAATTGGGGCTGGAGGAGGGGCTTTACTGGCTTCTGAGGGATGGAGGTGGGCTAGGGAATTGGGGAGAGGATGTGTGGATGGTTGGGGAAGCTCGGGGGTGGCTCTGCTGTTCGGGTCGAGGCAGAGCAGAGCTTCGGCCTGGGAGAGGAGGGGAGCTCCATGAGCTTCGACTGGGGGCCGGGGCTTGTGGGTGACAAGTTGAGGCTCGAGGGCGCGCTATATATAGCCGCGGGGAGGGGGTCTCGCGATGGTGGCCGAAGCTCCGAGACGCACGGCGAGGTGGCGACGTTCGGCATTGCCACGCCCTACATGAAGCCAAACCGTGTCTGGGGTGTTCTACACGCATCACTGAGCTGACTTGACCGCTCAAACAAGAACAGGGAGCCCTGGTGTGACTGCACCTTGGTCAAACAACAGCTGGCAGAAAGGTGTTTGATATGTGCTGTGGCCACCACAGTGCTCCTCTTGGCCTGATCTATGGCTGAGAGTGACCACTCACTAAGGTGACCATCTGGGCAAAATTGCAGCACAAATGGACAACTCTAGATGGTACCTCCTTTGTAAACTAGCAATCTGACCAGAAATGAAGATGATGATGCTGGGGTCAAATGGATAAATGGATTTGGATGATTTTTGGTGTAGAGTGATGATTTGGTCATTAGAGATAGCTGGAAAAGTTTCAACTCAAATTGACCATCCATGAGGGTACTTCCTTCACAGAGATACAATCTGGACAGAAACTTAGATAATTTACTGAGGAAAATTGGCTATATGAAATGGGCTGGTTTTTGGTATCCAGAGGTGATTTATCATTGTTAACCACCCTGAAAAATTTCAGCCCAAAAAGATGAAGGGAACAAGCACTTCCTTTGCAAACTGGAAATCTGGACAGAATTTGCAAATGGATGTTGTGCTCAAAATTTGAATTGTGGAACTGGAGATTTTGATGGAAATGGTGAATCTATGGGTAGGATAAGCTCCACAAATTATTTGGGATTTTTCCTAACTACCAAAATGGTAGTTCCTTTGGAAAGGCCCCAAATTGAAATATTGGCTTTAAATAGGAAAATGCAATTTCCCTTATTTAGTTATGGCCAATATGTTTGTGAGAGCTCAATATGATCACAAAGCATATCTCCACAAGTTTTCATGAACTTTGGAGATGGGTAGATATTTTCCTGGATTTAATTCCTCAGAAAGGCAGAAAAAGGAATTAATTCTAGATGAAAAATATTGCATATGACTTGGCAATATTTTTGCACATCTAGGGTTTATGGATGAAGGAGGGTCTCTAGAAATTTTGGGAGGATTAACAGAGCAAGGAAAATGATAGCTCCTTTGTAAACACAAAGGCAGGATTTCCAGTTCCAATATTTTGGAACTAGGGTTTGAATGAGGTTCGGGGTTTTCTGACGGAAGCTTGGCTAGCACCTGAGCATGAGAAAGATATGGAGAGGCTGAGGATTGTCTGGATTCACCTGGTCACTTACCAGATTCCAGAGGAAAAATTTGGGAGAGGAAAGCTAGGAAGGGTTAACAGCACAAAAAATCGATAACCCGATTTTTGGGGTGTTACAAAGGGATATTAAGGCCTCCTTTTGATAGAGAACCGGAACAAAGCATTAACACATAGTGAATACATGAACTCCTCAAACTATGGCAATCACCGGAAAGAATCCCAATTATTGTCACCTTGGGGTATGCGGATCATAACACATAGCAGGTGCATATAACTTGCAAGATCGGATCAAGAACACAAATATATTCATGAAAACATAAAGGGTTCAGATCTGGAATCATGGCACTCGGGCCCTAGTGACAAGCATTAAGCATAGCAAAGTCATAGCAACATCAATCTCAGAACATAGTGTATACTAGGGATCAAGCCCTAACAAAACTAACTCGATTACATGATAAATCTCATCCAACTCATCACCGTCCAGCAAGCCTACGAAGGAATTACTCACTCCCGGCGGTGAGCATCATGAAATTGGTGATGAAGGATGGTTGATGATGACGATGCCGGAAGACCCCCCTCTCCGGAGCCCTAAACGGACTCCAGATCAGGCCTCCCGATGAAGAACAGGAGGTGGCGGCGGCTCCGTATCGTGAAACGCAATAAAACTTCCTTTCTTATTTTTTTTCTCTGGAATTGTGAATTTATAGCGTTGGAATTAGATCAGACGGAGCCACGTGGGCCCCATGAGGTACCAGGGCGCGCCTAGGGGGGTGGCGCGCCCTGGTGCCTCGTGGGCACTGGGTGACCCCCCTCCATTGGGTCTTGGTTCCAGTATTTTTTATTTATTCCATAAAAAATCTCCAAAAAGTTTCATCCAATTCCAAGAACTTTTTTTTCTGCACAAAAAACAACACCATGGCAATTCTACTGAAAACAGCGTCAGTCCGGGTTAGTTCCATTCAAATCATGCAAATTAGGGGCCAAAACAAGAGCAAAAGTGTTTGGAAAAGTAGATACAACGGAGACATATCAGAACCCTACAACAATTTTACGCGGTGTCTGAAGTCATCATAGTTCTTATACGGTGGGTAACACCACCACCTCTTTATGACATTCTTCAAATTTGAGTTTTTCGTCATTTGCAATTTCGTCAAACATTTCAAATTCGTCACTTGGTTATTCTTCATTCCTTGACCTGATATATATATATTTGAGTTTTCATGTCCTCAACAGCATCCACATATTGCTAATTCTTCATGTTGATTTCTTCATCTATGTGGATGTGATCGGACCCACTCCCCTCTATGCTAAACTCAAACCACTCTGTTCACAAATTCTTCATATGCGCTGTACTTGACACTATTCAAAGTCTTGACTGTGTCCTTGACAGCTGAAGAAATTGCGTACACATTTTAAAATTCTCAAAAGTTTTTTTTTGGCGGTTGCCACAGTAACTTCATCCCACGCTTTCACTCGTATGGATAAGGGTGAAAATGCATGCGTGGCACGTGTCACCGAGATGCGAATGGTCAGGGGCTTATCTGTCCAAAATTTTCGGACCACTCGGTTTTCACTGCGGTTATAAATAGCCTTGACCTCGTCAACCTAGTTTCACTTCGCACCCATCGCTCTCAAATCTCAAACCCTAGCGCCGCCGCTGGATTTCATCGCCGCCGGAGAAGAAGAGCTTCACTGCCTCGACTTGTTCGTCGTCGTACTCACGCCGGACGTGGATTTCTTCACCTCTGCTGCCGCCGTAGCTGTCTTTCGTCGCCAAGTTAGGGCACGGAAGATCTGAATTGGCGATTTCCATCGTTTCGTTGTATAGTTCATCGAGTTCATCACTAGGGTAATCAAATGCTAATTTTACTACCCAGTTTGATCTTCACTCTACTCATAAATCTTCAAGTGCTGTTTTTACCACTCCTTCAATTCTTCAGCACTTCCTTTTTGGCCAGTCTTGAGTTCTTCAACTAAGTTATACTTAACAATTAGATTCCTCAATTGTGCTATTGCTTCAATCTGTACAACTCTGGAACCTAAGTCAAGAACACTTAGTGAAGTTCTTCAAGACAATAAGGGTCAATTTCCTCAACTGGTTGTTTTGTTAAAAAATCTCTGAGAAGGCATGTGACTCTTCCCAATTTCCTCGCAACTATACTCTGTTCACAGGTACAATGTCTGCTGAAGAATCACTTGGTTCTCATCAAATTAATTCATTTGCAGCATTGCTTGAGGAAAATCTTCAAACTTCTTCAGAGTTCTCACGAGTTCAAAAACCTCAGTTGAAGCAAATGGCTGAAGGAAAAAGGCCTCAGAAAGGAGGAAAGAGGAACAGACTGCTTTTGAGATTCCTGATGACTTATACGCAGGGTACTGCACACCTGATGAAAATATACATGGCCCTGAAACTAAGAAGCAGCGCAAAACACGCACTCAGAAAATCAAGAGATACTGGACATATGAGTGGAGAGACTACAGATACGTCACTCCTAAGTATATGAAGGACTTTGCTATGAAGCCTCCATGCTATAGGCCACCGCTTGCTCCTGGACAAGTTGCTCATCCCACAAGTGTCAGAAGGGGTGAAGAATTCCCCAAGGAATGGGCAAGGCGTCAAGCTAAATTGGCGAAATAGGCCAAGAAAGCCGTGGATGAATTCAACAGAGCCACAAAGGCCTCAACTGAAGCTGGTGCTAGTGGCAGTGGCAGTGCATGTGCTCCGAAGAAATTCATGCAAAAGAAGCCTGCACACAAGCCCAAGCCGTCAGATCCAAAGCCCTTTGTGGCCAAGCCGACAACTACAAAGGCCTCAGTGCGCACTGTTTCAAAATCTTCAGCACCACCGCCTGCCACAAGTTCTTCAATGGCAGCAGCAAGAGCTTCAACACCGGTTGTGCTCGCATCTTGCCAGCGCACCGAGGGCTTTCCAATAGCCTCATTAGATGCATCAAGTGCCTCAGCTAGTGGGCAAACTTCGTCACTGCCCAAGCTGAAGAAAAAGGTCACTGCTGGCCATGGAACAAGGCCAAGTCCCAAAAGCAAGGCCGTTGTGCCTCAAGCTGATGAACATGGGCTAGCTGACGAAGATGAGCTCGCCGAGTTCCTCAGAAGGAAGGAAGAGCAAGCTGCAATTGCAAAGAATTCCTCAGTCCCATTACTACTGGATCCCAAGAAGCTTCTAGACTTCATTGATATATGGTGCACTAAGCCAGATACACCTCTTGACGATCTCAACTTGCCTCCTGGTCTAGGCCACATACTATCTACATTCATTTTGAATGAAAAGCAAAAAATTGCTCAGGCCAAGCTGGTGAAGAAACAGCAACTACGGAAGGAGAAGGAGTTGAGGAAGTACCCAAGCTGCCACATCACCTGATGCAAGTACTTATGAAGCCTTTGGCTGAAGGAGAAGCTCCAAGGACAACCTTCCTAGTGAAGGATTTGTTGTACGTGCCAAGAACAGTCTACCATATTCTGGCCAAAACTCTCAGCCCCATCAAAGGTCACAACTCCAATATTGAAGAAGTTGTGGGAGTTATGAAGAATCTGCTGTTTCACATCATACATGGTACTCCCATCAACATTCATGATTTCTTCATGAGGACTTTGGTCACAGTGGCCCAGTCACCTTTTGATTTGAAGCCATATGCTCCATGGATCATGAGATTCATCAGATCTCGGTCTTCAATTCATTACAAGGCTGATTGTCAGAATCATCTAAGCTATCTGCCAGAAGTTGAAGTTCTTCAGAGCACTCTCTCTACAGTTCCTGGCAAGGGCAAGGCTATAATTGATGAAGGAATTTGTCCTCTTGATGGACAATTTCGTTAGCCTGTCTCAAATTCCACTGCTGATGACACTGCCAGCCAGGACACTGCTGCAAAAGCTTCAAGACCATCTCCTACATCAGAAGCTTGCTACTTGTGAGCTGCGTTGATAATTCCCTGAAGAGGAAGGGAGATGCAGTACAGTAGAGATAAGTATTTCCCTCAGTTATGAAACCAAGGTTATTAATCCAGTAGGAGAATCACGCAACACCTCGTTAGCAGCACCTGCACACAAAACAACAAATCCTTGCACCCAACGCAAACAAGGGGTTGTCAATCCCTCGGCGGTAAATTGCAAGATTAAATTGTATGTGATAGATAGATAGATTGAACTAAAATATAAAATAAAATAAAGAAAGAAAAAGTGCAGCAAGGTATTTTTAGGGTTTTTAATATATGATTTAGATAGACCCGGGGGGCATAGTTTTCACTAGAGGCTTCTCTCAAGAAAATAGCATACGGTGGGTAAACAAATTACTGTTGGGCAATTGATACAAAAGCAAATAATCATGACGATATCCAAGGTAATGATCATGTATATAGGCATCACGTCCGAGACAAGTAGACCGACTCCTGCATGCATCTACAACTATTACTCCACACATCGACCGCTATCCAGCATGAATCTAGTGTATTACGTCCATAAAGAACGGAGTAACGCCTTAAGCAAGATGACATGATGTAGACAAAGTAAACTCACGCATGAATAAACCCCATCTTTTTACCCTTAATAGCAATGATACATACGTGTCATGTCCCTTTCTGTCACTGGGATTGAGCACCGCAAGATCGAACCCATTACAAAGCACCTCTTCCCATGGCAGGATAAATCAATCTAGTTCGCCAAACCAAATCAATAGATCGGAGAAGAAATACGAAGCTATAATAATCATGCATAAAAGAGTTCAGAGAAGACTCAAATAATATTCATGGATAATCTGATCATAAACTCACAATTCATTGGATCCCAACAAACACACCGCAAAAAGTGATTACATTGGATAGAACTCCAAGAACATCGAGGAGAACATTGTATTGAAATTCAAAAAGAGAGAAGAAGCCATCTAGCTACTAACTATGGACCCGAAGGTCTGTGGTAAACTACTCAGGCATCATCGGAAGGGCAGCAAGGATGATGTAGAGTCCCTCCGTGATCGATTCCCCCTCCGGCGGAGTACCGGAAAAGGCCTCCAGATGGGATCTCTCAAGAACAGAAGCTTGCGGCGGCGGAAAAAGTATTTCATGGACTCCTCTGTTGGTTTCCCGATTTTAGAGAATTTATAGTGGTTGAATTAGGTCAAAAGGGGCAGAGGTGGGCCCACAAGGCACCAGGGCGCGCCTGCCCCCCCCCCCCCCAGGCATGCCCTGGTGGCTCGTGGCCACCTCCTTTGGCTTTTGGCTTCCTCCCGAAGCTTCTAGTGTCTCTTATGTCCAGAAAAAAATCTCCAAAAAGTTTCATGGCATTTGGACTTCGTTTGGTACTGATATTCTAGAAAACCAAAAACAGGCAAAAAACAGCAACTGGCTCTTTGCACTAAGTTAATAGGTTAGTCCCAAAAAATGATATATAATTGCTGTAAATGTATATAAAAACATCTAAGATTGATAATATAATAGCATGGAACAATCAAAAATTATAGATACGTTGGAGACGTATCAGCATCCCCAAGCTTAATTCCTGCTCGTCCTCGAGTAGGTAAATGATAAAAACAGAATTTTTGATGTGGAATGCTACCTATCATATTCATCATATATTCTTTTCTTTTATACAATGGACATTTGGACTTGAATGATTCAAAGCAATAGTCTATAATTTGACATGAAGATATAAATACTCAAGCATACTAACAAGCAACCATGTCTTTCAAAATATCAACGCTAAAGAAAGTTATCCCTAGCCCATTATGCTCAACCATTGATCCATTCATGAAACATACTCAATATTAACTACACACAATGCACAAGTATGACAATCGTGCTCTCTAGTTGGTGCTTTATAAGAGAAGATGGAGACACAAAATAAAAAAAATAAAAATTGCATAAAAGTAAATAGATAGGCCCTTTGTAGAGGGAAGCAGAGATTTGCAAATGTGCCAGAGCTCAAAGCTTAAATTAGAGAGATAAAAATATTTTGAGAGGCATGCTTTTCCTGTCAACGAAAACGACCGAGAATTCCCAATATCTTCCATGCTAGACACATCATAGGCGGTTCCCAAACAGAAAGTAAAGTTTATTTCCTTTCCACCATTCTTTCACAATCCATGGCTAGCCGTATCCACGGGTGCCCTCCATACCAACACTTTCCAAGGAATTTTGTTGTTATTAATTTTTGATTCATTGTGGGACTGGGCATCCCTATTACCAGCCACTCTCTCGTGCAATGACAAGTGAATAAACACTCATCGTGAGAATAACACACCTAGCATGGAAAATATTGGCCACCCCCTGCCGCTTCATGAGCGGTACGGGCACACAAAACAGAAAAATTATTTTGAAAATTAGAGTTGGCACACGCAAATTTACTTGGAACGGTATAGAAACACCGCATATAGGTAGGTATGGTGGACTCATTTGGCACAACTTGGGTGTAAGGAGTTTGGATGCACAAGCAGTATTTCCGCTTAGTACAAATGAAGGCTAGCAAATAGATTGAGAAGCAACCAACCAAAAAGCAAAAATGGTCATAAACATGCATTGAACATAACTAACACCGAATAATGCACCATAAGTAGGATATAATTTCGTTGCATAACTATTGACTTAATGTGCATGCATAGGGAATCACAAACCTTAACACTAATATTCTTACTAAATCACAATTACTCACTAACATGACTCACATATTATCATCTCCATATCGCAAAACTATTGCAAGGAATCACACTTATCATATCCAATGATCTATATGAAAGTTTTTATTACATCCCTCTTGAATATTCATCACTTTGGGACCAAATTCATATCTTGTGCAAATTACCATTACTATTATCAACTCTCAAAAAGATATAAGTGAAGCATGAGAGTGCAAATATTTCTTCAAAATTTTAATCTTATCAACTCTCAAAATAATATGAGTGAAGCATGAGAGTTCAAATATTTCTTCAAAATATAGCGACCACTGTGCTAAAAAAGATTTAAGTGAAGCACTAGAGCAACTGCCTAGCTCAAAAAATTTAAGTGAAGCACATAGAGTATTCTAGCAAATCATGATGAGCATGTGGCTCTCTCAAATAGGTGTGTCCAGCAAAGATGATTGTGACAAACTAAAAAGCAAATAGAGCAAAGACTCAGATAATACACGACGCTCCAAGCAAAACACATATCATGTGACGAATAAAAATATAGCTCCAAGTAAAATTACCGATGGTTGGTAGAAGAAAGAGGGGATGCCTTCCGGGGCATCCCCAAGCTTAGACGCTTGAGTCTTCCTTGAATATTACCTTGAGGTGCCTCAGGCATCCCCAAGCTTAGGCTCTTGCCACTCCTTATTCCTTCATTCATCGTGATCTCACCCAAAACTTGAAAACTTCAATCACACAAAACTCAACAAAACCTTCGTGAGATCCGCTAGTATAACAAAACAAATCACTACTTTAAGTACTGTTGCAAACCCATTCATATTTTATTTTTGCATTATACCTACTGTATTATAACTTCTCCATGGCTTATACCCCCCGATACAATCCATAGTTTCATCAAAACAAGCAAGCAATGCATCAAAAACAGAATCTGTCAAAAACAGAACAGTCTGTAGAGATCTATTTCAAAGATATACTTCTGTAACTCAAAAAATTCTGAAAAAATAGGAAAACGTGGGAAATTCATATACCAATACTGTGTAAAAATTTCAGATTTTTCTGACACTCCAGTTCAGAACCAAAATTCCAGCACTGGACGTAAAACTTTCTGTTTTCCAAACAGCATCAATTATACTATCTTCCAAATCATCCCAATGGTTTTACTTGGCACAAACACTAATTAATACATAAAAAACTCAATCATAACAGTAGCATAAATATGAAAACACACAAGAACATAAAAATAAAATTATTGGGTTGTCTTCCAACAAGCTCTTTCTTTATAGCCATTAAGATAAGCTTAAGATTTTATTGATGCGCACATGAAAGATAATAATTGAAACACAAAGAGAGCATCATGTAGCATGTGAAAAACACATTTAAGTCTAACATACTTCCTATTCATAGGCATTTTATAAGCAAACAAATTATCAAGGCAAGCAATTTCTAGCATATGCAAAGGAGAAGAATAAAACAGTGATGATTTCAACATAACGAGAGGTAATTTAGTAACATGAAAATTTCTACAACCATATTTTCCTCTCTCATATTAATTACATGTAGGATCATACTCAAATTCAACAATATAGCTATCATAAACAATACTCTCTTTATGATCCACATGCATAAAGTTTTTATAATCTTCTGAAATAGTGGGATTAGCATTAACTAAAGTTATGACCTCTCCAAACCCACTCTCATCAAAAATTTCATAAGATTAAACACTCTCCAAATATGTGGGATTATTTTTACCTAAATTTGACACTCTTCCAAACCCACTTTCAATATTATTGCAAGCATTATTATCAATATCATATTAATCATGAGGCTTAAATAAATTTTCAAGATCATAAGAAGCATCACCCCAATCATGATCATTGCAATAAGTAGTGGACGTAACAAAATTATCATCCCCAAGCTTGTAGTTTTGCATATTATTAGCACAATTCACATTAACAGAATTTATAGTAACATCATTGCAATCATGCTTTTCAATCAAGGAGCTATCACGAATCACTTTATAAATTTCTTCTTCTAATACTTCATCACAATTTTCAGATTCATGATTTTTAAGCAAAACTTCATAGAGAAAATCTAGTGCACTCAAATCACTAGCAATTGGTTCTTCATAATTCGGTCTTTTGAAAAGGTTAGCAAGTGGATGAGGATCCATATCAATATCTTTAGCAAGCAAAGATGCAAGCAAATAGAAGGCACATGGCAACACAAAGAAAGATAACACACAAAATATTTTTGTATTTTTGTAAAATTGTTTTAGAAGTGGGGGAGATGAAAACGAGAGGCAAAGGCAAATAAAATAAATGCAAGGAGATGTAAGTTTTATGTGTAGGTACTTGATAGATGTTGATGATGTCTCCCCGGCAATGGCGCCAGAAATTCTTCCTGCTACTTGTGAGCTGCGTTGGTAATTCCCTGAAGAGGAAGGGAGATGCAGTACAGTAGAGATAAGTATTTCCCTCAGTTATGAAACCAAGGTTATCAATCTAGTAGGTGAATCACGCAACACCTCGTTAGCAGCACCTGCACACAAAACAACAAATCCTTGCACCCAACGCAAACAAGGGGTTGTCAATCCATCGGCGGTAAATTGCAAGATTAAATTGTATGTGATAGATAGATAGATTGAACTAAAATATAAAATAAAATAAATAAAGAAAAAGGGCAGCAAGGTATTTTTAGGGTTTTTAATATATAATTTACATAGACCTGGGGGCCATAGTTTTCACTAGAGGCTTCTCTCAAGAAAATAGCATACGGTGGGTAAACAAATTACTGTTGGTCAATTGATAGAAAAGCAAATAATCATGATGATATCCAAGGCAATGATCATGTATAGAGGCATCACATCCGAGACAAGTAGACCGACTCCTGCTTGCATCTACTACTATTACTCCACACATCGACCGCTATCCAGCATGCATCTAGTGTATTAAGTCCATAAAGAACGGAGTAACACCTTAAGCAAGATGACATGATGTAGACAAAGTAAACTCACGAATGAATAAACCCCATATTTTTACCCTTAATAGCAATGATACATACGTGTCATGTCCCTTTCTGTCACTGGGATTGAGCACCGCAAGATCGAACCCATTACAAAGCACCTCTTCCCATGGCAGGATAAATCAATCTAGTTGGCCAAACCAAAATAAAACGATCGGAGAAGAAATACGAAGCTATAATAATCATGCATAAAAGAGTTCAGAGAAGACTCAAATAATATTCATGGATAATCTGATCATAAACTCACAATTCATCGGATCCCAACAAACACACCGCAAAAAGTGATTACATTGGATAGAACTCCAAGAACATCGAGGAGAACATTGTATTGAACATCAAAAAGAGAGAAGAAGCCATCTAGATACTAGCTACCATACCTCTATACCTCCAAAAATTCTGAAAAATTAGGAAAACGTAAAAAAATTATATCCCAATACTGTGTAAAAATTTCAGAATTTTCCCATGCTCCAGTACAGAATAGAAATTCCAGCACTGGACGCAAAAGTTTCTGTTTTTGCACAGAATCGAATCAACAAGCATCCACACTATCCCAAAGGCTTTACTTGGCACATTATTGAAAGAAAACATATAAAACATGATTACTATAGTATATTAATCATGTGGACACACAAAAATAGTAGGGGTAAATGTTGGGTTGTCTCCCAACAAGCGCTTTTCTTTAATGCCTTTTTAGCTAGGCATGATGATTTCGATGATGCTCACATAAAAGTAAAGAGTTGAAACACAATGGGGGCATCATGAAACATATGACAAACACATTTAAGCCTAACCCACTTCCTATGCATCGGGATTTTGTGAGCAAACAATTTATGGGGGCAAGAATCAACTAGCATAGGAAGGCAAAACAAGCATGACTTCAAAATTTCAACATAAAGAGAGGAAACTTGATATTATTGCAACACCTACAAGCATATGATCCCCTCTCATAATAATTTTCAGTAGCATCATGAATAAATTCAACAATATATCCATCACACAAAGCATTCTTGTCATGATACATAAGCATACAATTTTCATTACTCCCCACATAAGCAAATTTCTTCTCATCAAAACTTGGGGGACTAAAAATATCATCTTGATCAAACATAGCATCCCCAAGCTTGTAGTTTTGCATATCATTAGCATCATGGATATTCAAAGAAATCATACTAACAACATTGCAATCATGCTCATCATTCAAAGATTTTATGCCAAAGATTTTATTGAATTCTTCTTCTATCAATTGAGCACAATTTTCCGATCCATCATTTTCAAGAAAGACATGATAAAGATGAATAATATGTGGCAACCTCAATTCCATTTTTTCGTAGTTTTCTTTTATAAACCAAACTAGTGATAAAACAAGAAACTAAAAGATTCGATTGCAAGATCTAAAGATATACCTTCAAGCACTCACCTCCCCAGCAACGGCGCCAGAAAAGAGCTTAATGTCTACTACACAACTTATTCTTGTAGACTCGTGTTGGGCCTCCAAGCGCAGAGTTTTGTAGGACAGTAGCAATTTTCCCTCAAGTGGATGACCAAAGATTTATCAATCCGTGGGAGGCGTAGGATGAATATGGTATCTCTCAAACAACCCTGCAACCAAATACAAGAAATCTCTTGTGTCCCCAACACACCCAATACAATGGCAAATTGTATATGTGCACTAGTTCGGCGAAGAGATGGTGATACAAGTGTAGTATGGATAGTAGAAATATATTTTTATAATCTGAATAAATAAAAACATCAAGGTAGCAAACGATAATAGTGAGCACAAACGGTATTGCAATGCTTAAAAACAAGGCCTAGGGTTCATACTTTCACTAGTGCAATCTCTCAACAATGCTAACATAATTGGATCATATAACAGTCCCTCAACGTGCGATAAATAATCACTCCAAAGTTCCTATTAGCGGAGAACATAAGATAGATTGTTTGTAGGGTAGGAAACTGCCTCAAAGTTATCCTTTCTAATCGATCTATTGAGCCATTCTTATAAGTGTCACAAACAGCCCTAGAGTTCGTACTAAAATAACATCATATGATACACATCAACCAACTCTAATGTCACCTAGATACTCCAATGTCACCACAAGTATCCGTGAGTTGATTATACGATATGCATCAAACAACTTCATAATCATAATATTCAATCCACACAAAGAACTTCAAGGAGCACCCCAAAGTTTCTATCAGAGAAAAGATAATGAAAACGTGCATCAACCCATATTCATAGATTACCCCAATGTCACCGCAGGAATCCGCGAGTTGAGTGCCAAAACATATATCAAGTGAATCAATATAATACCCCATTGTCACCACGGGTATTCATTTGCAAGACATACATCAAGTGTTCTCAAATCTGAAATATTCAATCCGACAATAACGAAACCTCAAAGGGAAAAGATTTGATTCATCACAACAAGGATAGAGAGGGAAGAAACACCATATGATCCAACTATATTAACAAAGCTCGCGGTACATCAAGATCGTGCCAAATCAAGAACGCGCGCGAGAGAGATAAAACACATAGCTACTGGTACAAACCCTCAGCCCCGAGGGTGAACTACTCCCTCCTCGTCATGGAGACCGCCGGGATGATGAAGATGGCCTCCGGTGATGATTCCCCCCCTACGGCAGGGTGCCGGAACGGAGCTCCAGATGAGATCGCTTTGGAACAGAGGCTTGCGGCGGCGTAAAAACTCATCTAGGTTAACTTTCGGGGGTTTCTGAATATATATGATTTTTCAGCGTTGGAATCACGCAAAGAGGTGCCACAGGGGGCTCACGAGGCACCAGGGCGCGCCTGGGGGGGGGGGGGGGGGCAGGCGCGCCCAGGTGGCTCGTGGGGCCCCTGTGGCTCTTCTGCTGCTCCTCCAAAGCTTCCTGGGTCTGTTTCCTTTCAGAAAAAATCGTCAAAAAGTTTTGCTGCATTTGGACTTCGTTTGATATGGATTTTCTAGAAAACCAAAAACAAGCAGAAAACAGCAACTGGCACTGGGCACTAGGTCAATATGTTAGTCCATGAAAATCATATAAAATCCATATAAAAGTGCACCAAAGTCATACAAAACTATAATAAACATGGCATGAATACTTCATAAATTATAGATACGTTGGAGACGTATCATGGGCCCACAAGGCACCAGGGCGCGCCTGCCCCCCCCCAGGCGGTCCTGGTGGCTCGTGGCCACCTCCTCTGGCTTCTGGCTTCCTCCCGAAGCTTCTAGTGTCTCTTATGTCCAGAAAAAAATCTCCAAAAAGTTTCGTGGCATTCGGACTTCGTTTGGTACTGATATTCTGGAAAACCAAAAACAGGCAAAAAACAGCAACTGGCACTGGGCACTAAGTTAATAGGTTAGTCCCAAAAAATGATATGTAATTGTTGTAAATGTATATAAAAACATCCAAGATTGATAATATAATAGCATGGAACAATCAAAAGTTATAGATACGTTGGAGACGTATCAAAGCTCCACGTGTGATGACTGACCGTGAATTACTCATAAGCTTGCACCAGAAAGTTGACAAGAATCGTCGATGGGTTAAGTGTCAGTTTGATGCAATTCAAGCCAACATGACTGTGACGCATAACGCAGTATGTAAGAACCGCTACTATGTACACGAAATCTTTGACAGAACATGGGCCATACTCTCGCACCTCAAGACAGATGAAGAACTTGCTGCTATGGATTTTCAGATGAACTATGATTGGGCTGATCCGCCCGGGAAGAAGTTCAAGAAAACTCAAGTTCCTCCTCTCATGCCGAGCTCAGAGTCTTCATCGCGCACCACTGATGAAAATGAAGTTGTTGAAGACACTGTTGCTAGTCCTTCTGCTTCACGCGACCTTGACAATGCTGGCGCTCCCTCGACTTCGTTATGATGTTTTTCTTCAGGGGCGTTAGTCCTCAGCTTCGTCTCCTTTTGTTCATTTGATGACAAAGGGGGAGAAGTCCGAGTTAGTATTCAAGCGGGTTGTTATATGGGCTGTTTTTGCTAAGTTACAACTCTTGCACTTTATTTGATTCGCTCTTTGATGGGTTCTAACTTAAATAACTGTTGGTGGTCTGACTCTTTTGCTACTTCATATATGCATGCTCTGATCTTAAAAATATCTGCTCATGCATGCACAATTTCGCCAGACACCAATTTTCATCATGCATTCATATTCTTCAAATATCTTATGATCATGCATGATTGGATTCCAAGATATAGGGGGAGATCTCCACAATTTTAACCTGCCATGTGCATTTGCAATCCAAAGCAAATTCTTCATATGCACATCTTCAAGGGGAGTTCCTCAATATCTTGTAACCAATTTCTTCATACTCTGTACTTACACTTCAATTATTTACTCCCGTTGAAAACCTAACCAATTTTTCATCAATCACCAAAAAGGGGGAGACTGTAAGTGCATCAAGTGCCCCCTTAGTGGTTTTAGAGTATTGAAGACAAATAGGTTGAGGGACTAATGTGTTTGTGAGTATACACATGAGTTATAGTCCCTGAAGATTTGGTTTAACACATGGAAGATGACCCCTAAAAATGGATTTCTTCAAGTGAAGAATCTGGTGATGAAATTGGTATGGCCTTTGAAGAAATTGATGTGAAGACTGAAAGCTTGAAGACTTTTGTTTTCGTAGTTTCTTTCTTCTTATTTGAGTCATAGAAAAAACGTACTGTTAAAGGGGGTCTAGGTGAAACATATTTCACATTTCCAAAGTGATGCTCAAACCTATACATACACAAGCCACTTCGAGTGAAGCCTTTGGAAATCTCTGGAACAGCTGACGAATTTGCTAGCGACAGTGACGAAGTTCATCTGGTCGCTGACGAATTTGGTCACGCTGAGGAGTTAGGATTTCGCCAGTGCGATCTGCCTATCGTGAGGAAATTGAGTGCCCCGACGAATTTGAGAGTTCAAATTCCGACCGTTGCTGTGCCGCGGGCCAGCTGTCGTGTGGATCCTTATCCTGACAACGGTCATATCAGAGAAGGGCATTTATGACAATTCATGTCGGGTTGCCCCCTGGCTATAAATAGCCGCCCCCACAACCACTTGTTGGTTGGCTGCTCCGAGAGAACTTGACACTTGTCATTTGAGAGCAACCCATCCTTTGACGACTTTGAGAGAATCCTAAGTGAGGAAAAACCCAGAGCCAAAGTGATTGAGCATCACTAAAGAGATTGATCTGTGTGATCCGGCGCCTGTTACCTTTGAAGACTGTCATTCTTCCAGACGGTTAGGCGTTAAGTTCTGAGCACCCAAGAGTAATTGTGGTGTGCCGGTGAACAAGTCTGTGAAGGTTTTGGAAGTCTACCTTGAAGACTTACCACGAGTGATTGGGCGAGGTCTAAGTGACCTTGGCTCAAGAGGAATACGGTGAGGACTAAGTGTCCTCTGAGTTTGTCTCAGCCGCCTCAACCAGACGTACAGTTGATACAGCAACTGGAACTGGTCTACCAAATCGCTGTCTTCACCGAGCCTTCCTGGTTTCAAATTCACCCTTACCTTTACGTTATTCCGTTGCTGAAGAATTTGTGATCTACTTTCTGACGAATTTGAACTGAAAACTTTCATCATGTTGTATTCTATTTCTTCAGTTCATCTTCTTCATGTGTGTATGCCTATATGATTGCATGTTCTTCATCTGTATGTATCTTGTATGCATGCTTTCTATTTCTGTGATGAATTAGTCTCCCCGCGTCTCTATTTCTTCACTCTGATCTTCATCAAATTCTTCAGAGTTTGACGAATTTCTAAAAATCTCCCATTCACCCCCCTCTGGGAGTAAACCTGCGCTTTCACTTTCCTTCCACATGTTCCATTAACTCACTGTCACTCCCTTCTAATTCAGCCACATACTGGGTCAGAAAATCCACAGACCGACCAATCAGCTCTTTTCCGGATCCATGGATACAGTCGTCACGGAGGAACCAGTAGTAACATAGTTTTAGCTCTGCTCTCCATGCTACATGGATCAAGCAGATGCTGCACCAGTCCTCTCCAGTATTCCTGAACTGGTCTTCCGCTGGTAAGTCCCAAACAGCCCTCATTTCATTCCTTAGTGCCCTGCTCTTTGTGCACGTGACCACGGCATGGAACTCATCTTCTTCACCATTACCGCAGATTTTGCATGTACTGTCCACTTCAAGTGTACGTCTCCATTTGTTCTTTTTGGTCGCTAAAGTGTTTGTAGCTACTCTCCAGCCGAAGATTCTGATTTTCCCTGGTACCTTCGTCTTCCAAATAATGTCCCATATACTCCGATCGTCGACGTCATTTGTGGAGCTTGATGCTCGCTGATTTTTTGGTGCTGCTGGGTCGCCACAAGCCAATAAGCACTTCTGACCGAGAAGATGCCCTTTTCTCATAGTGCCAAGCTAAGCAGTCCTCCACTTTTGCCTTTGTTAGTTTTATGTTACAGATAGCCTCAGCATCAAAACGGTAGAACAGTTGGCGGATCAGGTCAGTATTCCATCCAGTACCATCAGGTTGCATCAGTTGATTTGCCCATCGAAGTCTGCACCGTCGGATAAAATTTGTGGTTTTGAGCCCCTCTTTCCTCGGAATCCATTGGTCTCTCTGGATGTTTATCCTTGTGACATCCCCAATCCTCCATATGAGACCCTTCTTAAGCAATTCGAGTCCATGTTCAATTCCATGCCACATTGGTGAAGCATCCGACACGAACACCGTATTGAGAAGATTCCCATTTGGGTAATATTTAGATTTCAAAACTCTTGCACAAAGGCTCTCCGGTATCTCGATCAGCCTCCAGGCTTGCCTAGCGAGTAGGGCTTGGTTGAAGAGTTTCATATCTCTGAAACCAATGCCACCCCCTCGCTTTGGCTTGATCATTTGCTCCCACGCCATCTAATGCACTTTCCGATGACCACTATCATCCCCCACCAGAAACCCCGAATAAGTCTCTCGTATTTTTCACAAAAACCTTGGGTCATTTTGAAGACCCCCATGCAATATGTTGGTAGGGATTGGATCACTGACTTAACCAAGGTTTCCTTTGCTGCATGAGACATATATCTCTCCGTCCAGTCCAAGCATCTTTTAATGAATCTTTCCATGATCGGTTGGAACATGCATTATTTCATCCTTCCTTCCGGTGTAGGCAGCCCAAGGTATTTGCTCTCGAAAGTTGACGTCGAGATCTCCAACACTTGTTTGATGTTCTGTTGGACAGCACTGGGGCACACCTCACTGAAAAGAATTGAGCATTTACAGTTGCTCAACAGTTGGCCCGAACCCCTCTAGAACAGGTCTAGGACATGCTTGATGACCTTGGCTTCCTCGCCATCCGCCTTGAAGAAAAGAAGACTGTCATCGGTGAATAGCAGGTTTGAGATACCTGGACTCCCTCTGGCAATCTTTAGCGGGGTGATTCTACCTAGCTGGACCTCCTTTTCAAGCAGGCTTGTCAGCCCTTCCGCAACAAAAAGAAAAAGGTATGAACTCAACGGATCACCCTACCGCAGCCCTCTCGATGGGATAAAAGGTTCCATGAGTTCTCCATTGTACTTGACCGTATACCTCACCGATTTAACACAACACATCACCCATCCGATGCAACTATGATCGAAACCAAGCTTCGAGAGGGCCTCTTCCAGAAAACCCCAATCCACTCTGTTGTACGCCTTGGCAAGGTCAAGCTTATATGCACAGTGGGTATTCCTGGCTGCCATGCTATGTTGAATTTTGTGGAAGCACTCGAACGCAATAGCAGCGTTATCCGTGATCAATCGCCCTGGGATGAACGCACTCTGTGTCTCTGAGATAAGGTCCTCCAGGAAGGGTCTCAATCGATTAACCAGGCATTTTGAGATCACCTTGTAGATCATGTTGCATAGGCTGATGGGTCGGAAGTCTTTCAAGCATTCTGGGTTATTTCCTTTGGGAATAAGCACAATGACAGTATCATTTACTCCCTCCGGCATGATGCCGTCCTTAAAATAATTCAGAACCGCATTTACAACATCCTTCTTAACCGTTCCCCAATTTCTCAGAAAAAACCTAGCCGGGAAGCCATCTGGACCAGGGGCTTTGAGTGGGCCAATTTGGAAAAGAGCGTCGCTGATTTCTTTCTCGGTGAATTCCTTCACAAGGGCGGTGTTTATATCATTTGTCACTCTCACATTCAGATTGTCCACTATGGTCTTCGGGTCCACATCATCTTCCTTTGTGTGCAGCTGTTTGAAAAAGCTTGTAGTCATTTCCTGAAGTTTGCTCCTCTCCTCTATCCATGAACCCCCCCTCATCCTTCAGTGTACTTATTGTATTCTTTTTCCTTCTCCAGGTAGCTTTGCGCTGAAAATATCGGGTGTTCTTGTCTCCCTCTCACAGCCATAGGGCACGTGACCGCTGTCTCCACATCATTTCTTCCCGGTGGAGGACCTCATCTAATTTCTTTGCCACTGCCTTGATCTCTCTATCCCTCTCGGCTGTGACCTGCTGCGCCCACAGGTGTTCTAGCTGTTTCCTCAAGGCTGCTGTTTGTTTGATTATAGAGCCAAAATTCCGTTTTGCCCACCTATTTAGTGAGCTCTGTAAGGTTGAAATTTTCTTTGACACTTCCGACAAGCTTTCTGCAGTACCATTCTCACCCCCACGAGTTAACTATAGCATCAGTTAGCGATTCCATCCTTTCCCACATATATTCATAGTGAAAACTATTACGCACAGGTCTCCACTCCTTCCTTCGACCAAATCTGAGCAACAACGGCAGGTGATCAGATCTCGAAGTGCAGATATGCTCCACTGTTGCCTCCAGGAACAAGGAGTTCCATTCCGGGTCGGCCACTCCACGATCAAGCCTTGCTTTAACGTTATCTAGCCCCTCTTGGTTGTTGTCATATGTCCACCTTGGTCCCTTGAAACCAAGGTTCACTAAGTTATAGTCTGACAGTACTTCTCTGAAGTTGGCCATGTTTCTCTCATTTCTCTTTGATCTCGAGAAGTGTTCATGCTGCCAAGCCGTTTCATTAAAATCTCCCATCATGAGCCATGGCTCATTGGAGTTTGGCCTGATTCTTCTGAGGAGATCCCACATGTGGTGCCTCTCGCTAGCATTTGGTGATGGTCATTTCCACCATACCTCCATGCCCTAAGGCCACAGGAGATGGGTTAGACCTGCAGCGGGCGCCTGTAGGAGGCAAGCAACCCTAATCTTCTTTAGTCGCCAGAGCACAGATTCCATTGATACTAGTCTTGGCACTAGCTCAAGGTTGCATTCAAAAGACTTAGTTATTACAGTTAGATAGAAGACAGTAGTGAAGGACCACAGGTTGCTGACAGATATGCACCCCACATTTGATAATATTGTTTTACCAAATCTCAGCATGATGACTACTTCGAGAGCAAACTCGGCAAGAAGTTTACTACTCCCTCCATCCCAAAATAAGTGTCACTTATTTTGGGACGGAGGGAGTATTTCGTAATAGAGAAACTGAGATTTTCATGAACACACTGCCAACTTATGAACCTACGAGCAAAGCTATCAGATCGAAGACTTGGTTAGCAATGATCACCACAGAAAAAAGTAGATACCTATAAGAGTATAGAAGTCTGAGCTTCACATACAAAAAAGTTAATCCAGATATAATGTAATAAAAAGGTGGGCTATGAGTTGAACCAAAGAAAAACATACTGATGTAAGTATTGAACATGACAAGTCTTGAAATTGACTAAATATTTCAGACAAGAGCAACACGAGATAGTGCAAACTATGGCCATGGCCAGATGAAATATCTAGCAACATTGTTATCAATACATGCATGGCACAAAATTGATGCTATTAGTTTTCCGTACTTAAAAAGACTTTCTTATGATTTAGTATCACATAAACCAGTGGACTCAAGGCTTTCCTCATATGTTGCTGCAAATCTTCGAGTCATGGTGTAATCAGTGATTATGCCACCACAAGCGAGGAGGTCCTCAACATCTCCGGTAGCAGGATTGTACATGAAAAGTTGGTGGACCTCGGGAATTTTTCTTGGCATACCATGAGGATTTGTTCTGAGGAGGACACGGCTGATATCACCAACACTGCCAAGCGGGACGACCCCCCAGGAGCATATCAACTGCCTGTCTGCCAGCGATGCCGTGTCTAGGTCAATGTGGCAATGGAGCTCCCAAGTGGCCGCCCGATGGTCACGGAGCACCCACATGTCATACGAGCGCTTGTACTGACCGCTACTGTTGAAGACCCAGAGATGGCCGTCGAGCTCCGTTATGTTACGGGGGTACATTTCAATTGGTGGTGGCGGCAAGATACCGAACTCTTCGTCATTGATCGAGAAGGATATGATGATC
Source organism: Elymus sibiricus (assembly GCA_039707655.1). Lineage (NCBI taxonomy): Eukaryota > Viridiplantae > Streptophyta > Magnoliopsida > Poales > Poaceae > Elymus > Elymus sibiricus. Next base: position 70,394,484 of record CM077674.1, read on the forward strand.
CTCTTGCAGTTGAACTTCCTGTCCGGCTGGGCAGCCCAGTAGAGGTGGCCCCTCGCAAAGATGCTTTGGTCCGTGCAACAATTCGTTGCAAAGCCCAGCGGCATTGTACTGTCGCCTTTACCAGCAGGTGGCCGCCATTGCCCCGGGGAGTTTAGTACGTACACCTCGCACGCTGGAGGGAGCTCGACGCGGCAGTAGAGGCGCACCACCTTGTGCTTGCGGATGCATGTCTCGTAGCTGATCCCCATGTTGTCATGGTGGTGCGGCCACATGCCGAACGCCTCCTCCTTGCTCTTCGGGAGCGCAGTTATCTGGCCGGTGGACGGGTTCCAGATGAAGTAGTTCACCTTGTGGCGGGAGCAGTGCTTGAAGCAGTTGGGGTCGAAGTCGATGGTCCTACCTCTACCTGCCTCCAGGACGACGAGGCCGCGGCACTGGACGCTGATGGCCAAGACGTGGCGGAGGCGTTCGTCGCGGAGGGCAGCCGTGAGGGGGCGGTCGGGCAACTAGGCGTGCACGAGTTAATTGCAGAAAACTACCACATTTGCGGTACATTTGCAGAAAATCACCAAGTCGGTAATTCCTTGCAAAAACCACCGCGTTCCCGGTAAACATTTTGCAAAAAGTACTAATAGCTCGATTTGTTGCGTTTGATCACTTTCTGACAAGCAGGGCCGGATTGTAAACAGATGACTTGGCAAAAAGAAATTGCATATACACACTGGATCTAAAAAGAAAAAGCAATCAGACCCCTGTGCGCAACTGCCATGGAGCTGAGTTGACCGACCCCGCCGGGATGCCGCTGGCCCTGCCGTCCGACACGGCGCCGCCCTCGTCGGCACGCCCCAGCCACCGCACTGTTGCGTCGCGTCACGGCCAGGCCGACGCGCGGTGCACGAGCAGTGCACACAGTGGATGCGAGCTGACCGTCCTCTTCTCCTCATCGGTTGTCTCAGGCTCCTCCCGGCGTCCGCACACAGAGCGGCCTGCTTCCTGACGATCTCGAGCTCGAGCACCCGGTCGTCACGGTCGGGCACGAGCTCGGCCTCCCCGAGGTAGACGACCCGCGCGGCCATCAGCTTCACCAACACCCTCCCGTGCACGTCCTTCCCCGCCGCCTTCGCGCCTCCCCGCCGGGCTCCACCGCGCCGGCTGTCGAACTGGACGGGGAGTTGGCTACACAGGGAGAGCACCTAGAGGAGGAGGAAGCCGTCTCCGATGGCGGCAGGCATCGGCCTCTCAAGCACGCACAGGAGGTCTCCTCTCCCCGTGCATCGCAGCTCGACCCTGGCGGCGCTCTGGAGGAGCAGGACGACGAGGGAGAGAGAGGCGGGGCGAGGAGATTCTGACGGCGCCGCCCCTCGCCATGGGCGCCCGCTGCTGTTGTGTACGGACCGGGGGAGGGGGTTGATTGCTTTTGGTTATTTGATCCAGGGGGCTTATGTCAAAGGGATTGGAGAAGACTATTCAACGTGTATATGTGGCGGTTCCATCTTTCATAAACACACTTAAACGAGCCAAATCCCCCTATCAGTGCTTCTGCAAAAGAATTACTGGGTTCGCGATGATTTTTGCAATGAATTACCGACTTGGTGGTTTTTTTTCTGAAAACCTAGCCGCAAATGTGGTGGTTTTTTGCTTTTAACTCGGCGTGCACCGTCGTGTCTCGCGATCTGTACTCCGGGAGGATGAAGAGCCTGGGGGATCCACGGCGGTTGGCGAGGCGGAGGTGGCGGTCGACGAAGCCTTCGGAGGAGAACACAGAGGCCCAAGCGGGGGAGAGGCAGCGGCAGCGCTGCACCGACTTGGCTGGCATCCGCGCGAAGATGTCCTCGATCAACTCGTCGGGAAGGAAGGACGTTTGTTCCGCCGCCGGAGAAGCCATGGGCGCGGCGTCGGCGGGTTACAGGCTTGGCGAGGAGGTAGCGGAGGCCGGAGACCCTAGCTTGACGATGACAAAGGATGGGATGGGACACTGGCTGCGGCGGCGGCCTGATTTTCCTTCCTCCGTGAGGCCCCTGCCCAGATTTTGCCACGTCTCCTCCCAACCAAATCTCACTTTAAGAGGTTGTTAAACATATGTGTGGTTGTTCGCTTGGCAGATGTAAGGGTCTGTCGACGAGGACTGCAACATGTCTGATGAGGATTGAGGAGTACGACAACCTGGCCATGCGGGACAGTATGGAGAATGGTTATCTGAGCGATGACGGCACCATGGATGGTGCACACCGGCCGAACAACAGGTTTCCGGACGGCAACCAGCATAATCGCAACACGCCGAGAAAAAATCTAGACTGCCAAGCCTGTCGAAGGTTGATAGCTACTACTACTACATATGTTCCTGACACGGGGTGCTCTTGTCGAAGAGAAACACGACTAGGAAGTGGAGGCGGTCGCTGAGCGACAAGATCTGTTCGCCGCCGCGGGGAGGCCCGTCTCTTGCGGAATCGGCGACGAAGTTCAAGGGCTCAGCTGTTCCAGTAGTTCCTGAGTCCTGAGAGATAGCATGGACGGTTGATGTAATCCATAATAATAACCAGCCCAGGGCAGGGCATGCATATGCGTGTTGTTTGTTGGGAAGCTGCAAAGGCTAGACAGATGAATAATGCAACTCTAGCATCTGCTTGTAGCATTTTTTTTTTTTGTGGTCTCGAAATGGGAGAGTATTTTTTGTGTGTGTGTATGTGGATCCTCCAAATTAACACATGTACTTGTAACTGTGGAGAGGAGTAGCTAGGAAACAGAGACACAACAGGTTAGTACTGCTTTTGTGTGTGTGTGTGGGGGGGGGGGGGGGGGGGGGAATGAATGAATGAGTGAGGCATTTTGACGCTCGTTATTTTAAAAACTACAAAGCGTATATTTCAAATATTAAAAAAATCCAAAAACTTTCTACATGTTCATAGATCTTGCCTCGATTTACTCAAACGTCTCTGCTCCAAGTCTTATATATAAAGATCAACCCGACTGGAACTGCTGATGAATGCTTACTGTGAGCGTGAGTTGAGGCCTTGTTTTTGTGCATATAAGCTGGACCTATCAAAAAGCATATGATAGGGTTGATTGGAACTTCTTGAAGCAAATGATGCAAAAGTTGGGGTTTGCGCATCGATGGGTGGACTGGATCATGACATGTGTCACATTGGTGCGATATACTGTTAAATTAAATGGGACCCCCTTGGATTCATTTGCACCGTCGCGGGGGCTACGGCAAGGTGATCCACTCTCCCCATTCTTATTCTTATTTGTAGTTGATGGTCTCTCTGCGATTCTAAGGAACATGGTGGATATGGAAAATATTATCCCTTTGAGAATTTGTCGAAGGGCTCCTAGAATCTCACACCCCCTGTTTGCGGATATACTTTGTTATTTTTCAAGGCCTCTCGTGTGCAAGCTGAAAGAGTGAAGTCATGCCTTGATTTATATGCCTTGGCCACCGGACAACTTTTAAACTATAACAAATGTTCCATTATATTTGGTGATGCGTGTCCACTGGTTGCTCAAGAGGAGGTGAGAGATGTTTTAAATGTCCCAAATGTGGGATTTGAGGAAAAGTATTTGGGGCTGCCAACTCCAGATGGCCGTATGTCCAAAGGAAGATTTCAGAACCTCCAAGCACAGCTTATGAAAAGATTAGTCCAATGGGGAGACGACCACTTGGCCCAACCTGGTAGGGAAGTTTTGATTAAATCTGTTGCACAAGCGCTACCCACATATATTATGGGGGTCTTTAAGCTACCGTTTTCTGTTTGTGATGATCTAACCAATATGGTCAGAAACTTCTATTGGGGTGCTTTGAAGGGGAAGAGGAAAGTGCATTGGAAGGCTTGGCCGAAGTTGCAGCAGCCAAAGTGTAAGGGTGGTGCTGGCTTCCGTGACTTTCGTCTCTTTAATCAAGCTCTGTTAGCTCGCCAGGCGTGGAGGTTGCTTACAAAGCCAGAAAGTTTATGTGCGCGTCTCCTGAAAGCCCGGTATTACCCTAATGGGAAACTTGAGGACACGGTCTTCTCGGGAAATGCCTCCTCGTCATGGACAGCGATATCATATGGTCTTGACCTACTCAAGAAGGGCCTGATATGGCGGATAGGTAATGGACAAAGCGTTCGTATATGGCGTGATAATTGGATACCAAGACCATTTTCTTTTAAGCCAATTTCAGCGCAGGGCACATGCCGGGTGAGGTTCGTTTCACAGCTCCTCAACAATAATGGTTCTTGGAATATTGATCTTCTACAGTCAATTTTCTTGCCGTGTGACACTGCCACCAGGGACGCATAGACAGGTCGATCACTGATCGACCTGTCTATGCGTCCCTGGTGGCAGAAGTAAAACATCTAAAGTCACTTCGTACGACTCGTATTACTCATATCAACCGGTGCCAAAATTTAGTTAGTGATTTCTTAGCTAAGTTTGCTTGTTCTGAGAGCAGAACTGTAGTCTGGTTAGGATCGGGCCCTCCGGAAGTGATTGATTTATGTAAGAAAGACTGTAAGGTTGATGACTGAGTAATACAAGTTTTACCCACACACAAAAAAAAGTTGAGGCCTTGTTGGTGTGCTCTGTTGTTCTATGCAAAAACCTCATCTTTTTTATTGTGTGGTGTGCTGGAAACCTTACAACTACTACATTCTATGTTATGCGAGACTAAGAGGGGCCTAATAAACATGGACGGAGGGGGTATATTAGTTCCCTGCCCAGCCCTCGACGACGATGACCTCACCTGGAATGTTCCACGTCCATATCCTGATCCCGGTGAAGCCGGTTCAATGTCCCACGCGTGGAGCTAAAGCAGCAACAGAAGCAGCAGTGACAGCGGAAAATTCCTTGATACACCTGGTTGTATATGCACCTGCTAAAAATAATTCCGAGGAAAGAAATTAGCAATTCAGGAAAAAGTCAAAAATCTTTGATTTTTTGTTTTGTTTTGCAACAAGCTTGACCTACTAACGTACTCGTATAAAAATTTCGGCAAAGAAAAACCACCGTAAAAAAATTGAGCATAAAATACAAACTTTTCAGGACAATATAGAGTGAATAGTATCTCTAATATAGTGCTGATTTTGTTCTTTTCACTAACAATATGACGAAAGTTTTTTTGTCCCCAAATTTTTTTAGTGAGTGAATAGCACCTCTAATATAATTTTTTTCATGGGGAGGATTGGGGTGGGGGTGGGGATTTCTAGAGACTGGTTGCAAAAGTGAAACTTGTCTTTCTAGCATAGCCACATCATTAAACACCACACACACGTTAAGAAGAAGCTAAACTAATTCACTAAGAGATAACTAACTGACACAACACGACGCCGCCAACAGCCAGCAGCCAGCAGAGCTCTTAAGCCTGTCAGTTCCAGCCACACCCTCCAGTCTCTTCATCGTCATTCTCCTTCGGCCTCCTGAGACGAAAAGCATTGTCAGCCTGACTAAACAAAAATACGTAAAGTAAGATACAGAGAACACTTACAGACAAAAGCCTCTGTTGCGGCCCAGGGCCACCTGAGCAGTCAGGTCATTCACCGTATCATCCGCGGTATCATTGAGCTCCTCCTCTTGCTCAAGGGGATGTCCCAATCGGACACTGTATCCGGTCGCGGACTGTTATAAACATAAAGTTGGACCCAACATTTGAATGTCACAAAATATTCATGTTGATCTATTTCCTCTAAGGTGCAAGAACTATAAATTTCTTGTACATTGTATTTCAAACTATCGTACTTCAAGCTCTTTATTTTTGTACCTTTTCCTGACCTAAAAACCTGCACGACCTCCATAGTTTGCCCAAAATGACCAAGCATCATCCAAATTGTTGAATTTCTGACCAACCTGAGGTGTTGACATATCATGAACTGAAAGGGAATAGCTCAATGTATACTGGACATATCATGAACAAACACAGCTGAATATTTCAGAATAACTATGAGTGAAAGAGCCAAGATTTACTGAACAAATACAGAGGTTAGAACATAGACATATATGTAGGGATACGCAGATTAGAACACACATATATGTAGGACGGTTTTCAAGTCAATGATATGTTTTTAGAGAAAAAGCACAACCCGAGCCCGAGAAGGGCTCGAGCATAGCCCGGCTTTGAATTAACAAAGCCATCAACCGGCCAGGATTACAGCGAAAACAGACCATACAACAAGGAAAGAAAAGAAAGCATGGATGCAACCCTGCAAGGGCCGATACAAGGAGCTAGAGGAAAGCACAAACGCAACGATCAGAAAAGAAAATGACTTCAGCTTAAAGATCTAAGTTCTTGAGGGGAATCACGCCACCGGAAGGGATTGACCTGCACCCGAAGCCAACAAGATTGAAAGCCACCGCCAACAGACGGGGGCCAAGTCTTCACGCACAGGCTTGAGTGATGCCGCGCCGTCGACAAAGAGAAACTGCTCCCCGAGAGCAAGCTCGACATAGATGCCAGGCCGGCGGAAGGCAATGGGTGCGACCACCCCAGCAAGCAACATCGAGCACAAGCAGCCGCCCACAATTGAAGCATGTCGTTGACGCAAGGCAAGGACCAGAGGCGCCCCAAGAAGACACGGCACTGATTTGAGCAACACAGCCACCAGGAGGAACCAGAGCTCGCCACGGCCACCATCTCAGAACCACCGTCACGTCCATGTCGCCGAAGAGGGGACCACTATCCCCTCTCGCCCAGGCCGTGGGCATCGATTCGCCGGACAGACAGGACCACACGGGGGAGAGCACGACGGCCATAGGAGGGAACCAGTCATCCATGGCGTAGAGTCACCACCAGAAGGAGAAGCCGCCGCCACCAGGAGCACCCGAAGCACGCAACAGCCTGCCCGCCTCCCCACAGACCCAAAACGGCGCCTTCAAGAAGGTAACGGCGCCGCCATGGCGGCGCCGCCGCCCAAACCAAAGTTGTGGGCTTTCACTCAGGTGCAGGGGAAGGGGGGGAGGGGGAGGTGAACCTCAACGCCGCCTTCAGGAAGGAGAGCAGTGCCCGAAGCGCCGCCGACGAGGTGGCCGCCGCCGCCGCCGGAGGCCAAGGGGTTACCACGATCCAGAGCACCCCACTCCACATCCACGCAGCCAACAACCAGATCGGGTAGAACCTGACATAGAGGAGGCTGCTGCAAGCGACGGGACACCGTCTTCAGATCTGGCGTAGAGGGACGCGGGGGCCCCAACGCACGACGCCCCGGTCCACAGCCGCCTCGCCACCCACGCAGCCGAGGGGAGGCGGCCCCAACTCCAGCGACCGCCGCCGCCTGGAACCCTAGGTCCGTTCCCAGGGAGGAAACGCGACCGAAGACCTCGCCGCCACCCACATCGGCGTCCGCATGGGGTTGCCGGTGGCTGCCTCCGGCGGCGGCAAGGGGAGAGGCGGAGGAGGGGGGGTGGCGGCGACCGGGATCTGGATCACCCCCGAGTCGCCCCCGCGAGGGAGGTGGGGGGTGGGGGCTGTTTCCTTCAATGCTATCTTTCAACAACACAAATAACTTGGCTTTGCGTACATACTAAAAGAAGTGTCAACGCCATCAACTAACAGACATAAATTTTTTTTCACATCACAATTGCCTGAACCACTTTGTCTTCAGAATTGAATATCCTAATAGTTGCTGAACAGGCTAGCGATTTCTTTGTAACTGAAACTGTTCACATGTTACTGAATCCTAGTTTGTGCTGAGCTTGCAATTTCTTTATTCAAAATAAAGAGTAACGGATATACATAACTAAACAATAACTATACTACAGAGGATAGATATCATCTTGACTTCTAGAGTAAACCTAAACTGCAACAATTTTCTTCAATCACAGCTGTGTTTGTTGGATGTAGGCTTGGTTTAGTTTTTGCTATAGTTGAAGTGTGTGATGGTTCTGTCTGTGTTTTCTTTTCCTGACTGAGTTTCAGACTTATGTTAGGTTGTATGGTTTGAGGTTGGATTCCAGACTTTGTATGGTTCAAAAAAGTCTGAATATTCAGATTGATGAATGAACGTGCAATTGTGAGGTTTGTTGCCCTCAACTTTGTCATTTTGTAGTAGTACCACCGACCAAAAGAACATGGTGAGCAAGGGAAAGGCTCAACTTACCTTAAACATGATTTCCACATATGCCAAACCATTTTCAATCCTGAATAGTTTAACCAAGCATTGCTTTGGGCTCTTTTCCAATATTTCTATGGCACGCTATATTCCAATCAAGCATAATCCTGTAGACTGTCAGCGGCCATTTTAACTAGGCATATATATACCTCATAGTAAAATACGACTTTGTATAATGTACCTAGCTATTTCCGTAATCTATAGTCCAATTTATGGTAAGGATTGACCCTAATATCTTATACACTAGGAATAAATTCAAAGGACCTACACTTGACTAGTCTTGTTGATGATAGGCTAAAAATTTGGAGGAAGAATCCACATGCCACTCGGTGAGCGAGCAACTACATAAGATCCCGCTGATTTGATCCTTGGCATGACACTGTTGCTCCTTTCATCTCGCAAAGGATATACATTGTCACCATGGCCGTCGAAACTCGTCAAGTACGTCACATCATCAGCATAGATGCAGCTTCTCCGCACCTCGCCGCATCCGTCCATTGGCATGTACACCGCTTTGGACCATTTGCTCCCCAAAAACAAAGCACAGTCACCCAAGCTCATTACTTCCTCCCACTTGTGGGCATTCCCCGTCGTCGGATCGTCAACAAGCTTAAACACCCTGAAAGAAGGTTCACGGCTGATGCCATGCCAGGTCCTCGCTACCAGTGCCAGCTTGCCATGCAGCTCAACGATGTAGTTCGGGTACACGACTGGGGCATTACACATTCGGATTTGCAATCGGTGGGGTTCACTGATGACCACCGGCCCGCCAGCTTTGTTCACACCTATTTCGAACTTGAGCAGCTCTGCTGTGGTGATGCCATAGAGTTGACCATTGTAGAATATTACATCCATGAGCGGTGGTCCATCAATTTGTTTGATCGTCCACCCGTTGTCTCCATAACCAATCCTGCAAAGAGCGACAACGCAAAGAAGGATACCGTCGCTGTGGGAGGCCATGGCAGCGATAATGCAGCCGCTTGAGGTGGGGGATTTCGAGAAGACAACCTTCCGGGGTGAGCGCATGTTGTTTGCGGGGAACGGCACCTCGATGCCGGAAAATAGGTTCACGGCTGCAAGTTCTAGGTTGGGCCCTTCCATGGCGACCCAGCCATCGTCGTAAGATCCCACGAAGTACTTGCCGATTGCCTTACTCGGAAGCCGGATGCGCAGGACCCCGCCATCCTCAGGGCAGTACACGCACTTCATCCTGCTGTTGCCGTGGTCGTCTTTACAATACGAGTAGACCAGCCATGGTAGAGCGGGTGGCACTTCGTGCCGCGACGCCATCGCGGCTGCTCGCCACGACCTGCACGCTGCGGCGAAGCGGACACGGTGGGGCAGGCCGGTGATCCTGAGGTAGACCGCGCGGAGAAGATCGTCGGGGATATCGGTCCATTGTGCTGACTTCATCGATGGCGCGCCCCGTGTGATCTGTGTACGGCGCAAGCCGCCGGTCGTTAATCGCTGTTTGATCGAGGTCCGGTTACAGCGCTAGCTAGGTTTAACACATCTGGGATTTAAACTGAACTCCCCCGAATCGGTGTTTCAGCTGGGCTTTTATCAACAGCTGGGCTGGTTTGAGAAGCTTTGGGCCGGTACTTTTTACTGGGCCCACACTCCACGATATTTTGCAGAGGAGATAGGCTGCGGCGAGGCCTCGTCGTCTTCACTCTCTGTCCCGGCCAAATCCCATGCCGGAGAGCCGGAATGCCTAGCATGCCCAGCAGACCTTGCATGCATGCCCATCCCTGGTTTGATCCTAATTAATCTCCTGTGTACCTACTTTGTTATCCATGGCCGGATGGTCGATCTCAGCAAGTCAAACGATGAACTAAATCATAATACCTGCTGCCCAATTATATTACTTCCTCCGTCCCAAAATAAGTGACTCAACTTTGTACTAAAGTTACTACAAAGTTGAGAGGGGAGGCGTTTTGGCTCCCGGGTGCATTTGCACCTGGATGAACAGTACCTCGATTTTTTTTTAAAATGTTTTCAAAAAATTCTGAAAAAAATTGTAGATGATCATGTTGGTATCGCAAGCATGCTTGACAATTTTCATGCGGAACGGAGCAGCGGTGTTTCGTCGGAGAAAAAAACAAATTTTGGGTGACATTTTGGGGTGACATTTGGTCTTTGATTTGTTTTTTTTGCGCAGGCCAAAATGCTTAACCTTTTTGTCTCAAAATTTACAGGTAGCATTTGTATGTGACAAAGATCACAAAAAAAATTTGTCTCAATTTTTTCGACATTTGAAAAAAAAAATTGGTCCCGGAAGTATATGCACCCGGGAGCCAAATTGACTTTCCGCAAAGTCACTTATTTACTTATTTTGGGATGGATGGAGTATGTTGTAAAGTAAAGTATGGCATAAAGTTAAAATATATTTATATGGTAGATAGACTACTCGTGGTCGGTTAGATATCTCTAGAGTGAGAAGCCACATGCCACCTTGAGGGGCACCCGCTACGTAGCATCCTGCCGACTGATCGTCTGTGGTTAATCGCCTCGCGACAACTCCAAGATCGTCAGTAAACCACGTCGTCAAGATACGGTTCTCGGCACCACACCACGGCCATCTGCTAGCACTTACACCGCCTTGAACCATGTTCGTCCCAAGAAGATAGCATAGTCACACAAGCTCTTCACCTCTGCCCACCTGTACATCATCATTGTTTCGTCGGTAAGCTCAGACACCTTAAGAAAAGGCTCGTGGTTGTAGCAGGTCCCCACCACTATCACCATCTTGTCGTGCAAATCAACAATGTGGCATGGGCACACGAGGGAACACCGCGCACCTTCGAACTTGCAGCGTGTGTGACGCCCCGACTCGACCGTGCACTAATCATACACGCAAATGCACACGATCGAGATCAGAGACTCACGGGAAGATATCACAACACAACTCTAAACACAAATAAAAGGCATACAAGCTTTATATTACAAGCCAGGGGCCTCGAGGGCTCGAATACATAAGCTCGCGATCAAGCGTCAGCGGAAACAACATAATATCTGAGTACAGACATAAAAGGGAAACAAGTTGCCTTAAGAAGGCTAGCATAACAATGACACTGATCGAAAAGACGCAGGCCTCCTGCCTGGGAGCCTCCGAATCTACTCCTGGTCGTCGGCGATCTCCACGTAGTAGTAGGCTCCACCGGAAGTGTAGTAGCAGTCGTCGGCGGTAGCAGCTGGCACCTGGGATCCGTCATCTGGTCGCAGCAATCGGGTATGGGGGAAAGAATAGCAAAGCAACCGTGAGTACTCATTCAAAGTACTCGCAAGACTGACATCAGAACTATGCTAAGTATGCATCGGTATCAAAGGAATGGGGCTATATCTTTGGACTAAACTGCAGAAATGCCAGAACAGAGGGGAAGGCCTAGCCTATCGAAGACTAGCATCTTCAACGTCTTGCAGCATTAGAAGAGTGCAGATTAGCATATTATAAAGTAACAAGCATGTAATAGCAAAGCCCAGAGATCCTTCCTCGACTCCCTGCGAGAAAGCAATCCCGGAGCTTACAATTAATTAACATGTATCCAGTTTAAGTGGTAGTAGATCGGGATACAACACTGAGCGTCCTGTTACCGTGGACACGTCTATTCGAATAGATAACTTCCCTGCAGGGGTGCACTACTGTTACCCAACACGCTCGATTAACTCTGGCCGGACACACTTTTACGGGTCATGCCCGGCCTCGGCTGATCGACACGACGTAGTCCTACCTAGGCTCAACAGAGAGGTCCCCGCCGGTCTACATCCTAAGCGCTCAGGGGTCTTGGGCCCATCGCCCTTTGCACTCCGGGTCGTTATGCGATGAGCCGGGACGAGCACCACCTCATCCTGGATGGCACTGGCCCGACAGGCCCACAATGCTGAACTGGACGTCTGACAGTGCTTTCGGCTGATACATACGGCGCCGAGGGTCCCATAACCATTATCTCACGTGGTGGTAGTGCGTATATGGCCAGCGGCCAACTCAGATCAAATACCCAAATCCGTTAGCGCATTATTAGGAGCTCGCAGTGATGATCAGTACTCCTGTCGTCCCGTCTCGAGGAAGTGCAACAAGGGTCAGGCCCATCCCTCTCTAGGGCGGTCTCTGCCTGCCCGGCCGCGCCTCGTAATTATTTTGCGGGTACCCTCACGGTCAATCCGACTTCACATCTCTCGCGGGTACCCCTCGGGGTCGACCCGACTTTAACCAGGAGGCTGAGGTAAATTCAAGGTAACGGTGTGTTTATCACATCAAGGGGGAATCCGAGGAATCACCCTCGATGGATTCTTACTCGACGTAATCCGTCAAGGAGAACGAGGAGGAATCACCCTCGATGGTCCACACTTGAGGGGTTGCACGACAGAGTCATCATCGGGAAGGGGGAAAGCGAGGAATCACCCTCTGCAATCACCACCGATGTGCTATACTACAGAGATATCATCAGGGGTGCAGTACGAGGTATCACCCTCGGCACTTGATAGTAGCTCTGCAGAGTCATAAAACTAAGGGGGGTGTGCGGTGCTGTGCTGGTCTCAGCCCGTCGATCACATCGATCGGGGCATTAGTAACTAAGCGGGGCAACTAGAGCAAGGAAGAGGGGCCACCGATGGATTATCAACCAAACTATACTAAGTATCTCGGATAACAGGCAGGTATTAATAACAGTTACAAAAATAGGCTATGCAGCAGAATAGGATAAAACAGAGCAGTAGCAATTTCTAATGCAAGCAGGAGGGAGAAGGAATAGGTGATATAGGCATGCGTCAAGGGGGGGTTCCTTGCCTGGAAGCTCTGCTGAAAGGGGCTGGTCGTCAGGGGCGTAGTCGTACTCGGCATCAGTGTCGGTCTCGGAGTCTACCGGAGAGGAGGAGGGGGAAGAAACAATAAATACAAGCAACAAATGCAATCACAGATGCATGGCATGGTAGCATGCTATTCGAGGAGTGCCCTAATGCAGTACTACGCAAGTTAGTCGGAGCGGAAAACATCTAGAGGTGTTTTACCAGCTCCGGGCATTTATCGGACAGATGAACTGGAGGGGAAAGTTCCATGTTCATCATGTTAGAGAGGTGTGACAGACATGTGGGTGGCATATTCGGATTCTTCATATTTTTCTGATAATTTTTCATATATAAATTATTTTCATCCAAGTTACGGTTTATTTTATATGATTTTTCAAAGTTTTATTCATTTTCTGGAATTTCTGGATTTAATTAATTCCGAATTATCCGAAACAGTGTTAGGTGACATCAGCAGAATGTCATCATGATGTCAGCGGTCAAAACCGGCTGACCAGAGTCAAACCTGACCAGTGGGACCCACTGGTCAGTGACTCGGGACTAAATAGAGTTTAAACTAAACTAAATAGAGGTTAATTAGCTACTGGGCCCCACATGTCAGTGACTATTTAGTTTAACTAACTAATTAAATTACCTACTTATCTAATTAAGCGGGTGGGGCCCACGTGTCAGCGACAGTAACTGCCCAGTCAGCCGAGTTGACCAAGTCAACTCGGTCAACTGGGGCCAGTGGGGCCCATGGTCAGCGACCCAGAGGCAGGTCTGGCCGTGCCACGTCGGCGGTGGCCGGCGGCAAGCCGCCGGCGACGTCGAAACGCGGCGGCGCCCTCGGGAGGTCATCGGATTTCGTCCACAGAGCGCCAAATCGCGCGCGGGAGGGCGCGTTCGAACGTGCCGTCGACGGCGCGTCGAACGGTGGCGGTGGCAGTGGCTGGGGTGGCCTATATCGACGACAGCGAGCAAAGTGGCGGTCGCCGGAGTTCGGGCGTCGTCGGAATCGGAGCTACGCGGCACGACAACCTGTTTCGAGGATGCAGACGGCCTCGCCGTGAGTTGCTGAGCACGTCCATGCGCTCGGGCGGCCATGACGATGGCTACAGCGACGGCGGCGAGCTATGTGGCGGAGCAAAGCTCGGGCGACGATGGCAGCGGCGGCTACGGGGGTGGATTCGTGCGCGAGAGGGAGGGAAAAGATGCGGGGGCTCACCGTGAGCCTGCAGGTGAGCAAAGTGCGCGCGGGGAGGGCTTGACGGCGACGAAATCGACAGCGAGGCGACGGCGGCCGTAGGAGGAAGAAGAGCTCGGGGAGGATGCTGCGGTGGCTCCCGGCTTTGGTTCGTTGGCGCGGACGAAGTAGGTGACGACGGTGAGCACGATGGGCACGTCGGAGAGGCGAACGGGGCTCGGTTGCCGCGCTAGGTCTCGGCCATGGCGGCGGCGACATGCGGCTTGTCGCGGGGAGGGAGAATGTGAGCGAGAGAGGGGGATCTGGGGTAGCTAGGGTTTCGGGGGAGGGGAAGACGACCTGGGGTGGTGTTATCCACTCGAGGGAACCACGGGATGGCCGACAGCGCGGCCATCGGCATTCGGGCGCGCCATGGCTTCGGCCTGGCGAGAGGAAGGAGAAGGCCGAGGTGGGCCGGGCCGATTTGCACTGTGCTACTCAAGCCCAGTGCGCCAGTAGTTTTTTACCGTTTTCCTTTTTCATTTATCTGTCTTCTGTATTCCTCTATTTTGTAAAATGTTTGGCTACAATTTGGCTTTTGTAAAATAGGTGAATTAGCTCCATAATTACAGTGTAATATTAACTACTACCAGAAATTGGTTTAGAGACAATATGATTTCATTTGCAATTTTATTAAACAAAATGGTATTAAATATTGCTATTTGGTACTGTTTTGATGATGTTAGAGTCATCTAGGTAATTTAGGTGATGTTGTTTTTATTAACATACTTAGTTATGGGTTATTTGCTATTTAATGAACATTTTAGTTTCCAAATTGGAACAACTTTTATTTTCAATTTATATTTGAATTTCAATTTGAGTTGGAATTTGAAATGAGATATGATTCTAATGTGATTAAGCATTGTAAATCAAAATGACTTGGCATGATTAAGAGGTGATCACTGATGCTAATACATAGGGATGTTACAATTCTCCTCCTCTAAAAGAAATTCTCGTCCCGAGAATTCAGGAGGTAGAAAGGAAAAGGTCGGGGTATTCATACCATGGAGGTTTGACATGGGCCCGCGGGAGAATTTCCCCTTAACGGATTGTGCAACGCTTCACATCCAAGGTCATGCGTGAATGCATAGGATTTTAGAGTAAAATGAATATGATGATCCAGAATCAATTAAAACAAGAGGTGGTACTGAGTGAGCAAGGGTAGTACCGATCACAGTAGCAAGCTGATCTTGAGCTTCATTCAGATCAACATAGTAAGCTTGACCACGACCATAAGAAGGTCTGGCATTATTGTTGCGGGGTTGATTGTTACCACGGCCAGCAGAGGGAAGTGCAAGCTGATTCTGGTTCTGAGGGCATTCTCTGGAGCGGTGACCTGGACGGCCACACTTGAAGCAGAGCCCATCACTGGGGCGGGGAGCAGGAGCTCGAAGGAGTGGAACCTGAGCTCTTGTCTGCCCCGGTGGTGGAGGAGGTGCAGCTGGATGGTACTTGCTATTTCGGATCCAGATACGGTGCTTCTGCGATGACGAGCCCGAAGATGAGCCAACATCATGGTGACGCTTGATGGCATTCTTGTGTTCCATCTGAGCGGTCTCAACCTGGATAGCCTTGTTCACCAGGGTGGCGAAGTCGGTGAAGTCATGAACAGCAAGTGCAAGCTTGAGGTCTGGGTGAAGTCCATTATGGAATTTCTCCTGTCTACGAGCATCAGTGGCAATGTCTTCTTCGGCATAGCGGGATAGGTTAAGGAATTCCCGCTAATAAGCTTCGATGATTTTATAGCCCTGAGTGAGGTTGCGAAACTCTCTTTTCTTCCGGTCCATGATTCCCTGAGGAATGTAACGGGCACGGAAAGCAGTCTGAAACTCGATCCAGGTAACGACTGTCCCAGCAGGTAGTGAACGCCTGTGGGTGTTCCACCATTGAGCAGCTGGACCCTTCAAGAAGTAGGACACAAAGGTGACGAGGTTGTCAGGGGCGACATTGGCAGATTCCATCTCGAAGGAGATGTCGCGAAGCCAGTCATCAACATCCAGTGGCTGTTCAGAGTTGCGGAAAACAGTAGGGCTGAGACGCACAAACTCCTGCAGAGTTATTGGAGCAGGTTGCTGGTCCTGAGCATTCTGGTTCTGGTTTGGGAACTGAGCCATGATTCCAGTCATGAACTGATGGTTTAGCTCGAATTGCTGCATCATAGCTGCCATATAGTCTGGCGGGGGTGGATCGTTGGCAGCACGGCCACGACCACGACCACCTGGTCTAACCATCCTGCTAAAGATTTAACAGGGCGGTAGTTTAGTAAAAACCACTGCAAGTGTTTAGAGACAAGCATGATGTAACACGACAGCGAACAAGTAGTGCAATAGATTCATAACAGTAGCCAATTAAGACATACAGATCCATACACAAAGTCGGTTACATGCGAACATCATAAGTCCAGAAATTCAAACAGCTAGGTATACTAGGCGGCGCGCAGGCACGCGATAGGGAATACAACAACGGGACATAGCAAAGGCTACATCAACGTCGGGGAATACCACGGAAACCAGGTAATTGCAGGTGCGGACGATGAGTGTCCACAGTGGAAAGGTCCTGCGCTCCGTGATTACTCTGGTGCAGAACCCGATCTCGAACTGGAAGGAGAGGTCCACGTGTGGCGGTGCGACCTCCAACAGCAGGCCAATCGATACCTGCAGGCATCTGAGTCCTGCGGGGGTAAAGGATGTACTCTGGCTGTATCCCTGCCCGAACAGCTGGCAGCAACTGTTTCATAGCCTCGTAGAGACGTGCGCGAGTGGCGAACAACTCGATGGCAAGAGCCCGGGCAGTGCGATCCAGAGCCTGAGTGCACTGAATCAAAACCTGCGGGTCGTATCGACGTCGCTCGTAAGGGGCACAAACAGCTGTGTAGTATCCGGTATCCTCTCCAGCAGGGGTATACGGGATGTATCGGAACTCGGAGTCATCCAAGCGATTATGCTCGCCACGAAGACGTGCGACAGCAGAATAGGCAGCATCATGGACTGCCATATCAATCGTCACGCCGATACCGTGGAAAGTGTGCAACTCAGTGTCGGAGTCGTCCCGCTGATCAAAGATACGAACATCGGCATGGTACTGCTCCTGGTTGAACTCGCGGAAATCCTCATAAACCATGTACTCGGGGTACCAGCGGTAGCCCAATCTGGTCAGGAGGGCGATCAGGATAGCTGGAAAACCAGTCGCATCACGAGCACAAGTCCGAAGTACGGGCTGCGTCGTGGGACGCGGCGGGAACAAGCGATCCATTTGAAACAGAGGAAATTTCAAGATTGTCAAATGACACTGAGTGAATTCTTGCATCGTGCATTTAAGGAAGTAATTTGCAGAAAACCAAAGCTCCGGGTAGACGTGACCACGAGAACCTAGAGTCAGAATTTAGTAAATTTTTTAACCCGAATAGACGAGAGAGTAGAATCCCAGAGTAAGGAAGAGAAATAAAAGATCCTAATACCACCCATTGGCGACGTGGGCCCGTAAGCCACACAACCATGTTAGTAAAACAGTTTTGTAAAGACTAGACTCAACTTCGGCCAAGGAGTTGGAAAGGGGGCTTCCTACAGGCAGTCGGCTCTGATACCAACTTGTGACGCCCCCGACTCGACCGTGCACTAATCATACACACAAATGCACACGATCGAGATCAAAGATCTCACAACACAACTCTAAAAACAAATAAAAGGCATACAAGCTTTATATTACAAGCCAGGGGCCTCGAGGGCTCGAATACATAAGCTCGCAATCAAGCGTCAGCGAAAACAACATAATATCTGAGTACAGACATAAAAGGGAAACAAGTTGCCTTAAGAAGGCTAGCATAACAATGACACAGATCGAAAAGGCGCAGGCCTCCTGCCTGGGAGCCTCCGAATCTACTCCTGGTCGTCGGCGGTCTCCACGTAGTAGTACGCTCCATCGGAAGTGTAGTAGCAGTCGTCGGCGGTAGCAGCTGGCTCCTGGGATCCGTCATCTGGTCGCAGCAATCGGGTATGGGGGAAAAGAATAGCAAAGCAACCCTGAGTACTCATCCAAAGTACTCGTAAGACTGACATCGGAACTATGCTAAGTATGCATCGGTATCAAAGGAATGGGGCTATATCTTTGGACTAAACTGCAGAAATGCCAGAACCGAGGGGAAGGCCTAGCCTATCGAAGATTGCATCTTCAGCGTCTTGCAGCATTAGAAGAGTGCAGATTAGCATATTATAAAGTAACAAGCATGTAATAGCAAAGCCCAGAGATCCTTCCTCGACTCCCTGCGAGAAAGCAATCCCGGAGCTTACAATTAATTAAAATGTATCCAGTTTAAGTTGTAGTAGATCGGGATACAACACTGAGCGTCCTGTTACCGTGGACACGGCTATTCGAATAGATAACTTCCCTGCAGGGGTGCACTACTGTTACCCAACACGCTCGATTAACTCTGGTCGGACACACTTTTTCGGGTCATGCCCGGCCTCGGCTGATCGACACGACGTAGTCCTACCTAGGCTCAACAGAGAGGTCCCCGCCGGTCTACATCCTAAGCGCTCAGGGGTCTTGGGCCCATCGCCCTTTGCACTCCGGGTCGTTATGCGACGAGCCGAGACGAGCACCACCTCATCCTAGATGGCACTGGCCCGACAGGCCCACAATGCTGAACTGGACGTCTGACAGTGCTTTCGACTGATACATACGGCGCCGAGGGTCCCATAACCATTATCCCACGTGGTGGTAGTGCGTATATGGCCAGCGGCCAACTCAGATCAAATACCCAAATCCGTTAGCGCATTATTAGGAGCTCGCGGTGATGATCAGTACTCCTGTCGTCCCGTCTCGAGGAAGTGCAACAAGGGTCAGGCCCATCCCTCTCTAGGGCGGTCTCTGCCTGCCCGGCCGCGCCTCGTAATTATTTCGCGGGTACCCTCACGGTCAATCCGACTTCACATCTCTCGCGGGTACCCCTCGGGGTCGACCCGACTTTAACTAGTGGGCTGAGGTAAATTCAAGGCAACCGTGTCTTTATCACATCAAGGGGGAATCCGAGGAATCACCCTCGATGCATTCTTACTCGACGTAGTCCGTCAAGGAGAACCAGGAGGAATCACCCTCGATGGTCCACACTTGAGGGGTTGCACGACAGAGTCATCATCGGGAAGGGGGAAAGCGAGGAATCACCCTTTGCGATCACCACCAATGTGCTATACTACAGAGATATCATCAGGGGTGCAGTACGAGGTATCACCCTCGGCACTCGATAGTAGCTCTGCAGAGTCGTACAACTAAGGGGGGTGTGCAGTGCTGTGCTGGTCTCAGCCCGTCGATCACATCGATCGGGGCATTAGTAACTAAGTGGGGCGACTAGAGCAAGGAAGAGGGGCCACCGATGGATTATCAAACAAACTATACTAAGTATCTTGGATAACAGGCAGGTATCAATAACAGTTACAAAAATAGGCTATGTAGCAGGATAGGATAAAACAGAGCAGTAGCAATTTCTAATGCAAGCAGGAGGGAGAAGGAATAGGTGATATAGGCATACGTCAAGGGGGGTTGCTTGCTTGGAAGCTCTGCTGAAAGGGGCTGGTCGTCAGGGGCGTAGTCGTACTCGGCGGCAGTGTCGGTCTCGGAGTCTACCGGAGAGGAGGAGGGGGAAGAAACAATAAATACAAGCAACAAATGCAATCACAGATGCATGGCATGGCAGCACGCTATTCGAGGAGTGCCCTAATGCAGTACTACGCAAGTTAGTCGGAGTGGGAAACATCTGGAGGTGTTTTACCAGCTCCGGGCATTTATCGGACAGATGAACTGGAGGGGAAAGTTCCATGTTCATCATGTTAGAGAGGTGTGACAGACATGTGGGTGTTATATTCGGGTTCTTCATATTTTTCTGATCATTTTTCATATATAAATTATTTTCATCCGAGTTACGGTTTATTTTATATGATTTTTCAAAGTTTTATTCATTTTCTGGAATTTTTGGATTTAATTAATTCCGACTTATCCGAAACAGTGTTAGGTGACGTTAGCAGAACGTCATCGTGACGTCAGCGGTCAAAACCGGCTGACCAAAGTCAAACCTGACCAGTGGGACCCACTGGTCAGTGACTCAGGACTAAATAGAGTTTAAACTAAACTAAATAGAGGTTAATTAGCTACTGGGCCCCACATGTCAGTGACTATTTAGTTTAACTATCTAATTAAATTACCTAATTATCTAATTAAGCGGGTGGGGCCCGCGTGTCAGCGACCGTAACTGCCCAGTCAGCCGAGTTGACCAAGTCAACTCGGTCAACTGGGGCCAATGGGGCCCATGGTCAGCGACCCAGAGGCGGGTCCGGCCGTGCCACGTCGGCGGTGGCCGGCGGCAAGCCGCCGGCGACGTCGAAACGCGGCGGCGTCCTCGGGAGGGCGCGTTCGAACGTGCCGTCGACGACGCGTCGAACGGTGGTGGTGGCAGCGGCTAGGGTGGCCTATATCGACGACAGCGAGCACCGTGGCGGTCGCCGGAGTTCGGGCGTCGTCGGAATCGGAGCTACGCGGCATGGCAGCGGGTTTCAAGGACGCAGACGGTCTTGCCGTGAGTTCCTGAGCACGTCCATGCGCTCGGGCGGCCATGACGATGGCTACAGCGACGTCGGCGAGCTATGCGGCGGAGCAAAGCTCGGGCGGCGATGGCAGCGGCGGCTACGGGGGTGGATTCGTGCGCGAGAGGGAGGGAAATGATGCGGGGGCTCACCGTGAGCCTGCAGGTGAGCAAAGTGCGCGCGGGGAGGGCTCGACGGCGACGAAATCGACAGCGAGGCGACGGCGGCCGTAGGAGAAAGAAGAGCTCGGGGAGGACGCTGTGGTGGCTCCCGACATTGGTTCGTTGGCGCGGACGAAGTAGGCGACGACGTTGAGCGCGATGGGCACGTCGGAGAGGCGAACGGGGCTCTGTTGCCGTGCTAGGTCTCGGCCATGGCGGCAGCGACGTGCGGCTTGTCGCGGGGAGGGAGAATGCGAGCGAGAGAGGGGGGTCTGGGGGTATCTAGGGTTTCGGGGGAGGGGAAGACGACCTGGGGTGGTCTTATCCACCCAGGGGAACCACGGGATGGCCGACAGCGTGGCCATCGGCGTTCGGGCGCGCCATGGCTTCGGCCTGGCGAGAGGAAGGAGAAGGCCGAGGTGCGCCGGGCCGATTCGCACTGTGCTACTCAAGCCCAGTGCGCCAGTAGTTTTTTACTGTTTTCCTTTTTCATTTATTTGTCTTCTGTATTCCTCTGTTTAGTAAAATGTTTGGCTACAATTTGGCTTTTGTAAAATAGGTGAATTAGCTCCATAATTACAGTGTAAATTTAACTACTACCAGAAATTGGTTTAGAGAGAATATGATTTCATTTGCAATTTTATTAATCAAAATGGTATTAAATATTGCTGTTTGGTACTGTTTTGATGATGTTAGAGTCATGTAGGTAATTTAGGTGATGTTGTTTTTCTTAACATACTGAGTTATGGATTATTTGCTATTTAATGAACATTTTAGTTTCCAAATTGGAACAACTTTTATTTTCAATATATATTTGAATTTCAATTTGAGTTGGAATTTGAAATGAGATATGATTCTAATGTGGTTAAGCATTGTAAATCAAAATGACTTGGCATGATTAAGAGGTGATCATTGTTGCTAATACTTAGGGATGTTACAGCGTGTGGGTGTCACTGGTGACCACGTGTGCTCTTTTCCCATCCACCCTCCATTTCGGCAGCCGATCCAACATGAGGTCACACAAGTGGATGAAGGTGGCAAGGATGTAGCCGCCTGAGGTGGAGGTCTTTGAAAATACGATCTTCCTAGTGAGGCATGGCCACAATGGTTTCCACATACCGCTCCTCTCCTTTGTTTCGCGGAGAGTGCCACCTCTATGCAAGAGAAGAGGCTCCACAATTTTAAGATGTGAATTGTGCTCGAGCATGGTGAACCAATCACCGTCATGAGATCCCACAAACCTTCTGCCGACCCCCTTATGCATAACCAGGATGCTCAAGACTAAACCGTCTTCGGGGCAGTATGCCACACCACCACAATATTACGATGGCTCACCATGACCTATACACAACTAGTATGACGCAGACGCAGTTGAGCAAGCCGACGATCGTGCAGTAGACTGTGCCCAGAAGATTGCCCAGGAGATCGGACTAGTGCAGTGGCCTTGGTGTGATGTTGCGGCCGTCGCCACTGCTAGTGTGATGTTGCGGCCGTCGAAGTCAAAGATGACATGTTTCTCATTCGATTGCGAGCAGTCTTCAAAGCAAATGTGTTTGTTGCTGCAATATTTTCCCTCCTGTGTTTTGGAGATTGTTGACAGAAACAGGCATGGACTGATTTGTTTACTAGTGCACATAGAGATAAATAGTCCATGCAGTTCCGAAGAGAATGTTGTCTCCGGTGTCAAGTTCGAGGAACTTCACCGAAGAATATCTGCACAGCAGAGAAGAATGAGCTACATCTGATTGAAGTCATGTAGGCGAGAAGATTGATGTGAAGGAGTTAACCCCCCGAAATTTATTGCTGACGCGAAGCAATTGGTTCGGTGCTTCTGTCCGAAGAAAATCCCCTGCGTGGCAGTGAAGGTTATCACCGAAGATTATGATGACAAGAGTGACCCGTCAAAAATCGCTGATGCAAATCAATTGGTTCGGTGCTCGTCCGAAGAAAGTGACTGCGGCCGAGAAGATTGAAGACGAAGTGAAGATGTAGCATTTATTTCGTTGTTTCTCTTCTCTTTATTGAGTCATAGGACCACCGTACTACTAAGAGGGGTGTAGCGTTCGAAGCTTTGATTCTCTGATGCTAAACCCAAATCCTATGAAAGTTGCGAGAGAAATCTCTTTGTGTTCCGAGCAAAAACTTGCCAGCAAGAGACTGTGATCTTCTTTGCTGCGAGAGATTTGTCTCTGACCGAGGAGTTAGCATTACTTGTTCCTCAAGTAATATTACCGTTGCTCTTAAAATCCGACCGTTGTGAACGTGTTGGTTGGCCATTGGTAGGACCGCGTGTCCAAAATGGTCATTTCCCATCAGGGAAGGCTGCGGTTATAAATAGCCACCCCGCACCGGCGTTGTCCGGTGGCTGCTCCGTGTGATTCTGAGAAGATTATTGAGCAACCCCCTCTCCTAAGTGATTTGAGTTTAAAATCCACTGAGAGAAAACCCCAGAGCCGAAAAATTAGATAGTGGTTCAGCATCACTCGAATCTAAGTCCAGTACGCTCCGCCTATTACTCTTGAGAGCTGCGCACTCTCTAGATGGATAGGTGTCGGCTCGAGTGTCGAAGAGTAATTGTCTTCACCGAGCAAGATCTTCAGCAACCAAGGGTCATTGTGGTTTGCGAAAAAGATTGTCGAAGGTTTGGAGATTGCCGACAAGTATCTACCACGAGTGAAATCAACTAGAGTCTGATCAGCTCTGAGTTGAAGGAGAATAGAGTGAAGAGAGTTTATCTTCTGTGTTAAATCACAATCCCTCCAACAAGACGTAGTCCTTTGGCAGAAGGGCGAACTGGTCTATCAAATTCATCTGTCGCCATTGAGCACCACTGGTTCATTCTACATTACTGCATTTCCTTTAGCAGTTTACATTCGTGCTCTGTGTTGATAGTTTTATCTGATCAATCATAGTTCGTTACTTATCTTTCGCATTCTCATCATTCATTTCTGTCGTCTCAATCTAATTTATTTCTCTTCGTACTTATGCATGTCAGCATGATTTCATTCAGTGCCGTATCCATTTATCACCTTGTCACTATTTCCCGTGCATTTCCATTGCAGTTCATATCTTGTTTTCCCTCATGCTACTGCATCTGTTCATATATTGCATTACCATCATATCTGTCAAGCCTATGATATTCTAAGCTCGAACATTTACTGCTTCCTACATCGATAGATATGTTCCTCAATAGCATGCTTGATTAAGTGTTTTTCTACCGAACCTTATTTCCGTTGCTGTGTTTGGGATCTGTTCAAAACATTCGCAAGAATTTTGGAATCTCCCATTCACCCCCCACTGGTCGATATACTCTCGGTCCTAACAATTGATATCATTTCAGGTACTCCCTGTCTCTGTTTATTAAAGGACTAACAACCTTGGGGTTTTGAGTATGTCGTATGCAGGTGGATCCTCGCACTCTGAAAGGTTTCCAATCTTCGATGGAAATGACTATGTCTACTGGAAAGAGCGAATGGAAATGAGACTTCAAGCCATCAACATAGAACTTTGGCAGATTGTGGAAAATGGATACACCGTTCAGCACTCTGATGCTCCTACTTCCGATGACAAAGCTATAATGCGGTTGAATGCTCAAGCAAAAGATATTATCTGTGACAGTATCTCGAAAGACATTTTCATTCGGTTCCGAAAGCTTGACACTGCCAAGCAACTCTGGGATGCCATCAAAACTGTTCATGAAGAATTCATTGCCAGAACAGATTCACACACTGATATGCTTCGTGCCATGTTTGCTGGTTTCAGAAGTCTTCGTAGGGAAAGTGCTATGGAACTCACTGATCGGTTGACAAATATTGTTGAAAGACTTCATCAACGTGGAGTAACAGATATCACCGATAGAGATTTGGTCAACAAGCTGCTGAGTGCTCTTGATGCAACCTTCGATCCAATCGTAGCTGAAATCAAGCAAAGACCAGACTATGAAGAACTTCACTACGTCGAGGTCATGACGCTGTTGTCTATTCACGAAGAAAAGATGGAACTTGAAAATGGGCATCAAGAATCTTCTTCGGAAAGCGAAGGAGAAATTCTTTCACATTATGGCAGTTCACAAGAAGAAGATATCGAGAATCAACACTCTATCACAAGAGAGCTAGAAATGCTCACAGAAAGACTAGGTAATCTCAGAAGACAAAATCTGTGTCTCACAAATGATGACGAATTTGACTTGCCTGAATCTTCAAGAAGATTACCTCCGAAAGAAATAAAGTGCTTCAAGTGCAAACAGTTCGGTCACTACATAGCGGACTGTCCTTGCTGGGAACTAAATGAAAAACCTAGCAACAGATGGATTTTTCTTCACTGCACTGGATTCACTCGAATGGACCGTCACACTAAGCTCTCGAAGAAAAATGAATCTTCCTCATCCTCTTCGAAGAGACCAGTCACTGACGTGCAAGCCAAAGCAACCATTGAATCTAATATGAAGAGAATATCACAGCTGACTAGAGTATGTGCTGAAATGAATATGGAATCTGAAGATGAGACATCCGAATCCGAATCAGAAGACGAAGAGTCTCTCAGAAGCCTAGGAAGAGGCAATGCATTCGTTGCTTATGAATCATCTGAGAAATCACTCAAATCAGACACTGATGATAATGCTTCAAGTGATGAAGAACCAATCGCACTCTGTCTCATGGCAAAAACCTCAAAGGATCAGGTATCAGCAAAGCACCAAAAATCTATGACTGAATATTCTTCTGAATACATTACTTATGCTAAACTGGTTAAGATTGCCAAATCTCAACAAGATGAGCTGGAAAAACTTGAGAAGAATCTCAGGAAATCCGAAGGATTACTGGTCGAAGAGATGAAGAAGAATCAAGAGTTGACTGAAGAGCATGATGCTTTTTCTTCAACGATTGATGATCTTTCCAGACGATATGATTCTCTTGCAGTCAACTACGAGAGTTTATCAGATGAACTCCTTAGCAGGAATCAAGAACTCGAGTCACTGAAAGAGTCTTAGAACGTGCTTGCGAAATAAAAAACTTCTCTCTTCGCCGAGCAATCAAACAACCTTCCTGATGATTTTGTGCCTCCTTGCTCAAAATGCCTAGAACATAGTGATACGTCTCCAATGTATCTATAATTTTTCATTGTTCCATGCTGTTATATTATCAATCTTGGATGTTTTTATATTCATTTACTGCAATTATATATCATTTTTGGAGACTAACCTATTAACTTAGTGCCCAATGCCAGTTGCTGTTTTCTGCCCTGTTTTTGTTTTACAGAAAATCAATACCAAACGAAGTCCAAATGCCACAAAACTTTTTGGAGATTTTTTATTAGACAAGATAAACACTAGAAGCTTCGGGAGGAGGCCAGAAGCCCCAGGGGGTGCCCACGAGGCACCAGGGCACGCCTGGGGGGCAGGCGCGCCCTGGTACCTCGTGGGGCCCATAGAGCTCCGTTTGACCTAATTCCTCCACTATAAATTCAGAAAAAATCAGAAACCCTCAGGGGAGTCCATGAAATACTTTTTCCGCCACCGCAAGTTTCTATTCTCGAGAGATCCCATCTGGAGGCCTTCTCTGGTACTCCGCCGGAGGGGGAATCGATCACGGAGGGGCTGTACATCAACCTTGCCGCCCTTCCGATGATGCGTGAGTAGTTTACCCCAGACCTTCGGGTCCATAGTTAGTAGCTAGATGGCTTCTTCTCTATTTTTGATCTTCAATACAATGTTCTCCTCGATGTTCTTGGAGTTCTATCCGATGTAATCACTTTTTGCGGTGTGTTTGTTGGGATTCGATGAATTGTGAGTTTATGATCAGATTATCCATGAATATATTTGAGTCTTTGCTGCACTCTTTTATGCTTGATTATTATAGCCTCGTATTTCTTCTCCGATCTATTGATTTGGTTTGGCCAACTAGATTGATTTATCTTGCCATGGGAAGAGCTGCTTTGTAATGGGTTCGATCTTGCGGTGCTCATTCCCAGTGACAGAAAGGGACATGACACGTATGTATCATTGCTATTAAGGGTAAAAAGATGGGGTTTATTCATACGTGAGTTTATCTTGTCTACATCATGTCATCGTTCTTAAGGCATTACTCCGTTCTTTATGGACTTAATACACTAGATGCATGCTGGATAGCGGTCGATGTGTGGAGTAATAGTAGTAGATGCAGGCAGGAGTCGGTCTACTTATCTTGGACGTGATGCATATATACATGATCATTGCCTTAGATATCGTCATGATTATTTGCTTTTCTATCAATTGCCCAACAGTAATTTGTCTACCCACCGTATGCTATTTTCTTGAGAGAAGCCTCTAGTGAAAACTATGGCCCCCGGGTCTATCTAAATCATATTACTTAAACCCTAAAAATATTGCTGCCATTTTCTTTTATTTATTTTATTTTGTATTTTTATTTCAATCTATCTATCTATCACATACAATTTAATCTTGCAATTTACCGCCGAGGGATTGACAACCCCTCGTTTGCGTTGGGTGCAAGGATTTGTTGTTTGTGTGCAGGTGCTGCTAACGAGGTGTTTCGTGATTCTCCTACTGGTTCGATAACCTTGGTTTCATAACTGAGGGAAATACTTATCTCTATTGTGCTGCATCATCCCTTCCTCTTCGGGGAAATACCAACGCAAGCTACAAGTAGCAGGAAGAATTTCTGGCGCCGTTGCCGGGGAGACATCATCAACATCTATCAAGTACCTTTGCATAAACTATCATCTCCTTGCATTTAGTTTATTTGCCATTTGCCTCTCGTTTTCATCTCCCCCACTTCTAAAATGTTTTTACAAAAATACAGAAATATTTTCCGTTTGCCTTTTTTTTGTTTGCTTGTTTGCTTGCTTGTTATCTTGTTTGCGTAGTCACAATGTCTCAAGAAAATACAAAATTGTGTGATTTTTCCAATACTAATAATAATGATTTTTTTAGTACTCCGATTTCTCCTCCCGCCGCTAGTGCGGAGACTTGTGATATTAATGCCGCTTTGCTAAATCTTGTTATGAAAGAACAATTTTCTGGTAGTCCTAATGAAGATGCGCATCCCATCTTAACACTCTCGTAGAATTGTGTGACATGCAAAAGAAAAAAAGATGTGGATAATGATATTGTGAAATTAAAATTATTCCCATTCTCGTTACGGGATCGTGCAAAAATTTGGTTTTCATCTTTACCACGAAATAGTATCGATTCTTGGGATAGGTGTAAAGATGCTTTTATTACTAAGTATTTTCCTCCCGCGAAAATTATTTCTCTTAGAAATCAAATTATGAATTTCAAGCAACTTGATCATGAACATGTTGCCCAATCTTGGTAGAGGGTGAAATTAATGATAAGAAATTGCCCTACTCATGGTTTAAATTTATGGATGATCATACAAAAATTTTATGCGGGATTGAATTTTGTTTCTAGAAATCTTTTAGATTCCGCCGCGGGTGGTACTTTTGTGGAAATTACTTTGGGAGAAGCTACTAAATTGCTTGATAATATTATGGCAAATTATTCACAATGGCATACTGAAAGAACTCCGACTAGTAAAAAGGTGAATTCTATTGAAGAAATTAGTACTTTGAGTGATAAAGTTGATGCGCTTATGAAATTGGTTGCTAGTAAAAATACCCGTATTGATCCTAATGATGTGCCATTGTACACTTTGATTGAGCAAAATAATGATCCCATAGATGTGAATTTTGTCTCACGAAACAATCTCAATAATAATGCTTATAGAGGTAATTTCAACGCTAGACCGTTTCCTGGAAATTCCTCTAATAATTATGGCAATCCTTATGGTAATTCTTACAATAATAATAATAGGATGCCCTCTGATCTTGAAAGTAATATTAATGAATTTATTAATGCTCAAAAAGTTTTCAACACTACGATAGAAGAAAAATTGAGTAAAATTGATGATATGTCTAGGAGCATTGATAGAATTATTCATGATGTGGAAAATCTTAAGACTAAAATTTTGCCACCCAAAATTGATATTAGTGAATCAATTAAAGCTTTATATGTCTCCATGGATGAGAGCAAGAAAATAACTGCCATGCTAAAAGCTAAACGAGAATTTTTAGAAAAAGCGATTCCTCCTGGTTTTTATCGTAGTAATGATGAGGATATTAAAATGATTGGTGTTTCATCTATTGATTCTTTGTTTAGCAATATTAAACTTGATGAAAAGGGGACCGAAGAAGAGTCTACTTTAGCTAAAGAGCGTTCCCATAATTCGGAGGGTGAAAATCTTGATGAAAAAATTGCTAAAAGTGGGTTTGGAGAGGTAAAAACTTTAAATAGCGATGTGCCCACTCTCTTGGATTATAGAGATTTTAATTATAATAATTGTTCTTTGATTGAGTGCATTTCTTTGTTACAATCCATGTTAAATTCACCCAATGCTTATGAGCAAAACAAGGCTTTTACTAAACACATCGTAGAAGCAATGATGAAAGCGTTAGAAGAAAAGCTAGAACTAGAAGTTTCAATTCCTAGAAAATTATATGATGAATGGGAACCCACCATTAAAGTTAAAATTAAAAATTATGAGTGCAGTGCTTTATGTGATTTGGGTGCTAGCGTTTCCACAATTCCAAAATCTTTATGTGATGTGCTAGGTCTCACCAATATAGATGAATGTTCTCTTAATTTGCACTTGGCGGACTCTACTATTAAAAAGCCTTTGGGTAGAATTAATGATGTTCTTATTCTTGCAAATAGGAACTATGTGCCCGTTGATTTTATTGTACTTGACATTGAATGCAATTCTTCTTGCCCCATAATACTTGGTAGACCGTTCTTACGAACCATAGGTGCCGTTATTGATATGAAAGAAGGGAATATAAAATTTCAGTTTCCATTAAAAAAGGGTATGGAGCACTTACCTAGAAAAAGAATTAAAGCACCATATGAATCAATTATGAGGGCCACTTATGGAATCAACTTAAAAGATGACAATACTTGAAACTATGCATTATGCCTAGCTAGGGGCATAAAACAATAGCGCTTGTTGAGAGGCAACCCAATGAATAAAATAAAATTTTCTGTTATTGTGTGTTTTCACAATTATGCTACTGGTATGATTGTGTTTTTGTGTTTTTAATTAGTGTTTGTGCCAAGTAAAGCCTTTAGGATGATTTGGAAGATAGTATAATTGATGCTGTTTGGAAAACAGAAAGTTTTGTGTCCAGTGCCCGAATTTTGTTTCTGTACTGGAGCGTCAGAAATATCTGAAATCTTTACACAGTATTGGTATATGAATTGTCCACGTTGTACTAATTTTTCAGAATTTTTGGAGTTACAGAATTATGGATTTTAAATAGATTTCTACAGACTGTTCTGTTTTTGACAGATTCTGTTTTTGATGCACTACTTGCTTGTTTTGATGAATCTATGGATTGTATCGGGGGGTATAAGTGATATGTCTTTGTCGTATCTACTTTTCCAAACACTTTTTCTCTTGTTTTGGCCCCTAATTTGCATGATTTGAATGGAACTAACCCGGACTGACGCTGTTTTCAGCAGAATTGCCATGGTGTTGTTTTTGTGCAGAAAATCAAAGTTCTTGGAATTGGATGAAACTTTTTGGAGATTTTTTATGGAATATATAAAAAATATTGGCATCAAGAACTACTGGAGGGGGGACACCCAATGCCCACGAGGCACCAGGGCGCGCCACCCCCCAGGCGTGCCCTGGTACCTCGTGGGGCCCACGTGGTTCCGTCTGACCTAATTCCAACGCTATAAATTCAGTTTTCCAGAGAAAAAAATAGGAGAGGAAGTTTTATTGCGTTTCACGATACGGAGCCGCTGCCACCTCCTGTTCTTCATCGGGAGGCCAGATCTGGAGTCCGTTCAGGGCTCCAGAGAGTGGGATCTTCCGGCATCGTCATCATCAACCATCCTTCATCACCAATTTCATGATGCTCACCGCTGGGAGTGAGTAATTCCTTCGTAGGCTTGCTGGACGGTGATGAGTTGGATGAGATTTATCATGTAATCGAGTTAGTTTTGTTAGGGCTTGATCCCTAGTATCCACTATGTTCTGAGATTGATGTTGCTATGACTTTGCTATGCTTAATGCTTGTCACTAGGGCCCGAGTGCCATGATTCCAGATCTGAACCCTTTATGTTTTCATCAATATATTTGTGTTCTTGATCCGATCTTGCAAGTTATACGCACCTACTATGTGTTATGATCCGCATACCCTAAGGTGACAATAATTGGGATTCTTTCCGATGATTGCCATAGTTTGAGGAGTTCATGTATTCATTAAGTGTTAATGCTTTGTTCCTGTTCTCTATTAAAAGGAGGCCATAATATCCCTTAGTTTCCTTATGGACCCCGTTGCCACGGGAGGGTAGGACAAAAGATGTCATGCAAGTTCTTATCGCAAGCACGTATGACTATATACGGAATACCTGCCTACATTACATTGATGAATTGGATCTAGTTCTGTGTCGCCCTAGGTTATGACTGTTACATGATGAATGCTATCCAACGAATATCACCGATCCAATGCCTACGAGATTTTCACATATTGATTCTTGCTAAGTTACTATTGTTACTACTGCTATCACAATTGCTAATACTACTGCTGTTACCGTTGCTGCTACTGTTACTATCATTGCTACTGCTATCAAACTATCATACTACTGTGCTACTGATCACTCTGCTGCAGATATTTAGTCTCAAGTGTGGTTGAATTGACAACTCAACTACTAATACTTGCAAATACTCTTTGGCTCCCCTTGTGTCGAATCAATAAATTTGGGTTGAATACTCTACCCTCGAAAACTGTTGCGATCCCCTATACTTGTGGGTTATCAAGACCTTTTTCTGGCGCCGTTGCCGGGGAGCATAGCTTTATTTGCTAAGTCACTTGGGATTTATATCTGTTGATCACTATGAAGAATCTGAAAGACGCTAAGACCAAGATCGTTCCCTCTATGACGAGGGGAGGTAAGGAACTGCCATTAGCTCTGCACTTGATTCACCTTCTGTTTTAAGTAGACTTGCAACACCACCACATGCTATTACTTCTGATGTGTCGCAAGTTATTAATGATACCACTTCTGCAATGAATGATACTCATGAGGATGCTAGTACTATGCTTGAGAATGTTGTGCCACTTGGTGAATTTGTTACTGAACAAATCGCTAAAGCTAAAGAAATTGAAAATGCTGAAACTCTTGAGAATTATGATTCACCTATTATGCCTAGCTCTCCTACTAGAGTTGAAACTGTTGGGGAACGTTGCATGGAAACAAAAAATTTCCTACGCACACACAAGATCTATCCATGGTGATGAGCATCTACGAGAGGGAGAGTGAATCTACATACCCTTGTAGATCGCTAAGCGGAAGCGTTAAGAAACGCGGTTGATGTAGTCGAACGTCTCCACGATCCAAATCGCAAGTCGTCCCTCGATCCGATCACGAACTAGTGCCGAACGGACGGCACCTCCGCGTTCAACACACGTACGGCTTGATGACGCCTTCACCTCCTCGATCCAGCGAGCGATGGTGAAGTAGTAGATGAGTTCCAGCAGCACGACGGCGTGGTGATGGTGGTGAGGAACAATCTCTGCAGGGCTTTGCCAAGCACTACGGAGATTATGACGGGAGAACTAGAGGGTTAGGGTTGCCGGCACACGGCTTGGGAAATCTTAATGTGTCCCGTGTGCTAGCCCTGCCCCTCTATTTATATGTTGAGCCTTGGGGTCTAAACTTGGAGTAAAAGCCTCCTCCAGGTCGGTTTTGCCCGCACAAGGTCGGTTTGGCCCGCAGGGAAAGAGTCCAACTCAGATCCCTGCAGTACCGCGCACAAGCTGTAGTACCGCGCACGAGCGGTAGTACCGCTTCACACAAGCGGTAGTACCGCTTATGCGGTAGTACCGCTTCACACAAGCGGTAGTACCGCTTACGCGGTAGTACTGCCTTACCAGCGGTAGTACCGCTTAAGGCAGCAGCAAAACTTCCTTTTGCACTTTCCAATACCTCGTGGGCTTTACCCCTTTGGCTCATATAAAGTGTTGCTGCACCCGAACACTTCGGTAAACATCCGGAACCTCTTCCGGTGAATTCCGGAACCCTTCCGGAGATCAAAACACTATTATAACATATATCAATCTTTACCTCCGGACTCTTCCGGAGATCCTCGTCATGTCCGGGATCTTATCCGGGACTCCGAACAACCTTCGGTCACCAACACAATAACTCAACTATACTAATCGTCACCAAACATTAAGTGTGTAGACCCTGCGGGTTCGAGAACTATGTAGACATGACCGAGACACCTCTTCGATCAATAACCAATAGCGGGACCTGGATGCCCATATTGGCTCCTACATATTCTACGAAGATCTTTATCGGTCGAACCTCTATGTCAAGGATTCAGTTAATCCCGTATGCTGTTCCCTTTGTTCTTCGGTATGTTACTTGCCCGAGATTTGATCGTCGGTATCTTTATACCTAGTTCAATCTCGTTATCGGCAAGTCTCTTTACTCGTTCCGTAATACAAGATCTCGTGGCTAACATTTTAGTCACATTGCTTGCAAGGCTCATTGTGATGTTGTATTACCAAGTGGGCCCTGAGATACCTCTCCGTCACACGGAGTAACAAATCCCAGTCTTGATCCATGCCAACCCAACAGACATCCTCGGAGATACCTGTAGAGCACCTTTATAGTCACCCAGTTACGTTGCGACGTTTGATACACACAAGGTACTCCTCCGATGTCAGGGAGTTGCATGATCTCATGGTCAAAGGAACAAATACTTGACATGCAGAAAACAATAGCAATAAACTGACACGATCATATGCTACGTTCGTAGTTTGGGTCTTGTCCATCACATCATTCTCCTAATGATGTGATCCCGTTATCAAATGACATCTCATGTCAATGGCTAGGAAACCTTAACCATCTTTGATCAACGAGCTAGTCAACTAGAGGCTTACTAGGGACACAGTGTTGTCTATGTACCCACACATGTATTTGAGTTTCCAATCAATACAATTATAGCATGGATAATAAACGATTATCATGAACAAGGAAATATAATAATAACCAATTTATTATTGCCTCTAGGGCATATTTCCGACAGTCTCCCACTTGCACTAGAGTCAATAATCTAGTTCACATCACTATGTGATTTACATTGTAATGAATCGGACACCCATGCAGTTCTGGTGTTGTTCATGTTTAGCCCTTGGAAGAGGTTTAGTCATCGGATCTGCAACATTCAGATCCGTGTGTACTTTGCAAATATTTATGTCGTCCTCCTTGATGTAATCGCGGATGGAATTGAAACGTCGCTTTTTGTGTCTGGTCCTCTTGTGAAATCTTGGTTCCTTGGCTAGAGCAATGGCACCAGTATTATCACAAAACAGAGTCATTGGATTAAGCGCACTAGGCACTACTCCAAGATCTGTCATGAACTCCTTCATCCATACACCTTCCTTCGCCGCCTCCGAGGCAGCGATGTACTCCGCTTCGCATGTAGAATCAGCTACCACGCTTTGCTTGGAACTGCACCAGCTAACCGCACCCCCATTAAGAATAAATACGTATCCGGTTTGTGACTTAGAGTCATCCGGACCAGTGTCAAAGCTTGCATCGACGTAACCCTTTACGACGAGCTCTTGATCACCTCCATAAACGAGAAACATGTCCTTAGTCCTTTTCAGGTACTTCAGGATATTCTTGACCGCCGTCCAGTGTTCCATTCCTGGATCACTTTGAAACCTTCCGACCATACTTATGGCAAGGCTGACATCGGGTCTTGTGCACAGCATTGCATACATGATAGAGCCTATGGCTGAAGCATAGGGGATGACACTCATCTTTTCTCTATCTTCTGCAGTCACTGGGCATTGAGTCTTACTCAACTTCACACCTTGCAATACAGGCAAGAACCCCTTCTTGGACTGATCCATTTTGAAATTCTTCAAAACTTTGTCAAGGTATGTGCTTTGTGAAAGTCCTATTAAGCGTCTTGATCTATCTCTATAGATCTTGATGCCTAATATGAAAGCAGCTTCTCTTAGGTCCTTCATTGAAAAACTCTTGTTCAAATATTCCTTCACGCTTTCCAACATTTCTATGTTATTTCCAATCAGTAATATGTCATCCACATATAATATTAGAAACGCTATAGAGCTCCCACTCACTTTCTTGTAAATACAAGCTTCTCCGTAAACTTGTATAAACTCGAACGCTTTGATCACCTCATCAAAGCGAAGATTCCAACTCCGAGATGCTTGCACCAGTCCATAAATGGATCGCTGGAGTTTGCAAACTTTGTCAGCATTCTCTGGATTGACAAAACCTTCTGGTTGCATCATATACAACTCTTCCTTAAGGAAACCGTTAAGGAACGCTGTTTTGACATCCATCTGCCAAATTTCATAATCGAAAAGGCAGCTATTGCTAACATGATTCTGACGGACTTAAGCATCGCTACGGGTGAGAAGGTCTCATCGTAGTCAACTCCTTGAACTTGTGAAAAACCCTTTGCCACAAGTCGAGCTTTATAGACGGTGACATTACCGTCCGCGTCCGTCTTCCTCTTAAAGATCCATTTGTTCTGAATGGCCTTACGCCCTTCAGGTAATACTTCCAAAGTCTACACTTTGTTTTCATACATGGATCCCATCTCGGATTTCATGGCCTCTAACCACTTCTCGGAATCCGGGCCCATCATCGCTTCTCCATAGCTCGTAGGTTCATCGTTGTCCAACAACATGACTTCCAAGACAGGGTTGCCGTACCACTCAGGAGCAGTACGCGTCCTTGTCGACCTACAAGGTTTGATAGTACCTTGATCCAAAGCTTCATGATCATTATCATTAACTTCCTCTTCAGCTGATGTAGGCTCCACAGAAACAACTTTCTGCGCTGCGCTACTCTCAGGTTGAAGTAAAGGTTCAACAACCTCATCAAGTTCTATCTTCCTCCCACTCAATTCTTTCGAGAGAAACTCTTTCTCAAGAAATGTTCCGTTTTTAGCGACAAACACTTTGCCTTCGGATCTGAGGTAGAAGGTATACCCAATTGTCTCTTTTGGGTATCCTATGAAGACGCATTTCTCCGCTTTGGGTTCCAGCTTTTCAGGCTAAAGCTTTTTGACATAAGCATCACATCCCCAAACTTTAAGAAACGACAGCTTTGGCTTCTTGCCAAACCAAAGTTCATATGGCGTCGTCTCAACGGATTTCGATGGTGCCCTATTTAAAGTGAATGCAGCTGTCTCTAATGCATAACCCCAAAACGATAATGGCAAATCGGCAAGAGACATCATAGATCGCACCATATCCAATAAGGTTCGATTACGACGTTCGGACACACCATTACGCTGTGGTGTTCCAGGCGGTGTTAGTTGTGAAACAATTCCACATTGTCTTAAGTGACTGCCAAACTCATAACTCAGATATTCTCCTCCTCGATCAGATCGTAGGAATTTAATCTTCTTGTTACGATGATTCTCAACTTCACTCTGAAATTGTTTGAACTTTTCAAATGTTTCAGACTTGTGTTTCATTAAGTAAATATACCCATATCTACTTAAGTCATCAGTGAAGGTGAGAAAGTAACGATAACCACCGCGCGCCTCAATGCTCATCGGACCGCACACATCAGTATGTATGATTTCCAACAAGTCACTTGCCCGTTCAATTGTTCCAGAGAACGGTGTTTTAGTCATCTTGCCCATGAGGCATGGCTCACATGTGTCAAGTGATTCAAAATCAAGTGACTCCAAAAGTCCATCAGCATGGAGCTTCCTCATGCGTTTTACGCCAATATGACCTAAACGGCAGTGCCACAAGAAAGTGGTATTATCATTATCAATTCTACATCTTTTGGCATCAATGTTATGAACATGTGTATCATTACTATCGAGATTCAATAAGAATAAACCCCTCACATCGGGTGCATGACCATAAAAGATATTACTCATATAAATAGAACAACCATTATTCTCTGATTTAAATGAGTAACCGTCTCGCAATAAACAAGATCCAGATATAATGTTCATGCTTAACGCAGGCACTAAATAACAATTATTCAGGTTCATCACTAATCCCGATGGTAATCGAAGAGCGAGCGTGCCGACGGTGATCACATCAACCTTGGAACCATTTCCCACGCGCATCGTCACTTCGTCCTTTGCCAGCCTCCGTCTATTCCGCAGTTCCTGTTTTGAGTTGCAAATATGAGCAACCGCACCGGTATCAAATACCCAGGCACTACAACGAGAGTTGGTAAGGTACACATCAATAACATGTATATCATATATACCTTGTTTGTTGTTGGCCGCCTTCTTGTCAACCAAATACTTGGGGCAATTCCGCTTCCAGTGTCCAGTTCCCTTGCAATGAAAGCACACAGTTTCTGGTTTGGGTCCAGCCTTGGGTTTCTTCACGAGAGGAGCAACTGCTTTGCCACTCTTCTTGGAGTTACCCTTCTTACCCTTGCCATTTTTCTTGAAACTAGTGGTTTTATTGACCATCAACACTTGATGCTCCTTCTGAATTTTAGACTCAGCGGCTTACAGCATCGCAAACAGCTCGGCGACTGACTTGTTCATCCCGTGTATGTTATAGTTCAACACGAAGCTCTTGTAGCTAGGTGGCAATGATTGAAGAACTCTGTCAGTGATAGCCTCTGGCGGAAGGGGCATCCCCAATTCAGCCAGACGGGTGGAGTACCCAGAAAATTTGAGTACGTGATCACTGATAGACCCGTTCTCCTCCATCTTGCAAGCATAGAACTTATCGGAGATCTCATATCTCTCGATCCGGGCATTCTTCTGAAAGATAAACTTCAACTCCTGGAACATCTCATATGCTCCATGACGTTCAAAATGTCTTTGAAGTCCCGGTTCTAAGCCATACAATATTGCACATTGAACTATTGAGTAATCTTCAGAATGAGCCTGCCAGGCGTTCACAACGTCTAGAGACTCAACTGGAGCGGGTGGATCACCAAGCGGTGCATCAAGGACATAAGCCTTCTGGGAAGCCGTAAGGATAATCCTTAGATTACGGGCCCAGTCCACAAAGTTACTTCCATCATCTTTCAACTTAGCTTTCTCTAGGAACGCATTTAAAATTCAGGGGTGCTACTGCGCGAGCCATTATCTACAACATAAATATAGCAAAGACAACTTAGACTATTGTTCTAGATAATGAGTTTAGTTAATCATA
Organism: Elymus sibiricus; assembly: GCA_039707655.1. Classification (NCBI taxonomy): domain Eukaryota; kingdom Viridiplantae; phylum Streptophyta; class Magnoliopsida; order Poales; family Poaceae; genus Elymus; species Elymus sibiricus. The sequence goes on from CM077674.1 coordinate 70,432,522, forward strand.
TTACTTAAAAACTCCCACTCAAATTGACATCCCTCCGGTCATTCGAGTGTAACATGATCCAAATCCACCAACTCAAGTCCGATCATCACGTGAGTTGAGGTGGTTTCAATGCTGAACATCTTCATGTTGATCATATCTACTATATGACTCATGTTCGACCTTTCGGTCTCTTGTGTTCCGAGGCCATGTCTGTACATGCTAGGCTCGTCAAGTTTAACCCGAGTGTTCCGCACGTGCAACACTGGCTTGCACCCGTTGTATGTGAACGTAGAGTCTATCACACCCGATCATCACGGCGTGTCTCGAAACGACGAACTTTCGCAACGGTGCACACTCGGGGAGAACACAATTTTATCTTGAAATTTAAGTGAGGGATCACCTTATAATGCTACCATCGTCCTAAGCAAAATAATATGCATAAAAGGATTAACATCACATGCAAATCATAAGTGACATGATATGGCCATGAACTTGTGCTTTTGATCTCCATCTCCAAAGCACCGGCATGATCTCCATCGTCACCGGCATGACACCATGATCTCCATCATCTTGATCTCCATCAACGTGTCGCCATGAGGTTGTCGCGCCGACTGTTGCTTCCACAACTATTGCTAACTCATAGCGATAAAGTAAAGCAAAACGGCGAAAATAATTAAAGACAACTCTATGGCTCCTGCCAGTTGCCGTACTCATCGGCATGCAAGTCGTGATATTCTATACAACACATGATCATCTCATACATCACATATAACTCATCATGTACTTGGCCATATCACATCACAACATACCCTGCAAAAACAAGTTAGACGTCCTCTAATTGTTGGTGCAGGTTTTACGTGGCTGCTACGGGTTTGCAAGAACCGTTCTTACCTACGCAAAACCACAACGTGGTGTAGTGATTGCTTTTTGATCTTCTAAAAGAACCCTCTTCATTGAAATCGATTCAACTAAAGTGAGAGAGACAGACACCCGCTAGCCATCTTTATGCAACGAAGTTACATGTCAGTTGAAGGAACCTGTCTCGCGTAAGCGTACGCGTAATGTCGGTCCGGGCCGCTTCATCTCACAATAGCGCCGAATCAAGTATCAACTAGTAACGGCAAGCAATATGTATACACCCACGCCCACAAATCGTTTGTGTTCTACTCGAGATCTCATCTACGCATAGACCTAGCTCTGATACCACTGTTGGGGAACGTTGCATGGGAAACAAAAATTTTCCTACGCACACACAAGATCTATCCATGGTGATGAGCATCTACGAGAGGGAGAGTGAATCTACATACCCTTGTAGATCGCTAAGCGGAAGCGTTAAGAAACGCGGTTGATGTAGTCGAACGTCTCCGCGATCCAAATCGCAAGTCATCCCTCGATCCGATCACGAACTAGTGCCGAACGGACAGCACCTCCGCGTTCAACACACGTACGGCTTGATGACGCCTACACCTCCTCGATCCAGCGAGTGATGGTGAAGTAGTAGATGAGTTCCAGCAGCACGACGGCGTGGTGATGGTGGTGAGGAACAATCTCTGCAGGGCTTCGCCAAGCACTACGGAGATTATGACGGGACAACTAGAGGGTTAGGGTTGCCGGCACACGGCTTGGGAAATCTTAATGTGTCCCGTGTGCTAGCCCTGCCCCTCTATTTATATGTTGAGCCTTGGGGTCTAAACTTGGAGTAAAAGCCTCCTCCAGGTCGGTTTGGCCCGCAGGGAAAGAGTCCAACTCGGATCCCTGCAGTACCGCACACAAGCGGTAGTACCGCTCACGAGCGGTAGTACCGCTTCACACAAGCGGTAGTACCGCTTACGCGGTAGTACTGCCTTACCCGCGGTAGTACCGATTAAGGCAGCAGCAAAACTTCCTTTTGCACTTTCCAATACCTCGTGGGCTTTACCCCTTTGGCTCATATAAAGTGTTGCTGCACCCGAACACTTCGGTAAACATCCGGAACCTCTTCCGGTGAATTCTGGAACCCTTCCGGAGATCAAAACACTATTATCACATATATCAATCTTTACCTCCGGACTCTTCCGGAGATCCTCGTCATGTCCGGGATCTTATCCGGGACTCCGAACAACCTTCGTTCACCAACACAATAACTCAACTATACTAATCGTCACCAAACGTTAAGTGTGTAGACCCTGCGGGTTCGAGAACTATGTAGACATGACCGAGACACCTCTTCGATCAATAACCAATAGCGGGACCTGGATGCCCATATTGGCTCCTACATATTCTACGAAGATCTTTATCGGTCGAACCTCTATGTCAAGGATTCAGTTAATCCCGTATGTTGTTCCCTTTGTTCTTTGGTATGTTACTTGCCCGAGATTCGATCGTCGGTATCTTTATACCTAGTTCAATCTCGTTACCGGCAAGTCTCTTTACTCGTTCCGTAATACAAGATCTCGTGGCTAACATTTTAGTCACATTGCTTGCAAGGCTCATTGTGATGTTGTATTACCGAGTGGGCCCTGAGATACCTCTCCGTCACACGGAGTAACAAATCCCAGTCTTGATCCATGCCAACCCAACAGACATCCTCGGAGATACCTGTAGAGCACCTTTATAGTCACCCAGTTATGTTGCGATGTTTGATACACACAAGGTACTCCTCCGATGTCAGGGAGTTGCATGATCTCATGGTCAAAGGAACAGATACTTGACATGCAGAAAACAATAGCAATAAACTGACACGATCATATGCTACGTTCGTAGTTTGGGTCTTGTCCATCACATCATTCTCCTAATGATGTGATCCCGTTATCAAATGACATCTCATGTCAATGGCTAGGAAACCTTAACCATCTTTGATCAACGAGCTAGTCAACTAGAGGCTTACTAGGGACACAGTGTTGTCTATGTACCCACACATGTATTTGAGTTTCCAATCAATACAATTATAGCATGGATAATAAACGATTATCATGAACAAGGAAATATAATAATAACCAAATTATTATTGCCTCTAGGGCATATTTCCAACAGAAACACCTGATGAACAATGTTTTGATAGGGAGACAGCTAGAGCCATTCTTGCTTGGAATGATAGATATGAAGTTATAAAATTGATTGCTGATATGAAAGAAAAATCTATGAGGGAGAAAATGAAGTATGATCCTAAGTTTGCTACTTCTCCCATATTTGTTACTGATGAGGATTACGAATTCTCTGTTGATCCTGAGTTGATTAAGTTGGTTGAATCTGATCCTTTCCATGGATATGAAACTGAAACCGTTGTGGCACATCTCACTAAATTAAATGATATAGCCACCCTAGTTATCATGAGGAAAAAATTCGCCACTACTATATTCTTAAGTTGTTTCCTTTCTCATTAAAGGGTGATGCTAAAGATTGGTATAATACTCTTGCTCCTGGATGTGTGCGTAGCCCCCAGGATATGATTTATTACTTCTCTAAAAAATATTTCCCTGCTCATAAAAAACAAGCTACTTTACAGGAAATATTTAATTTTGAGCAAATTAAAGAAGAGAGTCTCCCACAAGATTGCGGGAGGCTTCTCCAATTACTTTATGCTTTGCCTGATCATCCTCTTAAGAAGAATGAAATACTTGATATCTTCTATAATGGACTAACCGATGCTTCTAGGGACTACCTAGATAGTTGTACGAGTTGTGTTTTCAGGGAACGGACTATTGAACAAGCTGAGGAATTATTGAATAATATATTGAAGAATGATAATGATTGGACACTTCCTGAACCACCGCCTAAACCCACTCCGAAGAAGAGGGGTATCCTATATCTCAGTCCTGAAGATGTGCAAGAAGCAAAGAAATGCCAGAAAGAAAAAGGTATTAAAGCTGAGGATGTTAAGAATTTACCACCTATTGAAGAAATACATGGTCTTGACACACCGTCACAGGTAGTAGAGGTAAATTCTCTTATAAAATTCGATGAAGGTGATATTCCTTATAACAAACCTCCTAGTCAATGCTTGTATGAATTTGACAATTATATTATTAAGCAAGATCACTTCAATGCAAATGTGATGAAACAATTGAAATGAAATTCCTATATGATTGATCGCTTGAGTGACTTGTTATTTAGAATTGCTAATGATGTTAAAGGTGTGAGTAAACATGCATCTATGGTTCAAACTCAATTAGAACAAGTTGCTAAATCTCAAAGTGAATTGATCAATGAAATGAATAACAATATGAATGATCATGCTGTTAGGGAAATGACTAGAGGTGGTAGAATGACTCAGGAGCCACTTTATCCTGTAGGTCACCCAAAAAGAATTGAACAAGACTCTCAAAGAATTAATGATAATGCACCTAGTCCATCTAAAAAGAAAAAGAAGAAGAAAAATGATAGGACTTTGCATACTTCTAGTGAACCCGAGGTAGAGAAACCCTTGGAGGATAGTAATGATGTTTCTATTTCTGATGCTGAAACACAATCTGGTAATGAACAACCACTCGATGATAATAATAATGATGATGCTCATGTGGATACTCAACCAGTTATGATAAAGAACCTGATAATGATGTTGAAATTGAACCTGTTGTTGATCTTGATAACCCACCTTCTGAAAATAAACGTTATGATAAAAGAGATTTCGTAGCCAGAAAACATGGTAAAGAAAGAGAACCAAGGGTTCAAAAACCCATGCCCTTTCCTCCTAAACCATCTAAGAAAAAAGATGAGGAAGAATTTGAACGCTTTGCTGAAATGCTTAGGCCAGTCTTTTTGCGTACTCGTTTGACTCATATTATAAAGATGCCTCCCTATGCTAAATATATGAAAGACATTGTCACAAATAAAAGAAAGATACCTGAAGCTGAAATTTCCACCATGCTTGCAAATTATTCTTTTAAGGATGGAGTGCCTAAGAAACTAGGAGATCCAGGAATACCAACTATACCATGCTCCATTAAAAGAAATTACGTCAAAGCTGCTTTGTGTGATTTAGGAGCCGGTGTTCGTGTTATGCTTTTCTCTTTATATAAAAGACTTGATTTGAATAAACTCACTCCCACTGAAATATCATTGCAAATGGCTGATAAATCAACTGCCATACCTATCAGTGTTTGTGAGGATGTGCCCGTTGTAGTTGCAAATGTCACTATTCTAACAGATTTTGTTATACTTGATATGCCTGAGGATGACAACATGGCAATTATCCTTGGTAGACCCTTCTTGAATACTGCAGGGGCTGTTATTGATTGCAACAAAAACAATGTCACTTTTCTTATCAATGGTAATGAACATACGGTGCACTTTCCGAAGAAACAATTTCAAGTAAAATGGTATTCATATTATTGAAAAGACTCCGACAATTACTATTGGAAGTTTCCAAATTCCTCTTCCCACTGTTAAAAAGAAGTATGAAACTCTTATTGTTGGGGAGATGCATATCCCCGTTGAGGTAACCTAGTGTTATACGAAAATTCTTCGGTTTCATGTCACTCGGAAATGGTTTGTTAATAAGACCTGATCAACCTTATTAATGGATTCTTTTTGAGAGGCATGTGGTCGATGAATTTAGTAAGCACAACCTTCTGTACCCACCTTTTATTTTATGTTATTTTTAGTTAAATGAAATAAAATGGCATGATTATCCTGTTTTCTGATTTATCCGTGCAATAAAAAGTGCCCAGAAATAAAAGTGCTCAGAATGATTTGAAATTTTCACATGAATTTTTATTGAATATTTAAGAATTTTTGGCATAAAAATCATACCAGGGGGGTGCCCCAAGTGCCCACGAGGCACCAGGGCGCGCCACCCCCCTGGCGCGCCCTGGTACCTCGTGGGCCCCACAGGGACCCCCTCACTTATCCCTTTAGCTCACTTCGTCTCTTACCTCTAGCAAATATTCCTGGTAGCTCTCTCTCTCGTGTTCTTGCTCACAAAACTGAAATTTTCGATCTCTTTGCTCGGAGCTCTGTTTCCAAAACTGTTTTGGGAGATTGCTCCTTGGTATGTGACTCCTCCATTGCTCCAATTAGTTTTTGCTTTAGTGGTTTATATTTTGCATAATCAGCTGCTCTTGGTGCTACAGAAAATGAGCTTGCATGATGAATTTTTGAGTTCCAAGTAATTTGAATGCTTGATATAGCCTCTAGACATCCATATGAGTAGTTGCTATCAATCTTATGAAGTTTTATTGATATCATTTTGTGGCCCAAAATTTTTCAGAAATTTGTTCATAGGAAAATGAACCTCTTCTAGAGGAGCTCTTCGAGGAGGAGGTCCACTGAGGCATCATCTAGCGAAGACCCCACAGTCCAATCTTACGTTGAACCAAGGGCAAGTTCGGTGCGAGGTGCCGAATGAAAATCATGTAGATGGCCGTGCAACGAGTTCATGCTAGGTGTGGGCATCAAAGAAGAATTTGACCAATATATTCACAATGCCGATCTCTCCGCCTCCATCGCAGATAAGCCACCACAACACTATTACCTCACTCATTCATTTACTCAACACTTTGAGTATCATCTGCACACTTCTAGAGTTTTATTTCGCCTCTATGACAGATCCTATAGAATGTCTCTAGAAGAATTCTGTGATGCATGCAAAATTCCATATTGGGGCTCGTTAGATGAACCTCAAACATCTGATTATGAGCTATTTCTTAATAGCCTTTGCAATGGTGAGGATAGGGGAGTTACGCGGGCTAGAATAAGTAGCATCCATTTTCCTGCTATTCGGTATTTTGCACTCTTTAATGGTAAATGCATTGTTGGTAAGCAAGACTGCAGTACGTGTGCCCCTGATCTTAGTCTTATTCATACAGTTGTAACTGGTAGCAAGTATTATAATCTTGGGGCTATTGTCGCACGTAGGCTGCAGCGTAACGCGGGTAATGGTGATTTGTATGGAGGAGTTTTTGCCTCCCGCGTAGCTGCAAGGTTAAGGGTCTCGCCCAAGTCCAATGATCCCCTCTTGCCTTACAAATATTTAAACTTCGAAGCAATGCGAGAACACAAGTTTTTGAAACGCAATGCACAGGGATATGAATATAACCTAGTTTTTAATAAGACTCGATCTGTGTATGTTGTTTTGCCTGCTCCTGCTCTATTTGATTTTCAGAGCAGACAGAGACACTATCTATTAGAGAGTGAGGTGCGCTAGTACAAGGCGGCGGTCGAGGCTACTCGTCTGGCTGAGGAGGCGGCTCAGAACGCCTCTACGTGCTACCATTTCGATTATTATCCAGGACATGGCCGTAGACCAAGCTAGGCAAAAACCTAAGCTTGGGGGAGTACGTATTTCTCACCGACATTACATTCATGTTCACACATGTCATTCCAGTTGTCGGTGTTCATACTTTTTCATTGTATAATCCATGCTAGTTTTATTTTCTCGCTTTCTTCGTGTGTATTTGAAAAACTTTGAGAAAATCCAAAAACATTTCTCGTTTCTTTTCGGTTTTTCTTTCTAGCTTAGTTAGTGGTAGAATTAAAAGAAAACCCAAAAATATTTCCCATTTGTTCTTTTGCTTGTTGGGAGCTCTCCCATGTAAATAGTTTTCTTTTCTCGTTTTTCATTTTCTTCTTTTTGCTTTCTTCAAAAAAACTAAAAACTCCAAAAATATTCCAGTGTGTTTCTCTGAAATTCTTTCTTTTGTTGAGTCATTGTAAGGAGAAGACCACGATGAAAATGTTGAGTGGCTCTCATATGCGTTATTGTTGATCTAACAAAGAGCCCATTTTACCTTGTCTTCTCCTCTGAATAAAATGCTTGCAGATTCCAGCTTAGTCCACGGCACTCTTGCACAATTTTTATTTTCATATCATTCAGTCGTGCAAGTGAAAGGCAATAATGACGATGATTTGATGAAGTGACTGTGGCAAGGAAAAGCGGGTATGAACTCAACTTGTTCTTTGTTTTTGTAAATATGTTTAACTCAGTACCCATGATTCAGCATGTTATGATTAAACATGTTTATGATGACAATTAGAGATTATAGTTGCTCATGCCATGCTTAAGTAGCTAGGAGTGGATAATGATTTATCTTGAGTGTTAACATGCATTAAAATGATTGTGATGTAGTATGATGGTATGGTATCCTCCTCTGAATGATTCAAGTGGCTTGACTTGGCACATGGTCACGCATGTAGTTGATTCAAAACCAACATAGCCTTCACGATATTTATGTTCATGGTGTTTATATCCTACTCATGCTAGTGTTCACAGTTGATTATTCATAATGCATGGTTATGACCATTTTCGCTCTCTAGCTGGTCGCTTCTCAACCTAATTGCTAGCCTTCGCCTGTACTAAGCGGGAATACTGCTTGTGCATCAAAATCCTTAAACCAAAGTTATTCCAAATGAGTCCACTATATCTACCTATATGCGGTATTACTCTACCGTTATAAGTAAATTTGCATGTGCCACCTCTAAATATTCAAATGAACATCTGTTTTGTGTGCCCGTACCGCTCATGGAGCGACAGGAGGCGGTCAGTATCTTCCATGCTAAGCGGGTTATTCTCATGACTAGTGTTTACTCACTTGTCCTTGCACGAGAGGGGCTGGTAATCGGGATGCCCAGTCCCATCATCAAAAATGCAAAATAATAAACGAAACTCCCCCGGAAAGTTGTTGGTATGGAGGGCACCCGAGGATTCGGCTAGCCATGGCTTGTGATTGTTGGTAGAGGGGGAGTAAACTTTACTTTACCGCTTGGGAACTGCCGCTAATGTGTTTAGCATGGAAGATATTGAAAACTCTCGGTCGTGACGTTGATAGGAAAGGCACACCTCCCAAAATTTTATTTACCTCTAATTTAAGCTTCAAGCTCTAGCACCTCTGCAAATCCATGCTTCCCTCTGCGAAGGGCCTATCTATTTACTTTTATGTTATTTTACTTTTATTGTTGAGTCATCACCTTCTCAAATAAGCACCAGTCCTGAGAGCACTACTGTCATTCTCATGCATTGTAAATAGTTAATGTTGTGTGCATCATGGCTGGATCTTTGATACCATGAATTACAATGTTTAGTCGCTGCTTGAACATTGGAGGTGCACTGCATTTATGTTTTGCGGTCTCAGAAAGGGCTAGCGAGATACCATGTTGTCATATTATATCATGATTGTTTTGACAAAGTGTTGTCATTTGAGATATCTTATTATTGCTCGCTAGTTGATTATGCCATATGATATGAGTGAATATAATTTATAAGAGTTATCATTTGCATGGTTAGTTATAATCTTTGCTGAAAACTTGGTTACTATTTAAGCATATATATAGATACAAGAACAAAAGAGTTTGTAAAAGTTTTTCTTTATCACTTTCAGTTTGTCAACTAAATTGCTTGAGGACAAGCAATGAGTTAAGCTTGGGGGAGTTGATACGTCTCCGTCGTATCTACTTTTCCACACACTTTTGCTCTTGTTTTGGCCCCTAATTTGCAGGATTTGAATGGAACTAACCCGGACTGACGCTGTTTTCAGCAGAATTGCCATGGTGTTGTTTTTGTGCAGAAAATCAAAGTTCTTGGAATTGGATGAAAATTTTTGGAGATTTTTTATGAAATATATAAAAAATATTGGCATCAAGAACTACTGGAGGGGGGCCACCCAATGCCCATGAGGCACCAGGGCACGCCACCCCCCCAGGCGTGCCCTGGTACCTCGTGGGGCCCAATTGGCTCCGTCTGACCTAATTCCAACGCTATAAATTCAGTTTTCCAGAGAAAAAATAGGAGAGGAAGTTTTATTGCATTTCACCATACGGAGCCACCGCCACCTCCTGTTCTTCATCGGGAGGCCAGATCTGGGGTCCGTTTAGGGCTCCGCAGAAGGGGATCTTCCGGCATCGTCATCATCAACCATCCTTCATCACCAATTTCATGATGCTCACCGCCGGGAGTGAGTAATTCCTTCATAGGCTTGCTGGACGGTGATGAGTTGGATGAGATTTATCATGTAATCGAGTTAGTTTTGTTAGGGCTTGATCCCTAGTATCCACTATGTTCTGAGATTGATGTTGCTATGACTTTGCTATGCTTAATGCTTGTCACTAGGGCCCGAGTGCCATGATTTCAGATCTGAACCCTTTATGTTTTCATCAATATATTTGTGTTCTTGATCCAATCTTGCAAGTTATACGCACCTGCTATGTGTTATGATCCGCATACCCCAAGGTGACAATAATTGGGATTCTTTCCGGTGATTGCCATAGTTTGAGGAGTTCATGTATTCACTAAGTGTTAATGCTTTGTTCTGGTTCTCTATTAAAAGGAGGCCTTAATATCCCTTAGTTTCCTTATGGACCCCGCTGCCACGGGAGGGTAGGACAAAAGATGTCATGCAAGTTTTTATCGCAAGCACGTATGACTATATACGGAATACATGCCTACATTACACTGATGAATTGGAGCTAGTTCTGTGTCGCCCTAGGTTATGACTGTTACATGATGAATGTTATCCTATGAATATCACCGATCCAATGCCTACGAGCTTTTCACATATTGATTCTTGCTAAGTTACTATTGTTACTACTACTATCACAATTGCTACTACTACTGCTGTTACCGTTGCTGCTACTGTTACTATCATTGTTACTGCTATCAAACTATCATACTACTGTGCTACTGATCACTCTGCTGCAGATATTTAGTCCCAGGTGTGGTTGAATTGACAACTCAACTGCTAATACTTGCAAATACTATTTGGCTCCCCTTGTGTCGAATCTATAAATTTGGGTTGAATACTCTACCCTCGAAAACTGTTGCGATCCCCTATACTTGTGGGTTATCAATAAGCCATGGTGAAGTTAGATTACAGTAGGTATAAGGCAAAAATAAAATATGAATGGGTTTGCAACAGTACCTAAAGTAGTGATTTATTTTGTTATACTAACGGATCTCACGAAGGTTTTGTTGAGTTTTGTGTGATTGAAGTTTTCCAGTTTTGGGTGAGATCACGATGGATGAAGGAATAAGGAGTAGTAAGAGCCTAAGGTTGGGGATGCCCGAGGCACCCCAAGGTAATATTCAAAGAAGACTCAAGCGTCTAAGCTTGGGGATGCCTCGGAAGGCATCCCCTCTTTCTTCTACCAACCATCGGTAATTTTACTTGGAGCTATATTTTTATTCGTCACATGATATGTGTTTTGCTTGGAGCGTCTTGTATTATATGAGTCTTTGCTTTGTTTGCTTTTTAGTTTGTCACAATCATCTTTGCTGAACATACCTATCTTGAGAGAGCCACATGTTTATCATCATTTGTTAGAATACTCTATGTGCTTCACTTAAATTTTTTGAGCTAGGCAGTTGCTCTAGTGTTCACTTAAATCTTTTGGAGCACGGTGGTGGCTATATTTTGAAGAAATAAACTCTCATGCTTCACTTATATTATTTTGAGAGTTGATTAAAATTTTGAAGAAATGAATTCTCATGCTTCACTTATATTATTTTGAGAATTGACAAGATTAATATTTTGAAGAAATGAATTCTCATGCTTCACTTATATTATTTTGAGAATTGATAAGATTGAAATTTTGAAGAAATATTTGCACTCTCATGCTTCACTTAAATCTTTTTGAGAAATGATGATAGTAATGGTAATTTGCACAAGATATGAATTTGGTCCCAAAGTGATGAATATTCAAGAGGGATATAATAAAAACTTTCATATAGATCATTGGATATGATAAGTGTGATTCCTTGCAATAGTTTTGCGATATTGAAATGATAATATGTGAGTCATGTTAGTGAGTAATTGTGATTTAGTAAGAATATTAGTGTTAAGGTTTGTGATTCCCTATGCATGCACATCAAGTCAATAGTTATGCAAAGAAATTATATCCTACTTATGGTGCATTATTCGGTGTTAGTTATGTTCTATGCATGTTTATGACCGTTTTCATTTTTTGGTTGGTTGCTTCTCAATCTATTTGCTAGCCTTCATTTGTACTAAGCGGAAATACTGCTTGTGCATCCAAAATCCTTAAACCCAAGTTGTGCCAAATGAGTCCACTATATCTACCTATATGCGGTATTTCAATGCCGTTCCAAGTAAATTTGCGTGTGCCAACTCTAATTTTCAAAATAATTTTTCCGTTTTGTGTGCCCGTACCGCTCATGAAGCGGCAGGGGGTGCCCAATATTTTCCATGCTAGGTATGTTATTCTCACGATGAGTGTTTATTCACTTGTCATCGCACGAGAGAATGGTTGGGAATAGGGATGCCCAGTCCCACAATGAAATCAAAATTAATAACAACAAAAATCCTTGGAAAGTATTGGTATGGAGGGCACCCGTGGATACGGCTAGCCATGGATTGTGAAAGAATGGTGGAAAGGAAATAAACTTTACTTTCTGCTTGGGAACCACCTATGATGTGTCTAGCATGGAAAATATTGGGAATTCTCGGTCATTTTCGTTGACAGGAAAAGCATGCCTCTCAAAAAAAAATTATCTCTTTAATTTCAGCTTTGAGCTCTAGCACATTTGACAAATCTCTGCTTCCCTCTGCGAAGGGCCTATCTATTTACTTTTATGCAATTTTTATTTTACTTGAGTCTCCATCTTCTCTTACAAAAGCACCAACTAGAGAGCACTATATTGTCATACTTGTGCATTGGATGTAGCTAATATTTGAGTGTGTTTCATGAATGGATCAATGATTGAGCATAATGGGCTAGGGATAACTTTCTTTAGCGTTGATATTTTGAAAGACATGGTTGCTTGTTAGCAAGCTTGAGTATTTATATCTTCATGTTATATGTAGACTATTGCTCTGAATCATTCAAGTACAATGTCCATGCTATAAAAGAAAAGAATATGTGATGAATATGATAGGCAGCATTCCACATCAAAAATTCTATTTTTATCATTTACCTACTCGAGGACGAGTAAGAATTAAGCTTGGGGATGCTGATACGTCTCCAACGTATCTATAATTTTTTATTGTTCCATGCTGTTATATTATCAATCTTGGATGTTTTTATATTTATTTACAACAATTATATATCATTTTTGGGGACTAACCTATTAACTTAGTGCCCAGTGCCAGTTGCTGTTTTCTGCCCTGTTTTTGTTTTACAGAAAATCAATACCAAACGATGTCCAAATGCCACGAAACTTTTTGGAGATTTTTTATTGGACAAGATAAACACTAGAAGCTTTAGGAGGAGGCCAGAAGCCCCACGGGGTGCCCACGAGGCACCAGGGCGCGCCTGGGGGGGCCAGGCGCGCCCTGGTACCTCGTGGGGCCCACAGAGCTCCGTTTGACCTAATTCCTCCACTATAAATTCAGAAAAATCAGAAACCTTCAGGGGAGTCCACAAAATACTTTTTCCGCCGCCGCAAGCTTCTGTTCTTGAGAGATCCCATCTGGAGGCCTTCTCTGGTACTCTGCCGGAGGGGGAATCGATCACGGAGGGGCTCTACATCAACCTTGCTGCCCTTCCGATGATGCGAGAGTAGTTTACCACAGACCTTTGGGTCCATAGTTAGTAGCTAGATGGCTTCTTCTCTCTTTTTGATCTTCAATACAATGTTCTCCTCGATGTTCTTGGAGTTCTATTCGATGTAATCACTTTTTGCGGTGTGTTTGTTGGGATCCGATGAATTGTGAGTTTATGATCAGATTATCCATGAATATATTTGAGTCTTTGCTGCACTCGTTTATGCATGATTATTATAGCCTCGTATTTCTTCTCCGATCTATTGATTTGGTTTGGCCAACTAGATTGATTTATCTTGCCATGGGAAGAGGTGCTTTGTAATGGGTTCGATCTTGCGGTGCTCAATCCCAGTGACAGAAAGGGACATGACACGTATGTATCGTTTCTATTAAGGGTAAAAAGATGGGGTTTATTCATACGTGAGTTTATCTTGTCTACATCATGTCATCGTTCTTAAGGCATTACTCCGTTCTTTATGGACTTAATACACTAGATGCATGCTGGATAGCGGTCGATGTGTGGAGTAATAGTAGTAGATGCAGGCAGGAGTCGGTCTACTTATCTTGGACGTGATGCCTATATACGTGATCATTGCCTTGGATATCGTCATGATTATTTGCTTTTCTATCAATTGCCCAACAGTAATTTGTCTACCCACCGTATGCTATTTTCTTGAGAGAAGCCTCTAGTGAAAACTATGGCCCCCGGGTCTATCTAAATGTTATTACTAAAACCCTAAAAATATTGCTGCCATTTTCTTTTATATATTTTATTTTGTATTTTTATTTCAATCTATCTATCTATCACATACAATTTAATCTTGCAATTTACCACCGAGGGATTGACAACCCCCCGTTTGCGTTGGGTGCAAGGATTTGTTGTTTGTGTGCAGGTGCCGCTAACGAGGTGTTGTGTGAATCTCCTACTGGTTCAATAACCTTGGTTTCAATACTAAGGGAAATACTTATCTCTACTGTGCTGCATCATCCATTCCTCTTCGGGGAAATACCAACACAAGCTACAAGTAGCACGTAGCAATGCTGATTCAAATGATGAAACATCCAATGCTGTCATCGAGAATGTGGCAACCACTACGAATGATATTTCTAACCCCTCTTCCTAGCAATTTGTTGCTATCTCTGATGAAAATTGCAGGCTAAAGAACTTGCTTGAGACAGGAATGCTAAAGAGCCTCAAAGGGTATCAAACTCTCTGTGATGTGCTCAAGAAGTCAATACTGCACAAAAATCCCCAAAAGGAAGGACTGGGTTTCGAAAGGAAACTCAACGTTGATGGAACCTACTGGACTCCCGAGCAATATCCTCGAACAAGTTGGGTTCTTGCCAAAAGCAAAACTCTCGAACCTGCACTTCTGTCAAGATATGACACTCCCATTTCTGTTGTTTCTGACGAGTCTAATGACTCAAACTACAAATTCTTCAAACAACAGAATGGTAAGGTTTTCGCTCGGTATGTTGGGACTAACTGCAGGTCTAGTTCACCCAAGAAGCAAATCTGGGTGAAGAAGTGCATCATTGAAAATTTATCTGTCACTGGTAACCTGAATATGCGGAGTAATTCTCTTTGAGGAAATGATAATCACTCGCAGATTGGCGCTGCAACTTCCCCGAATGGATATCGGTCAAACATTCGACAAAAGGAGTACATGCGTATCTCCTCGAATCATTATGCTCATGTCTCTGGGAAGAATTTCAATGCATATTCATATGATTACTCTCGAAATGCACAGGTGAACTACAGAAATCAACGAAGCAATGTCCCTGCTCAGTCAAGACAAATGAGGTCTGCGCTGCCCACACAAGTGTGGGTTGTGAGAAAGAACTAACTCGTCTTGTGGGAACTCTCTCTCAGGGATTCTATTCGTTTATCCTTAGCCCTGAGATCTATCTTGTTGGTGCTGGTTCTTTGTGTTTATTTGTTCTCAGTTTGTTGTTTGTCTTCGAGTTGCCGTGTTTGTGTTTCGTCCGATGAACAACTCACTCATAGCTCCTTGTTTGGTGTTTCCTCTCTTCTGGCTGAGTGTTTTGTTTCGGACCCTTTTATCCTTCTATTCTTTCTCATCCAAATCTATATTGTCCGTCGTAAGCATGCAATTTGATCTGAAGAAAATTTCTCTCTGACGTCCTTGGTCGCGAAAGAAATCAACTTCAAATTTTTATCCATTTTTGGCGTTTAGCCCTCCTTCAAAACTTTCGAACTCCCGCTCTCCTCCCGAGTTTCTCGCAGAGAACGGTTGCCACGTGCCCACGATCTCCACAATCGCGATCGTGTCCGTCGAATGCGGAACATCCCGCAAATATGGGCCGTAGATATCGGAGAGGAGGTTCAGTTCTCCAGCTATAAATATCCCTCACCGCATCTTCTTCATCAGTTCATCAAACCCTCATTCCACCTCCACCCGAGCCCGAGCTCGAAGCAACTCCGGCGAGAAGCTCCGCCGTGCTACTCCAGTGAAATCTCGTAGCAGCTGATCACGCTGGTGCGGTAATCTTCCTCCCACATTACCGTAGTTGATTTAAGTTGCCAAGTTAGGGCGCTTGGATTCGGAACTGCTCCTTTCCATATCTCTGTTCTTAGGGCAGTTCTTACCGATGCTATTTTCATTGGTTTATTTCACCGCGGTAGATCTTTAGGACTCACTAGGATTTGACTTGTAAAGTTTGTAGATCTTCCTCGTACTTGTTTTCCTCGACCTAGGATTCCTGTGTATTTATTCGAAAGATTAGATGGCTTTCAACCTGCCTAGAATTTTCTGTGGCTAGCTTGTAAAATCTATCGAGGATATCTTTTTGAATTACCATGAGTTTCTTCTTGGACTCCCTCAAAATCATTTTCGTTCAAAATCTTTCTATGCATGCTTATGACCCTTCCCCTTTCCCTCATATCTATTCTATTTCACAGGTTGGTCATGGCATGGATTTCAGAAGAGTATTCAGATTCTGAAGAAGAATTGCCTCAGGTTCCATCAAGGTCTGAACGAATGAGAATGACTGGAGGAGGAAAGTCTTCGAAACCACCCAAGGCTCCGAAGAAGAAACATGAGACTGAATCCGAAGAAGATGATGAGGAGATTCCCTCTGCTCACAGTCAGCCCGAGGATGAATTGGTCACCGACGCCCTAACCATCTTTTCTGATGGAAATCCTAAGAAGGGCGGTCGTGGCAGAGAAAAGAACACCACTGCTGAAATGTCTGATCCGGATAGTTACAGAACTCCACCAGGGATTAAATCAATGACAGATCGCAACAACAAGCTTCAAAGAATTCGCTGCCACTGGGCAGGCAAATGGTTCAGATACGAAAATGTTCGCAAGAAGTACCAGATTTTGTTCGCTTTCACACCACCGTGGAATGACTGCATTGCTGAAAACTGCATTGGCCCCGATGATAAAAAAGTCAGACCACCACAGCCTTCAAATGCTCACCCCGACTCCCTCAAAACCATCACAGATTTCCCCGAGGAAGTGGCTAAGAGGGCGAAGGCCGAAGCCAAGCGTGATGCTAGGAAAGTGAAGAAAAACCAAGTTGAAGCAAAAAACGTCGCGCTGACCCAGCAAGACGTACAGAAGAAGAAGGATCGTGCATCTGCTTCCAAGGAAAGCAAGTCTAGGAAATTAGTTTCCCCTCGGGCACCCCGAAAGAAAACTGTCGCCAAGAGAATCAAGAAGGCACTTCCTGACTCGTCTGATGAGTCATCCAGCAAAGATATCCCTGATGAAATTCCACAGTATGATCAACTTGCCATTCTTAACAAACCATCCAAGAGCCCCTCTCCAGTGAAAGTTTTACCCTCTCCAAGGAGATCACCAAGGCATGCACCCATTCCCTTCACTGACAAACCTTCGGGTTCTGCAGCCCTGAGAACTTTGACAAACACTGCGGCGAAGAGAAAGCTGCAGTCTGAAAAAAAGCTGATGTATCCGCCAAGAAGGCCAGGCCCACTGTTCCTGCTTCCATAGAGGAACAGAAGTATGATTTCAAGTTCATGATCGATGTGATTGACAGTGCTGCATATGATGCAAAATCTGATGATGTGAGCGGTCTGGGACTGCCTGATGATGTTACTGAATTGGTAACGAAGCATTTCATCGAGCTGAGGAAAATCTCCAAGAAGCTAAATAAAGCTGTCGAGAAAATGAGGAAAATCTCCAAGACAAGCAAGCTGTCGAGAAAATGAGGAATGAGGCCAGAACTGTATCCAAAAGAAAAGATCTGAACAAAGAAATAGTTGAACTCACCAAGGCCCTCGGTGTCATGCGTAATGAGAAAATTGATTGGCACTCACGTTTGCACATGGAGGTATCTCAGTTGTGTGACAGGAGAAACGAGGAGATTGACCGCAAGGCAGATCTTGCTCGAAGAAGGATTCAAGAAGAAAAACGTCAGAAGGCTAGGGCGAGAATCAGCAAACCGAAAGAAAACAAAGACCACCGCCTTCAGACTGTCGCTGCTGAGCCTATTCCACTGAACTCCCATGCACCCTTGCAGCAGGTTCCACCATCTCCACCTCACGAAGATGAACCTATGCAGCAAGCTGGCACTAAGGAGGTTATTATTCCAGCTCCAGTAGCCCAAGAGCAACTTGAAGTTGTTGATATATTCCTAGAAAAGACTGATGAAGAAAATGCACCTCCTAAGCAGCAATCCCCAGTTGATGAGGTTGATGAAGAAATTGAAGTTGAGAAGGCAGATCCATCGCCGCTGAGAACATTGCAAGCAGAGCCCTCTGAACCAAATAAGGAGGAGAATGACAAGATTGAGGGGGAGCTAAATGCTTCCCGAGAGAAAACAACCCCGGTCACATCATCTGGTACCCCTACTCAGATGGATGTTGATTCTACTCCTCTTACCAGTGCACCAAAGATGGTAGAGGAAGAAAAGAAATCTGATGAGCCGATGACTCGAGAAGTAATTGTACCACCAGTTGTGACTCAAGCGTCTGAGAAAGAGGTCATTGTGCCTCCAGCCGAAGAAAGTGCAAAGAAAGAAAAGGCCCTTGTGCCCGAAGGCCAGAAAGCTGCTGAAGGAGTTCCAGCGAGCAAAAACGGTAGTCAGTCAAGCTCTTCGAAGCAATCTGCACAAGAAAAATCAAGGATGCCACGTGATCCTCTCAAGCCTATTGAGGAAGGAGTGCCTGCACCTGATGACATTCGGACCCGATTTATGGCCGATGAAGAACCACTGAGAAACCCATTGGAAACCTATCCTTTGTTTCCTGTCGATGATGGCCAGAATGGTCCAGCTTTCAACAAGAAGTTTCATCATTCGAAACTTGCATTCTTTGGGACCAGCCCATATGATGGAGAAAGAACTTCCTTGTCACCAAGATTATGGACGAAGGAACAAGCCATGTACTATGCTCGCATTCTGTACAGCAAGAATCGCATCTTCAAGCACAAGATTCTGGATTTCGCCGAGCTCGAAAGTTTACCTTCCTTCCATCACACCATCGAGCAGATCGAACAAGTCTTCCTGAAGAGTTTCCTTCATTTCAATCATGGCTGGAATCGTGAAGTAATCCTTCAGTTCTATGCCACTCTTTATATCTCAGGAGACCTTGCTAATAGCAGTACTTGGATCCTCGAATGGATGACCGAAGAAGAAAAGATCAAATGTTTGGCTGACCAGTTCTTAGCACTATTGAATCTTCCTCGGTGTGAATTTGATGCAACTCGCGAACACAGACTGTACTACTGGGATGTATCCAAAGCCGAACTTCATATGCTGATGGACCCCAAACTTATTGGTGATGAATGTACCGAAGCAAATCCTAAGAATAAGGCCTCTGAGAACAAAGTGTTGTTCTATATCCTCTGCAACTCCCTCACGCCAACAAACAGGCCAGAAACCATTCATGGCATCGTGGCAAATGCTCTTCAAGCAACAGCTCATGGCATTTGGTTTGACATTACGGATCTTTTCATTCGCATCTTGGCCAATGCAGCTGATACCCCTCAGGCTTTGAAGCCATATGCACCTTGGGTCATGTTTGCTATTGAGCAGCTTACTGAGAAAAAGTTTTTCTGCCCACATGTCTCGAATATTTTCATTCCACCAGTTTGAGACACTCTCCGGATCGTGAAGGACATCGGCAAAGGGAAGACACCTATTGATGCTACTGCCTCTGCCTCTGCTAAAGCTCCGAAGGTCAAGAAGGCAACTATCGAACTCCCTCATGAAGAAAATCCCTCACTGTATGAGATTTGTCTTCGCACTCAGCAAGCCCTGGAAAGTCACATCAAGCTCGACCGCTTAGAGAAGTTGGAAATAATGGCTGAGATCAATCTGCTTCACAATTATGTTCGCCAAGCTCTTCTATATGAGAAGGAACAAAAGAAGCGCTCCTAGACCCTTCTGCGCAAGCATTATTCTCGCACACAACTATCTGCCAAGGGTATCGAGAAACATTATGATCATCTGGAGCTGTTTGAAGTTCCTCGCATCCGAAGGCAAACCCCAGTGCTTCCTCAGCGTTCTGCCTCCACCGAGTTGGTAGTTGTTGAACCTGATGATGAACATGAAGACACAGCAGGCACATTGATATTCAACCCAGATGCACCTCGCGCTGCTACTCCCGGAGCTGCTCCCGAAGCCCATGCTACGACTCCAACTCCTGCTTCGGCCTCAACCATCGCTCGCTCTGCTTCGCCGAACAGTTCGAGTTCTGGGGATTCTTCGGACGAGTAGTTCCTCGCATGCATTCTCTTTCCTTTTTGACACTTGTTGACAAAAAGGGGGAGAAGAACATCGAGAGATAGATAAGCGGGATATTTGCAGGGTGTTTCCATTCGCCATTTGCTTTTCAGTCGAACAATTTGGTCTCCGTCGTTGAACTTTTTGCTTTTGTTTGTGGAACTTAAACTCACCACCTGTGGTGATGGAATACTGCGTCGTCATGTACCGTTAACCCCCCCTACAATGCTATTTGCTTCCACTTATCTGTTTGCAGGTGCTATCGAAAGCTTACTTCCTTGCGATAATTATCCTCGATACTTATCTATCGTGCAGGGCAAAGTGGAAGCATTTCAAGGAGGATTGGAAATCATGCTTCTCTAAAAGAGATAACTCACTCCTTGAAACTACATGTATCTTCCACTTAGATATGCTACTATGATTATCTTTTGATATCTAACGATGCAGGAGAAGAAACGTTGCTTCAGAGTAAATTTACTCATGATTCAAAAGAGAATTCTTTCTATCTGGCCTGTTTTTCCTCGCATATTTCTATCATATCATCCTTGTTGTAGGAAAACCTCGTCTGAAGCATATCTACTCTGAGCAAAATACTCATGATTCCCTTGCTCTGATTTCCTTCGAATATCTAACTTGCAGGGAACCTATATCTCGTGTGGATTCAAACTGTGCTCTGAGAAAATCTTCATGGCTTATCCTTTGCCACAACTCATTTCAAAATATCCTCACTATCTAACAAATCTGCTTCAATGGTTGTGTGTGGCAGGAAATACCTCAGACACCATCGAGTACATTGGATGAAACTACGAATGAGATCATCTGTCAATGTCACTCATACGAAGATTCATCTCGCTACCTTCCGGTTTATCTCCTATGCATACTCTAAGTCAGAATGATGCATACCTTCAGGGGGAGCGTATTTTATCTTCGTAAATATCTCTCATCTTTTATTACCCTTCGCATTCCATTTCATTCTTTCATCTATCTTTTGAT
Source organism: Elymus sibiricus (assembly GCA_039707655.1). Lineage (NCBI taxonomy): Eukaryota > Viridiplantae > Streptophyta > Magnoliopsida > Poales > Poaceae > Elymus > Elymus sibiricus. The sequence goes on from CM077674.1 coordinate 70,453,617, forward strand.
GTGTTCTGTTTTGTCAACAATCGTCCAAAAAGGGGGAGATTGTTGGTGCAATATTTGCCCACCTGTGTTTTGGAGATTGTTGACAGAAACATGCATGGACTGATTTGTTTGCTAGTGCACACGGAGAGAAATAGTCTATGCAGTTCCGAAGAGAATGCTGTCTCCGGTGTCAAGTTTGAGGAACTTCACCGAAGAATATCTGCACAGCAGAGAAGAATGAGCTACATCTGATTGAAGTCATGTAGGTGAGAAGAATGATGTGGAGGAGTTAACCCCTCGAAATTTATTGCTGACGCGAAGCAATTGGTTCGGTGATTCTGTCCGAAGAAAATCCCCTGCGTGGCAGTGAAGGTTATCACCGAAGATTATGATGACAAGAGTGACCCGTCAAAAATCGCTGATGCAAATCAATTGGGTCGATGCTCGTCCGAAGAAAGTGACTGCGGCCGAGAAGATTGAAGACGAAGTGAAGATATAGCATTTATTTCATTGTTTCTCTTCTCTTTATTGAGTCATAGGACCACCGTACTACTAAGAGGGGTGTAGCGTTCGAAGCTTTGATTCTCTGATGCTAAACCCAAATCCTATGAAAGTTGTGAGAGAAATCTCTTTGTGTTCTGAGCAAATACTTGCTAGCAAGAGACTGTGATCTTCTTCGCTGTGAGAGATTTGTCTCTGACCGAGGAGTTAGCATTACTTGTTCCTCAAGTAATGTTACCATTGCTCTTAAAATCCGACCGTTGTGAACGTGTCGGTTCGCCATTGGCTGGACCGCGTGTCCAAAATGGTCATTTCCCATCAGGGAAGGCTGTGGTTATAAATAGCCACCCCGCACCGGAGTTGTTTGGTGGCTGCTCCGTGTGATTCTCAGAAGATTATTGAGCAACCCCCTCTCCTGAGTGATTTGAGTTTAAAATCCACCGAGAGAAAACCCCAGCGCCAAAAAATTAGATAGTGGTTCAGCATCACTCGAATCTAAGTCCAGTACGGTCCGCTGATGACCCACAAGTATAGGGGATCAATCGTAGTCCTTTCGATAAGTAAGAGTGTCGAACCCAACGCGGAGCAGAAAGAAATGACAAGTGGTTTTCTGCAAGTACTGAAATTATCGGTAACAAGTAGTTTGATAGCAAGATAATTTGTAACAAGTGACAAGTAACAATAGTAACAAAGAGTGCAACAATATAGCCCAATCCTTTTTGTAGCAAAGGATAGGCCGGAACGATCTCTTATAGTAAGTAAAGCGTTCTTGAGGACACATGGGAATTTCATCTAGTCACTTTCATCATGTTTGTTTGATTCGTGTTCGCTACTTTGATAATTTGATATGTGGGTGGACCGGTGCTTGGGTGCTATTCTTACTTGAACAAGCCTCCCACTTATGATTACCCCCTCTCGCAAGCATCCGCAACTACGAAAGAAGAATTAAGATTTCTCTAACCATAGCATTAAACATATGGATCCAAATCAGCCCCTTACGGAATAGCGCATAAACTAGAGTTTAAGCTTCTGTCACTCTAGCAACCCATCATCTAATTACTACTCCACAATGCATTCCCTTAGGCCCAAAGATGGTGAAGTGTCATGTAGTCGACGTTCACACGACACCACTAAGGGAATCACAACATACACATCATCTATCGAACGAATACCAAATTCACATGATTACTTATGACAAGACTTCTCCCATGTCCTCAAGAATAAAAGTAACTACTCACAAATCATGTTCATATCCAAGATCAGAGAGGGATTGAATAGCATAATAGATCTGAACATATAATCTTCCACCAAATAAACCAACAAGCATCAACTACAAGATGTAATCAACACTACTAGCAACCCACAGGTACCAATCTGAGGTTTTGAGACAAAGATTGAATACAAGAGATGAACTAGGGTTTGAGATGAGATGCTGCTGGTGAAGATGTTGATGAAGATTAGTCCTCCCACGATGAGAGGATCGCTGGTGTTGTCGATGACGACGATTTCCCCCTCCCGGAGGGAAGTTTCTCCGGCAGAATCTCTCCGCCGGAGATCAAAAGTGCTCCTGCCCAAGTTCCGCCTCGAGACGGCGGCGCACCATCCCGAAATTCTTCTGTATAATTATTTTAGGTCAAATGCACTTATATACCAGAAAATGGGGGCCAGAAGTGGACCAGGGGCTCCACGAGGTACCAGGGCGCGCTTGGGGGGGTGGCATGCCCTGGTGCGTCGTGGGCACCTTGCTGGCCCCCTCTGGTACTTTTCGCTTCCAATATTTTTTATATATTCCATAATAATTCTCCGTGAAATTTCAGCTCATTTGGAGATGTGCAGAATATGTATCTTGACAGAGCTTTTTGAGGTCCAGAATTCCAGCTGCCGGCAATCTCCCTCTTTGTGTGAATCTTGCATATTAAGAGAGAAAAGGCATTAGAATTGCTCCACAAAGTGTTATATTGATTAAAAACACTATAAATAACAGTAGTAAAACATGATGCAAAATGGACGTATCAACTCCCCCAAGCTTAGACCTCGCTTGTCCTCAAGCGAAAGCCGATATCGATAATCATGTCCACATGTTTAGAGAGAGAGGTGTCGATAAAAACAAAATATGGACATAGAAGCATCATGATCATTATTATAACAACAATATTTATTATCATAAACTTCTCATGAGCAAGTAACAATTCATCACAACAATGGAGTATAAGGCATAAACTTTCTTGAAAACTAACAAACTATGTTCTCAGTCAACAATGCAATTGCAATTCATCATATTTTCAGGAAGGGTCTCATGTAGGAGCTATTTAGCAAGTCCACATACTCAACCATCATTTAGTCTTCTATGATTGCTAGCACTCACGACATATATATGGAGCAAAAGTTTCAGCCAGACACATAGAAAGATAGGGGCTTGTGAATTTGCCTCCCAACTGATTCACCTCAAGGGTGATGTCAACAATAATAAATCATGATCACCCATATCCAACTGGATATATGTGCCTAGATCTTTCCCCACCACATGATGCTTGCTAAAGAGAAAAATAAAAAGGAAGTAGAGGAGAACACTATTGACTCTTGCATAAAAAGTAAATACATAAAAGTAAAGGATAGGCCCTTCGCAGAGGGAAGCAGAGGTTGTCATGCGCTTTTTTTTTGGATGCAAGACCTCTTAATGCAAAGGAACATCACTTTATATTACCCCTTGTGATAGCAACCGTTATTATGCAGTCTGTCGCTTTTATTTCTTTACCATCACAAGTTCATACAAAGCTTATTTCCCTTACAATAAAAGTTTAGACATATTTAGAGGCAATTTTTATTGCTTTTTGCACCGATGACAACTTACTTGAAGGATCTTATTCAATCCATTGGTAGATATAGTGGACTCTCATGACATGAAACTGGGTTTAAGGATTTTGGATGCACAAGTAGTATCTCTACTTGGTGCGATTTTTTGGCTAGCAAAGATATTGACAATGTGAATATGAACAAACATAACTCATTACGTTGTCTTCCTTGTCCAACATCAATAATTTGACATAAAATACTTGATGGGGGCTCACAATCATAAAAGATGTCCAAGATAGTGTATTTGCATGTGAATCTTCTCTTCCCTTATTAATTCTTTCATGAATTGCATCATTGACTAATACTATGTTTGTTAACTTCCAATAAATTTTACCACTTATACTTTTCTTTATGTAATGTCATTACTATCCATAAGATTAGCATATGATCTTTTTCATTATTTTCATTGCTAGAATTGGAACATGAAAGTAAAGAAGCAAAAACTCAAAGTACTCTTTATTATATAACTCTCGACTCGATTACATAGATAGATAGATCACGAAGCTAACACTCGAAAATATATCATACTAAACTTTTATTCAACTAGATCACGAAATAACTAAGGATCGGACTAAAAATAGGTGATGATAATAAAAGTGATGGTGATACGATACCGGGGCACCTCCCCCAAGCTTGGCACAAGCCAAGGGGAGTGCCCATACCCATGTGCTCAAGTCTCCTTCTTCGGTTATGGTGGTGATGGTGAAGTGGCGAGCTTGTTCAGCTTACGTTTGAGGATGAAATTTTCCTCCCTCAAATCATCGACCTCTTGCTCAAGTTTCAATACCCTTTTACATAATCCCTCCTTGCTTTCGTGCAGAAAACAGGACGGGATAAATTGGATCTTAGATTTGTTTACTGTGTTTGGGAGGCTCAACTTCTTGAACTCCACATGCATATCTCCTGGTTGGGGTAGAGGAGCATCGTCTTCATCCGAACTCACGTCCTACGTCCCCTTTATGTTGGCATCTTGATCCTCCTCCTCAGACCATCCATAGGGGTCTATATCCTCATAGATCTTTGGATTTGCAACATAGTGTGATACGAAGCTCTCCCCATCTGAGTCTTGAGACGACATACTTTCGAATCTGCCAGGAAAATAGCACGAAACAAGAACAGAAGAGATTTCTACGATACGGTGGTCAAAACATCTGGAAGTATATATAAAGATTTTTTATCTTGCAAAACAAGTAATCCAGAAGAAAAACGAAGTCGGGAAGGCACACGTGGGACCCACGAGGTACCAGGGCGCGCCTGGGGGGGGTGGCGCGCCCTGGTGCCTCGTGGGCACCAGGTGGGTCCCCCCAGCTGTTTCTTATTTTTGTATTTTTTTAAATATTCCAAAACTCACAGAAAATATTTTTATGGAATTTTTGGAGTCGGTTTACTTACCGTATCACATACCTCTTCCTTTTCAGGGTTCTGAAGTGTTCCGGAAGGTCTCTCTTATGTATTCCTTCGGTGTAATTGTTTCAATTATATTAGTTTCAACATTAATGGGCGTACCTGAAATATAATGCTTAATTCTTTGCCCATTCACCACTCTCGGGTTAGTGCCTTCAGAGTTGTTTATTTTAATGGCTCTGGAGCGATAAACTTCTTCGATGATATATGGTCCTTCCCATTTAGAGAGGAGTTTTCCTGCAAAGAATCTCAAACGAGAATTCTACAATAGAACTTGCTCACCTACTTTGAATTCCCGTTTTTGAATTCTTCTATCGTGCCATCGTTTAACTTTTTCTTTAAATAATTTGGCATTTTCATAAACTTGGGTTCTCCATTCATCTAATGAGCTAATGTCAAATAACCTCTTTTCACCGGCAAGTTTAAAATCATAATTTAGTTCTTTAATTGCCCAATATGCTTTATGTTCTAACTCAAGAGGTAAATGGCATGCTTTTCCATAAACCATTTTATAAGGAGACATACCCATAGGATTTTTATAAGCGGTTTTGTAAGCCCATAATGCATCGTCAAGTTTCTTAGACCAATTCTTTCTAGATCTATTGACGGTTTTCTGCAAAATTAATTTTATTTATCTATTGCTCAATTCAACTTGACCAGTAATTTGAGGATGATAGGGAGATGCAATTCTATGGTTGACATCATATTTAGCAAGCAATTTACGGAATGCACCATGAATAAAATGTGAACCACCATCAGTTATTAAATATCTAGGAACTCCAAACCTTGGGAAAATAACATCTTTAAGCATTTTAATAGAAGTGTTATGATCAGCACTACTAGTTGGAATAGCATCTACCCACTTAGTAACGTAATCAACAGCAACTAAAATATGAGTATACCCATTGGATTTAGGAAAAGGTCCCATATAATCAAATCCCCAAACATCAAATGGTTCAACAACATGTGAATAATTCATAGGCATTTCCTGATGTCTACCAACATTACCAATTCTTTGACATTCATCACAAGAGGAGTCAAACTTACGAGCATCCTTGAAAAGAGTAGGCCAATAAAAACCAGATTGTAATACCTTGTGTGCAGTTCTGTCTCCCGCATGGTGTCCTCCATAAGCTTCGGAATGACACTTACATAGGATTTGTTCCTGTTCATGCTCAGGTATACAACGTCTAATAATACCATCCACTCCTTCTTTATAAAGATGTGCGTCATCCCAGAAATAATGTCTTAAATCAAAGAAGAACTTTTTCTTTTGTTGGTATGTGAAACTAGGTGGTATATATTTAGCAACAATGTAATTAGCGTAGTGTGCATACCAAGGAGTATTACGAGAAGCATTTATGACAGCAAATTGCTCATCAGGAAAATCATCAGTAATAGGTAGTGGGTCATCAAGAACATTTTCTATTCTAGATAAATTATCTGCTACGGGATTCTCAGCTCCCTTTCTATCAATAATATGCAAGTCAAATTCTTGTAGCAATAGAACCCACCTAATGAGTCTAGGTTTAGCATCTTTATTTTCCATAAGATATTTAATAGCAGCATGATCGATGTGAACAGTCACTTTGGAATCAACTATATAAGATCTGAATTTATCACATGCAAACACAACTGCTAGAAATTATTTTTCAGTAGTAGCATAGTTTCTTTGGGCACTGTCTAGAGTTTTCCTAGCATAATGGATAACATTTAATTTCTTATCAACTCTTTGTCCTAGAACAGCACCAACAGCATAGTCACTAGCATCACACATAATTTCAAAGGGCAAGTTCCAATCAGGTGGTTGAAAAATAGGTGCAGTGGTTAAGGCTTTCTTAAGTGTTTCAAAGGCTTCTAGACAATCATCATCAAAAACAAATGGAACATCTTTTCGCAAAAGATTGGTAAGAGGCCTAGAAATTTTAGAGAAGTCTTTAATAAATCTCCTATAGAAACCAGCATGACCAAGGAAACTTCTTATACCTTTAATATCATTAGGACATGGCATTTTCTCAATAGCATCAACCTTAGCTTTATCAACTTCAATACCTCTTTCAGAAATTTTATGCGCCAAGACAATGCCTTCATTCACCATAAAGTGGCACTTCTCCCAATTCAAGACAAGATTAGTTTCTTCACATCTCTGCAAAACTCGATCAAGGTTGTTTAAGCAATCATCAAAAGAAGTTTTGTAAACGGAAAAATCATCCATGAAAACCTCAACAATCTTTTCACAAAAGTCGGAGAATATAGCAGTCATACATCTTTGAAAGGTAGCAGCTGCATTACATAAACCAAAAGGCATATGTCTATATGCATAAGTTCCAAAGGGAAAAGTAAAGGTGGTTTTCTCTTGATCGGGTTGTGATACGGGTATTTGAGAAAAACCAGAATAACCATCTAGGAAACAAAAGTGTGTATGCTTAGACAATCTTTCTAACATTTGATCAATAAAAGGTAAGGGGTAATGATCTTTTCTAGTAGCTTTGTTTAATTTTCTAAAATCAATTACCATCCTATAACCAGTTACAATTCTTTGTGGAATGAGTTCATTTTTATCATTAGGAACAACGGTAATACCTCCTTTCTTAGGGACACAATGAATGGGACTTACCCATCTACTATCAGTTATGGGATAGATTATACCTGCTTTTAGAAGTTTTAATATTTCAGTCCTTACCACCTCTTTCATCTTAGGATTTAATCGTCGTTGGTGGTCGACAACTGGTTTAGCATCAGGCTTCATATTAATCTTGTGCTGACATAGAGTGGGACTAATGCCCTTAAGATCATAAAGAGTATATCCAATAGCAGCTCGATGCTTCCTTAGAGTTTTTAGTAACCTCTTTTCTTCATGCGCTGAAAGGTTAGCACTAATAATAACAGGATATATCTTCTTTTCATCAAGATAAGCATATTTCAATGTATCAGGCAATTGCTTCAATTCAAACACAGGATCACCTTTAGGTGGAGGAGGGCCTCCAAGAGTTTCAACAGGCAAATTGTGTTTAAGGATAGGTGGTTGATCAAAGAACATCTTATCTATTTCAGTTCTTTCATTCAGATGCATAACGTTTTCATGGTCCAGCAAATATTGTTCTAACGGATCAGTAGGAGGTACGGCAATAGAAGCAAGACCAATAATTTCGTCTTTACTAGGCAATTCTTTATCATGAGGTTATCTACGAAACTTAGAGAAATTAAACTCATGAGACATACCACCAAAATTAACGCTAACAGTTTCTTTAGCGCAATCAATCTTGGCATTAACAGTGTTCAAGAAATGTCTATCAAATATAATGGGACAAAAATCATCTTGTGGAGAACCAAGGACTAGAAAATCAGTAGGGTATTTTATTTTTCCACACAAGACTTCAACATCTCTAACAATCCCAAGTGGTGTAATTGAAAGCACACTTGCTCCCTTGGTGGTTTTGGTAATTTATGCCAACATACATGTTGTTGGACTAATGCTTTTATCTAGTGAATTTCAGACAAGTTCAACAATGGCGTGGCAGGGACAAGAGGACGTGGAACCCCTTCAAAATGCCAAGGACAAGGATTGGCAAAAGATCAAGACTCTACATTTTTGGTTTATTGATCCAAGGTCACATTGAGTTCATAGGAAAGCCAATACTATTAAAAGGGGATGAGGTGTTGCTTACTGGTCTTTTTGCTCAAGTGCTTAGTGACAGTACTCCTAAACCCTCAACCACTTTCTCAATCCCAAATATGCCCTAAACCTACATTCCAACTCGGTCCCACCGAAATTTCCTATCCGGAGCCACCGAGTTCACCAAGACTTAGCCACTGCCAAAACCATAACAAATCGGATCCACCGAAATGGATCTCGGTCTCACCGAGATGGCCTTGCTAACTCTCTGTAATCATTTGCACTTACTTTAGTCTCACCGCGTTTTGCAAATCGGTCTCACCAAGATGGCTTGCCAAGTCACTGTTGCCTTATTGCTTCACTTCGGTCCAACCGAGTTGATGCAATCGGTGCCACCGAGATGAGGATTGCCCTAGCCATTGCACTTCGGTCCATCCGAGTTGTTCCTATCGGTCCCACTGAGATTCCTAAAGTTCATATCTTTTACACAGTTCGGTGCTACCGAGATTATTGTTTCTGTGCCACCGAGTTGAGTCAAAAGTGTGTAAAGGTTGGATTTTGTGTGGAGGCTATATATACCCCTCCACCACTCCCTTCTCAGTAATGAGAGCCATCAGAACGTGCCTACACTTCCACCATACATTTTCTGAGAGAGAACCACCTACTCATGTGTTGAGATCAAGATATTCCATCCCTACCATTTGAACCTTGATCTCTAGCCTTTCCCAAGTTGCTTTCCACTCAAATCCTTCTTCCACCATAGCCAAATCTGTGAGGAGTTGTTTGAGTGCTAGGAAGACTATCATTTGAAGCACAAGAGCAAGGAGTTCATCAACAACACACCATCTATTACCTTTTGTAGAGTGGTGTCTCCTAGATTGGTTAGGTGTCACTTGGGAGCCTCCGACATGATGGGGAGTTGAACCAAGGAGTTTGTAAGGGCAAGGAGATCGCCTACTTCGTGAAGATCTACCCTGAGTGAGGCTAGTCCTTTGTGGACATAAGCCATGGTGGAATAGACAAGGTTGCTTCTTCGTGGACCCTTCGTGGGTGGAGCCCTCCGTGGACTCGCGCAGCCGTTACCCTTCGTGGGTTGAAGTCTCCATCAACGTGGACGTACGATAGCACCACCTACCGGAACCACGCCAAAAACCACCGTGTCTTCATTGCGTTTGATCTTCCATACTCTACCCTTTACATTCCTTACTTTTGCATGCTTTACTATTTCCGCTGCTCAATCTCTAGATATGCATGTGTAGAAAGTATTGGAGTGATCTTAACTTGTGCCAAAATCTGCCTAAGTTCCAAGAGAAATTAAAAACTGCACCTTTGGCTGGTTAAGAGTCTATTCACCCCCCCTCTAGACCTATCTCCTCGATCCCACAATTGGTATCAGAGCTTTGGTCTCCATTGCTTTGGTTTCATCGCCCTTAGAGGGAGATGGATGTGTCTACTTTGGGGAGTCTTAGACATAGAGTGCCTATTCTCAATGGGGAATATTATAACTTTTGGAAGGATGAAATGCTTGATATCTTTGATGAATTTAACTTGAGCAAGTATATTCATAATCCTTATGTGCCCCCTATTGATCCCTTGCATCCTACTCATGAAGAGGAAATTGACATGTTTCGTAATCTTAGAACCGTCAATCTTATCATTAGACGATTACCTAAAATTGTGCTTGGTTGTATTCAAAATTTTGAATGTTCTTATACTCTATGGCATGACTTGGAAAACCGATATCCCGATTACTCTTTAAAAAGTCTTGATAAGATTCTTCATAAGGCTGTTGTTTTTCACAAGATGAGTCCTAATGATCCTAAGTTTGATGATTGCTTGTTTGAGCTTCGTGATCTTATGCGTGCCAAAGGAGATGTTAGAACTATTAGTAACATTATCATGGAAGCCATTAGAAGTCATAAACTTGAACATTGTCATGATCATGAAACTAATGAGTCTATTACCCTAGGTAATGATCACACTCATGATGATGAAGATGTTGAGCATGGCTATTATGATGAGGACGAAGAGTTTGATATTGAATTCGAGAGGACCATGAGGAATCTCAGTCTTATGGCAAATCTTTGAGATTATATGGCTGGAGGAAAAGAGTGGATTCTTGATAGCGGTTGTACCGATCACATGACCGGAGATAGAGACATGTTTTGTGAGCTTGCTAAAAATGATGGTCCACGCAAGTATGTGACTTTTGGAGACAACTCGAAGGGTAAGGTACTTGGCCTTGGTAAGGTGGCCATATCCAATGATAGCTCCATACAAATGTTATGCTTGTTGAATCTCTTGGTTACAATCTTCTTTCCATATCTAGACTAGCCAATTTTGGTTTTAATGTTCTATTTACCAAAGTAGATTGCCAAGTGTTTCGCCAAGATAATCATAATATGGTCTTTACCAGCATTCGTAGAGGTGATCTATACATTGTTGATTTCACTAAGAGAGCTCAACCACATACTTGTTTAATTGCTAAATCTTCTAAGGGTTGGTTATGGCATAGAAGACTTGGACATGTTGCCATGCGTAACCTTGATAAACTTGTTAAAGGAGATCACATTCTTGGAGTGAAAGATGTTATATTTGACAAAGATCGACTTTGTAGTGCTTGCCAGGCAGGAAAACAAGTTGGAGGAAGCCATCCCGTAAACAACATTATGACCACGAGGAGACCACTCGAGCTACTTCATATGGATCTTTTTGGTCCCAACGCCTATAAGAGTCTTGGTGGTAACTCTTTCGGTTTGGTCATTGTTGACGATTTTTCTAGATTTACGTGGGTGTTCTTTCTTGATGACAAATCGCAGGTACAAAAGATCTTCAAGAACTTTGCAAGAAAGGCTCAAAACCAATTTGAAGTGAAGATCAAGAAGGTTCGGAGTGACAACGGAACGGAGTTCAAGAACGCTAATGTGGACACCTTTCTTGATGAGGAGGGTATTTTACATGAGTTTTCGGCTACGTACACACCTCAACAAAATGGAGTTGTTGAGAGGAAGAACCGGAATCTTATTGAGATGGCAAGAACGATGCTTGATGAATACAAGACGCCAAGACATTTTTGGGCAGAAGCGGTTGAAACAGCTTGTCATGCAACAAACCGACTCTACCTTCACAAGCTTCTTGGTAAAACGGCATATGAACTGCTCACCGGTAACAAACCACAAGTTGGATACTTTCGAGTATTTGGGTCAAAATGTTACATTCTTGATAAGCATCGTCGTTCAAAATTTGCTCCTAAATCTCATGAAGGTTTCCTACTTGGTTATGGATCGAACTCTCACACATACCGTGTCTACAACAACTTCACTCGAAAAGTTGAAGAGACGGTAGATGTGAAGTTTGATGAGACTAACGGCTCGCAAGTCGAGCAATTGCCACTTAATGTAGGAGATCAAGAACCATCGGAAGCAATCCAAAACTTGCCCATTGGCAAGATTCGCCCCGTGGAAGTGAAGGAGAGTAACTCGTCTATTCAAGTGGAAGCCCCAACTTCACATCAAGGTGAACGACAAGTTGATATGGAGGCATCCACAAGTGGAACACGTCAAGATGATGGGAATGAGGAAGTGCAACAAGATGATCCACCTCAACCTCCTTCTCCACCTCCACAAGCGAACAACGACAACATCAACGAAGAAGAAGAAGATGATGATGATGAGGAAGCCCCACCACAACCCAAGAAAAAGCTACCTCGAGGTAAAGCAAGAATCGACAAGGATCATCCCGTCGAACAAATACTTGGAGATATCCAATCCGGGAGAATCACTCGCTCTAAATCTCGTTTAGCTAACTTTTGTGAGCATTACTCATTCATCTCTAGTGTTGAGCCCTTGAAGGTAGAAGATGCTCTCAAGGAACCCGATTGGGTGAACGCAATGCATGATGAGCTACACAACTTTGAGAGGAACCAAGTTTGGACATTGGTTGAGAAGCCTAAGGAAGAACAAAACATCATTGGAACCAAATGGGTGTTTCGGAATAAGTAAGATGAAGATGGACAAGTTGTACGCAACAAGGCTCGTCTCGTAGCACAAGGTTACACACAAGTTGAAGGTATGGACTATGGTGAGACCTATGCCCCTGTTGCAAGACTTGAGTCCATTCGCATTTTACTCCCTTATGCCAATCACCATGATATCACCCTTTATCAAATGGATATAAAAAGTGCTTTCTTAAATGGTGAAATTGAGGAGGAAGTGTATGTTAAACAACCTCCCGGTTTTGAGAATCCTAAGAAACCTAATCATGTATACAAACTTCGTAAAGCTCTTTATGGACTTAAACAAGTGCCTAGAGCTTGGTACAAATGCTTGACAAAGTTCCTTCTTGAAAAAGGTTTTGAAATTGTAAAGATTGATTCAACCTTGTTCACTAAGAGGGTTAATGGAGAATTATTTGTATGCCAAATTTATGTTGATGATATTATCTTTGGATCTACTAACCCCTCTTTTAGTGAAAAGTTTGGAAGGTTGATGTCGGAAAAGTTCGAGATGTCTATGATGTGTGAACTCAAATTCTTTCTGAGTTTGCAAATCAAGCAAACTAGGGAAGGTACCTTTGTTTCTCAAACAAAGTATACCAAGGACTTATTCAAGAAGTTCAACATGCAAGAGAGTAAAGGTATGAAAACTCCCATGCCCACGAGTGGACATCTTGACTTGACCAAGGATGGCAAACTGGTTGATCAAAAGGTTTATAGATCTACGATTGGTTCATTGCTATATCTATGTGCCTCTCGTCCTGACATTATGCTAAGTGTGTGCATGTGTGCACGATACCAAGCGGCACCAAAAGAGTGTCACCTTAAGGCGGTGAAAAGAATTGTGAGATACTTGATTCATACACCAAACTTTGGCATATGGTATCCCAAAGGATCTTCTTTTAATCTTGTTGGCTACTCTGATTCGGATTATGCCGGAGACAAGGTTGACAGAAAATCCACTTCAGGTACATGTCAATTTCTTGGTAGATCTCTTGTGTCTTGGTCCTCCAAGAAACAAAACTCGGTATCCCTATCTACTGCCAAAGCGGAATACATTGCCGCGGGATCATGTTGTGCTCAATTACTATGGATGACACAAACTCTTAAAGACTATGGTGTGCATGTGAGATATGTACCATTACTATGTGACAAGGAGAGTGCTATTAAGATTGCGCACAATCCCGTGCAACATTCTCGAACTAAGCATATAGAGGTTCGTCACCATTTCATTCGAGATCATGTTGAGAAAGGTGACATTGACCTTAAACATGTTCGTACCAACAAACAATTGGCGGACATCTTTACCAAACCCCTTGATGAGAAAGTGTTTTGTCACTTGAGAAGTGAGTTGAACATCATTGATGCTTCAAACGTGAACTAGAGGTTCATACAAGGGCATGAGCATTCTTGACTAATCCATGATATCTTTCATCATCATCTTATATCTTGGACATTTTGCTCCCTTGTATTGTAACTAACCTTTTGTAGGTACTTGGACAAGCTTCATGACCCAAGATTGCATCTCACTCTTATCTTGAGCAATCTTGTATAACCCAAGTATCAACAATTGATGGTGGAACAAGGGACAAGACAACCTAAACATATCCTTTGACAACATTTGAGTTATGCTTCATTCTTGTCATTTCGGATATACATGTTGTTCCTTGCAAAACTAACCCACGTAGGAAGATGAACTACACATGATAGGATCGCTCCAAACTTCAACTTAAGAGCATCCACTTCAAGTTCAACTACATGATGGACATCACCACCAAAATCCCAATGTAAGTTCTCACATCTTAAAGAATCTTTACTCAAAGACATGAGCTAAAGCAACTCAACAAGATGTGAAAACATTGAAATGCTTAAAGGAAAAATGGCAACCCCATTTTGAGCTTAAACGATGAGTATGACCTATGATCAAGTGTACTCACTTGACTCCTAAGTCAATATACTCTAACATAGGTGACCTAGTCGCCGACCCATCTAGATGAAGTTCTCTAGTGTTTCTTTTGTTTGTTCTCTTCTTGCTAGAGTGCTTTAAAAAAAACTTCATCTAGATGTTGCTTTGCTTCTTTTCTGTGTTTATTTTCTTTTCGCTAGTTTCACAGTTAATTCATTGCAAATCTTTGTGAGAATTCCTTTGTCTAGAGAGCTGAGTTGACAAAATGTTCCATTGCATCAAACTCGGTTCCACCGAATTGCTACAACTCGGTGTCACCGATTTTGCTGCTCTAAGGAATTTTCTGTCAAATTTTTTCCTGAGTTTTTCTGCACCAGCTCCACTCAATGATTCTTATCCTCTACTTGCATCTAGAGCCATTCAGTGGCTAGATGTGTTTCTCAAGGACCAAACCCACTTGATCAATAACCTTGAAGTCCCTTCTTGGAAATTGATGTCAAAGGGGGAGAGAGGAATACATCAAAGCTTATCACTACAAAAAGATGCACCTTACAAGAGGAGAGAATGTTACATGTTTCTAAGAGGGGAGAAACATGATTTCAGTTGCTTTAGTGTTTTTGATTGCTCTAGTTTTCTCACCCTACCTGCTCCCAATATCCAGTCAGATTCAGGGGGAGAGGAAGTTCTTTAGGGGAGACAACTATTTTTTTTGGGGACATGTCTGCTTCAAAGAAGTATTCACCTAGTGATACTCCATTCTACATGTCATCCCAATCTTGGTTTCTTGTTGATCTTGTGTCTTTTCTTGAAGAAATTATCTTGTGTTATCTAACCCTGTTTTCTCGAGTGTATTTCTTCTGGTACTTAATCAAGAACTTCAAGGTAAATATATGCATCACACTCATGAACATGATTGACCTCTTGCTAGTACATATTGTTTGCAAGAAGACAATTATGAACATGTGGGTACATAAATGTCATATATATTGCTCTGATGCATATAGCCAAGATACATGTTGCATGTATATTTCCCTTGAGATATCATCATGTTATATGCACCTCTTTAGGGGGAGTTCAGAGGAGTTCATACATGTTACATGTTTCCTTCAAAGCTTTCATACAGACCTCTGCTATATCTGTATTTGAAGCTTTGATGTATGTTGTCATCAATTACCAAAAAGGGGAGATTGAAAGCACACTTGCTCCCTTGGTGGTTTTGGTAATTTATGCCAACATACATGTTGTTGGACTAATGCTTTTATCTAGTGAATTACAGACAAGTTCAACAAAGGCGTGGCAGGGACAAGAGGACGTGGAACCCCTTCAAAATGCCAAGGACAAGGATTGGCAAAAGATCAAGACTCTACATTTTTGGTTTAGTGATCCAAGATCACATTGAGTCCATAGGAAAGCCAATACTATTAAAAAGGGTATGAGGTGTTGCTTAATGGTCTTTTTGCTCAAGTGCTTAGTGACAGTTCTCCTAAACCCTCAACCACTCTCTCAATCCCAAATATGTCCTAAACCTACATTCCAACTCGGTCCCACCGAAATTTCCTATCCGGGGCCACCGAGTTCACCAAGACTTAGCCACTGCCAAAACCCTAACAAATCGGATCCACCGAAATGGATCTCGGTCTCACCGAGATGGCCTTGCCAACTCTCTATAATCGTTTGCACTTACTTCGGTCTCACCGAGTTTTGCAAATCGGTCTCACCGAGATGGCTTGCCAAGTCTCTGTTGCCTTATTGCTTCACTTCGGTCCAACCGAGTTGATGCAATCGGTGCCACCAAGATGAGGTTTGCCCTAGCCATTGCACTTCGGTCCATCCGAGTTATTCCTATCGGTCCCACCGAGATTCCTAAAGTTCATATCTTTTACACAGTTCGGTGCTACCGAGATTATTGTTTCGGTGCCACCGAGTTGAGGCAAAAGTGTGTAACGGTTGGATTTTGTGTGGAGGCTATATATACCCCTCCACCACTCCCTTCTCAGTAAGGAGAGCCATCAGAACGTGCCTACACTTCCACCATACATTTTCTGAGAGAGAACCACCTACTCATGTGTTGAGATCAAGATATTCCATTCCTACCATTTGAACCTTGATCTCTAGCCTTTCCCAAGTTGCTTTCCACTCAAATCCTTCTTCCACCATAGCCAAATCTGTGAGGTGTTGTTTGAGTGCTGGGAAGACTATCATTTGAAGTACAAGAGCAAGGAGTTCATCAACAACACACCGTCTATTACCTTTTGGAGAGTGGTGTCTCCTAGATTGGTTAGGTGTCACTTGGGAGCCTCCGACATGATGTGGAGTTGAACCAAGGTGTTTGTAAGGGCAAGGAGATCGCCTACTTCATGAAGATCTACCCCGAGTGAGGCTAGTCCTTCGTGGACGTAAGCCATGGTGGAATAGACAAGGTTGCTTCTTCATGGACCCTTCGTGGATGGAGCCCTCCGTGGACTCGCGTAGCCGTTACCCTTCGTGGGTTGAAGTCTCCATCAACGTGGACGTACGATAGCACCACCTATCGGATCCACGCCAAAAACCACCGTGTCTTCATTGCGTTTGATCTTCCATACTCTACTCTTTACATTCCTTACTTTTGCATGCTTTACTATTTCCGCTGCTCAATCTCTAGATATGGATGTGTAGAAAGTATTGGAGTGATCTTAACTTGTGCCAAAATCTGCCTAAGTTCCAAGAGAAATTAAAAACTGCACCTTTGGCTGGTTAAGAGTCTATTCAACCCCCTCTAGACCTATCTCCTCGATCCCACAGTAATGGTATCTCTGTTTGCAAGCTTAATAGTAACATCAATGTCTTCTATTTCAACAGGTGCAATATCATGCATAATTTCTTGATATAAGGTAAACGGAATAGAATTCACACTAGCACCCAAATCACATAAGCCATGATAACAATGATCTCTTATTTTAACTGAGGCAACAGGCATGCCCACAACGGGTCTATTTTTATCTTTAGGATCAGGTTTAGCAATTCTAGCTGCTTCATCGCAGAGGTAAATAACATGCCCATCAATATTATCAACCAACAGATCTTTAACCATAGCAATATTAGGTTCAACTTTAATTTGTTCAGAGGGTCTAGGTGCTCTAATATGACTTTTGTTAACCACAGTTGAAACTTTAGCATGTTCCTTAATCCTAACAGGAAAAGGTGGTTTCTCAATATAAGCGGTAGGCACAACTGGATCAGCATGGTAAACAATTGTTTCTTCTTTAACACTAACAGGTTCCTCAATTTTTTCTTTAACAGGGGGATGATATTTAAACCACTTCTCCTTAGGGAGGTCAACATGAGTAGCAAATGATTCACAAAAGGAAGCTACTATCTCAGAGTCAAGTCCATATTTAGTACTAAACTTATGAAAAGCATCGGTGGCCATAAAAGATTTAACACAATCGAACTCAAGTATTATACCTGACTCATTACCTTTGTCGAGTTTCCAATCTTCAGAGTTGCGTTTAATTCTATCCAGAAGATCCCATCTGAATTCAATAGTTTTCTTCATAAAGGAGCCAGTCGAAGAAGAATCGAGCAAATTTTGATTATCATGAGAAAGCCGAGCATAAAAATTATGTAAGATAATTTCTTTTGAGAGCTCATGATTGGGGCATGTGTACAACATGTACTTAAGCCTCCCCCATGCTTAAGCCTTCACAAGGCCAAAAAATATATATATAATTCCGATCACGATGAACCAAATGCATAGGATAAAATTTCTGATGGAATTCTAGTTTCAAACGGTTCCAATCCCATGTATCAGTATCATCACATAGCCTATACCACATTAATGATTTTTCCTACAAAGATAAAGGGAATACTTTCTTCTTAACTCCATCTCCGGATATACCTGCAAGCTTAAACAATCCACAAATTTCATCCACATAGATCAAGTGCATATCAGGATGTACCGTTCCATCTCCTGCATAAGGATTAGCTAGCAGTTTCTCTAACATACCCAGAGGAATCTCATAATAAATATCTTTTTCAATAGGTGCAGTAGGTTGAGGGGCAACAATTTGTGTTTCCGGTCGAGGTGAAGATACCCCGAACAAACCCCTCAAAAGATTACTTTCCATAGTGACAAGTGACAATAAATTTCAGCACGTAATATAAATGTTTCCTTACCAAATTCCACTCACCAAAGGCGCTTCACTCCCCGGCAACGGCGCCAGAAAAGAGTCTTGATGACCCACAAGTATAGGGGATCAATCGTAGTCCTTTTGATAAGTAAGAGTGTCGAACCCAACGAGGAGCAGAAGCAAATGACAAGCGGTTTTCTACAAGGTGTTTTCTGCAAGCATTGAAATTATCGGTAACGAATAGTTTGATAGCAACATAATTTGTAAAAAGTGACAAGTAGCAATAGTAACAAAGAGTGCAGCAATATAGCCCAATCCTTTTTGTAGCAAATGACAGGCCGGAACCATCTCTTATAGTAAGTAAAGCGTTCTCGAGGACACATGGGAATTTCATCAATCACTTTTATCATGTTTGTTCGATTCGCGTTCGCTACTTTGATAATTTGATATGTGGGTGGACCGGTGCTTGGGTGCTGTTCTTACTTGAACAAGCCTCCCACTTATGATTACCCCCTCTCGCAAGCATCCGCAACTACGAAAGAAGAATTAAGATTTCTCTAACCATAGCATTAAACATATGGATCCAAATCAGCCCCTTACGGAATAGCGCATAAACTAGGATTTAACCTTCTGTCACTTTAGCAACCCATCATCTAATTACTACTCCACAATGCATTCCCTTAGGCCCAAAGATGGTGAAGTGTCATGTAGTTGACGTTCACATGACACCACTAAGGGAATCACAACATACACATCATCAAAATATCGAACGAATACCAAATTCACATGATTACTTATGATAAGACTTCTCGCATGTCCTCAAGAACAAAAGTAACTACTCACAAATCATGTTCATATCCAAGATCGGAGAGGGATTGAATAGCATAATAGATCTGAACATATAATCTTCCACCAAATAAACCAACAAGCATCAACTACAAGATGTAATCAACACTACTAGCAACCCACAGGTACCAATCTGAGGTTTTGAGACAAAGATTGAATACAAGAGATGAACTAGGGTTTGAGATGAGATGGTGCTGGTGAAGATGTTGATGAAAATTAGTCCTCCCACGATGAGAGGATCGCTGGTGTTGTCGATGACGACGATTTCCCCCTCCCAGAGGGAAGTTTCTCTGGCAGAATCTCTTCGCCGGAGATCAAAAGTGCTCCTGCCCAAGTTCCGCCTCGAGACGGCGGCGCACCGTCCCGAAAGTCTTCTCTATAATTTTTTAGGTCAAATGCACTTATATACCAGAAAATGGGGGCCAGAAGTGGGCCAGGGGCTTCACGAGGTACCAGGGCGCGCCTGGGGGGGGGGGGGGTGGCGCGCCCTGGTGCCTTGTGCGCACCTTGCTGGCCCCCTCTGGTACTTTTTGCTTTCAATATTTTTTATATATTCCAAAATAATTCTCCGTGAAATTTCAGCTCATTTGGAGATGTGTAGAATAGGTATCTTGACAGAGCTTTTTCAGGTCCAGAATTCCAGCTGCCGGCAATCTCCCTCTTTGTGTGAATCTTGCATATTAAGAGAGAAAAGGCATTAGAATTGCTCCACAAAGTGTTATATTGATTAAAAACACTATAAATAACAGTAGTAAAACATGATGCAAAATGGACGTATCATCCGCCTATTACTCTTGAGAGCTGCGCACTCTCTAGACGGATAGGTGTCGGCTCGAGTGTCGAAGAGTAATTGTCTTCACCGAGCAAGATCTTCAGCAACCAAGAGTCATTGTGGTTTGCGAAGAAGTCTGTCGTAGATTTGGAGATCGCCGACAAGTATCTACCACGAGTGAAATCAACTGGAGTCTGATCAGCTCCGAGTTGAAGGAGAATAGGGCGAAGAGAGTTTATTTTCTGTGTTAAATCACAACCCCTCCAACCAGACGTAGTCCTTTGGCAGAAGGGCAAACTGGTCTACAAAATTCATCTGTCGCCATCGAGCAGCACTGGTTCATTCTACATTACTGCATTTCCTTTAGCAGTTTACATTCGTGCTCTGTGTCGATAGTTTTATCTGATCAATCATAGTTCGTTACTTATCTTTTGCATTCTCATCATTCATTTATGTCGTCTCAGTCTAATTTATTTCTCTTCGTACTTCTGCATGTCAGCGTGATTTCATTCAGTGCCGTATCCATTCACCTTGTCACTATTTCCCGTGCATTTTCATCGCAGTTCATATCTTGTTTTCCCTCGTGCTACTGCATCTGTTCATATATTGCATTACCATCATATCTGTCAAGCCTGTGATATTCTAAGCTCGAACAATTACTGCTTCCTACATCGATAGATATGTTCCTCAATAGCATGCTTGATTAAGTGCTTTTCTACCGAACATTATTTCCGCTGCTGTGTTTGGGATCTGTTCAAAACATTCGCAAGAATTTTTGAATCTCCCATTCACCCCCCCCCCCTCTGGCCGATATACTCTCGGTCCTAACAGTGTTGTACATGCTCCATGAAATTGATTCAAAAATGTACAACTTCAGATCATAGCTACCTAGTGGATTTAGGGGGTCAGGAAGAGTTTGCAACTTTTGATACAAATCAATGATAGATATTAGAACTTACTCTTTCATATCAGTAAGAGCAATTTACTCTATTTTAATAGGTTGAGATGTCGATAAAATTCACCGAATTTCAGGAGACACTGAAATATTTACCTTTGGATCAAATTATTTCAAAAATTTCAGTGGTACACTTGATTTCAAAATATCTTTCAAAATACTATAAAAATCAAGCTAATGAAAGGGTAAAAATGCAAATCGAAAACACTGCAAAATTCATCAACGATACTATATACTCAATCATGGATTACGTGAAAGACAAGTTTTTTGTCGGTTTAGGAAAAAAAAAGCCAGGAGTTGAGTTTCAATACCCCAAAAATACAAGGCAAAATAAATTACTATATTGGTTCCACCATGCGGCGTCGCAACGTGGTCATCGGCGTGGAGTTGAGTTTAGTTTCATCGAGTAGAGTTTCAATACCCCAAAAAGCCAGGAGTTGAGTTTCATCGAGTAGACGTTTTTTCAACGTATGCCTTTTTTTTACAACTTCAAACTTTATTTCTCATATGATAGACAAATCGTTTACGAGAAGATGAGAAACAAAGTCTGGGATAGAGCTTTCCCAAATCTCAGAAGATCTATTACCAAAGGAGTATTTAGCTATCCTATCTGCCACTCCATTTGCTTCTCGAAAGCAGTGAATACATTCAGTCTTTGCAAAGTCTGCAGTCATTTGTTAGCACTCCATAGCTATACCAGCATCAGGTCCATAGTAATCGTACTCTCGGTTGAAGATCTCAACCGCAATAGTGCTATCAGACTCGATTACCAGTGAGTTGCAGCCGATTCTAAGTGCAAGTAATATACCATTGCGTACTGCCTGGACCTCCACTGAATCCACACTAGAGACATCAGGTATAAACCAACTAGCTGCAGCAATAAAGTCACCATTATCATCTCGAGCAATTGCTCCCGAAGCACCCGACATGTTTTCTGGGCAGAACGATGCATCCACGTTTATCTTAATAGTTCCCCTTGCCGGTTTCTTCCACAAATGGTCTCGCTTGCGAACTAGATGTTTGGGCGACAAGGCTCGGACAAAATTAGTGCAGAGAAGTTTGATTGAGATGGCTGTACGATCTGGTGTTTGTATGTTAATTCCCCTAACGAACTGATGTCACTATCACCAAATGTACCACGCCACCACCGCGATTAATTCTGCCTTTGGAAGCTCAGAGATCCCTTGTACCCTACTCAGAATCTCCATAGTTACTGATCCCGAGCGGCGGCCTTCCACCACAGCTCGACGAATATCATCCTTTATCCCAAGCTCGGACCAAAACTCCATTGCACGAGGACACACAAAGAAACAGTGTTGGATAGTATCTTCCATACCTTCATGGATGCGTTAGGCTTTTGTCTGCGTCCGATTCCTGTACGGTGAAGGGTCCGTCTCAGGCTTCCCAATATAAATAACGACGCAAGCAACGCCGGCGCCGCCTACGTGATGCGACGACGCGATCCAATCTATCGACATGGGCGCCGATCGGCTGGGCGACTTGCCGGACTGTCTCCTGCACGTGATACTCGCCTCGCTCGGGTCCCGGCTGGCCGTGCAGACAAGCATGCTGTCGCGGCGGTGGAGGCACCCGTGGCGCGACGTGCCGTGCGTCGACATCGACGAGCGGGAGTTCGCCGGCGGCAGCGACCAGTGCTGGGAGCGCTTCGAGGACTTCGCAGACCGCACGCTGACGACGATCCCGCCTGGGACGCGGCTCGACGCCTTCCGCCTGCACCTTGTCAGCGTGAGAAGTGTCGGTGCCTGTGCTGCCACCGACCGGTGGATCCGCCGCGGCCTCCGGCACCTCCCGGCCGCCGTAGAAATCCACGCCGAGCTTGACGACATCTTCGTAGTCTGGAAGCCGCACGTGCCGGCAACGGGCCTATGTGCCGCCGGCTGCACCCAGCGCTTGACGACGTTGCGGCTCGTCGGGGTCGCCCTTACGAAAGACTTCGTGGAGTACCTCGGCCGGCACTGCCCGGTCCTCG
The DNA here is from genome assembly GCA_039707655.1 of Elymus sibiricus. Taxonomy (NCBI): domain Eukaryota; kingdom Viridiplantae; phylum Streptophyta; class Magnoliopsida; order Poales; family Poaceae; genus Elymus; species Elymus sibiricus. Next base: position 70,476,542 of record CM077674.1, read on the forward strand.
AGGAGCTCCACGTCGAGAGGTGCAACATCCACATGTTCGGCGTCTCCTCGCCCACGCTTCGGCACCTCGTTGTTGTCGGCCCGAGCTGCTATGTCGTCGGTGACGGCCTGCTCAGGCTCACAGCTCCGCGCCTCGCGTCCATGCGCCTTGAGACCAGGTACCACGGAAGGTGCTACGGAGACGAGGACGCCCGAGTGCCCAACTTGGAGCCACTGCCATTGCTCACTCAAGCGTCCATCCGGCTCATAGGCACACGCCCGTACGACCAGCGACCATGCACGCTCGGGCTCCTTGCTCTCCTCTCCAACATCGTAAGCCTACATCTCTCAGGGTTCACTACCACGGTACGAAACCATGCATTCTCAGATGGACCAAAGCCGTACGTATGGGATTTTATTACTACATGATAGTGCCCGTGTCACTCTGCACTGACTTAATATAAACAAAACTATGAAAGAACCGAAAATAATAAGGCGACTACTAGGCGCCGGCGCGCCGGCCCAAATTTGGGCCGGTCGCACCGTACGCGTCCGATACGCTGCGTTTTAACCGTCAGATCAGGGCCGTCGTCCTCAAAAATACTCTTCTCTCTGGCTTTTGCCCCCAAATCACGCGAGCGCGGTGCGGGACGAGAACGAGACGACCGGCCTTCGAAGCTCGCCGGACCACCGGCGCTCGCCGGATCGCTGTCGCTGGCCGGGTCGCCGAAGCTCACTAGATCGCCATTGCTCGCCTGCTTGCCGCCCTTGCTACCGGGTTGCATCAAACATCCCCCCCCCCACACCACCGTTCCAGCAGCCCCGGCGACCTTGCAGCACGTCTCGCCGCGGTGGCCGTCGCAGGTCGCAGCGGTGACCCAGTCACGGCTCTAAAAAAGCTTCGGTTGTCGCAGCTTTGGAATTGCTGATTCTAGCAAAAATAGATGCCGGTTGAAGCAAAACTGCTCGCCGGTTGTATCAACAATGGCTTGTCGATCCCAACGAAGAAAAATGCTTCCGTACTCGCATACATGGGAATCACTGGTTCCAGCAAAAAATGTCTGATGGTTCCAGCAAAAACAATGGCTGGTTGAAGAAAAAAACAGAGTCGCGGGACTCACATGTCATGGAGATGGATGTAGCAAAAATCCACAAACACCGGTAGTAACAAAAAACAAAACGGTTGTAGCAAAATGGTTCGCCGGTTCCAGCATAATCACCGTGGTAGCTGATTTTGGGTGGGGGTGGTAGCAAAAACATGGGCTGGTTCCAACAAAAACAAAACATGGTTGTAGCAAAATCCTGCTGCGCCGGCCACGGAGAGCAGCGCACCCAGCTGCGGGCGGCCATGGCGACGAGCGCTGCAGCACCATCGTGATTGCAGCCCACTCAGCTCCGGCCACCGCTCGCAGCAGCGGGTGGCTCAGTTCCCAGCAGGCAACGGCCGCTCCTCACCCTCGCAGTAACTCCGGCCACCGCTCGTCGGAGCAGTAGAGAGATGAGGTGCTCAGGGCTTGTTTACTAGAGAGATGAGGGGGAATGGATGAGGATTGCGCTGGGGGGAATGGATGAGGATTGCGCGGGGAAGGAAGAAAAGTAGTGAACGGGAAGAGATAAGGCACTAGATGGGGTCCCACCAGGCTACGTGTCGCCTGTATATGAAAATGTAGCGGGCGCGTGGGTGAGGCGCCGGCCGAAGCTTCGGCCAGCCTGCCGATTCCAAACGTTTCCCAAATAATAATAGATACTTAGGTTTAGCAAAATCTTCTAACATATTTCAGGGCATCTTAGCAAAAAAAAACATCTCCAACGATTGTATATATCATACAAAAACAGTTTTGCTAAACCTTCCATCCCTAACTAATACAAACCCCCCTGAATTTCACTGGGTGGGCCCGCCTCATTTTTCTTAACCAATAAAATCTGTCTAGCTAAGATCCTTCGTAAGGTACGTAAAACAATTTACATAGGTGTAGCGTTGTCCTATATCGTATGTATATATATTTCAGGCATTGCTAAAGGAAGAAGCTCAAGAATTTCCAGTGCTCCATAGCTTGAAGACCTTGCTCCTAGAAGAATGTGATGTTGGAGAGAAGTTCCAAGTCTTGACTAGCATCCTCTGCAATACACCTTACTTGGAGAAGCTTGGATTGCACCAATGCACGGTACATTGTAGTAATTAACTAACATACATACATGATACTTCAATTGCCACCTTTAACTAGTCTTTTGTTCTCGCTAATTATTTTGACATGTACAACCACAGTTTCTAGCTCCTCTCTGTCCCCGAAGTTGAAGACATCTGCTAAACGTCGTAGCTTAGCATCACATGTTTCTTGGTGCAAAAACCTGAAATCGATAGAAATGAAGAGTCGGCGGGAAGACGAAGCACACCTGACTAAGGTCTTATCGGAAATCTCCAAGGGGATGACACTAGCGCAGTGGCGGCAGGTCAAGACATCCAGTACAATTGTATAGAGCATAATAAATCTAGGACAGCGAAACTGTAGGCAGGAGATTGGTCTAGGAACTAGAATTTGTATGTCATTTTTGTATTTGAAATGTTGTTCCAGAATGTTGGATTCTGATTTACTGCAGGAACAGCCACACATACATGTTTTTTTAACATTATTGTGAGGTTTAGCCCGTGCATTCACATCGTACGGATTGGGAAAATGCTATTCCATTCAAATCTTAGAAGGTTGTTTTTGTGTCGAACTATGTTTGGTTGCACATTATAGGAAGAACAAAGTGTACTTTCCAAGAGATTGGAGTCGATAGACAGGTTCAGGCCCTCCCTCAGAAATTATAATAACCAAACTCATGTATGTATTGCATTGATATCACATGTGTTGTACGTATTGCATTAGGGACTCAGCGAGCACAGATGTGGTCTTTTATTTTTTTTGAAAAGGGGAATATATTAATATCAAGCAGATACCAATTACACCCAGGCTTTGCACCAACAAGATGCCTAAAAACATTCAGGATGCACACAGCCAAAAAAGAAAATAATAAAAAAAGGAAAAATAGAAAAAAAGACCCTGCCACGGTGATTAATCACCCGCAGTAGCAGCACTCTAACCACCACCAAAGACAGCACCCGGACTAGAAAGAAGGGTTCTCCAAAAGCAACGCCTCCAGGAAGGAAACAATGCACAAGCGTTGTCGTTGCCCGATCAAAGATCATAGGTTTTCACCGTGAAGAAAGACCGCGTTCCTGAAACAATGCCTTCAACAAGGTCACTGCCAGGCACAACCAATAAAGTCTAGACCTTGGGTTTTCACCCTGGAAATCACGCCTCGGTACTCAAAGGAGCACCACCAACAATGAAGTCCTCCAATGCTGCCGCCCCCACTTGCGGCGGCTACTACTACAAGTCACGTACCACCAGGCTCACAGGAACTCGTGCCCGGTCTGGACGAGAACATATCCCGCAAGCCAAGTTGGAACAACTGCCTGTGAAGCAAAGTCTTCATCGCATCCAAGACCCCGCTGATACGTCTCCAACGTATCTATAATTTTTGATTGTTCCATGCTATTATAGTATCAATCTTGGATGTTTTTATATGCAATTATATATCATTTTTTGGGACTAACCTATTAACCTAGTGCCCAGTGCCAGTTGCTGTTTTCTGCTTGTTTTTGGTTTTTCAGGAAATCAGTACCAAACGAAGTCCAAATGCCACGAAACTTGTTGGAGATTTTTTTTCTGGACAAAAGAGACCCTGGAGACTTGGAGAGGAGGCCAGAAGGTTCACGAAGCCTGCACACGGCAACAGGGAGCGGCCCAGGGGGGGCGCCCTGATGCCTTGTGGGGCCCTCGTGGCTCCGTTTGACCTAATTCCACTTCTATAAATTCTCAAATATTGGGAAAGCAACAGAGAGCCACCCCGAATAACTTTTACGCCACCGCAAGCCTCTGTTCTTCCGCGATCCCATCTGGAGGCATTTTCCGGTACTCTGCCGGAGGGGGAATCGATCACGGACACTACTAGGGAAAACCCTAGCAGTAGCGCGGATTTATGGCCTAGCACTAGCGTGTGTCCAACCAGCGCTACTGCTACAATTTCGTGTATTTTTATTTTCTTCTGCGTATTTGCGCTGTATTTGTACAGGTTTTATACAGTAATCTCATCATATGATTTTATGATCATGATGAATTATTATATCGGTGGGTGAAATAAACGCGGATTAGATTCAAGTGGATGGATCCAAAGTGACCATCTTGGATTAGTAGTTCCTTACTAATCCAAGATGGTCACTTTGGATCCATCCACTTGAATCTAATCCGCGTTTATTTCACCCAATGATATAATAACTCATCATGATCATAATAACAACTCATCATCATCATAATATATAACTCATCATCATCATCATAGTCATAACAACTCATCATCAAAACAACTCCTCATGATCATCATCTATGAGCCATATAACAACTCATCATTCTCGCTAACACATTGTAGCACATATAACTCATCATCATCATAATAACTAATCATCATCATCATAGTCATATCAACACTAGCTAATTGTTCTTACTACCTAGGACCTAGTCCTCTCTCCTAGGTAAAATAGCATAAAACAGGTAAACCGGTCCATCTCCAAAATGGAGAATGGAGATCCACCTGTCGCCAACTTCTGGCTTGCGCACACGCATGTTGTCTCCAATCGGTTGCGTGCGCGCCTTCATTACCTTGCTCCAATCTTTGATATTGAGCCTTCCATCTTTCAAAGAAATAGAGTATGCACTTTGGTAAGCCGTCGATGGAAACGGTCGTAAGCTAACCATGTACATACTCCCTTCGGTAAGCATCATGTGAGGCACAACCTCGCTAGGGAGCTTCTGTTGAACAATATAGTAACATATATAGTTAGCAATGTAGTTTACTTAAGAAGAATGTATGCAACGAAGTTACCATCATTAACAAAATCACACCAAGTTTTTCGCAATGAGGTTACCATCAAGCAACTGATGGACTAGTGGCACGTATCCAGTATAATTTGGGCTGATAAACTGATTGGTGTTAAAATTCTCAACATCATCTATAAATGAGACAAGATATCCTTTCTCCTCACAATTAAGCTCGGAGCCATAACTGTAGTACGTCATGTCCACAACTTTCCGAGTATTTTTTAAAGATAAGAAATAAGCTGATAATTACAAATAAACAAGTTTAGTAGCAATGAACACCAAATATTTTTAAATAAAAAATATAAATTACTTAACAAATTAGTTTGACAAACTCACATTTAGGCAAAACAGGAGGCATATCCACATCGACCCAAATGTCGATATTATCTTCAATATCTTCATCTTCGGGACGAATATCAAAAGTTATTTGCATATTCTCCTCAAATCCATAGGCCTTGCAGAAAGCTTCCCAATTAGAGGAGCCGAAATGTGAGTGATTAAGCGCATTGTAGAGCTTAACCCGAAAAGCATAACCGTGTTTAGTCCTGAGGTGAGCCCTCCTCGTCTCCATATTCTCAAGGTCTTGGAAACCGAGCTTCTGCAAGACAAACGGTCTTGTATGGCACGGGATGTACTAGTTGAATTGAAAAAAAAACGGAAATTACACGTTGAAGCAAAGAATCACAAGTCATGATTAATTACGATGAAATACTTGTCATTGCGTACCGTACAAACATCGAAGGTCTCTTTCAACTTCACGGTGAAGAACCTACCATTTTGCAGGTGAGGCTCCCTGTCGCACAAACCCCGGTCATCGCAGCAGTAGTCGCACTCCGGGATCTTACCATCGTCGGACATTTCCTGTGTTCAAAATTCAAAGATTATAAATCGACGGCAACTAACAGGAACTCAACACACAGATCATTATTATTCATCACGGGTTGACTGTCGGTCTGTCGAGTCTTTCCTTGAAAACAATCATCTCACGTGGTGTATATGGTGGGCACTCCCTCTCTGACATTTTTGACCGTCGGTGATGGTCGCTACTCCTCCTTCCCCTAGTGCATAACAAAGGTCTAGCAGAAGGAGAAGAAGGAGAAACTGTTGGGGAACGTTGCATGGGAAACAAAAATTTTCCTACGCACACGCAAGATCTATCCATGGTGATGAGCATCTACGAGAGGGAGAGTGAATCTACATACCCTTGTAGATCGCTAAGCGGAAGCGTTAATAAACGCGGTTGATGTAGTCGAACGTCTTCGCGATCCAAATCGCCGAGCGTCCCGCGATCCAATCACGATCCTTCCGATCTAGTGCCGAACGGACGGCACCTCCGCGTTCAACACACGTACGGCTTGATGACGCCTTCACCTCCTCGATCCAGCGAGCGATGGTGAAGTAGTGGTTGAGTTCCAGCAGCACGACGGCGTGGTGATGGTGGTGAGGAACAATCTCTGCAGGGCTTCGCCAAGCACTACGGAGATTATGACGGAGGAACTAGAGGGCTAGGGTTGCCGGCACACGGCTTGGGAAATCCTGATGTATCCCGTGTGCTAGCCCTGCCCCTCTATTTATATGTTGAGCCTTGGGGTCTAAACTTGGAGTAAAAGCCTCCTCCGGGTCGGTTTTGCCCGCACAAGGTCGGTTTGGCCCGCAGGAAAAGAGTCCAATTCGGACCCTGCCGAATCGTGCACAGCCGCGCACAAGCGGTAGTACCGCTTCACACAAGCGGTAGTACCGCTTGGGCGGTAGTACCGCTTCACACAAGCGGTAGTACCGCTCCGGCGGTAGTACCGCTTCACCAAGCGGTAGTACCGCTTACGCGGCAGCAAAACTACTTTTGCACTTTCCAATACCTTGTGGGCTTTATCCCTTTGGCTCATATAAAGTGTTGCTGCACCCGAACACTTCGGTAAACATCCGGAACCCCTTCCGGTGAACTCCGGAACCCTTCCAGAGATCAAAACACTATTATCACATATATCAATCTTTACCTCCGGACTATTCCGGAGATCCTCGTCATGTCCGGGATCTTATCCGGGACTCCGAACAACTTTCGGTCACCAACATAATAACTCAATTATACTAATCGTCACCAAACGTTAAGTGTGTAGACCCTGCGGGTTCGAGAACTATGTAGACATGACCGAGACACCTCTACGGCCAATAACCAATAGCGGGACCTGGATGCCCATATTGGCTCCTACATATTCTACGAAGATCTTTATCGGTCGAACCTCTATGTCAAGGATTCAGTTAATCCCGTATGCTGTTCCCTTTGTTCTTCGGTATGTTACTTGCCCGAGATTCGATCGTCGGTATCACTATACCTAGTTCAATCTCGTTACCGGCAAGTCTCTTTACTCGTTCCGTAATACAAGATCTCGTGGCTAACACTTTTAGTCACATTGCTTGCAAGGCTCATTGTGATGTTGTATTACCGAGTGGGCCCTGAGATACCTCTCCGTCATACGGAGTAACAAATCCCAGTCTTGATCCATGCCAACCCAACAGACACCCTCGGAGATACCTGTAGAGCACCTTTATAGTCACCCAGTTACGTTGCGATGTTTGATACACACAAGGTATTCCTCCGGTGTCAGTGAGTTGCATGATCTCATGGTCAAAGGAACAGATACTTGACATGCAGAAAACAATAGCAATAAACTGACACGATCAAATGCTACGTTTACAGTTTGGGTCTTGTCCATCACATCATTCTCCTAATGATGTGATCCTGTTATCAAATGACATCTCATGTCTATGGCTAGGAAACCTTAACCATCTTTGATCAACGAGCTAGTCAACTAGAGGCTTACTAGGGACACAGTGTTGTCTATGTACCCACACATGTATTTGAGTTTCCAATCAATACAATTATAGCATGGATAATAAACGATTATCATGAACAAGGAAATATAATAATAACCAATTTATTATTGCCTCTAGGGCATATTTCCAACAGTCTCCCACTTGCACTAGAGTCAATAATCTAGTTCACATCACTATGTGATTTACATTGTAATGAATCGAACACCCATGCAGTTCTGGTGTTGTTCATGTTTAGCCCTTGGAAGAGGTTTAGTCATCGGATCTGCAACATTTAGATCCGTGTGTACTTTGCAAATATTTATGTCGTCCTCCTTGATGTAATCGCGGATGGAATTGAAACGTCGCTTTATGTGTCTGGTCCTCTTGTGAAATCTTGGTTCCTTGGCTAGAGCAATGGCACCAGTATTATCACAAAACAGAGTCATTGGGTTAAGCGCACTAGGCACTACTCCAAGATCTGTCATGAACTCCTTCATCCAGACACCTTCCTTCGCCGCCTCCGAGGCTGCGATGTACTCCGCTTCGCATGTAGAATCAGCTACCACGCTTTGCTTGGAACTGCACCAGCTAACCGCACCCCCATTAAGAATAAATACGTATCCGGTTTGCGACTTAGAGTCATCCGGATCAGTGTCAAAGCTTGCATCGACGTAACCCTTTATGACGAGCTCTTGATCACCTCCATAAACGAGAAACATGTCCTTAGTCCTTTTCAGGTACTTCAGGATATTCTTGACCGCTGTCCAGTGTTCCATTCCTGGATCACTTTGAAACCTTCCGACCATACTTATGGCAAGGCTGACATCGGGTCTTGTGCACAGCATTGCATACATGATAGAGCCTATGGCTGAAGCATAGGGGATGACACTCATCTTTTCTCTATCTTCTGCAGTCACTGGCATTGAGTCTTACTCAACTTCACACCTTGCAAAACAGGCAAGAACCCCTTCTTGGACTGATCCATTTTGAACTTCTTCAAAATCTTATCAAGGTATGTGCTTTGTGAAAGTCCTATTAAACGTCTTGATCTATCTCTATAGATCTTGATGCCTAATATGAAAGCAGCTTCTCCTAGGTCCTTCATTGAAAAACTCTTGTTCAAATATTCCTTTACACTTTCCAGCATTTCTATATTGTTTCCAATCAGCAATATGTCATCCACATATAATATTAGAAACGCTATAGAGCTCCCACTCACTTTCTTGTAAATACAAGCTTCTCCGTAAACTTGTATAAACTCGAACGCTTTGATCACCTCATCAAAACGAAGATTCCAACTCCGAGATGCTTGCACCAGTCCATAAATGGATCGCTGGAGTTTGCAAACTTTGTCAGCATTCTCTGGATCGACAAAACCTTCTGGTTGCATCATATACAACTCTTCCTTAAGGTAACCGTTAAGGAACGCTGTTTTGACATCCATCTGCCAAATTTCATAATCGAAAAAGGCAGCTATTGCCAACATGATTCTGACGGACTTAAGCATCGCTACGGGTGAGAAGGTCTCATCGTAGTCAACTCCTTGAACTTGTGAAAAACCCTTTGCCACAAGTCGAGCTTTATAGACGGTGACATTACCGTCCGCGTCCGTCTTCCTCTTAAAGATCCATTTGTTCTGAATGGCCTTACGCCCTTCAGGTAATACTTCCAAAGTCCATACTTTGTTTTCATACATGGATCCCATCTCGGATTTCATGGCCTCTAACCACTTCTCGGAATCCGGGCCCATCATCGCTTCTCCATAGCTCGTAGGTTCATCGTTGTCTAACAACATGACCTCTAAGACAGGGTTGCCGTACCACTCGGGAGCAGTACGCGTCCTTGTCGACCTACGAGGTTCGATAGCAACTTGATCCAAAGCTTCATGATCATCATCATTAACTTCCTCTTCAGCTAATGTAGGCTCCACAGAAACAACTTTCTGCGCTGCGCTACTCTCAGGTTGAAGTAAAGGTTCAACAACCTCATCAAGTTCTATCTTCCTCCCACTCAATTCTTTCGAGAGAAACTCTTTCTCAAGAAATGTTCCGTTTTTAGCGACAAACACTTTGCCTTCGGATCTGAGGTAGAAGGTATACCCAATTGTCTCTTTTGGGTATCCTATGAAGACGCATTTCTCCGCTTTGGGTTCCAGCTTTTCAGGCTGAAGCTTTTTGACATAAGCATCACATCCCCAAACTTTAAGAAACGACAACTTTGGCTTCTTGCCAAACCAAAGTTCATATGGCGTCGTCTCAACGGATTTCTATGGTGCCCTATTTAAAGTGAATGCAGCTGTCTCTAATGCATAACCCCAAAACGATAGTGGCAAATCGGCAAGAGACATCATAGATCGCACCATATCTAATAAGGTTCGATTACGACGTTCGGACACACCATTACGCTGTGGTGTTCCAGGCGGTGTCAATTGTGAAACAATTCCACACTGTCTTAAGTGACTGCCAAACTCATAACTCAGATATTCTCCTCCTCGATCAGATCGTAGGAATTTAATCTTCTTGTTACGATGATTCTCAACTTCACTCTGAAATTGTTTGAACTTTTCAAATGTTTCAGACTTGTGTTTCATTAAGTAAATATACCCATATCTACTTAAGTCATCAGTGAAGGTGAGAAAGTAACGATAACCACCGCGCGCCTCAATACTCATCGGACCGCACACATCAGTATGTATGATTTCCAACAAGTCACTTGCCCGTTCCATTGTTCCAGAGAACGGCGTTTTAGTCATCTTGCCCATGAGGCATGGCTCACATGTGTCAAGTGATTCAAAATCAAGTGACTCCAAAAGTCCATCAGCATGGAGCTTCTTCATGCGTTTTACGCCAATATGACCTAAACGGCAGTGCCACAAGAAAGTGGTATTATCATTATCAATTCTATATCTTTTGGCATCAATGTTATGAACATGTGTATCATTACTATCGAGATTCAATAAGAATAAACCCCTCACATCGGGTGCATGACCATAAAAGATATTACTCATATAAATAGAACAACCATTATTCTCTGATTTAAATGAGTAACCGTCTCGCAATAAACAAGATCCAGATATAATGTTCATGCTTAACGCAGGCACTAAATAACAATTATTCAGGTTCATCACTAATCCCGATGGTAATCGAAGAGCGAGCGTGCCGACGGCGATCACATCAACCTTGGAACCATTTCCCACGCGCATCGTCACTTCGTCCTTTGCCAGCCTCCGTCTATTCCGCAGTTCCTGTTTTGAGTTGCAAATATGAGCAACCGCACCGGTATCAAATACCCAGGCACTACAACGAGAGTTGGTAAGGTACACATCAATAACATGTATATCATATATACCTTGTTTGTTGTTGGCCGCCTTCTTGTCAGCCAAATACTTGGGGCAATTCCGCTTCCAGTGTCCAGTTCCCTTGCAATGAAAACACACAGTTTCTGGTTTGGGTCCAGCCTTGGGTTTCTTCACGAGAGGAGCAACTGCTTTGCCACTCTGCTTGGAGTTACCCTTCTTACCCTTGCCATTTTTCTTGAAACTAGTGGTTTTATTGACCATCAACACTTGATGCTCCTTCTGAATTTCAGACTCAGCGGCTTTCAGCATCGCAAACAGCTCGGCGACTGACTTGTTCATCCCGTGCATGTTATAGTTCAACATGAAGCTCTTGTAGCTAGGTGGCAATGATTGAAGAACTCTGTCAGTGATAGCCTCTGGCGGAAGGGGCATCCCTAACTCAGCCAGGCGGGTGGAGTACCCAGACATTCTGAGCACGTGATCACTGATAGACCCGTTCTCCTCCATCTTGCAAGCATAGAACTTATCGGAGATCTCATATCTCTCGATCCGGGCATTCTTCTGAAAGATAAACTTCAACTCCTGGAACATCTCATATGCTCCATGACGTTCAAAACGTCTTTGAAGTCCCGGTTCTAAGCCATACAACATTGCACATTGAACTATTGAGTAATCATCAGAACGAGCCTGCCAGGCGTTCACAACGTCTAGAGACTCAACTGGAGCGGGTGGATCACCAAGCGGTGCATCAAGGACATAAGCCTTCTGGGAAGCCGTAAGGATAATCCTTAGATTACGGGCCCAGTCCACAAAGTTACTTCCATCATCTTTCAACTTAGCTTTCTCTAGGAACGCATTAAAATTCAGGGGTGCTACTGCGCGAGCCATGATCTACAACATAAATATAGCAAAGACAACTTAGACTATTGTTCTTAGATAATGAGTTTAGTTAATCATATTTTAAAAAACTCCCACTCAAATTGACATCCCTCCGATCATTCGAGTGTAACATGATCCAAATCCACCAACTCAAGTCCGATCATCACGTGAGTTGAGGTGGTTTCAATGGTGAACATCTTCATGTTGATCATATCTACTATATGACTCATGTTCGACCTTTCGGTCTCTTGTGTTCCGAGGCCATGTCTGTACATGCTAGGCTCGTCAAGTTTAACCCGAGTGTTCCGCACGTGTAACATGGCTTACACCCGTTGTATGCGAACGTAGAGTCTATCACACCCGATCATCACGGCGTGTCTCGAAACGACGAACTTTCGCAACGGTGCACACTTGGGGAGAACACAATTTATCTTGAAATTTAAGTGAGGGATCACCTTATAATGCTACCGTCGTCCTAAGCAAAATAAGATGCATAAAAGGATTAACATCACATGCAAATCATAAGTGACATGATATGGCCATGAACTTGTGCTTTTGATCTCCATCTCCAAAGCACCGGCATGATCTCCATCGTCACCGGCATGACACCATGATCTCCATCATCTTGATCTCCATCAACGTGTCGCCATAAGGTTGTCGCGCCGATTGTTGCTTCCACGACTATAGCTAACGTTTAGCGATAAAGTAAAGCATTACATAGCGCTTAATGATTGACACGCAGGTCATACAATAATTAAAGACAACTCTATGGCTCCTGCCAGTTGCCGTACTCATCGACATGCAAGTCGTGATATTCTATACAATACATGATCATCTCATACATCACATATATCTCATCATGTAATTGGCCATATCACATCACAACATACCCTGCAAAAACAAGTTAGACGTCCTCTAATTGTTGTTGCAAATTTTACGTGGCTGCTACGGGTTTGCAAGAACCGATTCTTACCTACGCAAAACCACAACGTGGTGTAGTGATTGCTTTTTGATCTTCTAAAAGAACCCTCTTCATTGAACCGATTCAACTAAAGTGAGAGAGACAGACACCCGCCAGTCACCTTTATGCAACAAGTGCACGCAGCGGTGAAACCAGTCTCGCGTAAGCGTACGCGTAATGTCGGTCCGGGCCGCTTCATCTCACAATACCGCGGAATCAAGTATCAACTAGTAACGGCAAGCAATATGTATACACCCACGCCCACAACTCGTTTGTGTTCTACTCGAGATCTCATCTACGCATAGACCTAGCTCTGATACCACTGTTGGGGAACGTTGCATGGGAAACAAAAATTTTCCTACGCACACGCAAGATCTATCCATGGTGATGAGCATCTACGAGAGGGAGAGTGAATCTACATACCCTTGTAGATCGCTAAGCGGAAGCGTTAATAAACGCGGTTGATGTAGTCGAACGTCTTCGCGATCCAAATCGCCGAGCGTCCCGCGATCCAATCACGATCCTTCCGATCTAGTGCCGAACGGACGGCACCTCCGCGTTCAACACACGTACGGCTTGATGACGCCTTCACCTCCTCGATCCAGCGAGCGATGGTGAAGTAGTGGTTGAGTTCCAGCAGCACGACGGCGTGGTGATGGTGGTGAGGAACAATCTCTGCAGGGCTTCGCCAAGCACTACGGAGATTATGACGGAGGAACTAGAGGGCTAGGGTTGCCGGCACACGGCTTGGGAAATCCTGATGTATCCCGTGTGCTAGCCCTGCCCCTCTATTTATATGTTGAGCCTTGGGGTCTAAACTTGGAGTAAAAGCCTCCTCCGGGTCGGTTTTGCCCGCACAAGGTCGGTTTGGCCCGCAGGAAAAGAGTCCAATTCGGACCCTGCCGAATCGTGCACAGCCGCGCACAAGCGGTAGTACCGCTTCACACAAGCGGTAGTACCGCTTGGGCGGTAGTACCGCTTCACACAAGCGGTAGTACCGCTCCGGCGGTAGTACCGCTTCACCAAGCGGTAGTACCGCTTACGCGGCAGCAAAACTACTTTTGCACTTTCCAATACCTTGTGGGCTTTATCCCTTTGGCTCATATAAAGTGTTGCTGCACCCGAACACTTCGGTAAACATCCGGAACCCCTTCCGGTGAACTCCGGAACCCTTCCAGAGATCAAAACACTATTATCACATATATCAATCTTTACCTCCGGACTATTCCGGAGATCCTCGTCATGTCCGGGATCTTATCCGGGACTCCGAACAACTTTCGGTCACCAACATAATAACTCAATTATACTAATCGTCACCAAACGTTAAGTGTGTAGACCCTGCGGGTTCGAGAACTATGTAGACATGACCGAGACACCTCTACGGCCAATAACCAATAGCGGGACCTGGATGCCCATATTGGCTCCTACATATTCTACGAAGATCTTTATCGGTCGAACCTCTATGTCAAGGATTCAGTTAATCCCGTATGCTGTTCCCTTTGTTCTTCGGTATGTTACTTGCCCGAGATTCGATCGTCGGTATCACTATACCTAGTTCAATCTCGTTACCGGCAAGTCTCTTTACTCGTTCCGTAATACAAGATCTCGTGGCTAACACTTTTAGTCACATTGCTTGCAAGGCTCATTGTGATGTTGTATTACCGAGTGGGCCCTGAGATACCTCTCCGTCATACGGAGTAACAAATCCCAGTCTTGATCCATGCCAACCCAACAGACACCCTCGGAGATACCTGTAGAGCACCTTTATAGTCACCCAGTTACGTTGCGACGTTTGATACACACAAGGTATTCCTCCGGTGTCAGTGAGTTGCATGATCTCATGGTCAAAGGAACAGATACTTGACATGCAGAAAACAATAGCAATAAACTGACACGATCAAATGCTACGTTTACAGTTTGGGTCTTGTCCATCACATCATTCTCCTAATGATGTGATCCTGTTATCAAATGACATCTCATGTCTATGGCTAGGAAACCTTAACCATCTTTGATCAACGAGCTAGTCAACTAGAGGCTTACTAGGGACACAGTGTTGTCTATGTACCCACACATGTATTTGAGTTTCCAATCAATACAATTATAGCATGGATAATAAACGATTATCATGAACAAGGAAATATAATAATAACCAATTTATTATTGCCTCTAGGGCATATTTCCAACAGAAACGACCCCCACGACAAAAGTCGGCATTCTTCTTCTCTCATATATGGTGGACACTCCCCCTCACTGATTTTTTGACTGTCATGTATGGAGCCCCGACAGACTTAAAGTCAACCCGAAATGTCATTTAATTCTCTTTCCGGCAAATCCAGGGCACTCGATATTTCCTATATATTCTAGCACAAGTCATGCTAAAATTCACGAAAAAATCCGGCATGACCTTCGCTAAAATAGGACATATCGAGCGCCTGAAATTTGCCGGAACGGAAATGAATCAACACTCCGGCAAAACATAGGCCACTCGGATTTTCCCTGCGATACAAAGATGTCCATACACATACAAAGATGTTTAAACATGAAATTCTATCCGGATCAATTATCAATTAAAAAAAACTAGCTTCACATTGTCACAGCTACTCATCTACTACTACTACTACATCTATAACCCAAACATTTCATTTGGACAAGGAGCATAACTAAATACCCTAGTTCTTCAAGAAAGTAGGTCTCTCTCTCTCTCTCTAAATTTGGCAATGTGAGATTGACATAACTAAATACCCTAGCTCTACTCTATTCAACTTCGAGGAGAAGAGAAGGAGGAGGAGGACTTTTAGCTCACCGACTCGGGTGTAGAGGAAGTAAAGGTAGCTCCGACGATGATCACTCCACAGCAAGACGTGACACTATAAAGCCTGCATATTCCATCTCAAAATTTTAGATCATCAAATCTCATATAGCATTCTTTGATGACAAATTGATAATGACATAAAAATAATTAAATTGTACAATACATTTCTATATTGAAAAAGAAAATTACTAAAAATTTCTATACCTAAATTTTCTTACTAAAAATTTTTATTACTAAATTTGATACCAAATTTTTTTCTGAAATAGCATTCCAATACATTTCTATTACTAAAACTTTTTTATATTCAAAAAATCTATTCACTAGTTTTCTATTCTATTCAAAAGACCATTCTACGTACCTATCTACATTCTACAAGAAAATTCTACCTATCTATTCTATTCAAAAAACCTCCATTCTACCTATATTTTCTATTTTATTCTATTCAAAATACCTACATTCTATTCATATAACTTATATGTTCTATTTTATTCAAAAAAACATAGATGGGGGAGGGAGGAAGGGAGGAGGGAGGAAAGGGAGGAGGGAGGGAGGGAGGCAGGAGGCACTAGTAGAAAACAGGGCTTTGATCCTGGCCAGATCAGAGCTTTAGACCCGGTCGAGTTACGAACCGGGACTCATGGGTGCATCAGTCCCGGTTCGAGCGGCCAGGGAGCCGGTCGGGCCTCGGTGGGCATCAGTCCCGGTTCGTCTGGGACCTTTAGTCCCGGTTCCAGCTACCAACCGGGACTAAAGGTCCTGGCTCCTGGCGCAACCCCTTTAGTCCCGGTTCGTGTCTGGAACCGGGACTAAAGGTCTGTCTTCAGTCCCGGTTCTAGCCACGAACCGGGACTGATAAAATGCCTATATATACCCCGCCCCCACCGCTCACTCCTCTGTTTTTTGGCCGGCCAGCGTGTGCAGGGTGTGTGCTCTTTCTGTTCTCACCTCCTATGCATATGAGGTGTTTGATGAAATGCCCGACCAACACTTAAGCTTTCTCTCCTCTCCAAGCTCGACCTCCAAGCTCCATTTTGCCCAAGATTTCTCTAGGTTTGGCGGTGCACCAACTATCCAAGTGTTCTAAAAAGGTTAGCAACTTCATCGTTTCATCTCTCACTGCTAGTTTAGCTCATTTCAAATGCTCTAGAAGTAGAGTGGTTTGTGGGTTTTAGTGGAGGAGTGTATGTGGGAGTTCTTTTGATTTAGATGCACAATTTGAGCTGAAATTAACTTCTTAGAGTCTGCACATGTGTAGGGTGCCGTCCCCGTCCCCGTCCTCACCGCCGTCGATCACCCGTGCCGATCTCGTCGCCGGCACCACCGTGGTGAGCCTCTTGTTCTTATCTTCTTTTTAAAAGAAAAAAATTCTTACCTGTATGATTTAGATAGATACTTATATAATTTTCTTACTTTTATTATTGTTTGTTATTATATAGTGCCATGACTTTGGTATCCGCCCCCGTCGGCCCTCATCCTGTCTATGATTCGGATGTGGTATATTATCTTTTATTATGATTTGTTTCATTTAGTGTTTATGACAATTATGCCGACCAACGTGACATAGATGTTTTTATCTAGGAGGTATGTGAACCGGAAATTCCAACTGACCCTCTTGTCGAGAGGTTAAATTTAGTTGAAAAAGAAAACAATTACTTGAAGAAAAAAATTGAAAAGAATTGAGGAGGAGAAGATGGAATTGGAGTTGCATGTTGCCGATGTCGTCGATGATCACAAGATCAAGATGGATGCAATGCGCTTGAAGATTAGAAAGATTAGAAAATATACCATTCATAATGAGGCTTGGTATCATTATGCCGTTGGATCAATTGTTACCTTAGTTGCGATTATGATCGCATTTGTTGTTGTTTTTCATAGATTCAATGTATGTTTTAATTAGATGCTCTAGAGAGCTATATGTTGTTCTATGACAACTATATATGTATGAACTTTATGTATTTATTTTTTTAGTAATAACATTTGATCACTACTGTACTTTGGTTTTAATGTGAAGATGAACTTGTATTAATTTAGTCACTTCTCTATTCATGATGTTCTGTAATGGTTTTTGATACACTTAATTATATAATGCACGCAGATGAACCGGCAATGGATGTACGGTGACCGACGCACCTCCGAGTATCTTGAGGGCCTGCATAAATTTCTCGAAGTGGCTGAGGCAAACAAGCAGAATGGTTTTATGTATTGTCCATGCTTTGTCTGTGAGAATATGAAGGATTACTCTAACTTGAAAACCCTTCACGTCCACCTGCTTGAGAAGGGTTTCATGCCACACTATAATGTTTGGACCAAGCACGGAGAAAGAGGGGTTATGATGGAAGACAACGAAGAAGAAGAGGATGATGACAAATATCCCCCTGAATACGGTGATACTGCAACGGGGGAAGCTGAAGATCAAGAGGAACCAGACGATGTGCCCGATGATGATCTTCGTCGGGTCATTGTTGATGCAAAGAGACAATGCCAAAGTGAAAGGGAGAATTGAAGTTCGATCGCATGTTAGAGGATCACAAAAAAGGGTTGTACCCAAATTGCGAAGATGACAACACAAAGCTCGGTACCACACTGGAATTGCTGAAATGGAAGGCAGACAATGGTGTATCTGACAACGGATTTGGGAAGCTACTGAAAATAATGAAGAAGAAGCTTCCAAAGGATAACGAATTGCCCGACAGTACGTACGAAGCAAAGAAGGTTCTATGCCCTCTAGGATTGGAGGTGCAGAAGATACATGCATGCCCTAATGACTGCATCCTCTACCGCGGTGAGTACGAGGATTTGAACGCATGCCCGGTATGCGGTGCAATGCGGTATAAGATCAGACGAGATGACCCTGGTGATGTTGAGGGCGAGCGCCCCAGGAAGAGGGTTCTTGCCAAGGTGATGTGGTATGCTCCTATAATACCACGGCTGAAACGTCTGTTCAGAAATAAAGAGCATGCCAAGTTGATGCGATGGCACAAAGAAGACCGTAAGAAAGACGGGAAGTTGAGAGCACCCGCTGACGGGTCGCAGTGGAGAAAAATCGAGAGAAGGTGGGGGACTTTGCAGGTGACGCAAGGAACATATGGTTTGGTTTAAGTGCAGATGGCATTAATCCTTTTGGGGAGCAGAGCAGCAATCATAGCACCTGGCCCGTGACTCTATGTATCTATAACCTTCCTCCTTGGTTGTGCATGAAGCGGAAGTTCATTATGATGCCAGTGCTAATCCAAGGCCCTAAGGAACCCAGCAACGACATTGATGTGTACCTAAGGCCATTAGTTGAAGAACTTTTGCAGCTGTGGAATGGAGAAGGTGTACGTGTGTGGGATGAGCACAAATAGGAGGAATTTGACCTACATGCGTTGCTGTTTGTAACCATCAATGATTGGCCTGCTCTTAGTAACCTTTCAGGACAGACAAACAAGGGATACCACGCATGCACGCACTGTTTAGATGACACCGAAAGTATATATTTGGAGAAATGCAGGAAGAATGTGTACCTGGGACTGTAGGGTAACGCAGCAGAAAACAAAAAATTTCTGACCTACGCACCAGCCCAGGACCACTATGGAGACTGCATACAAGGTTTGATCTTTTTCGTTACCGACTCGTAGCGCAGCGGAAGTAGAGTCGATGACGATCGGCGGTGCAGATCCCCGCAGCTAGGATTTACAACCTCCCAACCATGAGGATGTACTCCCTCATCTGCCCTTCGGACAGCCCTCCGGGAGGCGGTCGGACAGTCCCTCGGACGGTGTCGCGGACAGCCCTTCGGGAGGACCTTCGAAAACCGGACGGTCACTCGGACAGCCCTTCGGGAGGACCCTCGAAACTCAGACGATCACTTGGACAGCCCTTTGGGAGGCACTCTCGAACTAAGACCGAAACTACGATCTCTCTATAGAGTTGCACACATACGGTGTCATCTATCCGGCAGGGCTTCGCCGTCCAGAACTTGTTCCCACCGGAACCCAGACAGCCTTTCGGCTCTACGAAACTATTTCGCTGGGAGGGAGAGAGAAGCCAGACAAGTCAAATGGCATGTGTATGAGAGCAAGCATGATCTGATTTTGGAGAGCTCTCTCCACCTCTATTTACAGGAGGAGCAAGGGGTAGAGCAAGGGGTGAAAAAGACCAAAAGGACCTTCCTAGGATCTTTCCACCACATGCCACATAAGGGTGTGTAGAACATATCCACCATGAGGTGGAAGGACACCTCAAGGAGGGCCCCTTCCATGCCATGGCCGAAATTTGCAGCCCCTTTGGGGAGCTCCACCTCCCTTTCACACACCAAAAAGTGGTTTTCTTCTAGAAGAAAAACCCCATTTGCAAATCAGTCCAAAAAGTGCTTTTCACTATTCACGAAGACATTTTTCTGCGTCCGTTAAAACCCAAATTATTTCTGTGTGCCTAGAATAATTCTAGCACCCACCAAAACAATTTTGAACGCATTCCGAAACAATTTCGGAACAATGTTTCTTCAGCGAAAAGCAACCAAAGCGGTTCCGGCTGCTCCGGAACATTTCCGGTTTTTGTCCCGGAAAATTCCCAGAAGTTTCCAGAACACTTCTGGCATCCTCCAAGAATTTCCAGGCGTGTGCCAGAACCAATTTGACTTAATGGAATACCCTGAAACAACTTTTCAGTTTCACCGGAACTATTCCGGTGTTCTCTCCGGAACGTTTCCGTTTCGTCCGAAACTTTTTCGGTGATTTTCTCTCAGACTCCCTGTCTAGTATTCAGCAGATAAATGACCCTTAAGCGTGTGACCCTATAGGTTCGGTGAAGTATAGACATGACCCGGAACACTTTCCGATCAATGATCAACATCGGAGCCGTGGACACCCATATTGACCCCTATACCCACACAAATGAATATTCGAGTGAACCTCCAGTTGCCGTGTGCTATTCCTGTTGCTTCACGATATGTTACAAATACCCGAGGTGAGAAACATCGCATCCCCGTGGATCAACAACTTGTCCACTATGCAAGTTACCTCGTTACCGGTTTTGTTCTCTTTACTCGTTTCCGTGTTCTGGCATCCCTGTGATCAAATCACAATGTGTCTGGCCAGACGATGATGGATACCGTAACACCGAGAGGGCCCAAAGATATCTCTCCATCGTCGGAGGAGCAAATCCCAATCTTGAGCTATCAAGTCCCTTAACATACTTTTCCATGAACCTGTAAGCCGCCGTAATAGCCACCCATTTACGGATGACGTTTAACAAACCCCAAAGTTCATGAAGCAAGCATGAAGAAACTCGACACTCTCATGGTCTAAGGAATTATGCAAACATTAACTTCTCTGTGTTATTAACCATTAACTTATGACGAATGAATCTCATAGCATAACATCAATCGGGTCGATTCAACACAAGTGTTCTACTAACATTGTGCCCTCAAAGTTGCTAGCATAGACATGCCCATGATCAGGAAAACAGAACAATCATGCAACACTTGAGCTAGTCTTAGAGGCCAGACTAGGAATACATTTTACCGTTTATTATTCCACACGTGCATATGAGTCTTCCTTCAAGCCTCGTGGTTATTGCAGACTCGAGAACCATAGCAGTTATAGCATGGAACATAAACATAATTATGATCATGGAGATAAATAATAACATTTATTATTGCCTCTAGGGCATATCTACTACAGACTCCCACTTGCACTAGAGTCAATAATCTAGTCAATGCTAATGCACATTACACCTGTGGCACACCGGTGTAAAAATGCTTCGCATGTGGTATAGCCTGATGTCCAACGGATCTGACAACTTCAGTTCCTTGTGTTTCTTTGCATGTCCTCGCGTTTTCACGCTTTCACAAAATTCATATTTTGTGTGGACTTGGCATCGTATATAAATGTGAATCACTGGTCAAACCTTGATTCCTCAGACTGAGCTATGGAGCAACTATCTTCAATAGTGTTCCATTGACCAAAGCCATCTTGGAATCATACTAAGTTCATGAACGAACTGTATGATTCAACATCTTCTATGCCGCTTCGAAAGCGGCAACATACTTAGCCTTAGTTACAGAATTCGCCACAGTAACCTGTTTAGAAACGATTTCCAAACACCGTACCACCATATTGTGTATCACACAAAACCCTTAACTTCAATCGAAAATCGCATGGAGCATTGATGAAGACTGTATCGATGTAATTACTTACAACGAGCACTTTATAATCTCTGCTTGCGAGAAAACATGTCATCAGTGCTACTTTAGTACTCAATGACATTTTTCATTGTTGTCCCATGATCAGTACTTTTGAGCACTTTGGTATCTATACTCGCAACAGCTTTGGAGTATTGGACATATCTGGTTGTTTTACATACCATGGAATACATGATTAATCCAAACACGAAAGTGTGTGGAATCTCCATCATGTATTTCGCTCATCAGTGTTTTGAGACACCGAGTCTTGCAAAAACCCTTTCCATGTGACTTCGGCAAGAATCACTCCTTGGCGTTTTAATGCTAAGATGTTTTAGCATCTTGTCAATATGTATTTTTGGCTTTTAGCCTATTAGGAAATTCTATCTCGTAGATAAATATGCCTAATGTCAAGGCTATTTAGCCCAAGCACTTCATCGAAAAACTATTTTCAATGAAGTCCTAATTCGTGTCAAGAAATTTATATTATTTCCAATCAACAATGTGTCAAGCACACAAAGTTTTTAGAAATATTATTATGCTCCCACTTACTTTCTTGAAACCACAAGCATCTTCGTTATCCATTGATCAAATCAAACTTCTTTGACTGTTTCATCAAAAACGAAGATTCCAACTCCATTTTGCTCTCTTCTGTCCATTGCTGGAACTCTGAAGTTTGCATACTTACTAGCATCCTCTGGATCAACAAAATACTTTGGACTGTATCTTATACAAGTCCTAGGTTGCATTTCCATCACATGGAAATCCTTTTGGTATCCATGTATCATATCTCAAGATTGAAATATGTATTAATTGCTAGTTTAACCCGATCTGACTTTAAGCATCGCTACGGTGAGACAATCTCATCGTAGTCAACTCCTTGAACTTGTTATTGCAACAAGTCGAGCTTCATGGATAAAACATTTTATCCACATCAGTTTATAGTTCCATTAATGTTCGTTAGACTCCAAGTCTTCCGAAGGGTTTATCAAGATAAAATCTTGAATCATTTATATGGAAACTATCTCGGATTATATTGGCTTTTAGCCAATTCCGGAGTCAGGGCCCATCAACGCTTCCTTGTGTATCGTAGGTATACTATTTTCTAACAACAATATCTCGCTTGCGCACCTGAGAGGTTTGCACGAGCTTTGCCTACGTGGTTCAGCTGCAAGTTCGACCGAAGTCCATACATTTTATTGTAGAGACTTCCGTATTAGTCACAGTAGGAAACTCTGGAATTACTTCCAAGGTTCCTTTCCTTTGATCTGATGACGAAGATACTGCTTATCTCGTCGAGTTGCACTGTTCTCCCACTCACCTTTTTGCAAGAACCATTTTCTTCAAAAGCATACCGTTATCGGTGGCAAACCTTTTGCCTCGGTATAGTGGTGGAGGAGTTCCCAATTACTTGGGATAACCTACAAAGTAGCTCTTGTCTGATTTGGAATAGGTTTGTAACCTTTTACACAAGCCCCATATTCCAAATGTTGAGGAAAGACCAAGCATGGTTGGGCGTACCATACCATGGCGTCATTTCAACAGACCTGATGGCGCTCTTTTCAGTGTAAAAGCCGCAGTCACTAAAGCATTACTTTAAAAGGGATAATGACAAATTGATTTATGTCATCTTTGATCTTACCATGTCATGAATGGTTTGAATACATCTTCACAGACAATCCACTCGAAGTGGTGTTCCGGGAGGTGTAAGTTATGAAAACTCTTTCACAACTCATCAGACATTCGCTAAACTTCTAACTCAAATATTTCTTTCCACAATCCAATTGCAGAACCATAATTTTCTTGTTACAATAATTTCTACTTCATTTTGAAAACCTTTCGAATGATTTCAAAAGATTCAGACTTACGTCTCATCAAGCAAATATCCATATATCTACTTGAGTCATTTCTGAAGATAGATAAAATCCACTGCCAGCAACAACATTTATTGGGCTACATACATCAATATGTATGATCACCAATAAGTTCGTTGCTCGTTCCTTATGGCCTGTGAACGGTATTTCAGTCACTTTACTTTTCAGAGGAAATTTGCAAGTGTCAGATGATTCAAAATCAAACGACTTCAAAATCCATCATAATGGAATTTTTCCATGCGGGTTTCTCCAATGTGACCGAACGTAGTGCCACACTTGGGTGGTATTCTTTTAGTCTTGCGACATTTAGCGTCAGTGTTATGGATGTATCATATTACCATCAATATTCATAACATACGTTCCATCCACTATGGAAGCATGGCCCTTATGTTATTCATGATTCCGAACAACAATTGTTCTTTCATGAACAACACTCTTGCAACAAACATTATGCAAATGGGCTAGAGTGTATGAAACTCTAAAATGATTTATGAAAGTAACTACAGAGGTAAAGTATTATTATCAATATTCATAACATACATCTCATTCATAATGAAAGTATGGCCCTTATGTTATTCATAACACCGAACATCAAAAGTTCTCTTATGAACAACCTTCTTGCAAAATACCTTATGCAATGGGCTAGAGTGTGTAAAACTCTATAATGAATTATGAAAATAAATACATAGGTAATACACCGATGGAAGGTATAGTAACTTTTACTAAGTTCCCAACATGTATTTAAACCTCATTCCTGGCTTAGTCTTTCAGGCCATAGTAGTTCTTGCATTGAGTCGCAACAGAGTGCAATTGAGCGGGTATCTCTGTGATAACTCACAATACCCAAGAATCAGTGATTAACATGTTTAATCATAATTCCCAAGAACTATTTCTTTGACTAGCCTTCTATACATCAATAACTTGTATGACATTCATACATGAGCTGGATATTCCAGTCTTCTCTCTTTTTGCCTTTATACTTCTAACAGTTTAACTTTTAGTATTTCTCCTACTCTCAGAAGAAGCATCCAACTTAAGAGTGGCGTTAGCCCTAGACTTCCTAGGCGTGAAAGTCTCACTAACACCCTTCGGACATTTCGTTCAAGTTGTTTGTTTTATTCACCTTCATCATATGACAGGCGTTCTACTGGATCCCTCTGTTATTAGTCAAATGCATAATAAACACCTTTTACTAACAGTTTGCAAAACAAACATTGCTTTGGATATCCCATATCTTTTAGCCTTTGTTTGTGTCTGAAAAATGATTTTCAGTTCCATGAATATCACATAGCTATCCCAAACTTTTGAAGTCCGGGTCTCATGGAAGCAAACATATTGCACTTGACCGTAACGGAATTTTAGCTTTTTGGATCGAAGGACGAGAGTCACATTATCCATAGCATTAGCGGGAGAATACTAAAAGCATGTGATAGGACAAAGTCCTTCTCGGCACTCTTGAGGACAATCCTCACATTACGTTACCAACCGTAAAGTTTTAACCAGATATTTAACAGCTATTCAATTTTCATAGGGAAGGTGGAAACACGAGCCATTATTCTACAACTATTATGCAAATTACACTTAGACAAAGTTCATAATTAATTGCACTAAGAATTAAAAGAATTAATTCTAAAGTGCGCTCCCACTGAAATCAATATCTCTCATAATTGATTGTGAGTGATTCAAGACCCATATTACAATTCAACGCCAAGGATGCATCCATCTCAAGTGACGAGAATTTCAATCGGTAGGCCAATTTGCCAATCACATCTCTATGTGACTCTTGTTCATATTTCGATGCGTGTGTTCCGAGCTCATGACTTTCATGCCTGAACGTCAAGACAACCAAGTGATCTCGCTGCGAGGTCTCAACTCACCCGCCTCACACTTCTCTAATCGTTCGTACCCATGCATCCATGTGATACCCCGAAGAGATAGGTGCCGTGACGGTGCTACACTTGGGAGAACACTAACTACTTGATATTTTTGTGAGAGATCACCCTAATAAAAGCGACTACCGCGCAATCAAGAAGGGTGCATCATAAGGGATAAACATCTCAGGCAATTCATAATAGCATGATATGCTATAGCCCTTTCTGACGGAGAAGTCTTGCATTTCTTCGTCTTCAGCATTCGCGTCGGTGTTCACCTTCGCGAAGTTTGCCACCACCTTGTCGATGCACCAGATAATATTGCTATCTCTATAGCTAATAAAATAAGTGCATTACAAAAGGTTGACACGCAGGTCATTAAAGTGACAATCATATGGCTCCAACCATCATGCCGAATCATGACACGCAGGTCATGTTAATTAATTTACATCATATAGTCATCTCATACATAATCAAATTAATATGAGCACTTGCTATACCACATCACATGCACATGCAAACCATCCTGCAAAACCAAGTTAGACGCCTCTAATCAGTTTATGCAAATTTTCATTTTATGTGGCTTCTAAGGTTTTGAACAAACCGAAGCTACCTACGTTTTATCATCAAGTATGATAATTCAAGTTGCTAGATTAACATCGCGGGGTGTATGAAACACGAGATAATTAAATCTCGAGCCCCATACTAAACTTCGTCATACGCATGACCGCCGTGCAGATCATATCTGCATTGCCCTTTCGTCTGCGAAATTTCATCTTTCTTTTTAACTACGGTGGAATTCAAAGAACTGTTAGCACTTCGTTGATCAATCAGGATCGCGGATTGCCAGAACTTTGAAACTCCACCATACCGTTATCAAGATCAGAAATATGCAAATTCCAGGGAAGCAACAAGAACATCGGGTAACAGATTTCATCTGCTACCCGCACAAATAATTTTCAGCAATAGAACTCATCTACTACCTAATTATATTGTGCAACACCCATACATCTCTATGTATTCTAGATCGCAACCTGCATCTACGCATAGCACGGCTCATGATGCCACTGTAGGGTAACGCAGCAGAAAACAAAAAATTTCTGACCTACGCACCAGCCCAGGACCACTATGGAGACTGCATACAAGGTTTGATCTTTTTCGTTACCGACTCGTAGCGCAGCGGAAGTAGAGTCGATGACGATCGGCGGTGCAGATCCCCGCAGCTAGGATTTACAACCTCCCAACCGCGAGGATGTACTCCCTCATCTGCCCCTCGGACAGCCCTCCGGGAGGCGGTCGGACAGTCCCTCGGACGGTGTCGCGGACAGCCCTTCGGGAGGTACTTCAAAAACCGGACGGTCACTCGGACAGCCCTTCGGGAGGACCCTCGAATATCAGACGATCACTTGGACAGCCCTTCGGGAGGCACTCTCGAACTAAGACCGAAACTACGATCTCTCTACAGAGTTGCACACATACGGTGTCATCTATCCGGCAGGGCTTCGCCATCTAGAACTAGTTCCCACCGGAACCCAGACAGACTGTCGGCTCTACGAAACTATTTCGCTGGGAGGGAGAGAGAAGCCAGACAAGTCAAATGGCATGTGTATGAGAGCAAGCATGATCTGATTTTGGAGAGCTCTCTCCACCTCTATTTATAGGAGGAGCAAGGGGTAGAGCAAGGGGTGAAAAAGACCAAAAGGACCTTCCTAGGATCTTTCCACCACATGCCACATAAGGGTGTGTAGAACATATCCACCATGAGGTGGAAGGACACCTCAAGGAGGGCCCCTTCCATGCCATGGCCGAAATTTGCAGCCCCTTTGGGGAGCTCCACCTCCCTTTCACACACCAAAAAGTGGTTTTCTTCTAGAAGAAAAACCCCATTTGCAAATCAGCACAAAAAGTGCTTTTCACTATTCACGAAGACATTTTTCTGCGTCCGTTAAAACCCAAATTATTTCTGTGTGCCTAGAATAATTCTAGCACCCACCAAAACAATTTTGAATGCATTCCAAAACAATTTCGGAACAATGTTTCTTCAGCGAAAAGCAACCAAAGCGGTTCCGGCTGCTCCGGAACATTTCCGGTTTTTGTCCCGGAAAATTCCCAGAAGTTTCCAGAACACTTCTGGCATCCTCCACGAATTTCCAGGCATGTGCCAGAACCAATTTGACTTAATGGAATACCCTGAAACAACTTTTCAGTTTCACCGGAACTATTCCGGTGTTCTCTCCGGAACGTTTCCGTTTCGTCCGAAACTTTTTCGGTGATTTTCTCTCAGACTCCCTGTCTAGTATTCAGCAGATAGATGACCCTTAAGCGTGTGACCCTATAGGTTCGGTGAAGTATAGACATGACCCGGAACACTTTCCGATCAATGATCAACATCGGAGCCGTGGACACCCATATTGACCCCTATACCCACACGAATGAATATTCGAGTGAACCTCCAGTTGCCGTGTGCTATTCCTGTTGCTTCACGATATGTTACAAATACCCGAGGTGAGAAACATCGCATCCCCGTGGATCAACAACTTGTCCACTATGCAAGTTACCTCGTTACCGGTTTTGTTCTCTTTACTCGTTTCCGTGTTCCGGCATCCCTGTGATCAAATCACAATGTGTCTGGCCAGACGATGATGGATACCGTAACACCGAGAGGGCCCAGAGATATTTCTCCATCGTCGGAGGAGCAAATCCCAATCTTGAGCTATCAAGTCCCTTAACATACTTTTCCATGAACCCGTAAGCCGCCGTAATAGCCACCCATTTACGGATGACGTTTAACAAACCCCAAAGTTCATAAAGCAAGCATGAAGAAACTCGACACTCTCATGGTCTAAGGAATTATGCAAACATTAACTTCTCTGTGCTATTAACCATTAACTTATGACGAATGAATCTCATAGCATAACATCAATCGGGTCGATTCAACACAAGTGTTCTACCTACATTGTGCCCTCAAAGTTGCCGGCATAGACATGCCCATGATCAGGAAAACAGAACCATCATGCAACACTTGAGCTAGTCTTAGAGGCCAGACTAGGAATACATTTTACCGTTTATTATTCCACACGTGCATATGAGTCTTCCTTCAAGCCTCGTGGTTATTGCAGACTCGAGAACCATAGCAGTTATAGCATGGAACATAAACATAATTATGATCATGGAGATAAATAATAACATTTATTATTGCCTCTAGGGCATATCTCCTACAGGGACATCGTCGATTTCTTCCGACCAACCATCAATGTCGAAAGAAAGGCAAGCATTTCAAAGGTGAGGCAGATCACCGGAAGAAGCCCGCCCTCCGTACTGGTGATCACATACTTGATATGGTCAAGGATTTACAAGTAATCTTTGGAAAGGGTCCTGGCGGACAATCTGTTCCGAATGACGCTGAGGGACGCGCACCCATGTGGAAGAAGAAATCTACATTTTGGGACCTACCCTATTGGAAATACCTAGAGGTCCGCTCTGCAATCGACGTGATGCACGTGACGAAGAATCTTTGCGTGAACCTGCTAGGCTTCTTGGGCGTGTATGGGAAGACAAAAGATACACCGGAGGCACGGGAGGACCAGCAACGTGTGCACGAAAAAGACGGCATGCATCCAAAGCAGTATGAAGGTCCTGCCAGCTACGCTCTTACCAAAGAAGAGAAGGAAATCTTCTTTGAATGCCTGCTCAGTATGAAGGTCCCGTCTGGCTTCTCGTCGAATATAAAGGGAATAATAAATATGGCAGAGAAAAAGTTCCAGAACCTAAAGTCTCATGACTGCCACGTGGTTATGACGCAACTGCTTCCGGTTGCATTGAGGGGGCTTCTACCGGGAAACGTTCGATTAGCCATTGTGAAGCTATGTGCTTTCCTCAATGCAATCTCTCAGAAGGTAATCGATCCAGATATCCTACCAAGGTTAAAGAATGATTTGGTGCCATGTCTTGTCAGTTTCGAGCTGGTGTTCCCACCATCCTTCTTCAATATCATGACGCACGTCCTAGTTCATCTAGTCGACGAGATTATCATTCTGGGTCCTGTATTTCTACACAATATGTTCCCCTTTGAGAGGTTCATGGGAGTCTTAAAGAAATATGTTCGTAACCGTGCTAGGCCAGAAGGAATCATCTCCATGGGCCATCAAACAGAGGAGGTCATTGGGTTTTGTGTTCACTTTATTCCTGACCTTAAGCCGATTGGTCTCCCTCAATCGCGGTATGAGGGGAGACTGACTAGAAAAGGCACGCTAGGAGCGGATGCAATAATATGTAGGGACGGGCATTCTTGGGCTCAAGCACACTACATAGTTCTACAGAATTCTACCTTGGTGACCCCGTATGTCAATGAACACAAGAATTTTCTGCGCTCCAAACACTCGGAGCAGTGTGATGACTGGATTACATGTGAACACATCAGGACTTTCGGCAGTTGGTTGCAAACACATCTCATGGGTAACAACATTGTTGGAGATGAGCTGTACTCGTTGGCCAGGACACCATCTTCGACTGTATTGACTTACCAAGGGTACGAGATAAATGGGAATACATTTTACACGATCGCCCAAGATCAAAAGAGCACCAACCAAAACAGTGGTGTCCTCTTTGATGCAGCAACCAACAGGGGAAAGGACACATATTATGGTTACATAGTGGACATATGGGAACTTGACTATGGACATGATTTTAAGGTCCCTTTGTTTCGGTGCAAATGGGTCAATCGGTCAGGAGGCGGGGTACAGGTAGACCCGCAGTACGGAATGACAACAGTGGATCTCAACAATCTTGGGTACACAGACGAACCATTCGTCTTAGCCAACGATGTGGCGCAGGTTTTCTATGTGAAGGACATGTCTACCAAACCGAGAAAAAGAAAAGATAAGGAAGCGAATACATCATACGATGAGCCAAAGCGCCACATAGTTCTTTCAGGGAAAAGAGACATCGTGGGAGTGGAGGGCAAGACAGACATGTCTGAAGATTATGAAAAGTTTCATGAAATTCCTCCCTTCAAAGTGAAGGCTGACCCAAGCACCCTGTTAAACGATGAAGATTATCCATGGTTACGGCGCAATAAGCAAGGGACACGCGCGAAGAAAAAGTGAAGACTTTCTCTCCACAACTATTCTGATGATGGCTTTGATCTAGAATATCACTGTAGTTACATGTCAAGAAATGAAATGCCTTTTGTAACATATGAGTTTTCGCCCGAAACCGTGATACTTCGAAAGAGATTGTCCATTTTGTACACGAACTCCATCCAGTTTTTGCCGTAACCCTCTCAACTTTTTAGCACATGCTATGTGGGTGAAATGATGATACCATGCCAACTTTCAACCTTTTCAGAGTTCATTTGTACTGCTTTTCAATTTCAGGGTCATTTAGCTCAAAGAATGAATTAATAGCAAAAAGAATGAATCAAAAAGCTTTTATAAAACTCTAATAGCAAAAAGAATGAACTAAAAAGTTTTCATATAATTCTAATAGCAAAAAGAATGAACTAAAAAGAATCAATTAAATATAATATTTTTCAATAGCTAAAAGAATCAACTAAAAATAATCAAAATAATATTAACTAAAATTATCAAAGTATTTATTTGTTAAAAACTTTAATAGTAAAAAGAATTTTCATAAAGTATTTTTTGTTAAAAAATTTAATAGAAAACTAAAAAGCTTTTATAAAACTCTAATAGCAATAGGAATCAACTAAAAAGAATCAATAAAAAATATCAATAGCAAAAAGAATCAACTAAAAATAATCAAAATAATATTAACTAAAATTATCAAAGTATTTATTTGTTAAAAACTTTAATAGTAAAAAGAATTTTCATAAAGTATTTTCTGTTACAAACTTTTATAGAAATTTAAAAAGCTTTTATAAAACTCTAATAGCAAGCTAAAATAACATAAAAAATAAAAAAATGCCGCCTACTAGGCCACCACGGCCTGCATACGACTAGAAACCCATATTTACCTGGGCCAGGATGCAGGCCCGCGGGCCGAGCAGGCACAACATGGCAGTGACAAAGGTTAGGCATGTACTGCCTGCAATAGAGAGGAGCTCGACAGCTCGGTCACAGCGGGGCTTATAAACCAGTGCAGGCGCCTCTCGACTAGCGAGGTGGGACTAAACATTTGGCCGCGGCAACACAGCCCTTTAGCCCCGTTGGTGGCTCCAACCGGGACTAAAGGCCCCCCTTTAGTCCCGGTTGATGACACCAACCGGGACTAAAGGTCCTTTTCAGCAGCCGAAAGGGCGGGAAGCAAAGGGCTTTAGTCCCGGTTGGTGGCTCCAACCGGGACTAAAAGGGAACCTTTAGTCCCGGTTGGAGTCACTAACCGGGACTAAAGGGTTGGGTATATAACCACGCACGTGAAAAAATTTCTAATTCCCCGCCCATTTCTTCGATCTCTCCTCCTCTCCCCCGACGGCGCCGACGACCACCTCGACGCCGTCAGGCTGCCCGACCTCGCCGTCGCCTCCCCGAGCCCTGTCCTACTCCGACGCCCTCGCCGCGCCCTGCCCCGACGCCCTCCGCGCCCTGCCCCGACGTCGTCGTCGCCGAGCCCCTGCCCCGACGCCGTACGTCCGCCGCGCGCTCCCCTCATCGCCGGCCCTCCAGCTCCATCGCCCCTGCCCCGACGCCGTCCCCGCGCGCTCCCCTCGTCGCCGGCCATCGCCATCCCTGCCCAGGCTCCCCTCCTCGTCTTGCAAGGTAGTTTTTTCTGTAGTAATTTTTTTTCTGTAGATGCATGTTAGATGATGATTTTTTTATGCTTTGATGATGATGATAGATGATGATGATGATGATAGATGATTTTCTGTAGTAATTTTTTCTCTAGTAATTTTGTTAGATAATTTTTTCTGTAGTAATTTTGTGTTAGATGATTTGTTGTTAGATGATGATGATGATAGATGATAGATGATGATGATGATGTGATAGATGATTTTCTGTAGTAATTTTTTCTGTAGTAATTTTGTTAGATAATTTTTTCTGTAGTAATTTTGTTAGATGATGTATTGTTAGATGATGATGATAGATGATATAGATAGATGAAATGCTAATGCCATGCTAATTTTCACTCGATGGAATTACAGGTTGTGGTGTTTGCATCTCCGTGGTCACTGATCGTCCCTCCGCTGTTCGACAAAAGGTGTCCATTTGTTGAGTTGTGTATTAATCATCTTGTGTATAAATCTTGTATTCATTTTGTATTCATCTTGTGTATAAATATTGTATTCATCAAATATCGTCATAACTTCGACATGAAGGGGGGGTCGTTAAAACATAACCCCGATAATTTTGATTTTGAGGCATATGAAAACATGATTTGCACGTCGGACAGGCATGAGAGAGGCGGCCTACAAAGTATCCTCTCCCGAAAGATAGGATGACTCATCAGATAAGATTCTAGGCGGCCCGCAAATTTTCATGTTGTTCATTGACTTCGACATGAGGGGGAGGGGGCCGGGGGGTCGTTAAAACATAACCCTGATAATTTTGGTATAACTTCGACATGAGGGGGGAGGAATCCTCGACGATCGTCTATGTTTGCCACTAATCCATCTCTCATGGTTGTATATTGCCATGTTGTAATATTTGCAGAAACTATGGACGACAGAGATATAGAACAAGATAGGACGACTCATTAGATATGATTCTAGATAATGTCCAATGCCTCATATCGCGAATGTTGTTCATTGACTTCGACATGAGGGGGGGGGGTCATTAAAACATAACCCCGATAATTTCGGTATAACTTCGACATGAGGGGGGAGGGGGTCGTTAAAACATAACCCCGATAATCCACTAATCCATTGCTCATATGCATATGATTCCTTGTCGTGATTAGGTCTATGTTTGCCACTAATCCATCTCTCATGGTTGTATATTGCCATGTTGTAATATTTGCAGAAACTATGGACAGAGACTTAGAAAAAGAAGAGTTGTTGGGGGATATAATCCGCGACGGAGGTGATCCCTTGTCGTTTCTCAATAACACCGATGGTGAGGAAGGAGATCATGACGGCTCCGGTGATCGAGTGGAGGAGGAAGGAGATCATGACGGCTCTGGTGACCGAACGGAGGAGCAAGGAGATCATGACGGCTCCGGTGACCGAACGGAGGAGGGAGCCTTAACTGTTGCAAAGTCCGACGAGGTATATATACATATATTAATTAAGCCTCTGCTGACTTGATGCATTAATTGTTTTGTATGTACATGTATTAACGCTTCTTTCTTCTTTTAATTAGCCCTCCGGATCAAGCCAAACTTCCGTAAGGAGACGAGGCCCGAAGAAAAGGTTGCGCCAGGATGAAAGGTTCACGATCGAAGAAGTCGGTCGAGATGGCCAACCGATTGCTCCCAAGCGGAGCAGGGACACATTTATACATCAGTGCGGAGTGGTTGTTAGGGACCGCGTCCCGATCAGCATCCAAGAATGGAATAAGAAGAAGGACCTTGAAGTTTCTTATGTCCAGGATAGACAGAAAGATGATCTTTGGACCTCGCTGATGACAAATTTCAGCCTACCGCCAGAGGCGGATCCGAATAAGGTCAAGGCATTTGCTCTTAAGAAGATGGCAGAACTATTCAAGAACTGGAAGAAAGATTTGAACAAAAAGTTTGTCGAGAAAGACAAGACTCCAGAATTCACCGGTGCATATGAGAAGATAAAAGATCACTGGCCCGCATTTGTGGCCTACAAGAAATCGGACAAGGGAAAGCAAAGGTCAGCGACAAATAAGCTAAATGCTGCAAAGAACAAGTATCACCATGTTACGGGGTCAGGTCGCTACAGCAAAGCCCGGCCTACGTGGGACAAAGCTGAGCAAGACCTGCTTGCTAAAGGGGTCCAACCAGCGACATTGCACTGGCAAGATCGGTCAAGGACTTGGTTCTTCGGGGTTGGGGGAACTTTGGACCCAGACACAGAGGAGTGTGTTTGGACGAAAGCTCAACTTGCAATACCCGTCAAGAAGCTTCAGGAAGCAATCCAGGCAGTGCAGGAAGGGAGGTTACATCCCGACAGAGAGAATGACGAGCTGACACATGCCCTTGGGAATCCTGAACACCCTGGACGAACACGAGGCACATCAGGCTCCGTTATGTGGAAGGATGGGTTTCCCGACAGCGATGGTTATAGAAGCCGACAGAGAAAGAAGAAAGCGGAAGCAAGCGAAATGCAGAAGATCAATGCAAGATTAGCGAAACTAGAGGAACTTGAGAGCCAGCGAGCTACCGGCCAACCATCTCAGCGGCACGAAAATCCTTCCTTCGACACTGCCCCAGAAGCTACCCCACCATCTTAGCGGAGAAGCAGCGTGGCTTCCACGGAGCTCCTTCAGCCTGATATCACGGCTCCTCGCTACCCCGTGGACAGTATCACGGAGACTGAACATTGTGTGCTAATGGCGAAATGCCAGAACCTGACCTTGAAGGCGGCAGTCGGCTCTGTTTTACCTCCTCGAACTGAGGGAACTTTCCATTGCCGTCCGATTCCACATGGCTATGCTATTGTCACGGTGGATAAGATAATGGCGGGATTTGAGGGGCTGGAGCTTGACTACCCTACAGGTGAAGGGGAGGATCTTCTGGAAAATGCCTTAAGGAGTACCTGTCTATGGAGAAAGGAGTACATCAAGCTTCCAAACTGGACGCCGCCTCAGCAGACGCAGCCGGATCCTTAGCAGACTCCTCCTCACAGTCCAGTTGTGCTATCTCCGTTGCCTGAGTCGTCTCCGGCGCGTCATCCGTCTCCGCCGCCTCAGCGGACTCTAACGGAGGAGGCCCCTCAGCAGAATCCTCCTCTACCTCAGCTGTCTCCGGCGCGTCAGTCGTCTCCGCCGCCGCAGCTGCCTCCGCCGCGTCAGCGAACTCCGCCTCGTCAGCAACAGCGGAAGAGAGCCGCCGCCGCTCCGGCGGCTAGCAGTACAAAAGGCGGGAAGAAATTCAAATATGGTCCAAGCCTCAAGGTTCCTCCAAAGTTACCATATGAGAGGACTGATGAGGAAAACAAGGACATCAGTGCTGCCGAAGTGCAGGCCCATTTTGCACGGAAAGTTCCACCTCCGAAGGAAAAAATAGATCCGGTAAAGGCGAATCGCACTCTGGATGCCCTTACGCGACCACCTCTGCCTCCGCTGTTATCAAACTATGACCACACTATTGCAAAGACATATGACAAAGCTAAGAGTCGGTCGAGAAGTAGCAGTACTGGTGCAAGAAGTGGGAAAACAATTCCCCAGCTCGGCGAACAGGAAAAGCAATCGTGCCCCCCGCTCAAGGTGTTTACCGATACCCCGGGGGTAGCGGCCGTTGCTCCTAGTTTCAATCATGGTGATTACCTAGGCGATGATGTACATTTTGAAATCGCTAAGCCGGTAGACACCTTTAAATACCAGCACGGGAAGCGTCTCGTCAGAAGTGATGATCTGGAACAAGATCTACCAACGATGATGCGAACATTACATAAATGGTACTTGGAAACCTGCAAGGATGGGACGGGCAGTATCTTGGTTTGAATTAAGGATGAGCACGAGTTCGTTGGAGTCGACTCGATCTTCGCTGAATTTGACGAACTCTTTCAGTTATACAATCAAGCCGCCCTCGACAAAAGTCTCGTGGCTTGTTATTGTCTGTAAGTATTATTTCTGTAATTAAGTCTCTAGCTCAGCTCATTCATTGCATGTATATAATTATCCTCACTATATTATGCAGATTGAAGATCGTCGAATTTAAAAAAGGACAAATCTATGACATTGGCTTCATTAACCCAAATATCGTAAATGAATGGTCAGTACAGAAGATCCCCGAGGAGACTGAGAAAATCTTGCTCAGCTCATTCCTTCGACACCAAAACAAAAGGGAAATACTCTTTCCATACAACTTCAAGTGAGTGTTACTGTCTTCTGCATATTCTGTTTCGCTGACTCGAGGTTAAGTGTAATTGATGAGTTATGCGCGCGCAGCTTCCACTTTATTCTGCTAGCCATTCAGCTTGACGAGGGAGCAGAAATTGTCTTGGACTCGAGACGTAAAGAGGCTACGGAGTATGCGGACATGATTGAAATGCTCCAGAAGTAAGATCAATCATTATCGCACTATATCGGCAACTTTCGTTCATTTCCTGATATCAAGTAATCATTTTCTTTACCGGGCAGGGTTTGGAAAAAGTTCATCACGCAGGTTCAGGGTGAATGGAGACCGGAGCTGCGATTTAAACAACCCAAAGTAAGTAGTACTAGCTAGTTCCGCGCATCTCTCATTGATTCTAGTTTCAATACCATTATCATGGTTGATTATCATTTTGATTGAACTCTATTCTCGTAAAGTGCATGTGGCAGGAACCCGGAACTGAGTTATGTGGATACTACGTTTGCGAGTTCATTCACCAAAAGACCACCGAGAGGGGCTTCAATAAACAACAATTTGAAGTACGTAAACAATATTCATAATTTTATTTTATCACCATCAATTGTGTTGATTTCATTCATATATATATATATATATATATATTGACCCCCCTTCTTTAAATTAGACCTGGCAGAAGTGGAACGTACCCCTACCAGCTGATCGCATACGCGCAATTCAAGAGGAGTTGGCGGGATTCTTTGTTGACCATGTCATTCCTAAAGACGGAAAATGCCATCGAGAATTGCAAACCCGTTGAATAGATATATGCATCAACGTGTACTATCTGTAGTAGCGTCGAATAGATATACGAAAACTTGTTGTTCGACCAACAAGCACGGAGAAAGAGAGGTCACTTCTCTCTATATATTGATCATGCATGACGATGTTGTGTAATTAATGGTTCCTTCATTGCTTACTAGCTAGCGTCGAGTTCTCTCTATATGTAGTAGCTAGCGTCGACCAAGCACGGAGAAAGAGAGGTCACTTCTCTCTATTAGCTAGCTAACACAATATGAAACCCCTAAACCCTCCAAAACCCCTAACCCCCCCCCCCCCCTTTCAAAAAAAAAAACCCAGCGCCTGCGAGCTGCTGACGCGTGGCTGCCTTTTGGTCCCGGTTGGTATTACCAACCGGGACTAAAGGTCCTCCTGCCTGAGTGCTGCGCAGCGGCCACGTGGAGACCCTTTAGTCCCGGTTGGTGTTACCAACCGGGACTAAAGGTCCTCCTGCCTGCGTGCCCCACAGCGGCCACGTGGAGCACCTTTGGTCCCGGTTCGTAGGCCAACCAGGACTAAAGGTTTTAGGCATTTGTCCCGATCGTTTTGTCCCTGTTCCAGAACCGGGACTAAAGGCCCTCTGGAACCGGGACTAATGCCCTGTTTTCTACTAGTGAGGGAGGAGAGAGGGAGGAGGGAGGAGTGAGGAGGGCAGTGGGAGGAGGGAGGAGAGGGCGGCCGGCGGAGGAGGGAGGAGTGAGGAGGGCAGTGGGAGGAGGGAGGAGAGGGCGGCCGGCGGAGGAGGGAGGAGGGCAGTGGGAGGAGTGAGGAGTGAGGACGGCAGTGGGAGCAGGGAGGAAGGCGGCTGGAGGAGGAGGGAGGGACGCAGATACCGCAATGGCGACAGCTGCGGCGGGCGACGGCGGGCGGCGGCGGCGGCAGAGAGAGCGAGAGTGTGAGGGGGAGAGTAAGGGAGAGAGGAAACGACGGGGTGGATAAGGTGCGCATAGTAGTAGCGCGGGTAAGGGACCCGCGCTGCTACTACTCACAATACCTGTAGCGCGGTCCTGGAGTCGGCGCTACTGCTAGGCAGTGCCTGGGAGCCGGGTCCGTGTATAAACAGTAGTAGCACCTGCACGGAAGACAGCGCTACTGCTACTTCCTTAGTAGTAGCGCGTATTTGTGGGCCGGTGCTGCAACTATAGCCTGGCATGGGGGACATGGTGGGGCCCATCTAGCAGCAGTGCCTGAAAGAAAGCCCGCGCTACTGCTATAAGTGTAGCTGTAGCGTCGGTTCCTGACACGCGCTGCTGCTAAATACCAGTAGCGCCTTGTCTCTAGCCCACACTACTGCTAAGGTTCTACCTATAAGCTTTCTCCTAGTAGTGGGAGGGCTTCTACATCAACCTTGCTGCCCTTCCGATGATGTGTGAGTAGTTTACCACAGACCTACGGGTCCATAGCTAGTAGCTAGATGGTTTTTTCTCTCTCTTTGATCTTCAATACCATGTTCTCCTCGATGTTCTTGGAGTTCTATCCGATGTAATCTTCTTTTGCGGTGTGTTTGTTGGGATCCGATGAATTGTGAGTTTATGATTAGATTATTCATGAGAAATATTTGAGTCTTCTCTGAACTCTTTTATGCATGATTATTATACCTTTGTATTTCTCTCCAATCTATCGATTTGGTTTGGCCAACTAGATTGGTTTATCTTGCAATGGGAGAGGTGCTTTGTGATCGGTTCAATCTTGCGGTGCTCAATCCCAGTGACAGAAAGGGACATGACACGTATTTGTATTGTTGCCATTAAGGATAAAAAAATGGGGTTTAATCATATTGCTTGAGTTTACTTTGTCTACATCATGTCATCTTGCTTAAGGTGTCACTACTAGGGAAAGCCCTAGCAGTAGTGCGGGGTATATGCCTATCAGTAGCACGGGGTCCTGCGCTACTGATAGGGCACTACAGCTAACTTTTAGCAGTAGCGCCGGTTTGACACACGCTACTACTAATTCTGTTATCAGTAGCGTTGGTATGGTCCCGCGCTACTGATAAATAGTAGCAGCGTGGACTCTGACCCGCGCTACTGCTATTTATCTGTATTTTTTTAATATATTGTATTTATACACGATTATACAAATTTTAATACAGTAGCAATTAAGAGATATTATTATGATCATGATGAGTAATTATATCATTGGGTGAAAGAACCGTGGATTAGATTCATGTGGATGGATCCTACTAATCCAACTTTTGGTCACGAATCTAATCCATGTTTTTTCCACCCAATGATATAATAACTCATCATCATCATAATAACAACTCATCATCATCATCATATTCATATAAGAAATCATGCATCATCATCATCATAATAACAACTCATTTTCATAGTCATATAAGAACTAGCTCATCATTCTACCACAATGTAGCACATTACTCATCATCATCATGATAATAACTCCTCCTAATCATCATCAGAGTCATAACAAACATTGTAGCACATAGCTAATCTTTCTACCACAATGTAGCACATAGCTAGTTGTTCTTAGCACATGATGAGTACTACCTAAGACCTGCTACTCTCTCGAAGGTAAAATAGCATAAAACAGGTCAACCCCTGAATCTCCATTATGGAGAATAGAGATCCACTTGTCTCCCACTTGTGGGCTGCGCTTCATGTTGCCCCCAAGTAGTTCCCTGCGATCATTCAGAACTTTTCTCCAGTCTTTGATTGTGAGGACTTCATCGCTTCGAGAAATCGTGTATGCACTGCGGTGAACCGTAGGCCAACTTGGCCGTAAGCTAATAATGTTCATGCCACCTTTCATATGCATCAGACGAGGCACACAATCCTTCGGGAGTTTCTGTTGAAAAACATCATAATAACATACTTAGCAATGTAGTTTAGGTTAAGAAGAATGTATGCAAAAGATGCGCTGGTGACATAATAGAAAAAATCTTACCATGATATCTGATAACCCACAAGTATAAGGGATCGCAACAGTTTTCGAGGGTAGAGTATTCAATCCAAATTTATTGATACGACACAAGGGGAGCCAAAGAATATTTGCAAGTATTAGCAGTTGAATTGTCAATTCAACCACACCTGGAGACTAAATATCTGCAGCAGAGTGATCAGTAGCACGGTAGTATGGAAGTTTGATAGCAATAGCAATAATAGTAGCAGTAACAGTAACGGTAGCAGCAATAGTTTTGTAACAATTGTGACAGTAGTAGCAACAGTAGTAACTTAGCAAAGAACAATATGTGAAAAACTCGTAGGCATTGGATCGGTGATTATGTTGGATAACATTCATCATGTAACAGTCATAACCTAGGGCGACACAGAACTAGCTCCAATTCATCAATGTAATGTAGGCATGGATTCCGTATATAGTCATACGTGCTTGCGATAAGAACTTGCATGACATCTTTTGTCCTACCCTCCCGTGGCAGCGGGGTTCATAAGGAAACTAAGGGATATTAAGGCCTCCTTTTAATAGCGAACCGGAACAAAGCATTAACACATAGTGAATACATGAACTCCTCAAACTACGGTAATCACCGGAAAGAATCCCAATTATTGTCACCTTGGGGTATGCGGATCATAACACATAGCAGGTGCGTATAACATGCAAGATCGAATCAAGAACACAAATATATTCATGAAAACATAAAGGGTTCAGATCTGAAATCATGGCACTCGGGCCCTAGTGACAAGCATTAAGCATAGCAAAGTCATAGCAACATCAATCTCAGAACATAGTGGATACTAGGGATCAAGCCCTAACAAAACTAACTCGATTACATGATAAATCTCATCCAACCCATCACCGTCCAGCAAGCCTATGAAGGAATTACTCACTCCCGGCGGTGAGCATCATGAAATTGGTGATGGAGGATGGTTGATGATGACGATGACGGAAGATCCCTCTCTCCGGAGCGCCGAACAGACTCCAGATCTGGCCTCCCGATGAAGAACAGGAGGTGGCGGCGGCTCCATATCGTAAAACACGATGAAACTTCCTCTCTGATTTTTTCTCTGGAATTATGAATTTATAAGCCTGAGATTAGGGTCAGCGGAGCCACGTGGGCCCCACCAGTCACCAGGGCGCTCTAGGGGGGGTGGCGCGCCCTGGTGCCTCATGGGCAGCAGGGGCCCCCCTTCAGTGGATCTTGGCTCCAGTATTTTTTATTTATTCCATAAAAAATCTCCAAAAAGTTCCGTCCAATTCCGAGAACTTTTATTTCTGCACAAAAAACAACATCATGGTAGTTCTGCTGAAAACATCGTCAGTCCGGGTAATTTCACTCAAAGCATGCAAATTAGAGTCCAAAACAAGAGCAAAAGTGTTTAGAAAAGTAGATACGACGGAGACGTATCAATATCTGAATGGATGTTACCGTAGTTCAATACGTGGACTAGTGGCACGTATTGACCATAATTTGGAGGAATATCACGCCTCGTCTTGAAAGTCTCAACATCATTAATCCATGAAACAAAATGATTTATCTCCTCGCAAGTTAGTTCAGAACCATAACTGTAGTAGGTTTTGTCTACTACGTTCCGTACATTTCTTGAAGAATGGAAATAAGCTGTCAATGGAAATAAGCTGTCAACTATTTTTAAATAAACAATATAAATTACTTAATAAATATGTTTGACAAACTCACATAGAGGTAGAACCGGAAGCGTATCCACATCGACCCAAATGTCGATATTATCTTCACTGTCATCTTCAGGACGAATATCGAAGGTGACATGCATATCCTCCTGAAATGCATATGCCTTGCATAGTGCTCTCCAATTTGAGCAACCAAAATGGGAGTGGTTCATTGCATTGTATAGCTTAACGACAAAAGTGTAACCATGTTGGGTCCTCAGGTGGGTTTTTTCGTCTCTATACTCTCACGATCTTCGAAACCGATCTTCTCCAAGACATAAGCTCTTGCATGGCAGGGGATGCACTAGTCGAATTGTAAAAAAACGGAAATTACACGTTGAAGCAAAGAAGCAGAAGTCATGCTTAATTACAAAAAAATACTTGTCGTTGTGACGTACCATAAAAACATCGAAGGTCTCGTCGAGCTTGATGGTGAAGCGCCTACCGTCTTCCAAGTGAGGCCTGTCGCACATACCCCGGTCGTCGGAGTAGTACTCGCACTCAAGGATCCTATCGTCGTCAGACATTTCCTATGTGCATAATTCGAAGATTAAAAATCAATCGACGGCAATTACCAGGAAACTCAACACATAGATCACTATTCAGCACGGGTTGACTTTCGGTCCGTCGAGTCTTGCTTGGTAAACTCTCATCTCACGTCGTGTATATGGTGGGCACTCCCTCTCTGATATTGCGACCGTCGGTGATGGTCGCTTCCCCTCCTTCTCTCGTGTATTACCAAGGTATATCACTAGAAGAAGGAGAGGCAACGACCCCCACGACAACAGCCAGGATTCTTCCTCTCTCATATATGGAGCAAGGAGCTCCAACAGACTGAAAGTCAACCCGTTACATATATTGAGCAATGGCATAAAAATGGCCTATGTTCTGCCGGAATGTCGATTATTTCCCGTTCCGGCAAATCATGGGCACTCGATATTTCCTACTTTCTAGCACAATTCATGCCAAAATTCACGAAAAAATTCGGCATGACCTTTGCTAAAATAGGACATATCGAGCACCTGAAATTTGCCGAAACGAAAATGATTCAACATTCCGGCAAAACATAGGCCACTCGGAGGTGTTCCCTGCAAAATGCATCCATGCATCCATTTTGTCGGCTTTTTTCAAAATGAAACAAAAGTGCAACAATCAATAATTCATCCATGCATCCATCCATCTAATCATCCATCTAGCAAACATACAACCATCTACATATATATTAAAAAAACTAAACCTAAAACTAAACAGAGAGGAGAGGGAGGTGCTCACGGTGGGCGGGACAGGGCCGAGCGGGAGAGGGAGACGCGACAGGAGAAATCCTGCATAATCCACCGAGTGAAAAATTTAGATCATCAATATAATTGGCAACAACATTTTATATTTTATTCGATACCTAAAATATTTTCTATTCGATACCTAAATTTTCTATTCTATTACTATTTTTTACTTAAAATTTTCTATTCTATTACTAGTTTTTATATTCTATTCTATTACTGGTTTTTATATTCTATTCTATTACTAGTTTTTATATTATATTCTATTACTAGTTTTTATACCTAAAATATTTTCTAATTTTCTATTCTATTCTACGTTTACTAATTTTCTATTCTATTCAAAACACCTACAATTACTAAAAAATATATATTCTATTCAGAGGACCTACATTAACTAAAAAAAATCTATTCCATTCAAATAATCTACATTCTACTGTATTCAAAAAACATTAAAAAAACCCTACATTCTACAAGAACAGAGAGGGGAGGGATGGAGGGAGGCAGGATGGAGGAGGGAGGGAGGGAGAGAGGAGAGAGGAGGAGGGCGGCCGTACGAGGAGGGGGAGGGAGGAGGGATGGAGGGAAGGCAGGAGGGAGAGGGTGGAAGAACAAAGGAGGAGGGCCGCCGTACGAGGAGGGAGGAGGGAGGAGGGATGGAGGGAGGCAGGAGGGAGAGGGATGGAGGAGGGTGGCGGCTTACCGAGGGAGGGAGGAGGGCGGCGACTTACCGAGGACGGCGGCAACAATGCGGTGATGACCCACAAGTATA
The DNA here is from genome assembly GCA_039707655.1 of Elymus sibiricus. Lineage (NCBI taxonomy): Eukaryota > Viridiplantae > Streptophyta > Magnoliopsida > Poales > Poaceae > Elymus > Elymus sibiricus. The sequence continues at coordinate 70,520,459 of CM077674.1, forward strand.
GGGGATCAATCGTAGTCCTTTCGATAAGTAAGAGTGTCGAACCCAACGAGGAGCAGAAGGAAATGACAAGCGGTTTTCAGCAAGGTATTCTCTGCAAGTACTGAAAGTAGCGGTAACAGATAGTTTTGATAGCAAGATAATTCGTAACAAGTAACAACGGTAACAAAGGGTGCAGCAAGGTGGCCCAATCCTTTTTATAGCAAAGGACAAGCCGGAGCGAACTCGTATAATAAGAAAAGCGTTCTCGAGGACACATGGGAATTTCATCTAGTCACTTTCATCATATTTGTTTGATTCGCGTTCGCTACATTGATAATTTGATATGTGGGTGGACCGGTGCTTGGGTGCTGTTCTTACTTAAACAAGCCTCCCACTTATGATTACCCCCTCTCGCAAGCATCAGCAACTACGAAAGAAGAATTAAGATAACTCTAACCATAGCATGAAACGTATGGATCCAAATCAGACCCTTACGAAATAGCGCATAAACTAGGGTTTAAGCTTCTGTCACTCTAGCAACCCATCATCTAATTACTACTCCACAATGCCTTCCCTTAGGCCCAAAGATGGTGAAGTGTCATGTAGTCGACATTCACACGACACCACTAAAGGAAGCAACAACATACATATCATCAAAATATCGAACGAATACCAAATTCACATGATTACTTATGACAAGACTTCTCCCATGTCCTCAAGAACAAAAGTAACTACTAACAAATCATATTCATGTTCAAGATCAGAGGGGTATGGTATAGCATTAAGGATCTGAACATTTAATCTTCCACCAAATAAACCAACTAGCATCAACTACAAGATGTAATCAACACTACTAGCAACCCACAGGTACCAATCTGAGGTTTTGAGACAAAGATTGTATACAAGAGATGAACTAGGGTTTGAGATGAGATGGTGCTGGTGAAGATGTTGATGAAAATTGGTCCTCCCACGATGAGAGGATCGTTGGTAATGTCGATGGCTTAGATTTCCCCCTCCCAGAGGGAAGTATCCCCGGCGGAATCGCTCCGCCGGAGAGCAAAATAGCTCCTGCCCAGGTTCCGCCTCGAGACGGCGGCGCTTCATCCCAAAAGCCTTCTCTTTATTATTTTTCTAGGGTAAATGGCTTCATATAGCAGAGGGAGGGAGCCAGACGCCAGCTGTGGGCCCCACAAGGCACTAGGGCGTGCCCAGGGGGGCGCGCCCTGCTGCCTTGTGGGCAGCTTGTGGGTCCCCTCTGGTATTTCTTCTCTCCAGTATTTTTTATATATTTAATAAAAAAATCTCCGTGAAATTTCAGGTCAATTGGAGCTCTGTAGATTAGGTATCTCTGATGTGGCTATTTCAGGTCTAGAATTCTAGCTGCGGGCATTCTCCCTCTTCATGTAAATCTTGCAAATTAAGAGAGAAAAGGCATAAGAATTGTATCATAAGGTGAAATAATGATCAAAAACATAATAAATAATAGTAGGAAATCATGATGCAAATTTGACGTATCATCTCCCCCAAGCTTAGACCTCGCTTGCCCTCAAGCGAAAAGTCGAAATCGATAATCATGACCACATGTTTAGAGAGAGAGATGCTACTTGTAGCTTGCGTTGGTATTATCCCCGAAGAGGAAGGGATGATGCAGCACAGTAGAGATAAGTATTTCCCTCAGTTATGAAACCAAGGTTATTGAACCAGTAGGAGAATCACGCAACACCTCGTTAGCAGCACCTGCACACAAACAACAAATCCTTGCACCCAATGCAAACGAGGGGTTGTCAATCCCTCGGCGGTTAATTGCAAGATTAAATTTTATGTAATAGATAGATAGATTGAAACAAAAATAAAAAATAAAATAAATAAAAGAAAATGGCAACAATATTTTTAGGGTTTTAGTAATATGATTTAGATAGACCCGGGGGCCATAGATTTCACTAGAGGCTTCTCTCAAGAAAATAGCATACGGTGGGTAGACAAATTACTGTTGGGAATTGATAGAAAAGCAAATAATCATGACGATATCCAAGGCAATGATCATGTATATAGGCATCACGCCCAATACAAGTAGACCGACTCCTGCCTGCAACTACTACTATTACTCCACACATCGACCGCTATCCAGCATGCATCTAGTGTATTAAGTCCATAAAGAACAGAGTAACGCCTTAAAAACGATGACATGATGTAGACAAGATAAACTCATGTATGAATAAACCCCATCTTTTTACCCTTAATAGCAACGATACATACGTGTCATGTCCCTTTCTGTCACTGGGATTGAGCACCGCAAGATCAAACCCATTACAAAGCACCTCTTCCCATGGCAAGATAAATCAACTCAGTTGGCCAAACCAAATCAATAGATCGGAGAAGAAATACGAGGCTATAATAATCATGCATAAAAGAGTGCAGCAAAGACTCAAATAATTTCATGGATAATCTGATCATAAACTCACAATTCATCGGATCGCAACAAACACACCGCAAAAAGTGATTACATCGGATAGAACTCCAAGAACATCGAGGAGAACATTGTATTGAAGATCAAAAAGAGAGAAGAAGCCATCTAGCTACAGCCTATGGACCCGAAGGTCTGTGGTAAACTAATCACGCATCATCGGAAGGGCAGCAAGGTTGATGTAGAGCCCCTCCGTGTTCGATTCCCCCTCTGGCGGAGTACCGGAGAAGGCCTCCAGATGGGATCTCTCGAGAACAGAAACTTGCGGCGGCGGAAAAAGTATATCGTGGACTCCCCTGAGGGTTTCTGATTTTTCTTGAATTTATAGTGGTGGAATTAGGTCAAATGGAGCAAAGGAGGGCCCAGGAGGAACCAGGGCTCGCCTGCCCCCCCCTCCCCCCAGGCGCGCCCTGGTGGCTCGTGGCCACCTCCTGGGTCTTCTGGCCCTCTCCCGAAGCTTCTAGTGTTGTATATGTCCAGAAAAAATCTCCAAAACGTTTCGTGGCATTTGGACTTCGTTTGTTATTGATATTCTATAAAACAAAAACAGGGCAGAAAACAACAACTGGCATGATACGTCTCCAACGTATCTATAATTTATGAAGTATTCATGCCATGTTTATTATAGTTTTTTATGATTTTGGTGCACTTTTATATGGCTTTTATATGATTTTCATGGACTAACATATTGACCTAGTGCCCAGTGCCAGTTGCTGTTTTCTACTTGTTTTTGGTTTTCCAGAAAATCTATATCAAATGAAGTCCAAATGAAGCGAAACTTTTTGATGATTTTTTCTGGAACATAAGAGACACTAGAAGCTTCGGGAGGAGGCCAGAAGACCCACAGGGGCTCCACGAGCCACCAGGGCGCGCCACCCCCCCCCCCCCAGGCGCGCCCTGGTGCCTCATGGGCCCCCTGTGGCCCTTCTTCGCGTGATTCCAACGCCAAAAATTCATATATATTCAGAAACCCCCGAAAGTTAACCTAGATGAGTTTTTACGCCACCGCAAGCCTCTGTACCTCCACGATCTCATCTACAGCCCTTTTCTGGCACCCTGCTGGAGGGGGGAATCATCACCGGAGGCCATCTTCATCATCCCGGCGGTCTCCATGACGAGGAGGGAGTAGTTCACCCTCGGGGCTGAGGGTTTGTACTAGTAGCTATGTGTTTTATCTCTCTCTCTCTCGTGTTCTTGATTTGACACAATCTTGATGTATCGCGAGCTTTGTTAATATAGTTCGATCATATGGTGTTTCTTCCCTCTCTATCCTTGTTGTGATGAATCGAATCTTTTCCCTTTGAGGTTTCGTTATTGTTGGATTGAATATTTCAGATTTGAGAACACTTGATGTATGTCTTGCATGTGAATACCCGTGGTGACAATGGGGTATTATATTGATTCATTTGATATATGTTTTGGCACTCAACTCGCGGATTCCCGAGGTGACATTGGGGTAATCTATGCATAGGGGTTTATGCACGTTTTCATTATCTTATCTCCGATAGAAACTTTGGGGTGCTCCTTGGAGTTCTTTGTGTGGATTGAATATTATGATTATGAAGTTCTTTGATGCATATCGTATAATCAACTCACGGATACTTGTGGTGACATTGGAGTATCTAGGTGACATTTGAGTTGGTTGATGTGTATCATATGGTGTTATTTTAGTACGGACTCTAGGGCTGTTTGTGACACTTATAGGAATGGCTCAATAGATCGATCGGAAAGGATAACTTTGAGGTGGTTTCGTACCCTACAAACAATTTCTATCTTATGTTATCCGCTAATAGGAACTTGGGAGTGATTCTTTATCACACGTTGAGGGATGGTTATATGATCCAATTATGTTAGCATTGTTGAGAGATTGCACTAGTGAAGTATGAACCCTAGGCCTTGTTTTTAAGCATTGCAATACCATTTGTGCTCACTTTTGTTACTTGCTACCGTACTATTTTTATATTTTCAGATTACAAAAACCTATATCTACTATCCATACTACACTTTTATCACCATCTCTTCTCCGAACTTGTGCACCTATACAATTTACCATTGTATTGGGTGTGTTGGGGACACAAGAGATTTCTTGTATTTGGTTGCAGGGTTGTTTGAGAGATACCATCTTCAACCTACGCCTCCCACGGATTGATAAACCTTAGGTCATCCACTTGAGGGAAAATTGCTACTGTCCTACAAAACTCTGCGCTTGGAGGCCCAACACGAGTCTACAAGAATAAGTTGTGTAGTAGACATCAAGCTCTTTTCTGGCGCCGTTGCCGGGGAGGTGAGTGCTTGAAGGTATATCTTTAGATCTTGCAATCGAATCTTTTAGTTTCTTGTTTTATCACTAGTTTGGTTTTATAAAAGAAAACTACAAAAAAAATGGAATTGAGGTTGCCTCATATTCATCTTTATAATGTCTTTCTTGAAAATAAGGATTCCGATAATTGTGCTCAATTGATAGAAGAAGAATTCAATAAAATGTTTGGCATAAAATATTTGAATGATGAGCATGACCGCAATGTTTCTAGTATGAGTTCTTTGAATATCCATAATGCTAATGATATGCAAAGCCACAAGCTTGGGGATGCTATGTTTGATGAAGATGATATTTTTAGTCCCCCAAGTTTTGATGAGAAAATTTATTATGATGATTGCATGCCTCCTATCTATGATTTATTATTATGATGACATGTATGCTATAAAGAATAATGATAACTATGAAACTTGTCATCATGATTTTAATTTTCAATTGGATTATGACAATCAAGTATCTCACGATAGTTATTTTGTTGAGTTTGCTCCCACTATTATGAATGAGAAGGAATTTGCTTATGTGGAGAGTAATATAAATTCTATGCTTAAGTATCATGACAAAAATGCTTTGTGTGATGGATATATTGTTGAATTTCTTCATGATGCTACTGAAAATTATTTTGAGAGAGGAATATATGCTTCTACATATTTCAACAACATCAAGTTTCCTCTCTATGTGTTGAAAGTTTTGAAGTTATGCTTGTTTTGCCCTCCTATGCTAGTTGATTCTTGCTCCCATGAATTGTTTGCTCACAAAATCCCTATGCATAGGAAGTGGGTTAGGCTTAAATGTGCTTGTCATATGCTACATGATGCTCCCATTATGTTTCAATTCTTCACTTTTATGTGAGCATCATTAAAATCATCATGCCTAGCTAAAAAGGCATTAAAGAAAAGCGCTTGTTGGGAGACAACCCAATACTTATACCTACTGTTTTTGTGTCTCCACATGATTAAGCTACTGTATTAATCATGTTTTATATGTTTTCTTTCAATAATGTGCCAAGTAAAGCCTTTGGGATAGTGTGGATGCTTGTTGATTTGATTTTGTGCAAAAATAAAAACTCTTGTGTCCATTGCTTGAATTTTTATTCTGTACTGGAGCATGAAAAAATTCTGAAATTTTTACACATAATTTATTTACAAATTTTTTACGTTGTCCTAATTTTTCAGAATTTGTGGAGGTACAGAAGTATGGTTTTTAAATCTCTTACTACACGCTGTTCTGTTTTTGACAGATTCTGTTTTCGGTGCATAGTTTGCTTGTTTTAGTGTTTCCATAGCTTATATTGAGTAATATAAATTTTGGAAATGATAGAATACAGTAGGAATTATGTGAGAACATTTATGAATCTTGTCTTGACAGTACCTAAGTGGATGATTTATTTTTATCATACTAACCTATCTCACGAAGTTCTGTTAAGTTTTGTGTGATTGAAGTTTTCATGTTTTGGGTGAGATATCGATATGAGGAGAATAAGGAGTGGCAAGACCCTAAGCTTGGTGATGCCCAAGGCATACCAAGGTAATATTAAAGGAATACAAAAGCAACTAAGCTTGGGGATGCCCCGGAAGGCATCCCCTCTTTCGTCTTCAACACTATCGGTAACCTCACTTGGAGCTATATTTTTATTCGTCACATAATATGTGTTTTGCTTGGAGAGTCATTTTATTCTATTGATATTTGATTGCTGTTATCAATAATCATGTTTTGTATGTTTGAGTTCAATAAAATGCCAATTATAGCCTTTACCATGCTCAGTTTGCAAGTTCATGTGTTGCTGTATGAAAACAGAAAGTTTTCTGTTATGTCCAGAATATTTCTGAATAGTCAGAACATGATAAAAATCTGAAATTTTTACACAGTAAGCATGCATGAGTTATCTTTCACATGGTAATTTTTCAGAATTTTTGGAGTTAGGTAAGTATGGATTCTTATTCCCCTTTTATAAACTCTTCTGTTTTGGAAGATTGCTGTTATAGTTGCACTGTTTGCATATGTTTGCATGTTTAATGTTTCTATTTGTGGATAGGAGTATTAAATATGCAGAGGAATTTAGTATGTAAAGTTTAATTATAATTTTAGTGATTTTTTACAGTAGAGAATGTTAAGGTTTTGAGTTGATTTATACTAACTTATCTCACGAGTTCTTGTTAAGTTTTGTGTGGATGAAGTTTTTAAGATTTAGGAGAAACCGTGATATGAGAGGAATTAAGGAGACACAAGAGCTCAAGATTGGGGATGCCCAAGGCATCCCAAGTTAATATTTCAAGAAGTCTCAAGCATCTAAGCTTGGGGATGCCCCGGTTGGCATCCCACCTTTCTTCATCAACACCTATCGGTTAGCCTAAGTTTTTACTTCTTCACATGATATGTGCTATTCTTGGAGTGTCCTTTTATTTTTATTTTGTTTGCTGTTTTAATAAAATTATCAAAATCTGAAATTTTAAATGAGAGAGAGTCCTCACATAGCTACTTATTTGCTTAACTACTCATTGATCTTCACTTATAACTTTTGGAGTAGTTTCTCGTTTACTCTTGTGCTTCACTTATATCCTAAGAGTAAATTGTTGAATGAATTGAATATCATAAAGTTGAAATTTATATGCTTCATATGCTTGTCCCATGGGGAGTAGTGACTTCACATACAAGAATTATAAGTGGTAAAATTTATTGAAAGTTAACAAAGATAGCATTGGTCACTTGAACAATTCATGCAAGAATTTTGAAGGAAGAGAAATTTCACATATAAATATACTATCTTGGATATCTTCTATGATTGTGAGCCCCCATTAATTATTTTCAAGCTTGATCAAGTAGTTGACGTTGGACAAGGAAGACAACGTAATGAGTTATGTTTGTTTATATTCACATATAAGTTATATTGTCATGGATCCTCTAACATGTGGTGCTTGCTTAGGATCTTTTGCTAGCCAAAAATTCGTACTAAGTAGAGATACTACTTGTGCATCAAAAACCCCTTAAACCCAGTTTCTTGCCATGAGTGTCCACCATACCTACCTATGGATTGAATAAGATCCTTCAAGTAAGTTGTCATCGGTGCAAAAAGCAATAAAAATTGCTCCTAAAATATGTATGATCTTCTATTGCAAGGGAAAATAAGCGTTGTACGAACTTGTGATGGTAAAGAAATAAAAGCGACGGACTGCAAAATAAAAGTTGCTATCACAAGGGCAATATAATGTGATGTTCCTTTGCATTAAGAGTTTGTGCATCCAACAACAAAAAGCGCATGACAACCTCTGCTTCCCTCTGCGAAGGGCCTATCTTTTACTTTTCTTTATTTACTTTTCTGTATTTACTTTTATGCAAGAGTCATTAATGTTCATCCCTGTTCCGCTCTATTTATTCTTTAGTTGGCAAGCATTATGTAGTAGGGAAAGATCCAGGCACATATATCCAGTTGAATATAGATGATCATGAGTTATTATTGTTGACATTATCCCTGAGATAAATAAGTTGGGAGGCAAAACACTAAGCCCCTATCTTCCTATGTGTTTGACTGAAACGGTTTGTTCTAAAAATATGCTTTGAGTGTCAGCAATCATGGAAGACTAGAAGATGGTTGAGTATGTGGAATTTGCTAGATCAAAGCTCTTACATAGACCCTTCCTGAAAATAAGATGAATTACAATTGTTTGATGACTGAGAACATAGTTTGTTAGTTTTCAAGAAAGTTTATGGCCTATGCTTTAAACATGTGAATAGCTTGTTACTTGATCATGAGAAGTTTTATGAGATGAGCTATTGATTATGATATGTATTGATGCTAGAAAAAGTGATTGAAATTATCATTCATCAAACTTATGCACTATGCTAGCATTCACACTTCATAAATTATTTCTTTTTATCATTTACCTACTCGAGGACGAGAAGGAATTAAGCTTGGGGATGCTGATACGTCTCCAACGTATCTATAATTTATGAAGTATTCATGCCATGTTTATTATAGTTTTTTTATGATTTTGGTGCACTTTTATATGGCTTTTATATGATTTTCATGGACTAACATATTGACCTAGTGCCCAGTGCCAGTTGCTGTTTTCTGCTTGTTTTTGGTTTTCCAGAAAATCTATATCAAATGAAGTCCAAATGCAGCGAAACTTTTTGATGATTTTTTCTGGAACATAAGAGACACTAGAAGCTTCGGGAGGAGGCCAGAAGACCCACAGGGGCTCCACGAGCCACCAGGGCGCGCCACCCCCCCCCCCCAGGCGCGCCCTGGTGCCTCGTGGGCCCCTTGTGGCCCTTCTTCGCGTGATTCCAACGCCAAAAATTCATATATATTCAGAAACCCCCGAAAGTTAACCTAGATGAGTTTTTACGCCACCGCAAGCCTCTGTACCTCCACGATCTCATCTACAGCCCTTTTCTGGCACCCTGCTGGAGGGGGGAATCATCACCGGAGGCCATCTTCATCATCCCGGCGGTCTCCATGACGAGGAGGGAGTAGTTCACCCTCGGGGCTGAGGGTTTGTACCAGTAGCTATGTGTTTTATCTCTCTCTCTCTCTCGTGTTCTTGATTTGACACGATCTTGATGTATCGCGAGCTTTGTTAATATAGTTGGATCATATGGTGTTTCTTCCCTCTCTATCCTTGTTGTGATGAATCGAATCTTTTCCCTTTGAGGTTTCGTTATTGTTGGATTGAATATTTCAGATTTGAGAACACTTGATGTATGTCTTGCATATGAATACCCGTGGTGACAATGGGGTATTATATTGATTCACTTGATATATGTTTTGGCACTCAACTCGTGGATTCCCGAGGTGATATTGGGGTAATCTATGCATAGGGGTTGACGCACGTTTTCATTATCTTTTCTCCGATAGAAACTTTGGGGTGCTCCTTGGAGTTCTTTGTGTGGATTGAATATTATGATTATGAAGTTGTTTGATGCATGTCGTATAATCAACTCACAGATACTTGTGGTGACATTGGAGTATCTAGGTGACATTAGAGTTGGTTGATGTGTATCATATGGTGTTATTTTAGTACGGACTTTAGGGCTGTTTGTGACACTTATAGGAATGGCTCAATAGATCGATCGGAAAGGATAACTTTGAGGTGGTTTCATACCCTACAAACAATTTCTATCTTAGGTTCTCCGCTAATAGGAACTTGGGAGTGATTCTTTATCGCACGTTGAGGGATGGTTATATGATCCAATTATGTTAGCATTGTTGAGAGATTGCACTAGTGAAAGTATGAACCCTAGGCCTTGTTTTTAAGCATTGCAATACCGTTTGTGCTCACTTTTGTTACTTGCTACCTTGCTGTTTTTATATTTTCAGATTACAAAAACCTATATCTACTATCCATACTACACTTTTATCACCATCTCTTCTCCGAACTTGTGCACCTATACAATTTACCATTGTATTGGGTGTGTTGGGGACACAAGAGATTTCTTGTATTTGGTTGCAGGGTTGTTTGAGAGATACCATCTTCAACCTACGCCTCCCACGGATTGATAAACCTTAGGTCATCCACTTGAGGGAAAATTGCTACTGTCCTACAAAACTCTGCGCTTGGAGGCCCAACACGAGTCTACAAGAATAAGTTGTGTAGTAGACATCATGGCACTGGGCACTAGGTTAATAGGTTAGTCTCCAAAAATGATATATAATTGATGTAAATGTATATAAAAACATCCAAGATTGATAATATAACAGCATGGAACAATCAAAAATTATAGATACGTTGGAGACGTATCAAGAGACGTCGATAAAAATAAAATACGGACATGGAGCATCATGATCTTTATTGTAACAGCAATATATCATCATAGAACTTCTCATGAAAAAGTAACAATTCATCCACAAGTTAAAGTATGAACCTTAAACCAAACTGAAAACTAACAAACTATGATCTCAGTCACTGAAGAAATTGCAATTCATCATATTATCAGGAAGAGTCTATGTAAGAGCTTTGTTTAGCAAGTTCACATACTCAACTATCATTTAGTCTTCTATGATTTCTGACACTCACGTCATACTTATGGAGCAAAATTTTCAGTCGAACACATATAAAGATAGGGGCTTATAATTTCGCCTCCCAACGTATTTACCTCAAGGGTAATGTCAACAATAATAACTCATGATCACCTACATTCAACTGGATATATATGCATGGATCAATCCCCACCACCTGATGTTTGCCAAAAGAGAAAATAAAAATGGAATAGGAAAGAATACTGTTGACTCTTGCATGAAAGTAAATACATAAATTAAAAGATAGGCCCTTCGCAGAGGGAAGCAGAGGTTGTCATGTGCTTTTGTTTTTGGATGTGCAAGCCCTTAATGTTAAGGAACGTCACTTTATATTGCCCCTTGTGATAGCGACCTTTATTATGCAGTCTGTCGCTATTATTGCTCCACCATCACAAGATCGTACAAAGCTTATTTTCCCTTACAATAAAAGTTCATACATATTTAGGAGCAATTTTTATTGCTTTTGCACCGATGACAACTTACTTGAAGGATCTTATTCAATCCATAGGTAGATATGGTGGACTCTCATGGCATGAAACTGGGTTTAAGGTTTTGGATGCACAAGTAGTATCTCTACTTGGTGCGGATTTTTGGCTAGCAAAGATAGGAGAAAACACCACATGTTAGAGGATCCAAAACAATATAACTTCTATGTGAATATAAGCAAACATAACCCATTACGTTGTCTTCCTTGTCCAACGTCAACTAATTGACATAGAATATTTGATGGGGGCTCACAATCATAAAAGATGTCCAAGATAGTATATTTATATGTGAGACCTCTCTTCCTTTATTACTTTTTCATGAATTGCTACAATGACCAATGCTATGTTTGTCAACTTCCAACAAGTCTTATAAATTATACTTCTTTTATGTGAAGTCATCACTCCCCATGGGATTAGCATATGAATTTATTCTTTCTTTATTTCTAAGATTGGATCATAAAAAGCAAAACACTCAACTCAAACTACTCTTTATTATATAACTTTCACACACGATTACATAGATAGATAGATCACAAAGCAATCACTCGAAACTAAACCATACTAAAACTTTATTCATCTAAATCACGAAATAACTAAGGATCGAACTAAGATAGGTAATGATGATGAGAAAGTGATGGTATTACGATACCGGGGCGCCTCCCCCAAGCTTGGCACAAGCCAAGGGGAGTGCCCATAACCATGTACTCAAGTCTCCTTCTTCGATGATGGTGGTGATGGTGAGGTGGGCTTGTCCTTCAGCTTCAGTAAGTACTCCAAATTACGATTGATCCTTCGAAGGGCATGATTCTGCTCTTTTAACACAATAACTTCATGAGTAAGCGAAGTATTTTGGGCACAAATTGCTTCAACAGCGTTTAATGCATTAATTTCAGACAAAGAGAGGTTGTGATAAAGAGTTTGTAATATGTCTCCCTTTTCTGTAGGTTCCTTCTTGTGCATGGTTTGATCTTCTTCTCCTTGAATCCGGTCCTCCACGACCTTTCCGGGTTCCTCCTCCATAGCTGTGTCCTCCTCTCCGGACGACCACTCATAATATACTTCACTAAAAGGACGCTTGCTGGGTGAAGGTTGAACAATTCGGTGCTTGGTGCGGAGTCTTCGGGGAGCCATTGCGACCTAGATCTGCCAGAAAAATAGCCCGAAACAAGAACAGAGGAGAAACTCGCGATTCGGTGGTCAAAACATATGGGAGTATATATAAAGAATTTTTATCTTGCAAAATACTAAGGATGGTATGGAGATGCAATTCGATGGTTAACATCATACTTAGCAAACAACTTACGGAAAGCACCATGAATAAAATGTGAACCACCATCAGTCATTAAATATCTAGGGACTCCAAACCTCGGGAAGATGACTTCTTTAAGCATTTTAATAGAAGTGTTGTGATCAACACTATTAGTTGGAATAGCTTCTACCCACTTAGTAACGTAGTCAACAGCAACAAAAATATGAGTATACCCATTGGATTTAGGAAAAGGTCCCATATAATCAAAACCCCAAACATCAAATGGTTCAATTACAAGTGAATAATTCATAGGCATTTCCTGACGTCTACCAACATTACCAATTCTTTGACATTCATCACAAGAAAGGACAAACTTACGTGCATCCTTGAAAAGAGTAGGCCAATAAAAACCAGATTGTAATACCTTGTGTGCAGTTCGGTCTCCCGCATGATGTCCTCCATATACCTCGGAGTGACACTTACGTAGGATTTGTTCCTGTTCATGCTCAGGTACACAACGTCTAATAATACCATCTTGTAACACCCCAAAAATTTAAGCATGTTTTTACTAAATAAAATTTGGCCAGAAATAAAATTTTGAATTATATTAGGTCTTTTTTTTTAAAATTTTAGAGTATTTTCTATTCCCCGTTCTCCAAAATTCTTCCCTCCATATAGAAATTTTGGAAAAAAAATATTGTGGGCTTTGGTAGTTTTCTTAAATCATTTCATTTATATTTTAAATAACAGTAGGAAATATTTTCATAATAAAAATTGCCCAAAATAATTCTTTTAATAGCATTTTCAATGCTTCTGTTGCACTACAACTATTTTAAATAATTATTTTAAAATTCCACAAAAATTTATGACGGTTCAAGTGATGCCTATAGATCACTTTTATGCAAGAACCCAACTTGGTCTTTTGAAAATTTTGAGCAAAACATCCTCTTTTCATTTCTGGTCCAGATTCAGCTTTGAACTACAACCCAATTTTCTGTTGCTCAAACAATTCTGAAATTATTCCCACTTATAGTCCTTCCAACCAAACTCTTAAGTCCAGGATATCAGCTCCATTTGCATCTTGCAAACCCACAAAATAAATCCTCCAAGTTTCTGTCTAGAACTGAATTCTCTCAAAACTTGCATTGGCAACTTGCTCCTCTAGTCAAACCAACCTTACCATCATATCTATCATCTAATGAGACATCATCCTGGCAATTTTCATAGCTAAAAACAAGGCCTAGATTGCCTTAGCATTTTGTCAAGCAGGTTGTGAGCATGACAGCAATTTTGCAACTTTCCAAGCTGCATTTGAAACTTGCCCACCTAGCTAAACCAGCATGTCCATCATCACCACCACCCATTCTAACACCACCCTGCCAAAGTTGGGCTCAGTTGGAGCAGCCGAGCGTGCCCTAGCATTTGGCCGAGCGCACTGTGTGCGTGCACTGGGCGTGACCAGAGCGCCCACAGTGCACGCCAGAAGGCCGCTCGAGCCCTGCCGACCCCGCAGCTGCCTCCCCTAGCTTGCTTCGCTCCCCTGCTAGCCACCTGCACCAGCCGCCACCTCCCCACCCCGGAGCTCGCCCCCTGGAGCCGACCAGCGCCGCCACCGACAGCCACCCGTCACTGTCACGCGCCGCCCAGGACGCGTGGCTCGCCTCCTCGCCAGCCAGCGTGCCCCTGGAGTAACTCTGGACGGCCACCGACCTCTCCTACCACGCCGACCACCACCGACCCCTCACCGGCCTCAACGGCGCCATGAATGGCCGCCGCCGCCGTGTTTATCCACGGGATCCCGAGCACCGACCTTCCCCGGCTATAAGAAGACACCCGATCTCGCTCAGCCCCTCCACACATCACTCATCTCCTCTCTGGGAACCACCTCGAGCAGCCGGAAGGCCGGACATGGTCGTCTTCTTCGTTTCCGACCACGGCGCCCGCCACCACTCTCCGGCCAAATTCAGCACAACCAGAGTCTCTCCCACTTCGTTTTCTTCACCACTAGTCTCCTGGAGCACCCGCCGATCCACTCCCCTCACCAATTCCACCAGAACAAGCTAAGGGGCAAAAGCCATCTTCCACCTCCGCCGGAGCTCCTCATATGAGCTCGCCGCCGACGACCCCGTGCTTTCCGACGACCATGATGGGTACCCAGAGGATCGCCTTGGTCTCCTGGTTCTGCACATGAGCTCAGCTCCCCGAGGGGCGCCGTCGTCCGCCGGCAGGAGCTCGGCTCTGTTCCCGTGCGGAAAATTGACCCAGGGTTAAACCTGACAGCCGGGGCCCACTGTGAGGGACCCAGCGCCCGCCGACCCGTCTGTAAGTGGAGACGGACTCCCCAGGAGCCGTCTTCGCATGGGGAAAACGTATTCCCAGCAGTATGCTTTCGACATCGACCGCTTTTCCGCATAGTCGAATGACTGGGCCTGGCCCAGTGGCACCTTTCGGCTAAATTCCGCCCAGGGCGCAGCCCAGCAGGTTGCTGCCTTTTCTTTTATTCTTTTTCAGTAGATCTCAAATAATTCCACAGCACTCATTTCAAAACCAAATTTGATGATTCAAATTTTGGCATACTCCTAAAATCATGCTATATTAGTCCAGCTAGGATGAACATTTTTTCTAAGCTTTGTCTCTGTTGAATCTATTAAATAGTCCATTTCTTAATTTATCTCAGCTTAGAAATTCCTTAGGAAAATCATATGAACTCCAAATTAAATAATTCTTTTTTTGAAATTCCTTATTTCTCATCTAGTTTATTTTAGTATTTAATTCAAAATTTTCCAAACAACTTTTTAGTACTGTTTTTGCTTTATGTGGTGATTTCAGTATTTTTGAAAATAGGGAATGGAGGGAAGATAAAATTTTCAAAGTTTTGGAGTGCACCCAACACTTCTGCATGCTCAAGGCAAGCATCTTGAACACTTGATATGGTGAATGCATAGTTGTTTGTTGCAAGAAAAAAATTGAATTATGAATATGTTGAATTCAAATAAAATTTGCATATTGTTGGTTATGCATGCATGATCCATTGAAAATATTTTATCTTAGTTTAAACTTGAAGCATGAGTGAGCATGGTTATTTTCACATGTCACATATGCCTATGTTGGTCTGGGCTAATCTGCAGGATAGAATCAGTCACGAGAAAAGTGACCGTGAGACTGAAACCTCGTTGTGACGAGAATGATCAGTGAGGGCATGTTGGGACAGTTCAGATGGTGACCCTGTGGGGTACTACCAAGGAAATATATTGTGCTAACCTCTGCAGGAAAACTTAAACCTCCTGAGTCGACCGTAGATCGAGTCTTGTTCCGCTAACCCCCATACTTGTCTCGTGCTGCTACTGGTCCCTGCCACAGGTATGGTATGGTTTAGTAAGTTGATAGCCCCTTTCCGTGCACACATCATACAGAGAGGCCATGGTGAAAGATACCAGAGGCCTCTGGTAGGCATGTCACCTGGTCAGGGGGCATGGGTGTATCCGGCTGGACCGAGAGGGGGGCACCCCTTGTAATCCGCGCGTTATAAAATAGTGATCCCATGCTATTCGAGAGGATGGTCTCCCCGTCTTAGAGTTTTTCTTGAACGATGCCTTGGGTGATTCCTAGCATCCAGAAAGTTAATCTGGTGTGTGCTGGTCAGGTGTGTTTTCAACCCAAAGACCGTAATGGGAATTAGTCAGCGTCTCGGTGTTGGCTAAAGAAATCCTATACTTGTGGGTAAAGAGTACACCCTCTACAGAGTTATACCTATTCGAATAGCTGTGTCCACGGTTAAGGACTACAGTCTGGGTTGGTCAAGTGTCGGTCTTTGTGTCGGTCTTCGGAGGAAATAATTAAATCGATCATCTCATTTATTTTTTCTGAATATCTCTTGGGATGGCTAGACTACCCGAGATATTCATTTTTATTTTCTGAGTGTCTCTTGGGATGGCTAGACTACCCGAGATACTCATTTTTATTTTCTGAGTATCACTTAGGATGGCTAGTCCAGCTGGATACCCACTTATTTTCAAGACCTCTCAAGGCGTCGCTTTTAGACACCCGTTTGCAATTTCTTTTCAAGACCTCTCGAGGCGTCGCTTTTAGACACCCGTTTGGCATTTCTTTTCAAGACCTCTTGAGGCGTCGCTTTTAGACACCTGTTTGGCATTTCCTTTTAAGACCTCTTGAGGCATCGCATTCAGACACCCGTTTAGCATTTCTTTTCAAGACCTCTCGAGGCGTCGCTTTCAGACACCCGTTTGGCATTTTTCTTGGAATTCCTCGGGCGGTCCAGTGCCCGATGTTCCATTTTATTTTTATTGGTTCATTACTAACAGGTTATATTTATTCTTCCGCACCGTGTTAATATTCATCATGCCATGATTAAATTTTGACCACCATAAGCATATCATTTAATCCAGCATGAGCATATGCATTCGGTATATCCACTACTAGGAAAAACCTTATAGGTGGAGGCTTAACAGTAGCGAGGGGCTAACACAGGCGCTACTGGTAATTTGCGGTAGCGCGTCATCAGGACCAGCGCTACTGGTATCGACTTAGCAGTAGCGCGGGTGTACGTGACATCGCTGCTGGTAAATGTGCCCCACCATACCCACCAGGCCACGAATAGTAGCAGCGCGGGCTGGGAAAAAGGCCCTACTGCTATTGCTATTAGCAGTAGCGCGGGTCAGGTACCCACCGCTGCAACTACGGCTACACTGTCCCACGTGGTGGTCCCTGCTTAGCAGTAGCGCGGTTTGCGGACCAGCGCTGCTGCTATTGCTCTTAGCAGTAGCGCCGTTCGCCGACCCGCGCTACTGCTAAACCGCAACTGGTACCTTTTACAGCCCCCTTTCCCCCCTCCCCCCTCCCCCCTCCTCTCTCCCTCACTTGCTTTCCCCATTAGCTAGCTTTCTTCTCTCTTCCTTCTCCTACCTCTCTTCTCTCTACTTTAATGCTCCCTCCACCATCTCCATTAATGCACCCCTTTTCTCTCTTAATTAGCTTCCTCACTCTTCTCTCCTCCCTCCACTAGTTAGAGCTAGCCATCTCCTTCCCCTACTAGCTATAGATCTATCCATTTAGTAAGTGGAACCAATCAACTCCCCAAATAGATCTATTCTTTAATGAAGTAAAGCCATCTAGTCACCGTGCTTCTCTCTCGAGATAGCTAGGTGAGTAAAAAATTGTGCTTTGGAAGAATTAATGGAAAATATGTGTGTGATATGACCGAATCGGGCGATATGATGGAAATTGTGCGTGTGGCATGAGTTGCCGCCTATATGTTTATTTGCCGAATTGTGTGTGACATGAGAGTTGCTTATGTTTTGCCGAAATGTCGATTTATTTCCGTTTCGGCGAATTTCGGGCAAACTCTATATGTCCTTTGTTTAGGGAAGGTCATGCCGAATTTTTGTATGACTTTGATGCATGCATGCATGGATGCGTTTATAATCCTTTTGCTTATTAATTATACCACGCAGGCAATCATGAAGGTCAGTGGAACGATGGTGGAAAGATGTGTGCGATCCGCGGTGCACGACATGTATGAAAATAACCGGAAGGAGATTTTCTGTCCGTGTCGAAGATGCAAAGGAGGAGTCTTGCTCGACCCCTTTAAGGAAGGCCATTTGAAAGCGCACCTGCTCATGACTGGTTTCATGGATGGCTATACTCGGTGGATAAGTGAAGATGATGATGTCGATGGGGCAGCCAATGACGACATTGGACCAGACGAAGAGATGAACGATAATGGTGGCGGAGAAGAGGCCGGACATGGCGGCGGAGAAGAGGCCGGACATGGGGGCGGAGAAGAGGCCGGACATGGGGGCGGAGAAGAGGCCGGACATGGGGGCGGAGAAGTGGCCGGACATGACAGAGAAGACGCGGACACGCCGGAGCATTCGTCGCTACTAAGTTCAGTCGTGCGGGACACTCATGTTCGAGACCTGCTTTGCAAGAAGACGACTAATGATAGAGCTGCTTGTAGAGAGGAGGCCAAGCTGGAGCAACTGGAGGTAGACTCTCATACTCCATTGTATGATGGTTGGGATCCCGAGGTGACCCGCTTGAGTTTCACGCTCGAACTTATGAAGACAAAGGCTAAAAACAAATGGACCGATAGAAGCCTCGATGAGCTTCTCAAGTATCTAAAGAAGGTTCTTCCCGCGGGGAACCTATGTCCTACTAGTGTCGATGAGGCCAAGAAGATCGTGTGCCCTCTTGATCTGCCGCACATTAGATACCATGCATGCATCAACGATTGCATCATTTATCGGAAGGAGCACGCGGAAAAAAAAAACTGTCCGGTGTGCAATGCTTCTCGATACAAGAAGGCCGGAAAGAAATCTCCCCAGAAAGTTGTATGGTACCTACCGATCACTCCCCGTCTGTAGCGCTATTTCGTAGATCCTAAGGAAGCAAAGCTCATGCGCTGGCACGCGGAGAGGGTGAAGCCCGACGATGGAGATGATCCGAAGCTGAGACACCTCGCGGATGCAAGCCAGTGGAGAGCGTTCAACGCCGAATATCGATTTTTCATAGGTGATCCAAGGAACATCGTTCTTGGCGCGAGTACCGATGGCATGAATCCGTTTGGCAACCAGAACACCAACCATAGCACACGGCCCGTGTTTGTATGGATGTACAACCTTCCCCCTGGAAGTGCATGAAGACAAAGTACATACACATGAGCATGCTGATTCAAGGGCCGAAACAACCGGGAAATAATATTAATATGTATCTGGGGCTACTTCAAGAGGAGTTAGACACGTTATGGAAAACACCGGCCAAGACATGGGACGCCAGGAAAGGCGAGTATTTCTATATGAGAGTCGCGCTGATGACGACGGTGCACGACTATCTCGGTTACGGATATGTCGCAGGCCAGGTGTGCCACAGATATTGCGGATGCACGCGGTGCATGGATGATACAACGTCTCAGCAGCTAACGAAAGATGGCAGGTCTGGGAAAATCGTGTACATGGGGCATCGAAGATGGCTCACGAAGGACGACCCGTGGAGAAACCGTGGAGATCTATTCAATGGTGAGGCCGAGCATCGAGGACCTCCACGTAAGAGGAGCGGCGCCGAAATCGATGAGCTGTTGAAAAACTGGGAACAGTCCCCCGCGCCGGGAAAGATGAAAAAGGCGCCGGACCCGCTGCTGAAGGTATGGAAAACAAGGTCTGATTTCTCGGACTTGGAGTACTGGCCCAAACTCGACATGCCTCATTGCCTTGATCAAATGCATATCACGAAGAATGTCCTTGAGAGCTTGCTTGCAACATTGATGAACATGCCGGATAAGACAAAGGATGGGCCGAAGGCAAGAAGAGACTTGGAAGATTTGAACATCAGGGCAGATCTCCACATGCCGCCCCATAAAAAGTCAGAGGAGATGGAGACGGAGATGGAGGCGCGGGACCAGGGCAAAAAAGTCAACAAGAAGGAAGAGAATTATTGCCCTCCTTCTTGCTTTACCTTAAGTCCGAAGGAGATCGATCAATTCTTCAACTGCCTTACCGGAATCAAAGTTAGTTCCGGTTACTGTGGGAAGATAAGCAGATTTCTAGACACCAAGAAGAAAAGGTTCAGCGGGATGAAGTCTCATGACTGTCATGTGATGATGACGCAGATACTTCCTGTTGCCCATAGAGGGATAATGGAAAAGCACGTCCGTGACATGCTTATTAGTCTCTGCAACTTTTTCGACGTTATCTCTCGAAAGTCGATCAGTGTGAAGCAGCTCCGAAGGCTACAGGAAGAGATCGTTGTGATACTAAATGAGCTTGAGATGTACTTCCCGCCCGCGTTCTTTGACGTCATGGTGCATCTATGTGTCCACATTGTGGACGACATCATAGACCTCGGGCCGACATTCCTGCACAACATGATGCCATTCGAGAGGATGAATGGGGTCATCAAAGGATTCGTTCGTAACATGTCCCGTCCGGATGGAAGCATCGTCCAGGGCTATCTGACCCAAGAGTGCACCTCTTTCTGCGAGAATTATCTATATGGCGGAGACCCTGTTGTTGGTTTGCCGTTAACAAGCACCTTGGGAGGCCTGGAGGAGAAGGTCACACCAACGGCCGGAGGGAACTGCATGTGGACCACTCGGGTCGACGCAATGACTTTGACAGAGCAAACTTAGTAGTGCTACAGCACCTAGACGTGGTAGATCCTTTCGCGACACTGCAACTCCACTTTCCTGCAAGACGAACGCCGAAGTTATTAGAGAGCACAACTCCACTTTCCTGCCTTGGTTCAAAGAGCATGTTCTTGATAATCCCCCGGAAGAGGGCTCTACGGACGGATTGCTCATATACGCCTTAGCACATGGCCCCGCGGCCAACCTCCCGACCTATCAGGCATACGATATCAACGGATACACGTTCTACACGGAGGCCAAAGATATAAACAGTGATTTTCAGAACTCAGGGGTGACAATGGAATGCATGACCGGCGACAACGCCGCAACTGAAAGATTCTACGGAAGGCTCGAAGAGATCTGGGAGCTTGACTACTCTGGACTGCACGATGCGACGATGTTCCATGTCAGATGGGCTAAGAACGTCGAAAGAGAAAACCGGTATTTCACTACCATGTCTATACCCGACGCCAAGAGCGCTACCGTGAACGCCATCGCAAAAAACGAGCCATGGGTACACGCTAAGCACGTGACACAATGCTTCTTCATAACCGACCCGAGCAATTCCAGCCGTGTTGTCATGAGAAGAGGCAAAAGGAACATCATCGGAATGGATGGAGTCGCCAACGAGGAAGACTATGACCAGTATGGCAACACGATGAGGGAAGATGACGATGACGATGAAGCATACGTCAAAAGAAGAATCAATACTACATTACCCAAGAAAGATCGTACTCCATGGAAAAGGAAAAGTCACAACGAGGGGCTCAATTATTCGACAGCGAACAAGAAGGGAAAGAAGCTCACTCAGAAACGAAAATGTCGACGCTGAGAAACCATCATTTATATATATGTATTTATTTTGTGTACGCACTTAATCGTTATCGGTCAAATGATGTGTAATATATATCGTCGCCTGAGTTATATACATTGTATCCAATCCCCTTCTTCCCGGCTCGGTCGTCTTTGGGAAAAGAGAAGAAAATGAAAAGAAATAGAAAAATGAGAAAGGAAAGAAGAAAATGAAAAGGAAAATGAAAGGATTAGAAAAGGAAATGAAAACTAAAAGAAAAAGGAGAAAGGAAATAAGAAAAATAAAATGAAAAGAAAAGCAAAAGGAGAAAATGAAAAGAAAAATCAAAGGAATAGCAGTAGCGCGTTTATGGACCCGCGCTATAGCTAACTTAGCTGTAGCGCGGAGTACCCAAAACGGCGCTACTGATAAGTTAGCTATAGCAGTAGCGTGGGTCGACACCCGCGCTATAGTTAAGTTAGCTGTAGCGCCTGTTTGGGTATCCCGCGCTACAACTAAGTTAGCTATAGCGCGGGTCCAAAAACGCGCTACTGCTATGTTTGAGTTAACCGCACCGCGCGGGCCTTTCTTCCCCAATTCCCCCCATTCCATCCCCTTCCCCTCCTCCACGCCGTCGCCGGAGCCCTCGTCGCCCTTGCCTCCTCGCGCCATCGCCGGAGCCCGTCCTCGCCGCGTCTGCCTCCTCCTCGACATCGCCGCGCGCCTGCCTCCTCCTTCTCGACCTCGCCGCGCCTGCCTCCTCCTCGACGTCGCCGCGCGCCTGCCTCCTCCTCCTCGACGTCGCCGCGAGTCCAACCTCCCCCTCCTCCATCGACCTCGCCGCCCTGTAAGCCCCTCCTCTCCCCTCCCCTCTTGTCTCTCTCTGCTCTCTCTCTCTGCCATATGTATGAACCCTAGGTTATTTAGTGCTAGATTAGTTCCATACGAACCCTAGGTTAATTAGTGCTAGATTAGTGCCATGTATACCCTAGGGTTAGTGCTAGATTAGTAAAAAAAATTATTGCTATTTACATTTTTTTAGTTCAAACAGAATTGTTGCTATTTAAAAAAAATTAGTTAAAGCAATTGTGCTAGATTATGAACCCTAGCTAGTTAAAACAGAATTAATGCTAGGTTAGTAGATAGGAATTTAACTAGGGTTTTTTATTAGGACAGTGTCTGTTTTATATTAGGACAGTACCTAGGAATTTAAAACATATTTTGATGGTGAATTTCTTTATGGTGAATTTCTTTGAATAATTAAAGTGCATGAATTTCTTTGATATACATGATGTTGGCCATTGATGGCTGCTATTGTTGCCATATGATGTGCCAAATGATGTTGGCTGATGTTGTTGCCATATGATGTGCCAAATGATGGAGATGATGTGCTATTGTTGCCTATGTTGGCTTTTCTTGTTTGCAGGGAAATGATCCGAGTGGCCTATGATTTGCCGGAATGTTGATTCATTTCCGTTCCGGCAAATTTCAGGCGCTCGATATGTCCACTTTTTAGCAAAGGTCATGCCGAAATTTCCCGTGAATTTCGGCATGACTTGTGCTAGAAAGTAGGCATATCGAGTGCCCGACATTTGCTTGGACGGGAATGAAACGGCATTCCGGCAAACCATAGGCCTTTTTTTATGTCATTACTCATTTTATTATAGTTTAAGAATTAAATGAGCAGACTTAATCGTAGGAAACATGTCGAACAACGACGAGACCGGGGCTTCTGACCACGCAGCCGACGACATACAATATGACCTTGAACATGATTACCTCGACTTTTTGTCTAGTCAGCAAACAGAAGGTTTGCAGGGCGACCTGGTCATAGCGGACGATGGTACTGCCGCCGACATCGACACCGATGGCACCGATGGCACCGGCACCGATGGCGGCACCGAGACCGGCGCCGAAGGTACCGGCGCCGAAGGCGGTAACGAAAAGAAGATGCAGAAGAAGCAGAGGACACGACGCCCTAACAAACTCGGCATCGGAAGAATCCTGGTCATAGAGATGCACCCCGGCAAATTCGAGCCAATAGCACCGGATGAACCTCGCAAGTGCTACGGCAACCAAGTCGGATGCATCCTACGGGAAACCGCGAGCATCAACGACAATGACTTAAGGAAGAAACCACATCTGGACCACTTGCTCCTAACGAAGCTGCACAAGAGATTCTAGTTCCCCGGCCGGGATGACCGCATAGAAAACCCGTGGGATGATGCTGCCATGAAAGATATCAATAACCACGCCATGGGCATGTTCAGCAACGATTTGGCCGCCTGGAAAGGGAGGGTGAAACGAGCGATTGATGCTAACGAACCCCTGTCCAAGATTTTGGCGAACAATCCGACACTTACGGCCGAGGAATTCGAAAAGTTCAAGGACACTTCCGCTACCGAGGCAGCCAAGATTATGTCTGAGAAATACAAGGGCCTTCAGCAAAGGAACACAGGGAACCAACGCATCGGAAGCCGTGGCTACATTGGCAAGAGGCCCATATGGGATAAGGAGTACACGGAACGTGAAGCCGCGGGGATCCCAGACCACTACGCGGAGTTCACCGACCCGCAGGAGCGTGACTTCATCAGGGCCCGGTACAAGTGGGACAAGGAAAAGAAAGTTTGGTACACGGACCCGATCACGAGGAAATTGATTAGATTACTGGTAATTATTCTTTTACCACCTTACATTTAGCTTCTGATCAACTGGACTACACGCTGTAGTAACATTCGTAAACGGTTCACGTTCCTTTTGCAGAAGGAGCAACACAGGCTTGCGGCCCAAAGCGACTCGTCGTCTCAGTCGTCCATGAGGCCCAAGTGGGACACCCCTCTCAACCGGGCCTTGAACCAACTGAAGGGACTCCCTTTGGACCAGCGGCCGCAATATGGACGTGTGCACGGCGTCGGAGATGGCGCCACATGGAAGTACTACTACAACGAGGGCCCGGAGGCCAAAAAGCAGAAAAAGAAGTTCAGTCAGTTGAACATCGACGAGAAGGTGAAGCTTGCGGTCAAGAAAAATGCAGCTGAGGCCGAGAAAAAAGCAGCTGAGGCCGCAGAAGCGAACAAAAATGAGTTGGTCCAGCGGGCAGTCAATGCAGCTATAGCTGCCTGCAGAAATGATTTCGCTACTAACTTGATTCCGGCTATTATCGACTGGACGAAGCAAAATCCAGACAAGACGGCATAGGATTTTCCCATGCCCAGCTTCGTCGGGAGCAACTCGGTGAACATCGCACCACCACCACCTGCTGCCGCTACCACACAAGGTCCTGCTCCCGCACCCGCTCATAGCAACCCGTCCTCTATCTTTGGCGTGCTAGGCAGGCCTTCGTCTTTGGCTGACCTCGACGCCCTCAAGGTAATTACACGTCGCACCAACCTATATATAATCTTCCGTTTTTCGTTGCCTTTCGGATGTCTTACGCCGCAGACATGTCTTCGCAGGCCGATGAAACCCCGTGCACCGTACTCTACATGATCAACGGTCGGAAGGTGGACGTGGGAAAGGCAGTGATAACGAAGCCCTTGGAACTCACGTTCCATGGCCAGCCGATCCCCGTTGGCACCTTCATTGTTACCTTGTCGAGTGTGAAAGCAGGCCACGAGGATTTGACTCCTCCAGTACGGCTCGGGGGAGAGGAGGACGAGACCCCGATGCGGCTTGGAGAATGCAAGGGTTGGATGCTGCTGTGGCCGAAGAATCTTCTTCGTCTGGACGCGGCCGAGAGCACACCAATGACCACACATCAGCAAGGTATGAACACCACCACCCCGCCTACGCAATTACCAGCGCCTCTCGTGTCGGGTGAGAGCGGTGGACGACGCGAGGAAGGGGGTCCAATAGTGGATGATGTAGTCGGCCCCGTGGAACAAGGAATGGATGATGAGATGGAGGAGGACCCTCTCCGGTTCCTCAATACCGGTGCCGCCTATGACGACGGACAAATGATGAGTCAGCCATATGACTCGGGCTATGAGCATGCGGATGAGGAGATGGATGATGTGCCCGGGCAGGAACGTCCTAGGGTTGATTGCAAGAAGTCTCTCTTCATGCAATCCTCACAGGACACGCCTCCAGATGCCGCCTCAACGCAGGGTCATCTAGCCGAGGGTCGTAAAGTGCTTAGCCCGACGACACTGGTGGTGGGGGTAAGGAAGGGTCTGGACGGTGAACCCAAGAAAAAGGAGAGGAAGAGACCACCGAAGAGAGGCACTGCTGCCGCCAAAGCTGCCAAAGCTTCTAGCAGCCAGCCGACCGATTTTGCAGACCGTGTACCGGTCAAAGGTGCGGCGATGTACCATGTCGCGGGCGAGCCGATCCTACCGCCGAAACCGCTAGAGGGCATATCAGGGGATCTCAGGAGACTGCACGACCATGTGCTGTCGACTGAGAAAAGCCTTCTTGCCTCGGAGGATCCAGGATATCCGCTTTACGCGGTACATGTGCCTCAGGCCAAGTGCTACGTCGACACACTGCCCGCGGAGGTGTTCTTCCTGCGGTTTGATCACATCTTTGAGATGTTTCTCATGAGCCGGCTCGATTTTACGATCGTCCGCCTTTTTGCGCTACATATGAACTTTGTCATCAGGAGAGAACAAATCTCGCAAATCTCGGAGGCGGATCCATACTACATGCATAAGTCCTTCTTGAGTCTCGGCGAGTTTGAACGTAAAGCTGCTAGGGACTACATCGAATACTTCATGGTAACGAATAAGGACAAGGAAACGATTCTCCTGCCTTATCATCCAATGTAAGTCATTGCCGGACAACCCTTTCGTACGTTTCAATCATTCCTTCGCTCATATGGAGACTAATTTCAGGTGTCTTTATTTTCCGCAGCAACGGGCGCGCCGTCCTTATCGTTCTTTTCCTGCGAGTCTCCCACGCCGTGTATTTCGACTCGTCCAGAAACTTTGAGAAGAAAGACTACACCCACATAATGGATATTCTGGATGTTGCTCTCCACGGCTTCAGCATGAGGGGTGGCCACATATAGATCAGGAAACAAAGGAAGAACAAGCCGGGTTTCTCGCATAAAACTACCTTCTTCACCATCCATCAACCGACAACAAGCAAGAACGATGGATTCTACGTCCTCCATCTCATGATGGAGTTCAGAAGGGATCACCAACATCTTCGCATGACAACAAGAAACGATGAACATATCCGCAAATGGGCAGAATCCTTAGGACACGAACTAGATTATAAAGTTAGAGATGACTTCTTTCGCATCCAGAAGGACATTGCAACGATCATCATGAAAGAAGTTGTCGAAGAGAAGGGGATGTTCCACCACGGCCCTATATCGCGAGCTGACGTCAGAAGTCGCATAGGCATGCAACGTCAAGACCTGACGCCGTTCACGAAGCTAGGGTGCATCCTCCCGGATACGGATGGGTGGAACTTCCAGTGATTGACGATGCCGATGATGATGTGTTGGTTGAACTTGTAGTTTCTGTAGCGATGAAACTTTGTGATGTCAACGGTCCTGCTGAACTTGCGTAACGCTAGTTTGTTAGTTTGGGTATGATGACCTGCGTACATCTAGTTAATTAGTTTGGGTACGGTGAACCTGCGTTGATTAGTTATGTTTACTATATGTCGCATCTATTAGCTAACTCTTTCTTTTCGTGTTGCTCAAATATATTATGTTGCATATTATTGTTGAATTCGCTTCATGAAGATGCATCTCTAACAGGTACATAGGTCCTTGATGGCGAAGAAGTGCTATGCCGTGTACATAGGGAGGGTTCCGGGAGTGTACGATGAGTGGCCCGAGTGTCAGGCCCAAGTGTCACGGTTCTCGGGCGGCAGCCATAAAGGGTTCGATAGCAGACAAGAAGCAGAAGCTAGTTACTTGAGGTTCACGCTAGCGCGAGAGAGGAATCACAACCGGCGCCTCATGTACTGCATAATTCTGCTCTTACTCATAGTGATAGCTCTTCTCTTCTATATCATCGTTTTAGATGGATGATGAAACATGTGTATGGGATGACGATGAAGTTGCATGTATTCGAGACATATCATAACTTGTATCGCTATTTCGAGATCGATGATGATGAGAGACATATCATTTGTGTTGGATGATGATGACATGATTTGATGAGACTATTTGCATGTGTATGATATGATGAGACTATTATGTGTATGATATGACAGGCTATTGTATAAAACCTATTAAAAACAGAGAAAAAACACTGCAGAAAAAAAATTAGACAATACTAACAGTAGCGCGGGGTATGTGTGTAGCAGTAGCGCTGCCTTAGCAGTAGCGCGTGTTAAAGAGGCGTGCCACAGCTTTTAGCAGTAGCGACGTTCACCTAAACGCGCTACTGATAAACTCTGGTAGCACTAGCGTGGGTGTAACAGCGCTACTGCTAACAGTTAGCTGTAGCGCCGTAGCAGTAGAGCGCCCACCCGCGCTACTGCTATTACAAAACCCCGCGCTACTGCTAGGGTTTTCCCTAGTAGTGTTCTTTCGTTCATGATGTTTGCGAGTACATTCAAATGTACTCACTGGCTTGTCCCTGGCTATTTAATTGGCCAGGTCAGGATTTCAACGAGGAGTACTACAATGACGTGTATGTGGAGCCTAGGGTAGCAGCCACGCGGGATAGGAATTATCCGGGTCAGCTATTCCTGTGCGAATGGAGCCCCATCGGCATTGGAGAATCACGAGTCGCTTCCGTCACCCGTCAACAGAAATCATTGTTGTATCATTAGACCTTTATGGTCTTGTATCCAATTCTTGTAATTGCTTGGTAATCTATGACAAGGACGTGTACACCAGTAACAGTAATCCTGGGGCAGGTGACGACACGAGGGGTTAATTTCTGGGATATCGTGTCCCGGAAATCCGGCCCCGACAGCCTTGGTATCAGAGCCAGGCTGACCATTGGCTAATCCTATCTTAGCCTGGTCACTATCCCTAGGTTTCCACACCATCCAAATCTTTTCTGTCCGTAGCCAAGTCCATCTCATCCGATAAGCCTACACAGTGACCAGCCGACATCTTTTGATAGTCGGTGCCCAACCTATCAGCCTTGCCCATAGGCCGTGTGCCTGTGGCCGACACCTGAGTTGTACCATTTACAAGCATGCAATGGAAGACTCTGCTGGCCTATAAAGGAAGTCCTGCCCCAACACAGCACATCACAGCCTCACTTTCAGTTCGATACCCAAGCACCAAGATGCCTGGCCCCGTCGTTCGCAACGAGACCACCGCAACCGAGCTTGGAGACTTTGTAGCCATCCTCGCCAATCTCACCCGGCGAGCTTTTGGCATAGAAGAGCCACCGGAGTATGTTGTGTACCAGGAGCACACGAGTGATGCCATCCACCACTTCTGGGCCACGGTGCACGTCTACGGGAGGGGCACCCCGTCAGAACGCCCCTACCGGTTTACCGGGAGGATGACCTCCAACGAGCCCCAAGCCATCCAACTTGTAGCCCGAGAGGCTGTAGTTAACCTCCGGCATTTGTCGCCGAGGGTTAACATCCGTCCTTTCTACTACTACCCTAGCCGTGAAGGCTATGGTAGCCCGACCTAAGTTGCCAACAGGGACCATGAGACGGATCCTGCCCTGGTGCATCTGGTGCGTTATCTGAGAGCGCAAGCGGCACTATTCGATCAGGTCACCCTTGATCTGATCGCGACCCGCAGGACACTCGCTCTCCTGACCCCGGTGAGAAGTGAAGCTGCACCCGCCGCCGACGCCCCAACAGTGTTGCTTGGGAGGTCGGTTGAGCCCCCAAGGTCTGCTCCGGTTATCTACCCGGGCAATGCCTTCGCCTCCCCAGGGGAACTCCGTCGTCTCTTGGAGACCTACTCCAACGGGACGGTGACCTCGACACCCCGCGAGGGACACCACCGCTACCCCAGCCCTGTAGCTCCCCATCCGACCCCAGCCAACTCCGACACCGAAGCTCGCGGAGAAGCCTCGACATCTGCGGGACGCGCCCGTCTAGATGTCAATGAAGTGGACTGAGTCCACCAGAGTAGTTGTCGAGTCCCTTGTAACCCTGTTGCCCGGTAGATCCCACCTTCGTGCCGTAGACGACCATAAGTATGTTTGCTGCAGTGTCTAGCACTAGTTTACATGATGCAACCTTTGTATTGTATTTTAGGGCGTATGTCATAAGTGCATTGCTATGATTGCATTCTGCATATCATTGCTTGTTGTGATATGCATTTAGTTCTTCCACCCTAAACAAATCTCGAGGACGAGATTTTCATAAGGGGAGTAGAGTTTGTAACACCCCAAAAATTTAAGCATGTTTTTACAAAATAAAATTTGGCCAGAAATAAAATTTTGAATTATATTAGGTCTTTTTTTAATTTTAGAGTATTTTCTGTTCCCTGTTTTCCAAAATTCTTCCCTCCATATAGAAATTTTGGAAAAAAATATTGTGGGCTTTGGTAGTTTTCTTAAATCATTTCATTTATATTTTAAATAACAGTAGGAAATATTTTCAAAATAAAAATTGCACAAAATAATTCTTTTAATAGCATTTTCAATGCTTGAAATGCTTCTGTTACACTACAACTATTTTAAATAATTATTTTAAAATTCCACAAAAATTTATGAGGGCTCAAGTGATGCCTATAGATCACTTTTATGCAAGAACCCAACCTTGTCTTTTGAAAATTTTGAGCAAAACATCCTCTTTTCATTTCTGGTCCAAATTCAGCTTTGAACTACATCCCAATTTGCTGTTGCTCAAACAATTCTGAAATTATTCCCACTTATAGTCCTTCCAACCAAACTCTTAAGTCCAAGATATCAGCTCCATTAGCATCTTGCAAACCCACAAAATAAATCCTCCAAGTTTCTGTCCAGAACTGAATTCTCTCAAAACTTGCATTGGCAACTTTCTCCTCCAGTCAAACCAACCTTACCATCATATCTATCATCTAATGAGACATCATCCTGGCAATTTTCATAGCTAAAAACAAGGCCTAGATTGCCTTAGCATTTTGTCAAGCAGGTTGTGAGCATGACAGAAATTTTGCAACTTTCCAAGCTGCATTTGAAACTTGCCCACCTAGCTAAACCAGCATGTCCATCATGACCACCACCCATTCTAACACCACCCTGCCAAAGTTGGGCTTAGTTGGAGCAGCCGAGCGTGCTCTGGCATTTGGCCGAGCGCACTGTGTGCGTGCACTGGGCGTGGCCAGAGCGCCCGCAATGCACGCCAGAAGGCCGCTCGAGCCCTGCCGACCCCGCTGCTACCTCCCCTAGCTTGCTTCGCTCCCCTGCTAGCCACCTGCACCAGCCGCCACCTCCCCACCCCGGAGCTCGCCCCCTGGAGCAGACCAGCGCCACCACCGACAGCCACCCGTCACTGTCACGCGCCGCCCAGGACGCGTGGCTCGCCTCCTCGCCAGCCAGCGTGCCCCTGGAGTAACTCTGGACGACCACCGACCTCTCCTACCACGCCGACCACCACCGACCCCTCACCAGCCTCAATGGCGCCATGAATGGCCGCCGCCGCCGTGTTTATCCACGGGATCCCGAGCACCGACCTTCCCCGGCTATAAGAAGACACCCGAGCTCGCTCAGCCCCTCCACACATCACTCCTCTCCTCTTTGGGAACCACCTCGAGCAGCCGGAAGGCCGGACATGGTCGTCTTCTCCGTTTCCGACCACGGCGCCTGCCACCACTCTCCGGCCAAATTCGGCGCAACCAGAGCCTCTCCCACTTCGTTCTCTTCACCACTAGTCTCCTGGAGCACCTGCCGATCCACTCCCCTCTCCAATTCCACCGGAACAAGCTAAGGGGCAAAAGCCCTCTTCCACCTCCGCCGGATCTCCTCGGATGAGCTCGCCACCGACGACCCCCTGCTTCCCGGCGACCATGACGGGTACCCAGAGGATCGCCTCGGTCACCTGGTTCCGCACATGAGCTAAGCTCCCCGGGAGGTGCCACCGTCCGCCGGCAATCGTCGCCGGTAGGAGCTCGGCTCTGTTCCCGCACGGAAAATTGACCCAGGGTCAAACCTGACAGGCGGGGCCCACTGTCAGGGACCCAGCACCCGCCGACCCATCTGTAAGTGGAGACGAACTCCCCAGGAGCCGTCTTCGCACGAGGAAAACGTATTCCCAGCAGTACGCTTTCGACGTCGACTGCTTTTCCGCACAGTCGAACGACTGGGCCTAGCCCAGTGGCACCTTTCGTATAAATTCCGCCCAGGGCGCAGCCCAGCAGGTTGATGCCTTTTCTTTTAGTCTTTTTCAGTAGATCTCAAATAATTCCACGGCACTCATTTCAAAACCAAATTTGATGATTCAAATTTTGGCATACTCCTAAAATCATGCTATATTAGTCTAGCTAGGATGAACATTTTTTCTAAGCTTTGTCTATGTTGAATCTATTAAATAATCCATTTCTTAATTTATCTCAGCTTAGAAATTCTTTAGGAAAATCATATGAACTCCAAATTAAATAATTCTTTTTCTGAAATTCCTTATTTCTCATCTAGTTTATTTTAGTATTTAATTCAAAATTTTCCAAACAACTTTGTAGTACTGTTTTTGCTTTATGTGGTGATTTCAGTATTTTTGAAAATAGGGAAATGGAGGGAAGATAAAATGTTCAAAGTTTTGGAGTGCACCCAACACTTCTGCATGCTCAAGGCAAGCATCTTGAACACTTGATATGGTGAATGCATAGTTGTTTGTTGCAAGAAAAAAATTGAATTATGAATATGTTGAATTCAAATAAAATTTGCATATTGTTGGTTATGCATGCATGATCCATTGAAAATATTTTATCTTATTTTAAACTTGAAGCATGAGTGAGCATGGTTATTTTCACATGTCACATATGCCTATGTTGGTCTGGACTAATATGCAGGAAAGAATCAGTCACGAGAAAAGTGACCGTGAGACTGAAACCTCGTTGTGACGAGAATGATCAGTGAGGGCATGTTGGGACATGCCAGATGGTGACCATGTGGGGTACTACCAAGGACATATATTGTGCTAACCTCTGCAGGAAAACATAAACCTCCTGAGTCGACCGTAGATCGAGACTTGTTCCGGTAACCCCCATACTTGTTTCGTGCTGCCACTGGTCCCTGCCACAGGTAGGGTATGGTTTAGTAAGTTGATAACCCCTTTCTGTGCACACACCGTACAGAGAGGCCATGGTGCAAGATACCAGAGGCCTCTGGTAGGCATGTCACCTGGTCAGGGGGCATGGGTGTATCCGGTTGGGCCGAGAGGGGGGCACCCCTTGTAATCCACGCCTTATGAAATAGTGATCCCATGCTATTCGAGACGATGGTATCCCCGTCTTAGAGTTTTTCTTGAACGATGCCTTGGGTGATTCCTGGCATCCGGAAAGTTAATCTGGTGTGTGCTGGTCAGGTGTGTTTTCAACCCAAAGACCGTAATGGGAATTAGTCAGCGTCTCGGTGTTGGCTAAAGAAATCCTATACTTGTGGGTAAAGAGTACACCCTCTGCAGATTTATACCTATTCGAATAGCCGTGTCCGCGGTTAAGGACTACAGTCTGGGTTGGTCAAGTGTCGGTCTCCGGAGGAAATAATTAAATCGATCATGATTCACTTTTGCAGGATAAACACTGTCACTACTGATGCTATCATGAATATTATTGTCACCATGAATATTATTGTGGACTAACCTTTTCCTCTTATGTGCAACCTTGAGTATCTCTTGGGACGGCTAGACTACCCGAGATACTCATCTTATTTATTTATTTTTCTGAATATCTCTTGGCATGGCTAGACTACCCGAGACATTCATTTTTATTTTTTGAGTGTCTCTTGGGATGGCTAGACTACCCGAGATACTTATTTTTATTTTCTGAGTATCACTTAGGATGGCTAGTCCACCTGGATACTCACTTATTTTCAAGACCTCTCGAGGCGTCGCTTTTAGACACCCGTTTCGCATTTCTTTTCAAGACCTCTCGAGGCGTCGCTTTTAGACACTCGTTTGGCATTTCTTTTCAAGACCTCTTGAGGCGTTGCTTTTAGACACCCGTTTGGCATTTCCTTTCAAGACCTCTCGAGGCATCTCATTCAGACACCCGTTTGGCATTTCTTTTCAAGACCTCTCAAGCTGTCGCTTTCAGACACCCGTTTGGCATTTTTCTTGGAATTCCTCGGGCGGTCCTGCGCCCGATGTTCCATTTTATTTTTATTGGTTCATTACTAACAGGTTATATTTATTCTTCCGCACCGTGTTAATATTCATCATGCCATGATTAAATTTTGACCAGCATAAGCATATCATTTAATCCAGCATGAACATATGCATTCGGTATATCTTTCGTTCATGATGTTTGCGAGTACATTCAAACGTACTCACTGGCTTGTCCCTGGCTATTTAATTGGCCAGGTCAAGATTTCAACGAGGAGTACTACAATGGCGTGTATGCGGAGCCTAGGGTAGCAGCCACGCGGGATAGGAATTATCCGGGTCAGCTGTTCCTGTGGGAATGGAGCCCCATCAGCATTGGAGAACCATGAGTCACTTCCGTCACCCGTCACCAGAAATCATTGTTGTATCATAAGACCTTTATGGTCTTGTATCCAATTCTTGTAATTGCTTGGTAATCTGTAACAAGGACGTGTCCACCATTAACAGTAATCCTGGGGCTGGTGACGACACGAGGGGTTAATTTCTGGGATATCGTGTCCCGGAAATCCGGCCCCGACACATCTACTCCTTCTTTATATAGATGTGGGCCATCCCAAAAGTAATATCTTAAATCAAAGAAAAACTTTTTCTTTTGTTTATATGTAAAGCTAGGTGGTATGTATTTAGCAACAATGTAATTAGCATAGTCTGCGTACCAAGGAGTATTACGAGAAGCATTTATGACCACTAATTGTTCATCAGGAAAATCATCATTAATAGGAAGTGGGTCATCAAGAACGTTTTCCATTCTAGACAAATTATCTGCTACGGGATTCTTAGCTCCCTTTCTATCAACAATATGCAAATCAAATTCTTGTAGCAGAAGAACCCATCTAATAAGTCTAGGCTTAGCATCTTTCTTTTCCATAAGGTATTTAATAGCAGCATGATCAGTGTGAACAATAACCTTGGAATCAGCAATGTAAGATCTAAATTTAACACATGCAAACACAACTGCTAAAAATTATTTCTCGGTAGTAGCATAATTTCTTTGAGAGTTGTTTAGAGTTTTACTAGCATAATGAATAACATTTAATTTCTTATCAACTCTTTGTCCTAGAACAGCACCAACATCATAATCACTAGCATCACACATAATTTCAAAAGGTAGGTTCCAATCAGGTGGTTGAACAATAGGTGCAGAGATTAAGGCTTTCTTAAGTATTTCAAAGGCTTCTACACAATCATCATAAAAAACAAACGGAACATCTTTTTGCAAGAGATTGGTAAGAGGTCTAGAAATTTTAGAGAAGTCTTTTATAAACCTTCTATAGAAACCAGCATGACCAAGGAAACTTCTTATACCTTTGATATCTTTAGGACATGGCATTTTCTCAATAGCGCCAACCTTAGCTTTATCAACTCCAATACCTCTTTCAGAAATTTTATGCCCAAGGACTATACCTTCATTAACCATAAAGTGGCACTTCTCCCAATTCAAGACAAGATTAGTTTCTTCACATCTCTACAAAACTCGATCAATGTTGCTTAAGCAATCATCAAAAGAAGTTCTGTAAACGGAGAAATCATCCATGAAAACCTCAACAATCTTTTCACAAAAGTCAGAGAATATAGCAGTCATATATCTTTGAAAGGTAGCAGGTGCATTACATAAACCAAAAGGCATACGACGATAAGCATAAGTTCTAAAAGGACAAGTAAAGGTGGTTTTCTCTTGATCTTCAGGTGATACAGGTATTTGAGAGAAACCAGAACAACCATCTAGGAAACAAAAGTGTGTATGCTTAGACAATCTTTCTAACATTTGATCAATAAAAGGCAAGGGGTAATGATCTTTCCTAGTGGCTTTATTTAATTTCCTGAAATCAATTACCATCCTATAACCAGTTACAATTCTTTGTGGGATGAGTTCATTTTTATCATTAGGAAGAACGGTAATACCTCCCTTTTTAGGAACACAATGAACAGGACTTACCCATCTATTATCAGCTATGGGATAAATTATACCTGCTTCCAGAAGCTTTAATATTTCAGTTCTTACCACATCCTTCATTCTACGATTCAGCATTCTTTGATGATCAACAACGGGTTTAGCATCTGGCTCCATATGAATTTTATGCTCACATAAAGTGGGACTAATGCCCTTAAGATCATCAAGAGTATATCCAATAGTGACACGGTGCTTCCTTAGAGTTTTAAGTAATCTCTTTTCTTCATGCTCTGAAAGGTTAGCACTAATAATAACAGGATATATCTTCTTTTCATCAAGATAAGCATATTTAAGAGTATCAGGTAATTGCTTCAATTCAAACACAGGATCACCCTTGGGTGGAGGTGGATCTCCCAAGGTTTCAACAGGCAAATTATGTTTAAGGATAGGTTCTTGTTTAAAGAATAATTCATCTATTTCATTTCTTTCAATCATATGCATGTCATTCTCATGCTCAAGCAAATATTGTTCTAGCGGATCAGTAGGAGGCACAGCAATAGAGGCAATGCCAATAATTTCATCTTTACTAGGCAATTCCTTATCATGAGGTTGTCTACGAAACTTAGAGAAATTAAACTCATGAGACATCTCACCGAAATTAACACTGACAATTTCTTTAGTGCAATCAATCTTAGCATTAACCGTATTCAAGAAGGGTCTACCAAATATAATGGGACAGAAATCATCTTGTGGTGATCCAAGAACGAGAAAATCAGTAGGGTATTTGATCTTACCACAAAAGACTTCAACATCTCTAACAATCCCAAGCGGTGAAATAGTGTCTCTATTTGCAAGCTTAATAGTAACATCAATATCTTCAATCTCAACGGGTGCAATATCATTCATGACTTCTTGATAGAGAGTAAACGGAATAGCACTCACACTAGCACCAATATCACATAAACCATGATAGCAATGATCTCCAATTTTAACAGAAATAACAGGCATGCCAACTACAGGTTTATTTTTATCTTTAGGGTCTGGCTTAGTAATTCTAGTTGCTTCATCACAGAAATATATGACATGTCCATCAATGTTATCAACCAAAAGATCTTTAACCATTGCAACACTAGGTTCAACTTTAATTTGCTCAGAAGGTCTAGGTGCTCTAATTTTACTCTTATTGACTACAGTTGAAGCTTTAGCATGTTCCTTAATCCTAACAGGGAAAGGAGGTTTCTCAATATAAGCAGTAGGCACAACTGGATCAACATGGTAAACAATTGTTTCTTCTTTAACACTAACAGGTTCTTCTTTCAATTCAATAGGTGGATGATATTTAAACCATTTCTCCTTAGGGAGATCAACATGAGCAGCAAAAGATTCACAAAAGGTAGCTACTATCTCAGAGTCAAGTCTATATTTAGTACTAAACTTACGAAAAGCATCAGTTTCCATAAAGATTTAACATAATCAAACTTAAAATTTATAACTGACTCATTACCTTTGTCGATTTCCCAATCTTCATAATTGCGTTTAATTCTTTCAAGGAGGTCCCATCTGGATTCAATAGCTCTCTTCATAAAGGAACCAGCAGAAGAAGTATCGAGCATGGATTGATCATTATGAGAAAGCCGAGCATAAAAGTTTTAAAGGATTATTTCTCTTGAGAGCTCATGATTGGGGCATGTATGCAACATATACTTAAGCCTCCCCACTAGTAGAAAACAGGGCATCTGTCCCGGTTCCAGAGGGCCTTTAGTCCCGGTTCTGGAACCGGGACAAAACGATCGGGACTAATGCCCATCACTTTTAGTCCCGGTTGGCTTATGAACCGGGACTAAAGGTGCTCCACGTGGCCGCTGTGGGGCGCCCAGGATGGAGGACCTTTAGTCCCGGTTGGTAACACCGACCGGGACTACAGGGTCTCCACGTGGCCGCTGCGCAGCGCTCAGGCAGGAGGACCTTTAGTCCCGGTTGGTAACACCAACCGGGACCAAAAGGCAGCCACGCGTCAGCAGCTCGCAGGCGTTGGGGTTTTTGTTTTTTTTTGAAAGGGGGGTTTTAGGGGTTTTGGAGGGTTTAGGGGTTTCATATTGTGTTAGCTTGCTAATAGAGAGAAGTGACCTCTCTTTCTCCATTCTTGGTCGACGCTAGCTACTACATATAGAGAGAACTCGACGCTAGCTAGTAAGCAAATGAAGGAAACCATTAATTACACAAGATCGTCATGAACATATATAGAGAGAAGTGACCTCTCTTTCTCCGTGCTTGGTCGAACAACAAGTTTTTGTATATCTATCTGACGCTACTACATATATACAATATAACATCCCTGACATCATCAAGCGCCAAACTCCCATTGAATTTCCGTATGGTATTCTCCCTTTTCATGTATGACGTGGTCAAGAAAGAATCCCGCCAATTCCTCTTGAATTGCTCGTATATGATCATGTGGTAGGAGTTCATCCCGCATCTGCCAGATCTAATTTAAAGAAGGGGGTAAATACATATATATGAATGAAACTCAACACAATTGATGGTAATAAAATAAAATTGTGAATATTGTTTACGTACTTCAAATTGTTTGTCAGACAAGCAGCCCCGCTCAGTGGTCGAGCGGCGAATGAACTCGCAAACGTAGTATCCACATAAATTATTCACGCCTGCCTGCCACAAGCACTTTACGAGAATAGAGTTCAATCAAACTGATAATCAAGCATGATAATGGTATTGATGAAACTAGAATCAATGAGAGATGCGCGGAACTAGCTAGTACTACTTACTCTGGGTTGTGTAAATCGCAGCTCGTTCTTCAGACCCGGAACCATTCCGGTGAACTATTTCCAAACCCTGCCAGGCAAAGAAAATGATTACTTGATATCAGGAAATGAACGAAAGTTGCCGATATGGTCCCGGTATTGATTGAACTTACTTCTGGAGCATTGCAGTCATGTCCGCATAATCCTCGGGATCTTTACGTCTCGAGTCTAAGACGGTTACTACTCCCCCGTCAAGCTTAATGGATAGCAGAATAAAGTAAAACCTGCGCACGCATAACTCATCAATTACAGTACTTAACCTCAAGTAAGCGAAACCGAATATGCACAAGACAGTAACACTCACTTGAAGTTGTAAGGAAAGAGTATTTCCCTTTTGTTTTGATGTCGAAGGAACGATTTTAGCAAGTTTTCCTCGGTATCTTTAACTCTGTTTTGTACCGCCCATTCATTTACAGTATTTGGGCTAATGAACCCAATGTCATAGATTTGTCTTTTTGGGCATTCAACGATCTTCAATCTGCATAATATAGTGAGGATAATTATATATACATGCAATGAACGAGCTGAGCTAGAGACTTAATTACAGAAGTAATACTTACAGACAGTAGCAAGTCATGAGTTGTTTGTCGAGGGCCTCTTGATTGAATAACTGAAATAACTCCACAAATTCAACAGGCATCAGGTCGACTCCAATGAGGTCATGCTCATCTTTAATTCTCACCATCAAACTATCGGACTCATTCTTCCTGCAGGTTTCCAAGTACCACTCATGCAATCTTCGCATCATCGTTGTTAGATGAGGATGATCAGGTTTGACGAGAGGCTTCATGTGCTCGTATCTAAAGATCTCTACTACCTCAGCCGTTTCAAACTGTACATCATCGCCCACGTAATCACCAAGAGTGGTACCGGGCAGTAGCCCAGGATGATTAGCGATATCGCTAGACACCTTGAGCGGGGGGCACGATTGCTTCTCCTGTTCGCCGAGCTGGGGAATTGTTTTCCCACTTCTTCGTCTTGAAGCACTGGCAGTACTTCCCGACCGCCGCGCTTCATCATATGTCTTTTCAAAACAGCGGTCATAGTTGGATTGCGGCGGAGGCGGTGGTGGTCGCTTAAGGGCATCCAGAGTGCGCTTCGCTTTCACCGGATCTATTGTTTCCTTCGGAGGTGGACGTTTCCGTTCAAAATGGGCCTGCAGTTTGGCTTTCACGATGTCATCGGTTTCCTTGTCAGTCATCTCATATGGTAACTTTGGAGGAACCCTGAGGCTTGGATCAAATTTGAATTTATTCCCGCCTTATGTACTGCTAGCCGCCGGAGCGGCGGCGGCTCTCTTCCGCTGTTGCTGAGGCGGCGGAGTCCGCTGACGTGCCGGAGGAGGCGGAGTCCGCTGACGCACTGGAGGAGGCGGAGGAGGAGGCGGAGTCTGCTGACGTGCCGGAGACAGCTGAGGCGGACGAGGACTCTGCTGAGGGGCCTCATCCGGCTGAGTCTGCTGAGGGGCCTCATCCGGCTGAGCTAGACTGTGAGGAGTCTGCTGAGGGGCCTCATCCGGTTGCGTCTGCTGAGGCGGCATCCAGTTTGGAAGCTTGATGTTCTCCTTTCTCCATAGAGAGGTACTCCTTAAGGCATTTTCCAGAAGATTATCCCCTTCACCTGTAGGGTAGTCAAGCTCCAGCCCCTCAAATCCCTCCATTATTTCATCCACCGTGACAATAGCATAGCCATGTGGAATCGGACGGCAATGGAAAGTTCCCTCAGCTCGAGGAGGTAAAACAGAGCCGACCACTGCCTTCAAGGTCAGGTTCTGGCATTTCGCCATTAGCACACAATGTTCAGCCTCCGTGATACTATCCACGGGGTAGCGAGGAGCCGTGATATCAGGCTGAACGAGCTCCGTGGAAGCCACGCTGCTTCTCCACTGAGATGGTGGGGTAGCTTCTGGGGCATTGCGAAGGAAGGATCTTCGTGCCGCAGAGATGGTTGGCCGGTAGCTCGCTGGCTCTCAAGTTCCTCTAGTTTTGCTAATCTTGCACTGACCTTCTGCATTTCGCTTGCTTCCTCTTTCTTCTTTCTCTCTCGGCTTCTATAACCACCGCTGTCGGGAAACCCATGCACCCACGGAACGGAGCCTGATGTGCCTCGTGTTTGTCTAGGGTGTTCAGGATTCCCAAGGGCCTGTGTCAGCTCATCATTCTCTCTGTCGGGATGTAACCTCCCTTCCTGCGCTGCCTTGATTGCTTCCTCAAGCTTCTTGACGGGTATTGCAAGTTGAGCTTTCGTCCAAACACAATTCCCTGTTTCTGGGTCCAAAGTTCCCCCAACCCCGAAGAACCAAGTCCTTGACCGATCTGGCCAGTGCAATGTCGTTGGTTGGACCCCTTTAGCAAGCAGGTCTTGCTCAGCTTTGTCCCATGTAGGCCGGGCTTTGCTGTAGCCACCTGACCCTGTAACATGGTGATACTGCTTCTTTGCAGCATTTAGCTTATTTGTCGCTAACCTTTGCTTGCCCTTGTCCGATTTCTTGTAGGCCACAAATGCGGGCCAGTGATCTTTTATCATCTCATATGGACCGGTGAATTCTGGAGTCTTGTCTTTCTCGACAAACTTTTTGTTCAAATCTTTCTTCCAGTTCTTGAATAGTTCTGCCATCTTCTTAAGAGCAAACGCCTTGACCTTATTCGGATCCGCCTCTGGTGGTAGGCTGAAATTTGTCATCAGCGAGGTCCAAAGATCATCTTTCTGTCTGTCCTGGACATAAGAAACTTCAGGGTCCTTCTTCTTATTCCATTCTTGGATGCTGATCGGGACGCTGTCCCTAACAACCACTCCGCACTGATGTATAAATGTGTCCCTGCTCCGCTTGGGAGCAATCGGTTAGCCATCTCGACCGACTTCTTCGACCGTGAACCTTTCATCCTGGCGCAACCTTTTCTTCGGGCCTCGTCTCCTTACGGAAGTTTGGCTCGATCCGGAGGGCTAATTAAAAGAAGAAAGAAGCGTTAATATATGTACATACAAAACAATTGAAGCATCAAGTCAGTAGAGGCTTAATTAATATATGTATATATACCTCGCCGGACTTTGCAACAGTTAAGGCTCCCTCCTCCGTTCGGTCACCGAAGCCGTCATGATCTCCTTCCTCCTCCGTTCGGTCACCGGAGCCGTCATGATCTACTTCCTCCTCCATTGCATCACCGGAGCCGTCATCCTCTCTTTCCTGACCATCGGTGTCGTTGAGAAACGACAAGGTGATATCACCTCCGTCGCGGATTATATCCCCCAACAACTCTTCTTTTTCTAAGTCTCTGTCCATAGTTTCTGCAAATATTACAACCATGAGAGATGGATTAGTGGCAAACATAGACCTAGCTAATCACAACAAGGAATCATATGCATATATGAGCAATGGATTAGTCGCAAACATCATGTAAAGTTATCGGGGGTTATACTTTCGAGAGAGGATACTTTGCGGACCGCCTCTCTCATGCATGTCCGACGTCCCCCCTCATGTCCCTAGGGTTTGGGTGGCCTCAAGAGTTGGTTGGGCGAGCGGACCGGGAGTAAATTTTGAATATATGAGTCTTTTAACTCATTTTGAATATATGAACATTTTAACTTAGTAACTTGGTAAATTTTAACTAATTTCTATGAACAAAAAAAATCATCATATGAACATTTTCTATATATATATAGCCATCCATCCATACATACATACACATACATACATATATACATCCATACATCCATCCATCCATACATACATACATCCATCCATCCATACATACATACATACATGGACAAAAAAATGCTATATGAACAAAAAAATTGTATGAACAAGGCGGCGGCGGCGGCTAAGCAGAGCAGAGCAGCGGCGGCGGCGGCTAGCAGAGCAGCGGCGGCGGCGGCGGTGGCTAAGCAGAGAAGGGGCGGCGGCGGCTAGCAGAGCGCAGGGGCGGCGGTGGTGGCAGCGCAGGGGAAGGGGCCGGGGAGCTCACTGGGGGTTGGCGTCGGGGCAGGGAGCGGCCGCGGGCATCGGGGCAAGGAGCGGCGGCCGGCGTCGGGGGCGGTGGAGCAGTCTGGTGGCGTCAGGGCAGGGACGGCGACGAGGAGCGGCGGAGTAGCCTGGCGGCGTCGTGCGTTTCGGCGTCGGGGGAGAGAATGGGGAGAAACTCTCTAAGTGTTGCTTATATAGTCACACCTTTGGTCCCGGTTGGTGGCACGAACCGGGACGAAAGGCCCCCCTTTCGTCCCGGTTCGTGCCACCAACCGGGACCAAAGGTGTATTTCGCCAGGCGAAAGGGCGGGAAGCCCAGACCATTGGTCCCGATTGGTGGCTCGAACCGGGACGAAAGGGGGGCCTTTCGTCCCGGTTTGAGCCACCAACCGGGACCAATGGTCTGTGCTGCCGCATCCAAAACTTTAGTCCCACCTCGCTAGTTGAGATGGGCTCGGAGTTGTTTATAAGCGCTGCTGCCGCTTCCCTCTCAAGCTCCTCTCTACTGTAGGCAGTAAATGCCTATCTGACGCCCTGTTGGGCCTGCTTGCACAGCGGGCCTGCATCCTGGCCCATCTATAGGGTTTCTAGTCGTATGTAGGTCGTGGTGGCTAGTAGGTGGGCCTTTTTTTTGCATATGTTATGTTTTTAAATTTTTAATGTTATTTTTTGCATATGTTATTTTTAGTTATGTAATTTTAGTTCCATAAACTTTATATAATTTTAGTTGCATAAATTTTATATAATTTTCGTTGCATAAGTTTTATTTTTTATTGATTCTTTTTAGTTAATTCCTTT
The DNA here is from genome assembly GCA_039707655.1 of Elymus sibiricus. Lineage (NCBI taxonomy): Eukaryota > Viridiplantae > Streptophyta > Magnoliopsida > Poales > Poaceae > Elymus > Elymus sibiricus. The sequence continues at coordinate 70,563,560 of CM077674.1, forward strand.
TGCTATTAGAGTTTTATAAAAGCTTTTTAGTTTTCTATTAAAGTTTGTAACAAAAAATACTTTATGAAAATTCTTTTTACTATTAAAGTTTTTAACAAATAAATACTTTGATAATTTTAGTTAATATTATTTTGATTATTTTTAGTTGATTCTTTTTGCTATTGAAAAATATTATATTTAATTGATTCTTTTTAGTTCATTCTTTTTGCTATTAGAATTTTATGAAATCTTTTTAGTTCATTCTTTTTGCTATTAGAGTTTTATAAAAGCTTTTTGATTCATTCTTTTATCTATTAATTCATTCTTTGATCTAAATGAACCTGAAATTGAAAAGCAGTACAAATGAACTCTGAAAAGGTTGAAAGTTGGCATGGTATCATCATTTCACCCACATAGCATGTGCTAAAAAGTTGAGAGGGTTACGGCAAAAACTGGATGCACTTCGTGTACAAAATGGACAATCTCTTTCAAAGTATCACGGTTTCGGACGAAAACTCATATGTTACAAAGGCATTTCATTTCTTGACATGTAACTGCAGTGATATTCTAGATCAAAGCCATCATCAGAATAGTTGTGGAGACAAAGTCTTCACTTTTTCTTCGCGTGTGTCCCTTGCTTATTGCGACGTAACCATGGATAATCTTCATCGTTTAACAGGGTGCTTGGGTCAGCCTTCACTTTGAAGGGAGGAATTTCATGAAACTTTTCATAATCTTCAGACATGTCTGTCTTGCCCTCCACTCCCACGATGTCTCTTTTCCCTGAAAGAACTATGTGGCGCTTTGGCTCATCGTATGATGTATTCGCTTCCTTATCTTTTCTTTTTCTCGGTTTGGTAGACATATCCTTCACATAGAAAACCTGCACCACATCATTGGCTAGGACGAATGGTTCGTCTGTGTACCCAAGATTGTTGAGATCCACTGTTGTCATTCCGTACTACGGGTCTACCTGTACCCCGCCTCCTGACAGATTGACCCATTTGCACCGAAACAAAGGGACCTTAAAATCATGTCCATAGTCAAGTTCCCATATGTCCACTATGTAACCATAATATGTGTCCTTTCCCCTGTTGGTTGCTGCATCAAAGCGGACACCACTGTTTTGGTTGGTGCTCTTTTGATCTTGGGCGATCGTGTAAAATGTATTCCCATTTATCTCGTACCCTTTGTAAGTCAATACAGTCGAAGATGGTGTCCTGGCCAACGAGTACAGCTCATCTCCAACAGTGGTGTTACCCATGAGATGTGTTTGCAACCAACTGCCGAAAGTCCTGATGTGTTCACATGTAATCCAGTCGTCACACTGCTCCGGGTGTTTGGAGCGCAGAATATTCTTGTGTTCATTGACATACGGGGTCACCAAGGTAGAATTCTATAGAACTGTGTAGTGTGCTTGAGCCCAAGAAAGCTCGTCCCTACATATTATGGAGTCTGCTCCTAGTGTGCCTTTTCCAGTCAGTCTCCCCTCATACCGTGATTGAGGGAGACCAATCTTCTTAAGGTCAGGAATGAAATCAACACAAAACCCAATGACCTCCTCTGTTTGATGGCCCGTGGAGATGCTTCCTTCTGGCCTAGCATGGTTATGAACATATTTCTTTAAGACTCCCATGAACCTCTCAAAGGGGAACATATTGTGTAGAAATACAGGGCCCAGAATGGCAATCTCATCGACTAGATGAACTAGGACGTGCGTCATGATATTGAAGAAGGATGGTGGGAACACCAGCTCGAAACTGACAAGACATTGCACCAAATCATTCTTTAACCTTGGTAGGATTTCTGGATCGATTACCTTCTGAGAGATTGCATTGAGGAATGCACATAGCTTCACAATGGCTAATCGAACGTTTTCCGGTAGAAGCTCCCTCAATGCAACCGGAAGCAGTTGCGTCATAATCACGTGGCAGTCAGGAGACTTTAGGTTATGGAACTTTTTCTCTAGGATATTTATTATTCCCTTTATATTGGACGAGAAGCCAGACGGGACCTTCGTACTGAGCAGGCATTCAAAGAAGATTTCCATCTCTTCTTTGGTAAGAGCGTAGCTGGCAGGACCTTCATACTGCTTTGGATGCATGCCGTCTTTTTCATGCACACGTTGCTGGTCCTCCCATGCCTCCGTGATGGAAATATGCCCTAGAGGCAATAATAAAGTTGTTATTATTTTATATTTCCTTGTTCATGATAAAGGATTATTATTCATGCTAGAATTGTATTGACCGGAAACTTAAATACATGTGTGAATACATAAACAAATACCGTGTCCCTAGTGAGCCTCTACTAGACTAGCTCGTTGATCAAAGATGGTTAAGGTTTCCTAACCATAGACATGAGTTGTCATTTGATAACGGGATCACATCATTAGGAGAATGATGTGATGGACAAGACCCATCTGTTAGCTTATCATATGATCGTTCTGTTTATTGCTACTGCTTTCTTGAATGTCAAATACATGTTCCTCCGACCATGAGATCATGCAACTCCCGGATACCGGAGGAATACCTTGTGTGCTATCAAACGTCACAACGTAACTGGGTGATCATAAAGATGCTCTACAGGTATCTCCGAAGGTGTATGTTGAGTTGGCATGGATCGAGACTGGGATTTGTCACTCCGTGTTTCAGAGAGGTATCTCTGGGCCCTCTCGGTAATGCACATCATAAGAAGCTTGCAAGCAAAGTGACTAAGGAGTTAGTTACGGGATGATGTATTACGGAACAAGTAAAGAGACTTGCCGGTAACGAGATTGAACTAGGTATGGAGATACCGACGATCGAATCTCGGGCAAGTAACATACCGACGGACAAAGGGAATTACGTATGTTGTCATTGCGGTTCGACCGATAAGATCTTCGTGGAATATGTAGGAACCAATATGAGCATCCAGGTTCCCCTATTGGTTATTGACCGGAGAGGCGTCTCAGTCATGTCTACATCATTCCCGAACCCGTAGGGTCCGCACGCTTAACGTTCGTTGACGATATAGTGTCATATGAGTTATGTGAATTGGTAACCGAATATTGTTCGGAGTCCCGGATGAGATCCCGGACATCATGAGGAGTCTCGGAATGGTCGAGAGGTAAAGATTTATATATGGGAAGTCATATTTTGGGTTCCGGAAAAAGGTGCAGTTTTTTCGGTATTGTACCGGGAAGCTTCCAGAAGGTTCCGGAGGATTCCGGAGGGGTCCGGAAGTCCACAAGTGGGTCCACCACGTCCCAAGGGCTGGCATGGGCTAAGGGGAGGCGCCTTGGCCTTATTGGGCCAGGCGCACCAAGTCCTCAAAAGCCCACGCAGCTAGGGAAGGAAAAAAGGAGAGTCCTAGTAGGAATAGGATTGGACTTTGGAGTCCAAGTCCACGTGTGTACTGTTCACATGGTACTATTCACGTGGTACTGTTCATGTGGCACTATTCCTTCTACTCCAAGCCCCTACACATATATAAATAGAGGAGAGGGGCCGCCCCAAATAAGACACAACATTGTCTTAGCCGTGTGCGGCGCCCCCCTCCACAGTTCCGTCCCTCGGTCATATTTTCGCAGTGCTTGGGCGAAACCCTGCGGAGATAGCATCACCATCACCGTCACCACGCCGTCGTGCTGCCGGAACTCATCCACTACCTCGCCGTCTTGCTGGATCAAGAAGTCGAGGACGTCACCGAGTTGAACGTGTGCTGAACGCGGAGGTGCCGTACGTTCGGTACTCGGTCGGTTAGATCGTGAAGTTGTTCGACGACATCAACCGCGTTGTTTTAACGCTTTCACTTACGGTTTACGAGGGTACGTAGACACACTCCCCCTCTCGTAGCTATGCATCTCCATGGATAGATCTTGCGTGTGCATAGAAAAAAATTTGTTTTCCATGCAACGTTCCCCAACAGTGGCATCATGAGCCAGGTCTATGCGTAGATGATATGCACGAGTAGAACACAAAGAGTTGTGGGCGGTGATCGTCATACTACTTACCACCAACGTCTTATTTTTCGGCGGTATTGTAAGATGAAGCGGCCCGGACCAACCTTACATGTCCACGTACATGAGACCGGTTCCACCGACAGACATGCAACTTGTTTTGCATAAAGGTGGCTGGCGGGTGTCTGTTTCTCCTACTTTAGTTGAATCGAATTTGACTGCGGCCGGTCCTTGTTGAAGGTTAAAACAGCAAACTTAATAAATCACCGTTGTGGTTTTGTACTGTAGGTAAGAACGGTTCTTGCTAGAAGCCCGTAGCAGCCACGTAAAACTTGCAACAACAAAGTAGAGGACGTCTAACTTGTTTTTGCAGGGTATGCTGTGATGTGATATGGTTAAGACATGATGTGATATACGTTATTGTATGAGATGATCATGTTTTGTAATTTATCGACAACCGGCAGGAGCCTTATGGTTGTCTCTTTATTGTATGAAATGCAAGCGCCATGTAATTGCTTTACTTTATCGCTATGCGTTAGCAATAGTTGTAGAAGCAATAGTTGGCGAGACGACCATGACGCAACGATGGAGATCAAGGTGTCGAGCCGGTGACGATGGAGATCATGACGATGCTTTGGAGATGGAGATCAAAAGCACAAGATGATGGCCATATCATGTCACATATTTTGATTGCATGTGATGTTTATCCTTTATGCATCTTATTTTGCTTAGAATGACGGTAGCATTATAAGATGATCCCTTCACTAAATTTCAAGACAAAAGTGTTCTCCCCGAGTATGCACCGTTGCTAAAGTTCGTCGTTTCAAAGAACCTCGTGATGATCGGGTGTGATAGATTCTACGTTCACATACAACGGGTGTAAGCCAGTTTTACACAAGCAGAATACTTGGGTTAAACTTGACGAGCCTAGCATGTACAGACATGGTCTAGGAACACTGGAGACCGAAAGGTCGAACATGAGTCATATAGTAGATATGATCAACATGGAGATGTTCACCATTGATGACTATCCCATCTCACGTGATGATCGGACATGGGCTAAGTTGATTTGGATCATGTATCACTTAGTTAACTTGAGGGATGTTAATTTAAGTGGGAGTTCATTAGTAATTTGATTAATTAAACTTAATTTATCATGAACTTAGTATTGATGGTTTCTTTGCATATCTATGTTGTAGATTAATGGCATGTGCTACTGTTCCGTTGAATTTTAATGCGTTCCTAGAGAAAGCTAAGTTGAAAGATGATGGTAGCAACTACACGGACTAGGTCTGTAACTTGAGGATTATCCTCATTGCTGCACAGAAGAATTATGTCCTTGATGCACCGCTAGGTGATGGACCTGCTGTAGGAGCTGCTGCAGACGTTGTGAACGCCTGGCAGGCTCGATCTGATGACTACTCGATAGTTCAATGTGCCATGCTCTACGGCTTAGAACCGGGACTGCAAAAGCGTTTTGAACGCCATGGAGCATATGAGATGTTCCAAGAGCTGAAATTGATATTTCAAGCTAATGCCCGGGTTGAGAGATATGAAGTCTCCAACAAGTTCTTTAGCTGTAAGATGGAGGAGAACAGTTCTGTCAGTGAACACATACTCAGAATGTCTGGGTACCACAACCACTTGACTCGGCTGGGAATTGATCTTCCGGTTGAGAGTGTTATGACAGAGTTCTTCAGTCACTGCCACCAAGCTATAAAGGCTTCATGATGAACTATAATATGAAAGGGATGGAGAAGACAATTCCCGAGCTCTTCGCGATGCTGAAATCAGCGGAGGTAGAAATCAAGAAGGAGCATCAAGTGTTGATGGTTAACAAAACCACTAGTTTCAAGAAAAAGGGCAAGGGAAAGAAGGGGAACTTCAAGAAGAACGGCAAGCAAGTTGCCGCTCCCACGAAGAAACCCAAAGCTGGACCCAGGCCTGAAACAGAGTGCTTCTACTGCAAAGGGACTAGTCACTGGAAGCGGAACTGCCCCAAGTATTTGGCGGATAAGAAGGATGGCAAAGTGAGCAAAGGTATATTTGATATACATGTTATTGATGTGTTCCTCACTAATGCTCGCAGTAGCGCCTGGGTATTTGATACTGGTTCGGTTGCTCATATTTGTAACTCGAAACAGGAGCTACGGAATAAGCGAAGATTGGCTAAGGACGAGGTGACGATGCGTGTCGGAAATGGTTCCAAGGTTGATGTGATCGCCATCGGCACGCTACCTCTACATCTACCTTCGGGATTAGTTTTAAACCTAAATAATGGTTATTTGGTGCTTGCGTTGAGCATAAAACATTATATCTGGATCTTGTTTATTGCGAGACGGTTATTCATTTAAGTCAGAGAATAATGGTTGTTCTATTTATATGAGTAACATCTTTTATGGTCACACACCTTTTGTGAATGGTCTATTCTTGTTGAATCTCAATCGTAGTGATACACATATTCATAATATTGATGCCAAAAGATGCAAAGTTGATAATGATAGTGCAACATACTTGTGGCACAGCCGTTTAGGTCATATTGGTGTAAAGCGCATGAAGAAAATCCATGCGGATGGACTTTTGGAATCTCTTGATTATGAATCATTTGATACTTGCGAACCATGCCTCATGGGCAAGATGACTAAAACTCCGTTCTCCGGAACAATGGAGCGAGCTACTGATTTGTTGGAAATAATACATACCGATGTATGCGGTCCGATGAATGTTGAAGCACGCGGCGGGTATCGTTATTTTCTAACCTTCATAGATGATTTGAGTAGATATGGGTATATCTACTTGATGAAACACAAGTCTGAAACATTTGAAAAGTTCAAGGAATTTCAGAGTGAAGTAGAGAATCATCGTAACAAGAAAATAAAGTTTCTACGATCTGATCGCGGAGGCGAATATTTGAGTTACGAGTTTGGCCTTCATTTAAGAAAATGTGGAATTGTTTCACAACTCACGCCACCTGGAACACCACAGCGTAATGGTGTGTCCGAATGTCATAACCGTACTTTATTGGATATGGTGCGTTCTATGATGTCTCTTACCGATTTGCCACTATCGTTTTGGGGTTATGCATTAGAGACAGTTGCATTCACGTTAAATAGGGCACCGTCTAAATCCGTTCAGACGACACCGTATGAACGATGGTTTGGCAAGAAACCTAAGCTGTCGTTTCTTAAAGTTTGGGGATGCGATGCTTATGTGAAAAAGCTTCAACCTGATAAGCTCGAACCCAAAGCGGAGAAGTGCGTCTTCATAGGATACCCTAAAGAAACAATTGGGTACACCTTCTACCACAGATCTGAAGGCAAGGTCTTTGTTGCCAAGAATGGGTCCTTTCTAGAGAAGGAGTTTCTCTCGAAAGAAGTGAGTGGGAGGAAAGTAGAACTTGATGAGGTAATTGTACCTTCTCTCGAATTGGAAAGTAGCTCATCAGAGAAAACTGTTCCCGTGATGCCTACACCAATAAGAGAGGAAGATAATGATAAAGATCATGAAACTTCAGATCAAGTTACTACTGAACTTCGTAGGTCGACCAAAGTACGTTCCGCACCAGAGTGGTACGGTAATCCTGTTCTGGAAGTTATGTTGTTGGACAACGGCGAACCTACGAACTATGAAGAAGCTATGATAAGCCCGGATTCCGACAAATGGCTTGAGGCCATGAAATCTGAGATAGGATCCATGTATGCGAACAAAGTGTGGACTTTGGTGGACTTGCCCGATGATCGGCAAACCATTGAGAATAAATGGATTTTTAAGAGGAAGACGGATGCTAATGGTAATATCACTGTCTACAAAGCTCGACTTGTCGCGAAAGGTTTTCGACAAGTTCAAGGGGTTGACTACGATGAGACTTTCTCACCCGTAGCGATGCTTAAGTCTGTCCGAATCATGTTAGCAATTGCCGCATTTTATGATTATGAAATCTGGCAAATGGATGTCAAAACTGCATTCCTTAATGGTTTTCTCAAAGAAGAGTTGTATATGATGCAACCAGAAGGTTTTGTCGATCCTAAGGGTGCTAACAAAGTGTGCAAGCTCCAGCGATCCATCTATGGACTGGTGCAAGCATCTCGGAGTTGGAATATACGCTTTGATGAGGTGATCAAAGCATATGGTTTTGTACAGACTTACGGTGAAGCCTGTATTTACAAGAAAGTGAGTGGGAGTTCTGTAGCATTTCTAATATTATATGTGGATGACATATTGTTGATTGGAAATGATATAGAATTTCTGGATGGCATAAAGGGATACTTGAATAAGAATTTTTCAATGAAAGACCTCGGTGAAGCTGCTTATATATTGGGCATCAAGATCTATAGGGATAGATCAAGACGCTTGATAAGACTTTCAATGAGTACATACCTTGACAAGATTTAGAAGGAGTTCAAAATGGATCAGTCAAAGAAGGAGTTCTTGCCTGTATTGTAAGGTGTAAAGTTGAGTAAGACTCAAAGCTCGACCATGGCAGAAGATAGAGAGAGAATGAAAGTCATTCCCTATGCCTCAGCCATAGGTTCTATAATGTATGCCATGCTGTGTACCACACCTAATGTGTGCCTTGCCACGTGTCTGGCAAAGGGGGTACAAGAGTGATCCAGGAGTGGATCACTGGACAGCAGTCAAAATTATCCTTAGTAACTAAAGGACTAAGGAAATGTTTCTCGATTATGGAGGTGATAAAGAGTTCTTCGTAAAGGGTTACGTCGATGCAAGCTTTGACACCAATCTGGATAGCAAACCGGATACGTATAATGAGCAGTCATTTGGAATAGCTCCAAGTAAAGCGGGATAGCAGCATCTACAGTATGACATAAGGATTTGCAAAGTACACATGGGTCTGAATATTGCAGACCCATTGACTAAAATTCTCTCTCACGAGCAAAACATGATCACACCTTAGAACTCTTTGAGTGTTAATCACATGGTGATGTGAACTAGATTATTGACTCTAGTGAACTCTTGGGTGTTAATCACATGGCGATGTGAACTAGATTATTGACTCTAGTGCAAGTGGGAGACTGATGGAAATATGCCCTAGAGGCAATAATAAAGTTGTTATTATTTTATATTTCCTTGTTCATGATAAAGGTTTATTATTCATGCTAGAATTGTATTGACCGGAAACTTAAATACATGTGTGAATACATAAACAAATACCGTGTCCCTAGTGAGCCTCTACTAGACTAGCTCGTTGATCAAAGATGGTTAAGGTTTCCTAACCATAGACATGAGTTGTCATTTGATAACGGGATCACATCATTAGGAGAATGATGTGATGGACAAGACCCATCTGTTAGCTTAGCATATGATCGTTCTGTTTATTGCTACTGCTTTCTTGAATGTCAAATACATGTTCCTCCGACCATGAGATCATGCAACTCCCGGATACCGGAGCAATACCTTGTGTGCTATCAAACATCACAACGTAACTGGGTGATCATAAAGATGCTCTACAGGTATCTCCGAAGGTGTCTGTTGAGTTGGCATGGATCGAGACTGGGATTTGTCACTCCGTGTTTCGAAGAGGTATCTCTGGGCCCTCTCGGTAATGCACATCATAAGAAGCTTGCAAGCAAAGTGACTAAGGAGTTAGTTACGGGATGATGTATTACGGAACGAGTAAAGAGACTTGCCGGTAACGAGATTGAACTAGGTATGGAGATACCGACGATCGAATCTCGGGCAAGTAACATACCGACGGACAAAGGGAATTACGTATGTCGTCATTGCGGTTCGACCGATAAGATCTTCATGGAATATGTAGGAACCAATATGAGCATCCAGGTTCCGCTATTGGTTATTGACCGGAGAGGCGTCTCAATCATGTCTACATCATTCCCGAACCCGTAGGGTCCGCACGCTTAACGTTCGTTGACGATATAGTGTTATATGAGTTATGTGAATTGGTAACCGAATATTGTTCGGAGTCCCAGATGAGATCCCGGACGTCACGAGGAGTCTCGGAATGGTCGAGAGGTAAAGATTTATATATGGGAAGTCATATTTTGGGTTTCGGAAAAAGGTGCAGTTTTTTCGGTATTGTACCGGGAAGCTTCCAGAAGGTTCCGGAGGATTCCTGTGGGGTCCGGAAGTCCACAAGTGCGTCCACCACATCCCAAGGGCTGGCATTGGCTAAGGGGAGACACCCTGGCCTTATTGGGCCAGGCGCACCAAGTCCTCAAAAGCCCACGCAGCTAGGGAAGGAAAAAAGGAGAGTCCTAGTAGGAATAGGATTGGACTTTGGAGTCCAAGTCCACGTGTGTACTGTTCACGTGGTACTATTCACATGGTACTGTTCACATGGCACTATTCCTTCTACTCCAAGCCCCTACACATATATAAATAGAGGAGAGGGGGCGCCCCAAATAAGACACAACATTGTCTTAGCCGTGTGCGGCGCCCCCCTCCACAGTTCTGTCCCTCGGTCATATTTTTGCAGTGCTTGGGCGAAGCCCTGCGGAGATAGCATCACCATCACCGTCACCACGCCGTCGTGCTGCTGGAACTCATCCACTACCTCGCCGTCTTGCTGGATCAAGAAGTCGAGGACGTCACCGAGCTGAACGTGTGCTGAACGCGGAGGTGCCGTACGTTCGGTACTCGGTCGGTTGGATCGTGAAGTTGTTCGACGACATCAACCGCGTTGTTCTAACGCTTCCGCTTACGGTCTACGAGGGTACGTAGACACACTCCCCCTCTCATAGCTATGCATCTCCATGGATAGATCTTGCGTGTGCGTAGAAAAAAATTTGTTTTCCATGCAACGTTCCCCAACACTCCGGTGTATCTTTTGTCTTCCCATACACGCCCAAGAAGCCTAGCAGGTTCACGCAAAGATTCTTCGTCACGTGCATCACGTCGATTGCAGAGCGGACCTCTAGGTCTTTCTAGTAGGGTAGGTCCCAAAATATAGATTTCTTCTTCCACATGGGTGCGCGTCCCTCAGCGTCATTCGGAACAGATTGTCCGCCAGGACCCTTTCCAAAGATTACTTGTAAATCCTTGACCATATCAAGTATGTGATCACCAGTACGGAGGGTGGGCTTCTTCCGGTGATCTGCCTCACCTTTGAAATGCTTGCCTTTCTTTCGACATTGATGGTTGGTCGGATGAAATCGACGATGTCCCAGGTACACATTCTTCCTGCATTTCTCCAAATATATACTTTCGGTGTCATGTAAACAGTGTGTGCATGCGTGGTATCCCTTGTTTGTCTGTCCTGAAAGGTTATTGAGAGCAGGCCAATCATTGATGGTTAGAAACAGCAACGCATGTAGGTCAAATTCCTTCTGTTTGTGCTCATCCCACACACGTACACCTTTTCCATTCCACAGCTGTAAAAGTTCTTCAACTAATGGCCTTAGGTACACATCAATGTCGTTGCCGGGTTGCTTAGGGCCTTGGATGAGCACTGGCATCATAATGAATTTCTGCTTCATGCACAACCAAGGAGGAAGGTTATAGATACATAGAGTCACGGGCCAGGTGCTATGATTGCTGCTCTGCTCCCCAAAAGGATTAATGCCATCTGCGCTTAACCCAAACCATACGTTCCTTGCGTCACCTACAAAGTCCCCCACCTTCTCTCGATTTTTCTCCACTGCGACCCGTCAGCGGGTGCTCTCAACTTCCCGTCTTTCTTACGGTCTTCTTTGTGCCATCGCATCAACTTGGCATGCTCTATGTTTCTGAACAGACGTTTCAACCGTGGTATTATAGGAGCATACCACATCACCTTGGCAGGAACCCTCTTCCTGGGGCGCTCGCCCTCAACATCACCAGGGTCATCTCGTCTGATCTTATACCGCAATGCACCGCATACCGGGCATGCGTTCAAATCCTCGTACTCACCGCGGTAGAGGATGCAGTCATTAGGGCATGCATGTATCTTCTGCACCTCCAATCCTAGAGGGCATAGAACCTTCTTTGCTTCGTACGTACTGCCGGGCAATTCGTTATCCTTTCGAAGCTTCTTCTTCATTATTTTCAGTAGCTTCCCAAATCCGTTGTCAGATACACCATTGCCTGCCTTCCATTGCAGCAATTCCAGTGTGGTACCGAGCTTTGTGTTGTCATCTTCGCAATTTGGGTACAACCCTTTTTTTGTGATCCTCTAACATGCGATCGAACTTCAACTTCTCCCTTTCACTTTGGCATTGTCTCTTTGCATCAACAATGACCCGGCGAAGATCATCATCGGGCACATCGGCTGGTTCCTCTTGATCTTCAGCTTCCCCCGTTGCAGTATCACCGTATTCAGGGGGATAGATGTCATCATCCTCTTCTTCTTCGTTGTCTTCCATCATAACCCCTCTTTCTCCGTGCTTGGTCCAAACATTATAGTGTGGCATGAAACCCTTCTCAAGCAGCTGGACGTGAAGGGTTTTCAAGTTAGAGTAATCCTTCGTATTCTCACAGACAGGGCATGGACAATACATAAAACCATTCTGCTTGTTTGCCTCAGCCACTTCGAAAAATTTATGCAGGCCCTCAAGATACTCGGAGGTGCGTCGGTCACCGTACATCCATTGCCGGTTCATCTGCGTGCATTATATAATTAAGTGTATCAAAAACCATTACAGAACATCATAAATAGAGAAGTGACCAAATTAATACAAGTTCATCATCACATTAAAACCAAAGTACAGTAGTGATCAAATGTTATTACTGAAAAAATAAATACATAAAGTTCATACATATATAGTTCTCATAGAACAACATATAGCTCTCTAGAGCATCTAATTAAAACATACATTGAAACTATGAAAAACATTTAAATGCAACAACAAATGCGATCATAATCGCAACTAAGGTAACAATTGATCCAACGGCATAATGATACCAAGCCTCATTATGAATGGCATATTTTCTAATCTTTCTAATCTTCAAGCGCATTGCATCCATCTTGATCTTGTGATCATCGACGACATCGGCAACATGCAACTCCAATTCCATCTTCTCCTCCTCAATTCTTTTCAATTTTTTCTTCAAGTAATTGTTTTCTTTTTCAACTAAATTTAACCTCTCGACAAGAGGGTCGGTTGGAATTTCCGGTTCACATACCTCCTAGATAAAAACATCTATGTCACGTTGGTCGGCATAATTGTCATAAACACTAAATGAAACAAATCATAATAAAAGATAATATACCACATCCGAATCATAGACAGGACGAGGGCCGACGGGGGCGGATACCAAAGTCATGGCACTATATAATAACAAACAATAATAAAAGTAAGAAAATTATACAAGTAGCTATATAACTCATACAACAAGTAAGAATTTTTTTATTTTAAAAAGAAGATAAGAACAAGAGGCTCACCACGGTGGTGCCGGCGACGAGATCGGCACGGGCGATCGACGGCGGTGAGGACGGGGACGGGGACAATGGTGCACCGCCAAACCTAGACAAATCTTGGGGAAAATGGAGCTTGGAGGTCGAGCTTGGAGAGGAGAAAGCTTAAGTGTGACTCGGGCATTTCATCGAACACCTCGTGTGCATAGGAGGTGAGAGCAGAGCAGCACACACCTCCCACACCGGCCGGACAAAAAACAGAGTGAGCGGGCAGGGGAGAGCATATATATAGGCATCTCTTTAGTCCCGGTTCGTGGCTAGAACCGGGACAGAAGACACACATTTAGTCCCGGTTCTAGCCACCAACCGGGACTAAAGGGGCTGCGCCAGGAGCGACGCCCTTTAGTCCCGGTTCGTGTCTGGAACCGGGACCAAAGGGGTCAGACGAACCGGGACTGGTGCCTGCCGTGGCCCGGCCAGCGCCCTGGCCTCACGAACCGGGACTGATGCACCCATTGGTCCCGGTTCGTAACAGAACCGGGATTGATGCTCTTATCTGGCCTGGACCAAAGCCCTGTTTTCTACTAGTGCCCCCAAGCTTGAGTGATACTTTCTCCTTCACGAGGCCAAAAATTATATATATAATTCCGATCACGATGAACCAAATGCATAGGATAAAATTTCTGGTGGAATTCCAGCTTCAACCGGTTCCAATCCCATGTATCAGAATCATCACATAGCCTATACCATGTCAATGTCTTTCCCTCCAAAGATAAAGGGAATACTTTCTTCTTAACTCCATCTCCGGATATACCTGCAAGCTTCAACAATCCACAAATTTCATCCACATAGATCAAGTGCATATCAGGATGTACCGTTCCATCTCCTGCATAAGGATTAGCTAGCAAAATTTCTCTATCATACCCGAAGGAATTTCATAATAAATATTTTCAGTAGGTTCAATAGGTGGAGGAGCAACTCTTATTGCTTCCGGTCGAGGTGAAGATACCCCGAACAAGCCCCTCAAAGGATTACTTTCAATAGTGACAAGTGACAATAAATTTCAGCACGTAATATAAATGTTTCCTTACCAAATTCCACTCAGCAAAGCCGCTTCACTCCCCGGCAACGGCGCCAGAAAAGAGTCTTGATGACCCACAAGTATAGGGGATCAATCGTAGTCCTTTTGATAAGTAAGAGTGTCGAACCCAATGAGGAGCAGAAGGAAATGACAAGCGGTTTTCAGCAAGGTATTCTCTGCAAGTACTGAAAGTAGCGGTAACAGATAGTTTTGATAGCAACATAATTCGTAACAATGGTAACAAAGGGTGCAGCAAGGTGGCCCAATCCTTTTTATAGCAAAGGACAAGCCGAAACGAACTCGTATAATAAGCAAAGCGTTCTCGAGGACACATGGGAATTTCATCTAGTCACTTTCATCATGTTTGTTTGATTCGCGTTCGCTACTTTGATAATTTGATATGTGGGTGGACCGGTGCTTGGGTGTTGTTCTTACTTGAACAAGCCTCCCACTTATGATTACCCCCTCTCGCAAGCATCAGCAACTACGAAAGAAGAATTAAGATAACTCTAACCATAGCATGAAACGTATGGATCCAAATCAGCCCCTTACGGAATAGCGCATAAACTAGGGTTTAAGCTTCTATCACTCTAGCAACCCATCATCTAATTACTACTCCACAATGCCTTCCCCTAGGCCCAAAGATGGTGAACTGTCATGTAGTCGACGTTCACACGACACCACTAAAGGAAGCAACAACATACATATCATCAAAATATCAAACGAATACCAAATTCACATGATTACTTATGACAAGACTTCTCCCATGTCCTCAAGAACAAAAGTAACTACTCACAAATCATATTCATGTTCAAGATCAGAGGGGTATGGAATAGCATTAAGGATCTGAACATTTAATCTTCCACCAAATAAACCAACTAGCATCAACTACAAGATGTAATCAACAGTACTAGCAACCCACAGGTACCAATCTGAGGTTTTGAGACAAAGATTGAATACAAGAGATGAACTAGGGTTTGAGATGAGATGGTGCTGGTGAAGATGTTGATGAAAATTGGTCCTCCCACGATGAGAGGATCGTTGGTAATGTCGATGGCTTCGATTTCCCCCTCCCAGAGGGAAGTATCCCCGGCGTAATCGCTACGCCGGAGAGCAAAATAGCTCCTGCCCAGGTTCCGCCTCAAGACGGCGGCGCTTCGTCCCAAAAGCCTTCTCTTTATTTTTTTTCTAGGGCAAATGGCTTCATATAGCAGATGGAGGGGGCCAGACGCCAGCTGTGGGCCCCACAAGGCACTAGGGCGCGCCCTGTTGCCTTGTGGGCAGCTTGTGGGTCCCCTCTGGTATTTCTTCTCTCCAGTATTTTTTATATATTTAATAAAAAAATCTCCGTGAAATTTCAGGTCAATCGGAGCTCTGTAGATTAGGTATCTCTGATGTGGCTATTTCAGGTCCAGAATTTCAGCTGCCGGCATTCTCCCTCTTCATGTAAATCTTGCAAATTAAGAGAGAAAAGGCATAAGAATTGTATCAAAAGGTGAAATAATGATCAAAAACATAATAAATAACAGTAGGAAATCATGATGCAAATTGGACGTATCATGCGGCGGCGACGGCAGGAGGAGGAAGAGGCAGAGGGAGTGAGGGAGAGTGAGGAAGTGGACGGGCACGGGGGAGATAAGGTTGCCTTAGCAGCAGCGCGGGTTCAAGCCCGACGCTACTGCTAAGTGCCGTTGTAGTAGCGCCGTGCCGTGGACGCGCGCTGTGCTACTTGTAGACTGCGTTGGTATTTCCCCGAAGAGGAGACGATGATGCAGTATAGTAGAGATAAGTATTTCCCTCAGTTAAGAACCAAGGTTATCAATCCAGTAGGTATTTCCCTCTGTCCCGGGCATGTTGGAAAACTAAGCTTTTTTGGGCAAGCTTGATGGCGGCAAAGAAATGTCTTTTCCGTTTCGGCTCTTTCACAATCAGGGATGGCTTTGAGATTCATTTTTGGGAGGATAAGTGGATGGAAAACGTTACTCTTCGAGAACAATATCTAGCCTTACAATGTATTGTTCACAATAAGAACGATATGATTGCACAAGTCCCGAGTGCGTCTCTGCACAATGTATCTTTTAGGCAGGATTTGGTCGGCCCCCACATTGCGTCATGGCAGAACCTTCAGGGTCATTTGGATTCCATCCACCTCACGCAAGGATATGACAAATTCCAATGCAATTTGACAGAGTGGGGTCTTTTCATTAGACTCTATATGTACCAAACACGTAGGGGGACGCGGATTTTTGGCTCCTGGGTGCTCCACCCCCCTATATGAACATTAAATTCGAAAAAATACTGGGAAAATTCAAAAAAAACTGGGATTTTGGGATATCAAACCTGGGTGCCCAATCTACTCCCGTGCGATTCCATGAAAAAATGACATTCATGGTACTCTCCGTAAAAAGGCAAAAAAAATTCCTATATACAAAAAAAACTGTTTGGGTGGATCGTAGGTCGGACTGTGTTTTCTTCCTAACGGATACATTTCGTGGTACTTTTTCCACGAAACTTCACGCAGGAATAGATTGGGCACCCAGGTTTGTTATCGCAAGATTCCAGATTTTTTTGAGTTTGGCTTGTATTTTTTGAGTTTGATATTCATATAGGGGGGTGGAGCACCCAGGAGCTCCTGTGCATTTTCCACACGCAGGGCCACTAATATGAACCTCACTATATTCTGAAAAGCAACCTCCTGTCCAGCATCATGCCGGTTGATTCCGTCTCTCTGATCAGCTGCTAGCATAGCCTTCAATCAAATCACAGCCCACCCTCCTTTCTTTGAGCAAAAGAGAGGGTTTCCCTCCGATTTCATTAAAGAAACCACCAGGACCAAAGCATCTGTTCCCAACTACTTGCTAAGCAGGTTCACTCACACACACAACGAACACCGAAATGCTCTTTCAACGCCTCCCGGTGCTCCATTTGGCAATCTTCCACTGGTCCTCGACCTTCATTTTTTTCCTATTTTTCCATCTCATGGGCGAGATTCTATCGTAGTCGTTCCCGAGATGCTGTCTCGATAAACCTGAGTACTCCCTCTTTTTTTTGACAACTGCCTGAGTACTCCCTCCGTTTGACTAGCTTTACAACAACAACAACAACAACAAAGCCTTTAGTCCCAAACAAGTTGGGGTAGGCTAGAGGTGAAACCCATAAGATCTCGCGACCAACTCATGGTTCTGGCACATGGATAGCAAGCTTCCACGCACCCCTGTCCATGGCTAGTTCTTTGGTGATGCTCCAATCCTTCAGGTCTCTCTTTACGGACTCTTCCCATGTCAAGTTCGGTCTACCCCGGCCTCTTTTGACATTATCAGCACGCTTTAGCCGTCCGCTATGTACTGGGGCTTCTGGAGGCCTGCGCTGAATATGTCCAAACCATCTCAGACGATGTTGGACAAGCTTCTCTTCAATTGGCGCTACCTCAACTCTATCTCGTATATCATCATTCCGGATTCGGTCCTTCCTTGTGTGGCCACACATCCATCTCAACATGCGCATCTCCGCCACACCTAACTGTTGCACATGTCGCCTTTTAGTCGGCCAACACTCAGTGCCATACAACATTGCAGGTCGAACCGCCGTCCTATAGAACTTGCCTTTTAGCTTTTGTCGCACCCTCTTGTCACAGAGAATGCTAGAAGCTTTGCGCCACTTCATCCATCCGGCTTTAATTCGATGGTTCACATCTTCATCGATATCCCCATCCTTCTGCAACATTGACCCCAAATATCGAAAGGTGTCCTTCTGCGGCACCACCTGCCCATCAAGGCTAACATCCTCCTCCTCGTGCCTAGTAGTACCGAAAGCGCACCTCATGTACTCGGTTTTAGTCCTACTAAGTCTAAAACCTTTCGATTCCAAAGTTTGCCTCCATAACTCCAACTTCCTGTTGACCCCCGTCCGACTCTCATCGACTAGCACCACATCGTCCGCAAAGAGCATACACCATGGGATATCTCCTTGTATATCCCTTGTGACCTCATCCATCACCAAGGCAAAAAGATAAGGGCTCAAAGCTGACCCTTGATGCAGTCCTATCTTAATCGGGAAGTCATCAGTGTCGACATCACTTGTTCGAACACTTGTCACAACATTATCGTACATGTCCTTGATGAGGGTAATGTACTTTGCTGGGACTTTGTGTTTCTCCAAGGCCCACCACATAACATTCCGCGGTATCTTATCATAGGCCTTCTCCAAGTCAATGAACACCATATGCAGGTCCTTGTTTTGCTCCCTATATCTCTCCATAAGTTGTTGTACCAAGAAAATGGCTTCCATGGTCGACCTCCCAGGCATGAAACCAAACTGATTTTTGGTCACGCTTGTCATTCTTCTTAAGCGGTGCTCAATGACTCTCTCACATAGCTTCATTGTATGGCTCATCAGTTTAATTCCACGGTAATTAGTACAACTCTGAACATCCCCCTTGTTCTTGAAGATTGGTACTAATATACTCCGTCTCCATTCTTCTGGCATCTTGTTTGCCCGAAAAATGAGGTTGAAAAGTTTGGTTTGCCATACTATCGCTATGTCCCCGAGGCCTCTCCACACCTCAATGGGGATACAATCAGGGCCCATCGCCTTGCCTCCTTTCATCCTCTTCAAAGCCTCCTTGACCTCCGACTCCTGGATTCGCCGCACAAAAAGCCTGCTAGTATCAGCAAAGGAGTCGTCCAGATCAATGGTAGAGCTCTCACTCTCCCCATTGAACAGCTTGTCAAAGTACTCCCGTCATCTATGCTTAATCTCCTCGTTCTTCACCAGGAGTTGATATGCTCCGTCCTTGATGCACTTGATTTGGTCAACATCCCTCGTCTTCCTCTCTCGGATCTTGGCCATCTTATAGATGTCCCTTTCGCCTTCCTTCGTGTCTAACCGTTGGTAGAGGTCCTCATACGCCCGGCCCCTTGCTTCACTCACAGCTCGCTTTGCGGCCTTCTTTGCCATCTTGTACTTCTCTATGTTGTCTGCACTCCTATCCAGATATAGGCGTCTGAAACACTCTTTGTTCTCCTTAATTGCCTTCTGGACATCATCGTTCCACCACCAGGTATCTTTAGCTTCTCTTCTACTTCCCCTGGACATTCCAAACTCCTCTGAGGCCACCTTACGAATGCAAGTCGCCATCTTCATCCACATGTTGTCTACATCACCTCCTTCCTCCCAAGGGCCCTCCTTAATGACCCTCTCCTTGAACGCCTGAGCTACCTCCCCCTTGAGCTTCCACCACTTCGTTCTAGCGACTTTGGCACGCTTGTCCCGCTGGACACGAATCCGAAAGCGGAGGTCAGCAACCACAAGCTTATGCTGAGGGACAACACTCTCTCCAGGTATCACCTTACAGTCTAGGCATGCACGCCTGTCTTCTCTTCTCGAGAGGATGAAATCAATCTGGCTAGAGTGTTGCCCACTACTGTAAGTCACTAGATGTGATTCTCTCTTCTTAAAGAGGGTGTTAGCTATGATCATGTTGTAGGCTAGCGCAAAGCTTAAGACATCTTCTCCTTCTTGGTTCCTGATGCCATAGCCAAAACCCCTATGTACCCCTTCAAAACCTGTGTTAGATGTGCCCATGTGGCCATTGAGGTCTCCTCCTAAGAAGAGCCTCTCGCCAATCGGTACACTCCTAACCATGTCCTCTAGGCCTTCCCAGAACTCCCTCTTGGTGTTCTCATTGTGGCCTACTTGCGGGGCATACGCGCTGATAACGTTGAGAACTAAGTCCCCAACTACCAGCCTGACCAGGATAATCCGGTCCCCACGTCTCTTGACGTCTACCACTCCATCCTAGCTTTGTAGGAAAAAATATCAACATCTGCAATACTAGAGCTATATGGTATGAAAATTAATTTCATGATGCATCTAATAATATTGATTTCATATTGTGAATGTTGGTTTTTTTTCTATAAAGTTAGTCAAACTTGACATACTTTGACTTTGACCAAATTTTATATGCAGACAAAAGAAACACCTGACTAGCAAACTACAGTAACGGTTACCTCCTCGAGATGCCAAATTTGACTTATAGCCCTACCTACCGTTGGCTTAAAGTGATGTCAACCATGACGCCACACAAGGGACACGGCGGCTCTAATTTGTCCGGCCGTACAACCAAGTCTACAAAAATGATGAGGCAGCGTTAATTCCAAGCCCAAACTCGGAAAGCCGCTCCCAACCCACACCAAAACACCAGCTGTTCGGCACGACGTCGCTCGCACACGTACGGCGCCATGGGAGGCGAGCCAGGCAACAAGGAGCCGTCGCCGGCGAGCGCGCGGCCGCACGTGCTGCTCCTGTGCAGCCCGTGCATGGGGCACCTCATCCCTTTCGCCGAGCTGGCGCGCCGGCTAGTCGCCGACCACGACCTCGCCGCCACGCTCCTCTTCGCCGCGACCACGGATGCTCCCTCGGAGCAGTACGCCGCCCTGGCCTCATCCGTGCCCGACGGCGTCGACCTCGTCGTGCTGCCCGCGCCACCGGCGGACGCCCTGCCGCCCTCGACCCCCGTGCGCGAACGCGTCGTGCACGCCGCCGTCTCGGCTGTCCCGCACGTCCGGGCCACCGCCCGGTCGCTGGCCTCAGCCGCGCCGCTCGCCGCGCTCGTGGTGGACATGGCCAGCGTGCCGGCGCGCGACGTCGCCGCGGAGCTGGGCGTCCCGTGCTACATGTTCTTCACCTCGCCGTGGATGCTCCTCTCCCTGTTCCTGCACCTCCCGGAGCTCGACGCGGGGCTCGTCGGGGAGTACCGGGACGCGACGGAGCCGATCCGGCTGCCGGGCTGCGTGCCGATCCACGCGCGCGAGCTTCCCGG
Source organism: Elymus sibiricus (assembly GCA_039707655.1). Taxonomy (NCBI): domain Eukaryota; kingdom Viridiplantae; phylum Streptophyta; class Magnoliopsida; order Poales; family Poaceae; genus Elymus; species Elymus sibiricus. The sequence continues at coordinate 70,584,687 of CM077674.1, forward strand.
GTCCCTGCTCGCCGACCGGACCAGCGACACGTACGCCGGGTTCCTGTCCTTGGCCAAGGACGCCGCCAGAGTCGACGGGATTCTCGTGAACACGTTCCATGAGGTAGAGCCCGCGGTGAGCCAAGGCGGCACGGACTGCGTGAAGGTACCGCCGGTGCACGCGGTCGGGCCGTTGGTCTGGACCAGGCCGGTCGGCGTGAACCGGGAGCCGGAGGACGCACGCCTCCTCACATGGCTGGACCAGCAGCCACGTGGCTCCGTGGTGTTCCTGTCGTTCGGGAGCGGCGGCACGCTCACGTGGCGGCAGACAACCGAGCTAGCACTCGCGCTGGAGGCGACCGGGCGTCCGTTCATCTGGGCGGCAAAGAGGCCACACGAGGACACGGCCGACGGCGCTTTCTTCGGGACAGGACGAGGAGAAGACGACGACGACCCGCTCGGCTTCCTGCCGAGGGGCTTCATTGGGAGGACGTCGGGGGTGGGGCTTGTTCTCCTGTCGTGGGCGCCGCAGACGGCGATCCTCGCGCACGCCGCCGTCGGGTGCTTCGTCACGCACTGCGGATGGAACTCGAGCCTGGAGAGCATCCTGAATGGAGTGCCGATGGTCGCGTGGCCACTCTACGCGGAGCAGAAGATGAACGCCGCCATGTTGGAGGCCCACGCAGGGGTGGCGGCCCGCGTTAACGCCGGCGGACCTGCTGGCGACGGCTTTGTATCCAAGGAAGAGATTGTGAGCCTGATCCGGCGTGTGATGGATGGGGAGGAAGGAACGACGATGAGGAGGCGTGTTGGTGAGCTCAGAGACAGAGCCACACGTGCGCTGACCATAGATGGTTCTTCAACTCTTGCACTAGCCAAGGTCACGGATGTGTGGAAGTCTACTTCTAGTGACGAAATATAAAGGAAAGGGAAATAAAAATATTTTTGCAAGCCATGGATCATCATCACTATATATTCTTAAAAAGGGAGTTGGTAGGCCAGCATCCACAGTTTATTTCCATCACACTTTCCACCACCCCTCCACGCTGGTTTTTCTTCCTCACACTGAAAACCAAATCGACTTGCCCGATCCCTCTTTCGTTTTTTATGGTTGCTTTGGCAGGCGCCGATTCAATTCAAACACCTAAATATTAGGTAATTAATAATTCAAAAATCACAGTATACATGTGAGATCACCTTCTTAACAGACAAAGATGAGATTTTTCTCAATGACCTTTCAAATCAAAATAAGATATTCCTCAATAACAAATCGCTAATACCGCGCACTACGACATATATATTATTTCTCATTATCTCTATTATTGAATCTCTAATTCTAAAAGGGGAGTTGGTATGCCGGTACGCATGATTTGTTTTTGCCTCAACGGTTTATTTTCGCCTTCACATCCCACCACCCCCCTCCATGCTGGTTTTAATCTCGCTCCCACTAAAAAATGGATTGATTCGCCCGACCTTCCTTTCGTTATTTCGTGCTTGTTTTGGCAGGTGCCGATTCAATTTAATTACGTAAATATTATGTAGTTAATAATTAGACCTCACACCATATATGTGAGATCACCTTCCTAAAAGATGAACAGAAGATTTTTCTCGATAACCTTCCAAAACAAAATTAGATATTTCTCAATAACAAATCGCTAATCTCGCGCACGATGCCATTTAGTATTTATCATCATCTCTACTATTTAATCATAATCACAACTTTTCCTATAGATTTTTTTTCTTCCATCCCACCCACAAAAGGTTTTTTTTTCTCGTTTCGTTCGACCTCCCCTCCCATGTACGTTGCGACCTTCCCACTGAATCTTTCCGAATAAATCCCACCTCCCCTCCTCGTTCGATCTCCCCTACCGCGTGTTCCCCACCTTCTCGATGATCGCGAGCGGGCTCACAACATGCTGACTACACGTCTACCGAATTCTCCCAACTTGTTACTGAATCCATAACGGTTCAGATACAGCAATCTTCTTCTTCTTGAAATTAACATTTTTACCTAAATAAATTATAAAAAGATGTGATTTGGATAACATATATTCGAAACTGTTATGGGGTGGACAGGGGGCATTTGCCCCCCCCCCCCCCCCCCCCTCTCCTGGTTGTACTTATAGTTAAGTACATGTATCTTAAAAGTTGGGAAGCACTAGGAATCAGACTACTGATCAAATGCTTCCCATCAGACCACTCACGGGCCGTACGATTGAGTTAATCTGGAACATAGGATGAGGCCTGGTAAAGGAGCGTGGGTAGTTAGTTAGGATTTACGGTAATTGAGGTTTGTTTCCTTAACTGCTTCCTTAAATCATGCCATCTGTTGTAATTCTAACCGTGCTTCCTGGGATGGGAAAAAGACGATCTCTCCGTTGTTGGTTTTCACGTCAGGATGTTTGCTTTCTAGGAAGCAAATAATTATTATATTATGACTTAAATTTGCTTCCGAGATGAGTTTTCTCTGCCATGTGGTTTGCTTAATCAAAACTTATTCCTAGCGTTATTTAGACGTGCTGCCAATGTGACTGGAATTTGCATCGAAATCATAAGAAATTATTCGTAATGTACTGCTTAAATTAGTTTCTTTACAGCAGTAATTTTTGCAGCCACGGTGATTCAAACTTGCTTCCGTCTACCAATGACTGTGCTTCCACATTACTATTGCTAAGGTTATAGAAATTTGTTTCTTATGTAATGGGAAATTTTGCAATCATCAAAATGTGCAATGTTAATATGACTCGTCTTGATTGGAAGCAATCAAGTTGAGACGGAAACAAGCTAAGATTCCCACCAACATGGAGATGCATGTTCTGCCACCTACAGGACAAATTCACAAAATAAAATGTAGATTTGTAGAAGCAAACTATCTAGAGAGTAGAATCATGTGTAGTACTTGTTGGAAGCTCCATGATGATCGTTATCTCAACCTAACTCATCTTAATTGGAAGCATATGGATTTGAAAACAGAAATTAACTAAGATTGCTACCAACATAGCTATGCAAGTTCGTGTGATCCAAAAACCAAATATGCCTAAACTGGTTGAAACTTTACCAATCAAATACACAATAGACAGAACAAATTCATACCCAGCAGCAGTAAAAAACACGATGCACATTGAACATATCTACCCTCGATTCGGACGAGAGGCATCAAAGAGGGAAAAGGGACTGTTGGTTCTCAGGCCGACGGATGCCCTACGGGCACCCTGGTGAAGCTTACAATGCGGTGGTCCTAGCAGGCACGAACACATATCGACGGGATGGCGCATCGGCGACATGGACTGGGGCTGCATCAACAATCGGCGGTGTTGGAGTTGGTCGAATCTGGGAGGCGAGGTAGACGGTGAGCACACCTGGGTGGACTCGAATTAGGGGGTGCGGGGAAACAGATCTGAGCAGGTGCGGCGCCTGGCCCGGCGAGGTGGAGGGAGAGATTTGCGGCGAGTTGGGACGGAAGCAGGAGAGAGGGCACGGGGGTAGGATATTTCAGGGAAGAGAAAACAGCGAGGAATTGTCGGGATTATGCGTATGTCGCTGCGTTATAATCGGGATTACGCTGGGTATATCTCGGCCATCGGATGCAACGTGCATCGACGGGGCGCAAGCAGTCTGACGATGTCTTCCTATCAGACATATGGTAGTAAGCGTTTCCCATCTTAAAATCATTATTTGCATAATCTAATCACATATACATGGTGTAGTAAGACTTCATTTGCTAATAAAATTGCATTTCCGAAGTTTATACCTTTATAGTAATTTTCATGATGTGCAATATATATACCGATGAAAGTATTTATGTCACCCTTTTATTCCTCATTAGCACTAGGGCCTCCACAATTCTAGGATCGGCCCTGACTCTAGCTTATCCATAGAACTAATTTAGCAAATATGTTGTGGCTATTCTCCATGTCTGATTATTAATGGTCCTCTTGTAGACCATACTTAATAAATTACTATAAGGGATGCAGATTTCCACACAAAAATGTTACATACCTCTCAACGGAACACAGGAAAGAAATGGTTATTTAATCTGCAGAAAATCAAGATGACCATGACACATTTGCTGAACGTACTGTGATTAATGATTGAGATGTGCATAGCTACGTTAAACACTGCTTGTGGAATACTAACAACAAAACTGATAATTTTAAAAATATTTTTGGTTAGAATTGTGAGACTAACAGTTAAGCGCATCCCTATATTTTTGCGCAGCAGTTTACATATTTTGACAGTGCATATATTGAGAAGCGCTTAGATCTTTTTCTAGCTTTACATATTACCAGTTGATTGAACAAAAACCTCAAATTTTCTTCTGTCAGAATTGAAGGATTGGAACGCTAGCAATTCACCAAACACCTGAAGTGCATTGCCCAACATTAGAAATAAGGAGGAACCAGAGCAACAGGAAGGATTTGAACTGGACATACAACAAAGTGAACTTTTGCATAGTTGTATATTGGCTGGATATATACTAATAGATAGCTTCGGGTCGATCCAGCCTTGAGGATTCGATTAAAGTCCAGCCCCGGCGGCATGCACGACATGTGCATGATGACATGGTGTGTATCCCCAATAGTTTTCAAAAAAAAAAAAAAGGTGTGTATCCCCAATCGTGCTAGTCAAACTTACCTTGCACTGCACACCTGTCTCGAAATAGGCTTTCGCCCCGCTTTATAGATAAAGCACTGGTCCATACAACAAGCATCCAAATCTCAAACGAAAAACAACGGCTAGGGCCACAGCATATAGATGCCCAAGAAAGCATAAAAGAAATAGGAAAAAAAGCCACCTAGTGGCAGTCGCCAAGCAGCACTAAGATGACGAAAGCCTACGCGCTGTAGCTAGTAGCGCATCCACCATGAGGCCGAGACGGTCGTGGTCACATTGCCCAACATTAGAAATAAGGAGGAACCAGAGCAACAGGGAAGGATTTGAACTGGACATACAAAGTGAACTTTTGCATAATTGTATATTGGCTGCATATACTAATAGATAGCTTCGGGTCTATCCAGCCTTGAGGGTTCGATTAAAGTCCAGCTCCGGCGGCATGCACGGCATGTGCATGATGACATGGTGTGTATCTCCAATCGTGCTAGTCAAACTTACCTTGCACTGCAGACCCGTCGTCTCCTTTGTTTGCTGCATCACGGAGTAGAGATTAGCAGCGGCAATTGAGCACTGAGAAGCGCACCAAACAAAATTGAGCATCCAAACACCAACAGAAAAAAGCGGTGGCACTATCGTTGCAAAATTGAGCACTGAGAAGCGCACATGAATATCCACGGAAGTTGCACAAAGGGGTGCAGGGGAGGTCGTAGGAATTGCTGGAGGCGACACAGACGACCGCTAGACCGAAATGCGGACGAACTGAGCCTTGGATTGGATGCGTCGCGGGGGCACGTTCAAAGGCGGAAGGTTGAGACTTATAGGCAGGGAAAAGGAGGAGGAGAGCGAGCTGGGCCGAGCACTAGTAGAAAACAGGGCTTTGGTTCTGTCAAGATCAGAGCAATAGTTCCGGTCATGTTACGAATCGGGATTAATGTGAGCATCAGTCCCGGTTCGAGCGGCTAGGACGCCGGCCGGACCTCGGCAGGCATTAATCCCGGTTCGACTGGGACCTTTAGTCCCGGTTCCAGACACCTCCCTTTAGTCCCGGTTGGTGTCTCCAACCGGGACTAAAGGTCATTCTTCAGTCCCGGTTTTAGACACCAACCGGGACTAAAAATTTGTCTATATATATCCTCGCCCCTGCCCGCTCTCTCCTTTGTTTTTTGGCCGTAAAAGGTGGGAGGTGTGTGCTACTCTGTTCTCACTTCTTATGCACATGAGATGTTCGATGAAATGCCCGAGCCACACTTAAGCTTTCTTCTCTGTTCTTCCTCCAAGTTCGACCTCCAAGCTCCATTTTCCCCAAGATTTGTCTAGATTTGGCGGTGCACCAACTATCCAAGTGTTCTAAAAGGTTATCAACTTCATCCTTTCATCTCTCACTGCTAGTTTAGCTCATTTCATATGCTCTAGAAGTAGAGTGGTTTGTGGGTTTTAATGGAGAAGTGTATGTGGGAGTTTATTTGATTTAGATGCACAATTTGAGCTCAAATTAACTTCTTAGTTTCACATGTGTAGGGTGCCGTCCCGTCCCCGTCCCCGTCCTCACCGCCGTCGATCGCCCGCGCCGATCTCGTCGCCGGCACCACCGTGGTGAGCCTCTTGTTCTTATCTTTTTTTTAAAAGAACAAATTCTTACTTGTATGATTTAGATAACTACTTGTATAATTTTCTTACTTGTATTATTGTTTGTTGTTATATAGTGCCATGGTTTTGATATCCGCCCCCGTCGGCTCTCGTCCGGTCTATGATTCGGATGTGGTATATTATCTTTTATAACTATTTGTTTCATTTAGTGTTTATGACAATTATACCGACCAACTTGACATAGATGTTTTTATCTAGGAGGTATGTGAACCGGAAATTCCAACCGACCCTCTTGTCGAGAGGTTAAATTTAGTTGAAAAAGAAAACAATTATTTGAAAGAAAAATTAAAAAGAATTGAAGAAGAGAAGATGAAATTGGAGTTGCATGTTGCCGATGTCGTCGATCTACACAAGATCCAGATGGATGCAATGCGCTTGAAGATTAGAAAGATTAGAAAATATGCCATTGATAAAGAGGCTTGGTATCATTATGATGTTGGATCAATTGTTACCTTAGTTGCGATTTTAATCGCATTTGTTGTTGCATTTAAATATTTTACATAGTTGTATGTTGTTTTATGAGAACTATGTATGAACTTTATGTATTTATTTTTGCAGTAATAACATTTGATCACTACTGTACTTTGGTTTTAATGTGATGATGAACTTGTATTAATTTGGTCATTTCTCTATTCATGATGTTCTGTAATGGTTTTTGATATACTTAATTACATAATGCAGATGAACCGGCAATGGATGTACGGTGACCGACGCACTTCCGAGTACATTACGGGCCTGCATAATTTTATCGATGTGGCTGAGGCAAACAAGCAGAATGGTTTTATGTATTGTCCATGTGTTGTCTGTGAGAATACGAAGGATTACTCTTCCTCGAAAACCATTCACTTCCATCTGCTTGAGAAGGGTTTCATGCCCCACTATAATTGTTGGACCAAGTACGGAGAAAGAGGGGTTATGATGGAAGACAATGAAGAAGAAGAGGATGATGACAACTATCCTATGTTTCCTGAATACGGTGATACTGCAACGGGGGAAGCTGAAGATCAAGAGGCACCAGATGTGCCCGCTGATGATCTTCGCCGGGTCATTGTTGATGCACAGAGAGAATGCGAAAGTGAAAGGGAGAAGTTGAAGTTCGATCGCATGTTAGAGTATCACAAAAAACGGTTGTACCCAAATTGCGAAGATGGCAACACAAAGCTCGGTACCACTCTGGAATTGCTGCAATGGAAGGCAGAGAATGGTTTATCTGACAAGGGATTTGAGAAGTTACTGAAAATAATGAAGAATAAGCTTCCAAAGGATAACGAATTGCCTGACAGTACGTACGAAGCAAAGAAGGTTCTCTGCCCTCTAGGATTAGAGGTGCAGAAGATACATGCATGCCCTAATGACTGCATCCTCTACCGCGGTGAGGAGTACGAGAATTTGAATGCATGCCCGGTATGCGGTGCATTGCGGTATAAGATCAGACGAGATGACCCGGGTGATGTTGAGGGTGAGCGCCCCAGGAAGAGGGTTCCTGCCAAGGTGATGTGGTATGCTCCTATAATACCACGGTTGAAACGTCTGTTCAGAAACAAAGAGCATGTCAAGTTGTTGCGATGGCACAAAGAAGACCATAAGAAAGACGGGATGTTGAGAGTACCCGCTGATGGGTCGCAGTGAAGAAAAATCGAGAGAAAGTGGCCGGAGTTTGCAGATGACGCAAGGAACTTATGGTTTGGTATAAGTGCAGATGGCATTAATCCTTTTGGGGAGCAGAGCAGCAATCATAGCACCTGGCCTGTGACTCTATGTATCTATAACCTTCCTCCTTGGTTGTGCATGAAGCGGAAGTTCATTATGATGCCAGTGCTCATCCAAGGCCCTAAGCAACCCGGCAACGACATTGATGTGTACCTAAGGCCATTAGTTGAAGAAATTTTACAGTTGTGGGATATCAAAGGTGTACGTGTGTGGGATGAGCACAAACAGCAGGAATTTGACCTACGAGTGTTGCTGTTTGTAACCATCAATGATTGGCCTGCTCTTAGTAACCTTTCAGGACAGACAAACAAGGGATACAATGCATGCACGCACTAGTTAGATGACACTGAAAGTATATATTTGGATAAATGTAAGAAGAATGTGTACCTGGGACATCGTCGATTTCTTCCGATCAGGCATCTCTTAAGAAAGAAAGGCAAGCATTTCAAAGGTGAGGCAGATCACTAGAAGAAGCCTGGCCACCGTACTGGTGATGATATATTTGATATGGTCAAGGATTTAAAAGCAATCTTTGGAAAAGGTCCTGGCGGACAATCTGTTCCGAATGACGCTGACGGACACGCACCCATGTGGAAGAAGAAATCTATATTTTGGGACCTACCCTATTGGAAAGTCCTAGAGGTCCGCTCTGCAATCGACGTGATGCACGTGACGAAGAATCTTAGCGTGAACCTGCTAGGCTTCTTGGGCGTGTATGGGAAGACAAAAGATACACCGGAGGCACGGGAGGACCAGCAACGTATGAACGAAAAAGACGGTATGCATCCAAAGCAGTATCAAGGTCCTGCCAGCTACGCTCTTACCAAAGCAGAGAAGGAAATCTTTTTTGAATGCCTGCTCAATATCAAGGTCCCGTCTGGCTTCTCGTTGAATATAAAGGGAATAATAAATATGGCAGAAAAAAAAATTCCAGAACCTAAAGTCTCATGACTGCCACGTGATTATGACGCAATTGCTTCCGGTTGCATTGAGGGGGCTTCTACCAGAAAATGTTCGATTAGCCATTGTGAAGCTATGTGCATTCCTCAATGCAATTTCTCAGAAGGTAATCGATCCAGAAATCCTACCAAGGTTACAGAATGATTTGGTCCAATGTCTTGTCAGTTTCGAGTTGGTGTTCCCACCATCCTTCTACAATATTATGACGCACGTCCTAGTTCACCTAGTCGACGAGATTGCAATTCTGGGTCCTGTATTTCTACACAATATGTTCCCCTTTGAGAGGTTCATGGGAGTCTTAAAGAAATATGTTCATAACCGTGCTAGGCCAGAAGGAAGCATCTCCAAGGGCCACGAAACAGAGGAGGTCATTGAGTTTTTTGTTGACTTTATTCCTGACCTTAAGCCGATTGGTGTTCCTGAATCGCGGCACGAGGGGAGACTGGGTGGAAAAGGCACGCTAGGACCGAAAGCAATAATATGTAGGGACGGGCATTCTTGGGCGCAAGCACACTACACAGTTCTACAAAATTCTACCTTGGTGGCCCCGTATATCAATGAACACAAGAATATTTTACGCTCCAAACACCCGGAGCAGTCTGACGACTGGATTACACGTGAACACATGGGGACTTTCGGCGGTTGGTTGCAAACACATCTCATGGGTAACACCACTGTTGGAGATGAGCTGTACTTGTTGGCCAGGACACCATCTTCCACTGTATTGACTTTCCAAGGGTACGAGATAAATGGGAATACATTTTACACGATCGCCCAAGATAAAAAGAGCACCAACCAAAACAGTGGTGTCCGCTTTGATGCAGCAAACACCAATAGGGTAAAGGACACATATTATGGTTACATAGAGGAGATATGGGAACTTGACTATGGACGTGATTTTAAGGTCCCTTTGTTTCGGTGCAAATTGGTCAATCTGACAGGAGGCGGGGTACAGGTAGACCCGCAGTACGAAATGACAACAGTGGATCTCAACAATCTTGGGTACACAGACGAACCATTCGTCCTAGCCAATGATGTGGCGCAGGTTTTCTATGTGAAGGACATGTCTACCAAACCGAAAAAAAGAAAAGATAAGGAAGCGAATATATCATACGATGAGCCAAAGCGTCACATAGTTCTTTCAGGGAAAAGAAACATTGTGGGAGTGGAGTACAAGACAGACATGTCAGAACATTATGAAAAGTTTCATGAAATTCCTCCCTTCACAGTGAAGACTGACCCAAGCATCCTGTTAAATGATGAAGATCATCCATGGTTACGGCGCAATAAGCAAGGGACACACGCGAAGAAATAGTTTTATACCCCAAAAGATCCCACTCTGGGATGTGACCGGCTTCACCGCCATCACTTTCTCTCTACTGTGAGTTTCCGGACTTATAGCTGGAAAGTGCCACTTCGGACAAACCGGAGGGAATCTTTGTAAGAGCTAGCTAGGGCATTTTGGCATTTGAAACACGATTTTAGAATAATTATTTATTAAGTTATGAAATTTTAATTATTCATGTCCTTTTAGTATTTTAATTATACAGAGGAGTTAATCAATGCAAATATTTAGACCATTTTAGCAGGTGTACCAAGTTTGAGCTCATTTGGACATGTTTAGCAATGTTAAGTTGCTCAAATTAGAAAATGGACAAAGATGGTTTCGAGGGAATTTGATGATGTTATCTTGTTCTCCAAGCCATGAGACTTGGCAAGATCATCAAATATGGCATTTGTGACATGCTAGAATTTTAGTTATGATCAACTAAAACAAAACTATAATATTCTTCAATAGCAAAAAGAATCAACTAAAAAGCTTTTATAAAACTCTAGTTATGATCAAAATAATATTAACTTAAAACTATATAAAATTTATGCAACTAAAATTTTCATAAAGTATTTTTTGTTAAAAACTTTAATAGCAAAAAGAATTAAATCAAAACTAGGCATGTATGCTACTGTTTTTGAATCTGTTTAAAAGAAAACTAAAACTAAAACATCGTAAAAAGGTCTAAAACCAAAAACAGATTTAGTCCCGGTTGACGCCACCAACCGGGACTAAAGGCCTCCCTTTAGTACCGGTCCGTGCCACCAACCGGGACTAAAGGCCTGGGTTTCGCGCCCTTTGGGCTGCTGAAATTTAGCTTTTAGTCCCGGTTGGAGCCACCAACCGGGACTAAAGCTCAGGCTATATAAACCAGCAAAATTTTTCCTCCCCCAAACTTCTCCATTGCCTCTCCTCGCCTCGACGCGCTGCCCCGACGCCGTCGCCGACGCCCTGCCCCCCGCCGCCACCCCCGCGCCGCCCCGCATCGGCCCGCCCCCACGCCGCCCCCACGCCGGCCGTCCCCGCGTGGCCCTACACTGGCCCGCCCCCGCGCCAGACGTCCCCAAGCCCCAGCCGCCCCTCCCCGGCTCGCCCCCGCCGGTCTCGTCCTCGCCCCCGCCATCCGTCGTCGCCGGCCCACTGTGAGCATCCCCTCCATCTCATCTCTCTGTTTATGTCTCTGCTCATGATGAGCTTGCTAAAAAAAATGAAGAAATTTTGTGTAGATGGATGGATGTTTTATTTTTGAAATGGAGATGGATGGATGTTGGATAGATTGATGGATGTATGTTTTGTGTAGATGGATCAATAGATAGATGGATAGATAGTTAGATGTTTTGTGGAGTAGAACTTTTTTTTTGTGTAGATGGATGAATAGATAGATGGAAGAGAACTATTTTTTGTAAGTTTTTTTTGTAGTTTTTGTAGGGTTATTTAGATAGATAGACGAATGTTAAAATTTGAATCATGATGAGTGCTTACTTGATCATGATGAGCTTGCTAAAAAAAGAGAACAATTTTTGTTGTTGTTGCCAACAAGGTTTTTGAGTCGACGAGTCGTTCTAGGGTAGCATTATTCATGTTCTCAAAGTCATTGATATTATTCATGTGTAATATTTATGCAAATGTTTTATAGCATTATTCATGATCAAAGTCATTTTTTATAGCATTATTCATGATCAAAGTCATTTCATTTGTGATATTTTTGTTCCGAGCGTATGTAATGAATTTGTGATATTTTCATGTGTAATATAATTTTTTGTTCATTGAGATGAGATGAGATGTAGATGGCTGAAATTTTTTGTTTGTTTTGTGTAGTTTTACTAGGTTTTTAGATACATATACTCAATGTGATAGATAGATGTTTTGTGAAGATGAGATGAGATGGAAGAGAAATTTTTTTAGGTTTTTTTAGATAGAGAAACAAATGTTAAAATTTGCATATGATGAGTGGTTACTTCATCATGATGATCTTGCTAAAATAAATTGAAGAACAAAATTGTGGTGACCTAATTTTTTTTCACTCGGTGGAATTACAGGATTTGTGGTGTTGCATCTCCGTGGAGTGATCGTTGACGTTGGAGCTGTTGGTCCCTGATCGTCCCTTCGTTATTCGACAAAAGGTGTCAACTACTTCCTCTACAGCCGAGGGTGAGCTACGAATCCCCCTTCACCTCCTCTTCTTTTTTTTGTCACTAGATTTCAAAAATGTGAATCGTGTATTTGATAGGTGTATAAAAAATATAGACATGTGGTGAGAGAAAAAAAGAAAAATATAGAAATCATGTATTTGTTTTCATAGGAATTTGTTCTCGGCGACGATGCCCAGCCCGCATCCTCGTCGTCAACTCGGCGGCGACAACCAGTTTGAGAGGTGCCATGTACGGGACTGGGCTCCGCCGGGCTGGCACTGGGAGGTGCTACCTTCCGGGGCGCGCAGCCTGGTTAGGAATCGGGGTCTCGTCGTCGACCCGGAGCTTCTTTGGTGGCGGTCGCGTGGGCCACTATCGGTGTAGAGGGAGCCGGCCCCCGAGAGGGTGGTACATCGCCGTGTCAGGGAGGAGGAAGAGCACGTCCGTCGCTACATGGTTGCGTTGGACGACAGCTTCTCCAATACCTGGCAGTTTCTTCAGGGATCTCACCCGAGCTATGATCCTGTGATGGTTCCTTCTCGTTGGGTGTTCACTGCCCGCGGCTCAGGAACCGGGAGTCGACGTCCAGTTTGATTGGGCGAGATGTTTAGTGATATTATGTGATATTATTGTTGCATTAACTGGATTATTCGAGATGTATTAGTGATATTATATGATAATATTATTCGAGATGCTATGATACTGTTGCTGTTTTACACTTGCTGAAAAACTACTAAGTCTGAAACTGACTGTTATAAAACTTGTCAGCTTTGCATGATGTTTGCCACTAATCCATTGCTCATATGCATATGATTCTTTCTTGTGATTTGGTCCATATAATGTGTACTTTGATGCCATTCCCTTGGTTGCCATGTAAAGTTGTTGTAGCATGACTCAATCTTCCTCTCAAGTTGCCATGTTGTAATATTTGCAGAAACTATGGAACACGACAGAGACTTAGAACAAGAAGAGATGTTGGGGGATATAATCCGCGACGGAGGTGATGATATCACCTCACAGTTTCTCAACGACTTCGATGGTGAGGGAAGAGAGGATGACGGCTCCGGTGATCGAATGGAGGGAGAAGATGACGGCTCCGGCGGTGTTGGAGCCTTAACTGTTGCAAAGTCCGACGAGGTATATTAATTAAGCCTGCTGACTAGATGCATTAATTGATTTGTATGTACATATATTAACGCTTCTTTCTTCTTTTAGCCCTCCGGATCGAGCCAACCTTCTGTAAATAGATGAGGCCCGAAGAAAAGGTTGGGCGAGAATGAAAGGTTCACGATCGAAGAAATCGCTGCAGATGGCAAATCGACTGCTCCCAAGCGGACCGCAGACCGATTTATAAGTCAGTGCGGAGTTGTTGTTAGGGACAGCATCCCGATCAGCATTCAAGAATGGAATAAGCCAAAGGCGAACGATGGAGTTTCTTATGTCGACGATAGATCCAAAGATGAGCTTTGGAATACGCTCATGACAAATTTCAGCCTACCGCCAGAGGTGGATCCAAATAGCAATGTTGTAGAGCGAAAAAACAAGGCGTGGGCTCTTAAGAAGATGGCCGAACAATTCAAGAACTGGAAGAAAAGATTGCACGAAAAGTTTGTCCTGAAAGAGAAGACTCCAACATTCACCGGTCAATATGAGAAGATGAAAGATCACTGGCCCGCATTTGTGGTGTACAAGACATCGGAGAAAGGTAAGAAAAGGTCACTGATAAATAAGCAAAATGCTGCAAAGAAGGAATATCACCATGTTACGGGGTCAGGTGGCTACAAGGTTGCCCGGCCTAAGTGGGACAAAGCTGAGAACGACCTGCTTGATAAAGGGATCCATCCAGAGACATTGAACTGGCCCGAACGGGCAAGGACTGTTGGGGAACGTCGCATGGGAAACAAAAAATTTCCTACGCACACGCAAGATCTATCCATGGTGATGAGCATCTACGAGAGGGAGAGTGAATCTACATACCCATGTAGATCGCTAAGCGGAAGCGTTAAGAAACGCGGTTGATGTAGTCGAACGTCTTCGCGATCCAAATCGCAAGTCGTCCCTCGATCCAAACACGATCTAGCGCCGAACGGACGGCACCTCCGCGTTCAACACACGTACGGCTTGATGACGCCTTCACCTCCTTGATCCAGCGAGCGATGGTGAAGTAGTGGATGAGTTCCAGCAGCACGACGGCGTGGTGATGGTGGTGAGGAACAATCTCTGCAGGGCTTCGCCAAGCACTACGGAGATTGTGACGGGAGGAACTAGAGGGTTAGGGTTGCCGGCACACGGCTTGGGAAATCTTGATGTCTCCCGTGTGCTAGCCCTGCCCCTCTATTTATATGTTGAGCCCTGGGTTTTAAACTTGGAGAGAAAGCCTCCACAAGGTCGGTTTTTCCCGCACAAGGTCGGTTTGGCCCGCACGAAAAGAGTCCCACTCGGATTCCAGCAGTACCGCGCACAAGCGGTAGTACCGCTCACGAGCGGTAGTACCGCTTCACACAAGCGGTAGTACTGCCTTACAAGCGGTAGTACCGCTTTAAGGCAGCAGCAAAACTTCCTTTTTCCACTTTCCAATACCTCGTGGGCTTTACCCCTTTGGCCCATATAAAGTGTTGCTGCACCCGAACACTTCGGTAAACATCCGGAACCCCTTCCGGTGAATTCCGGAACCCTTCCGGAGATCAAAACACTACTATCACATATATCAAACTTTACCTCCGGACTCTTCCGGAGATCCTCGTCATGTCTGGGATTTTATCCGGGACTCCGAACAACCTTCGGTCACCAACACAATAACTCAACTATACTAATCGTCACCAAACGTTAAGTGTGTAGACCCTGCGGGTTCGAGAACTATGTAGACATGACCGAGACACCTCTACGGTCAATAACCAATAGCGGGACCTGGATGCCCATATTGGTTCCTACATATTCTACGAAGATCTATATCGGTCGAACCTCTATGTCAAGGATTCAGTTAATCCCGTATGCTGTTCCCTTTGTTCTTCGGTATGTTACTTGCCCGAGATTCGATCGTCGGTATCTCTATACCTAGTTCAATCTCGTTACCGGCAAGTCTCTTTACTCGTTCCGTAATACAAGATCATGTGGCTAACTCTTTAGTCACTTTGCTTGCAAGGCTCATTGTGATGTTGTATTACCAAGTGGGCCCTGAGATACCTCTCCGTCACACGGAGTAACAAATCCCAGTCTTGATCCATGCCAACCCAACAGACACCCTCGGAGATACCTGTAGAGCACCTTTATAGTCACCCAGTAACGTTGCGACGTTTGATACACACAAGGTATTCCTCCGGTGTCAGTGAGTTGCATGATCTCATGGTCATAGGAACAGATACTTGACATGTAGAAAACAATAGCAATAAACTGACACGATCATATGCTACGTTTATAGTTTGGGTCTTGTCCATCACATCATTCTCCTAATGATGTGATCCCGTTATCAAATGACATCTCATGTCCATGGCTAGGAAACCTTCACCATCTTTTAATCAACGAGCTAGTTAACTAGAGGCATACTAGGGACACAGTGTTGTCTATGTACCCACACATGTATTTGAGTTTCCAATCAATACAATTATAGCATGGATAATAAACGATTATCACGAACAAGGAAATATGATAATAACTAAATTATTATTGCCTCTAGGGCATATTTCCAACAGTCTCCCACTTGCACTAGAGTCAATAGTCTAGTTCACATCACTATGTGATTTACATTGTAATGAATCGAACACCCATGCAGTTCTGGTGTTGTTCATGTTTAGCCCTTGGAAGAGGTTTAGTCATCGGATCTGCAACATTTAGATCCGTGTGTACTTTGCAAATATTTATGTCGTCCTCCTCGATGTAATCGCGGATGGAATTGAAACGTCGCTTTATGTGTCTGGTCCTCTTGTGAAATCTTGGTTCCTTGGCTAGAGCAATGGCACCAGTATTATCACAAAACAGAGTCATTGGGTTAAGCGCACTAGGCACTACTCCAAGATCTGTCATGAACTCCTTCATCCAGACACCTTCCTTCGCCGCCTCCGAGGCAGCGATGTACTCCGCTTCGCATGTAGAATCAGCTACCACGCTTTGCTTGGAACTGCACCAGCTAACCGCACCCCCATTAAGAATAAATACGTATCCGGTTTGCAACTTAGAGTCATCCGGATCAGTGTCAAAGCTTGCATCGACGTAACCCTTTACGACGAGCTCTTGATCACCTCCATAAACGAGAAACATGTCCTTAGTCCTTTTCAGGTACTTCAGGATATTCTTGACCGCCATCCAGTGTTCCATTCCTAGATCACTTTGAAACCTTCCGACCATACTTATGGCAAGGCTGACATCGGGTCTTGTGCACAGCATTGCATACATGATAGAGCCTATGGCTGAAGCATAGGGGATGACACTCATCTTTTCTCTATCTTCTGCAGTCACTGGGCATTGAGTCTTACTCAACTTCACACCTTGCAAAACAGGCAAGAACCCCTTCTTGGACTGATCCATTTTGAACTTCTTCAAAATCTTATCAAGGTATGTGCTTTGTGAAAGTCCTATTAAACGTCTTGATCTATCTCTATATATCTTGATGCCTAATATGAAAGCAGCTTCTCCTAGGTCCTTCATTGAAAAACTCTTGTTCAAATATTCCTTCATGCTTTCCAACATTTCTATATTGTTTCCAATCAGTAATATGTCATCCACATATAATATTAGAAACGCTATAGAGCTCCCACTCACTTTCTTGTAAATACAAGCTTCTCCGTAAACTTGTATAAACTCGAACGCTTTGATCACCTCATCAAAGCGAAGATTCCAACTCCGAGATGCTTGCACCAGTCCATAAATGGATCGCTGGAGTTTGCAAACTTTGTCAGCATTCTCTGGATCGACAAAACCTTCTGGTTGCATCATATACAACTCTTCCTTAAGGAAACCGTTAAGGAACGCTGTTTTGACATCCATCTGCCAAATTTCATAATCGAAAAAGGCAGCTATTGCTAACATGATTCTGACGGACTTAAGCATCGCTACGGGTGAGAAGGTCTCATCGTAGTCAACTCCTTGAACTTGTGAAAAACCCTTTGCCACAAGTCGAGCTTTATAGACGGTGACATTACCGTCCGCGTCCGTCTTCCTCTTAAAGATCCATTTATTCTGAATGGCCTTACGCCCTTCAGGTAATACTTCCAAAGTCCACACTTTGTTTTCATACATGGATCCCATCTCCGATTTCATGGCCTCTAACCACTTCTCGGAATCCGGGCCCATCATCGCTTCTCCATAGCTCGTAGGTTCATCGTTGTCCAACAACATGACCTCTAAGACAGGGTTGCCGTACCACTCAGGAGCAGTACGCGTCCTTGTCGACCTACGAGGTTCGATAGCAACTTGATCCGAAGCTTTATGATCAACTTCCTCTTCAGCTGATGTAGGCTCTACAGAAACATCTTTCTGCGCTGCGCTACTCTCAGGTTGAAGTAAAGGTTCAACAACCTCATCAAGTTCTATCTTCCTCCCACTCAATTCTTTCGAGAGAAACTCTTTCTCAAGAAATGTTCCGTTTTTAGCGACAAACACTTTGCCTTCGGATCTGAGGTAGAAGGTATACCCAACTGTCTCTTTTGGGTATCCTATGAAGACGCATTTCTCCGCTTTGGGTTCCAGTTTTTCAGGCTGAAGCTTTTTGACATAAGCATCACATCCCCAAACTTTAAGAAATGACAGCTTTGGCTTCTTGCCAAACCAAAGTTCATATGGCGTCGTCTCAACGGATTTCGATGGTGCCCTATTTAAAGTGAATGCAGCTGTCTCTAATGCATAACCCCAAAACGATAGTGGCAAATCGGCAAGAGACATCATAGATCGCACCATATCCAATAAGGTTCGATTACGACATTCGGACACACCATTACGCTATGGTGTTCCAGGCGGTGTCAGTTGTGAAACAATTCCACATTGTCTTAAGTGACTGCCAAACTCATAACTCAGATATTCTCCTCCTCGATCAGATCGTAGGAATTTAATCTTCTTGTTACGATGATTCTCAACTTCACTCTGAAATTGTTTGAACTTTTCAAACGTTTCAGACTTGTGTTTCATTAAGTAAATATACCCATATCTACTTAAGTCATCAGTGAAGGTGAGAAAGTAACGATAACCACCGCGCGCCTCAATACTCATCGGACCGCACACATCAGTATGTATGATTTCCAACAAGTCACTTGCCTGTTCCATTGTTCCAGTGAACGGCGTTTTAGTCATCTTGCCCATGAGGCATGGCTCGCATGTGTTAAGTGATTCAAAATCAAGTGACTCCAAAAGTCCATCAGCATGGAGCTTCCTCATGCGTTTTACGCCAATATGACCTAAACGGCAGTGCCACAAGAAAGTGGTATTATCATTATCAATTCTACATCTTTTGGCATCAATGTTATGAACATGTGTATTATTACTATCGAGATTCAATAAGAATAAACCCCTCACTTCGGGTGCATGACCATAAAAGATATTACTCATATAAATAGAACAACCATTATTCTCTGATTTAAATGAGTAACCGTCTCGCAATAAACAAGATCCAGATATAATGTTCATGCTTAACGCAGGCACTAAATAACAATTATTCAGGTTCATCACTAATCCCGATGGTAATTGAAGAGCGAGCGTGCCGACGGCGATCACATCAACCTTGGAACCATTTCCCACGCGCATCGTCACTTCATCCTTTGCCAGCCTCCGTCTATTTCATAGTTCCTGTTTAGAGTTGCAAATGTGAGCAACCGCACCGGTATCAAATACCCAGGCACTACAACGAGAGTTGGTAAGGTACACATCAATAACATGTATATCATATATACCTTGTTTGTTGTTGGCCGCCTTCTTGTCAGCCAAATACTTGGGGCAGTTC
This sequence comes from Elymus sibiricus, assembly GCA_039707655.1. NCBI lineage: Eukaryota > Viridiplantae > Streptophyta > Magnoliopsida > Poales > Poaceae > Elymus > Elymus sibiricus. The sequence goes on from CM077674.1 coordinate 70,603,984, forward strand.
CGCTTCCAGTGTCCAGTTCCCTTGCAATGAAAGCACACAGTTTCTGGTTTGGGTCCAGCCTTGGGTTTCTTCACGGGAGGAGCAACTGCTTTGCCACTCTTCTTGGAGTTACCCTTCTTACCCTTGCCATTTTTCTTGAAACTAGTGGTTTTATTGACCATCAACACTTGATGCTCCTTCTGAATTTCAGACTCAGCGACTTTCAGCATCGCAAACAGCTCGGCGACTGACTTGTTCATCCCGTATTATAGTTCAACATGAAGCTCTTGTAGTTAGGTGGCAATGATTGAAGAACTCTGTCAGTGATAGCCTCTGGCGGAAGGGGCATCCCCAATTCAGCCAAACGGGTGGAGTACCCAGACATTCTGAGTATGTGATCACTAACAGACCCATTCTCCTCCATCTTGCAAGCATAGAACTTATCGGAGGTCTCATACCTCTCGATCCGGGCATTCTTCTGAAAGATAAACCTCAACTCCTGGAACATCTAATATGCTCCATGACGTTCAAAACGTCTTTGAAGTCCCGGTTCTAAGCCATACAAAATTGCACATTGAACTATTGAGTAATCATCAGAGCGAGTCTGCCAGGCGTTCACAATGTCTAGAGACTCAACTGGAGCGGGTGGATCACCAAGCGGTGCATCAAGGACATAAGCCTTCTGGGAAGCCGTAAGGATAATCCTTAGATTACGGGCCCAGTCCACAAAGTTACTTCCATCATCTTTCAACTTAGCTTTCTCTAGGAACGCATTAAAATTCAGGGGTGGTACTGCGCGAGTCATGGTCTACAACATAAATATAGCAAAGACAACTTAGACTACTGTTCAAGATAATGAGTTTAGTTAATCATATTACTTAAAAAACTCCACTCAAATTGACATCCCTCCGGTCATTCGAGTGTCACATGATCCATATCCACCAACTCAAGTCCGATCATCACGTGAGTTGGGGTGGTTTCAATGGTGAACATCTTCATGTTGATCATATCTACTATATGACTCATGTTCGACCTTTCGGTCTCTTGTGTTCCGAAGCCATGTCTGTACATGCTAGGCTCGTCAAGTTTAACCCGAGTGTTCCGCACGTGCAACACTGGCTTGCACCCGTTGTATGCGAACGTAGAGTCTATCACACCCGATCATCACGTGGTGTCTCGAAACGACGAACTTTCGCAACGGTGCACACTCGGGGAGAACACAATTTTATCTTGAAATTTAAGTGAGGGATCACCTTATAATGCTACCGTCGTCCTAAGCAAAATAAGATGCATAAAAGGATTAACATCACATGCAAATCATAAGTGACATGATATGGCCATGAACTTGTGCTTTTGATCTCCATCTCCAAAGCACCGGCATGATCTCCATCGTCACCGGCATGACACCATGATCTCCATCATCTTGATCTCCATCAACGTGTCGCCATGAGGTTGTCGCGCCGACTGTTGCTTCCACGACTATTGCTAACTCATAGCGATAAAGTAAAGCAAAACGGCGAAAATAATTAAAGACAACTCTATGGCTCCTGCCAGTTGCCGTACTCAACGACATGCAAGTCGTGATATTGTATACAACACATGATCATCTCATACATCACATATATCTCATCATGTAATTGGCCATATCACATCACAACATACCCTGCAAAAACAAGTTAGACGTCCTCTAATTGTTGTTGCAAGTTTTACGTGGCTGCTACGGGTATCTAGCAAGAACAATACTTACCTACGCAAAAACCACAACGGTGATACAAAAATTGCTTTTCAACCTTATCAAGGACCGCCTTTGTCAAATCCGATCCGAATAAAGTAGGAGAGACAGACACCAGCCAGCCATCTTTATGCAACGAAGTTACATGTCAGTTGATGGAACCGGTCTCTCGTAAGCGTACGAGTAATGTTGGTCCGAGCCGCTTCATCCCACAATACCGCCGAAACAAGAAAAGACCAAGGGAGGAAGCAATCTGAATATCAACGCCCACAAACTCCTTTGTGTTCTACTCGAGATCTCATCTACACATAGACCTAGCTCTGATACCACTGTTGGGGAACGTCGCATGGGAAACAAAAAATTTCCTACGCACACGCAAGATCTATCCATGGTGATGAGCATCTACGAGAGGGAGAGTGAATCTACATACCCTTGTAGATCGCTAAGCGGAAGCGTTAAGAAACGCGGTTGATGTAGTCGAACATCTTCGCGATCCAAATCGCAAGTCGTCCCTCGATCCAAACACGATCTAGCGCCGAACGGACGGCACCTCCGCGTTCAACACACGTACGGCTTGATGACGCCTTCACCTCCTCGATCCAGCGAGCGATGGTGAAGTAGTGGATGAGTTCCGGCAGCACGACGGCGTGGTGATGGTGGTGAGGAACAATCTCTGCAGGGCTTTGCCAAGCACTACGGAGATTGTGACGGGAGGAACTAGAGGGTTAGGGTTGCCGGCACACGGCTTGGGAAATCTTGATGTCTCCCGTGTGCTAGCCCTGCCCCTCTATTTATATGTTGAGCCCTGGGGTCTAAACTTGGAGAGAAAGCCTCCACAAGGTCAGTTTTGCCCGCACAAGGTCGGTTTGGCCCGCACGGAAAGAGTCCCACTCGGATTCCAGCAGTACCACGCACAAGCGGTAGTACCGCTTGAGCGGTAGTACCGCTTCACACAAGCGGTAGTACCGCTTACGCGGTAGTACTGCCTTACAAGCGGTAGTATCGCTTTAAAGCAGCAGCAAAACTTCCTTTTGCACTTTCCAATACCTCGTGGGCTTTACCCCTTTGGCCCATATAAAGTGTTGCTGCACCCGAACACTTCGGTAAACATCCGGAACCCCTTCCGGTGAATTCCGGAACCCTTCCGGAGATCAAAACACTATTATCACATATATCAAACTTTACCTCCGGACTCTTCCGGAGATCCTCGTCATGTCCGGGATTTTATCCGGGACTCCGAACAACCTTCGGTCACCAACACAATAACTCAACTATACTAATCGTCACCAAACGTTAAGTGTGTAGACCCTGCGGGTTCGAGAACTATGTAGACATGACCGAGACACCTCTACGGTCAATAACCAATAGCGGGACCTGGATGCCCATATTGGTTCCTACATATTCTACGAAGATCTATATCGGTCGAACCTCTATGTCAAGGATTCAGTTAATCCCGTATGTTGTTCCCTTTGTTCTTCGGTATGTTACTTGCCCGAGATTCGATCGTCGGTATCTCTATACCTAGTTCAATCTCGTTACCGGAAAGTCTCTTTACTCGTTCCGTAATACAAGATCCTGTGGCTAACTCTTTAGTCACTTTGCTTGCAAGGCTCATTGTGATGTTGTATTACCGAGTGGGCCCTGAGATACCTCTCCGTCACACGGAGTAACAAATCTCAGTCTTGATCCATGCCAACCCAACAGACACCCTCGGAGATACCTGTAGAGCACCTTTATAGTCACCCAGTAACGTTGCGACGTTTGATACACACAAGGTATTCCTCCGGTGTCAGTGAGTTGCATGATCTCATGGTCATAGGAACAGATACTTGACATGCAGAAAACAATAGCAATAAACTGACACGATCATATGCTACGTTTATAGTTTGGATCTTGTCCATCACATCATTCTCCTAATGATGTGATCCCGTTATCAAATGACATCTCATGTCCATGGCTAGGAAACCTTCACCATCTTTTGATCAACGAGCTAGTTAACTAGAGGCATACTAGGGACACAGTGTTGTCTATGTACCCACACATGTATTTGAGTTTCCAATCAATACAATTATAGCATGGATAATAAACGATTATCACGAACAAGGAAATATGATAATAACTAAATTATTATTGCCTCTAGGGCATATTTCCAACAAGGACTTGGTTCTTCGGGCATGGGGGAACTTTGCACCCAGAAACAGGGAAGTGTGTTTATACGAAAGCTCAACTTGCAACACCCGTCAAAAACATTCAGGATGCAATCCAGGCCGTGCAGGAAGGGAAGTTCCATCCCGACAGAGAGAAAGACGAGCTGTCACGCGCCCTCGGGATTCCTGAACACCCTGGACGAACACGAGGCACATCAGGCTCTGTTCCGTGGAAGGATGGGTTTCCCGACAGCAGAGACACTTATAGAAGTCGAGGGAGAAAGAAGAAAGAGGATGCAGACCGGCTGCAGAAGGTAGAAGAAAGATTAGCGTAGCAGGAGAAGCAAATAGAGGCACTTAACAGCCAGCGAGCTACCGGCCCATCATCTCAGCGGTACGAAGATCCTTCATTCGATACTTCCCACGGAGCTACTGTTGGGGAACGTTGCATGGGAAACAAAAATTTTCCTACGCACACGCAAGATCTATCCATGGTGATGAGCATCTACGAGAGGGAGAGTGAATCTACATACCCTTGTAGATCGCTAAGCGGAAGCGTTAATAAACGCGGTTGATGTAGTCGAACGTCTTCGCGATCCAAATCGCCGAGCGTCCCGCGATCCAATCACGATCCTTCCGATCTAGTGCCGAACGGACGGCACCTCCGCGTTCAACACACGTACGGCTTGTTGACGCCTTCACCTCCTCGATCCAGCGAGCGATGGTGAAGTAGTGGTTGAGTTCCAGCAGCACGACGGCGTGGTGATGGTGGTGAGGAACAATCTCTGCAGGGCTTCGCCAAGCACTACGGAGATTATGACGGAGGAACTAGAGGGCTAGGGTTGCCGGCACACGGCTTGGGAAATCCTGATGTGTCCCGTGTGCTAGCCCTGCCCCTCTATTTATATGTTGAGCCTTGGGGTCTAAACTTGGAGTAAAAGCCTCCTCCGGGTCGGTTTTGCCCGCACAAGGTCGGTTTGGCCCGCAGGAAAAGAGTCCAATTCGGACCCTGCCGAATCGTGCACAGCCGCGCACAAGCGGTAGTACCGCTTCACACAAGCGGTAGTACCGCTTGGGCGGTAGTACCGCTTCACACAAGCGGTAGTACCGCTCCAGCGGTAGTACCGCTTCACCAAGCGGTAGTACCGCTTACGCGGCAGCAAAACTACTTTTGCACTTTCCAATACCTTGTGGGCTTTATCCCTTTGGCTCATATAAAGTGTTGCTGCACCCGAACACTTCGGTAAACATCCGGAACCCCTTCCGGTGAACTCCGGAACCCTTCCAGAGATCAAAACACTATTATCACATATATCAATCTTTACCTCCGGACTATTCCGGAGATCCTTGTCATGTCCGGGATCTTATCCGGGACTCCGAACAACTTTCGGTCACCAACATAATAACTCAATTATACTAATCGTCACCAAACGTTAAGTGTGTAGACCCTGCGGGTTCGAGAACTATGTAGACATGACCGAGACACCTCTACGGCCAATAACCAATAGCGGGACCTGGATGCCCATATTGGCTCCTACATATTCTACGAAGATCTTTCATCGGTCGAACCTCTATGTCAAGGATTCAGTTAATCCCGTATGCTGTTCCCTTTGTTCTTCGGTATGTTACTTGCCCGAGATTCGATCGTCGGTATCACTATACCTAGTTCAATCTCGTTACCGGCAAGTCTCTTTACTCGTTCCGTAATACAAGATCCTGTGGCTAACTCTTTAGTCACTTTGCTTGCAAGGCTCAATGTGATGTTGTATTACCGAGTGGGCCCTGAGATACCTCTCCGTCACACGGAGTAACAAATCCCAGTCTTGATCCATGCCAACCCAACAGACACCCTCGGAGATACCTGTAGAGCACCTTTATAGTCACCCAGTTACGTTGCGACGTTTGATACACACAAGGTATTCCTCCGGTGTCAGTGAGTTGCATGATCTCATGGTCAAAGGAACAGATACTTGACATGCAGAAAACAATAGCAATAAACTGACACGATCAAATGCTACGTTTACAGTTTGGGTCTTGTCCATCACATCATTCTCCTAATGATGTGATCCCGTTATCAAATGACATCTCATGTCCATGGCTAGGAAACCTTAACCATCTTTGATCAACAAGCTAGTCAACTAGAGGCTTACTAGGGACACAGTGTTGTCTATGTACCCACACATGTATTTGAGTTTCCAATCAATACAATTATAGCATGGATAATAAACGATTATCATGAACAAGGAAATATAATAATAACCAATTTATTATTGCCTCTAGGGCATATTTCCAACAGTCTCCCACTTGCACTAGAGTCAATAATCTAGTTCACATCACTATGTGATTTACATTGTAATGAATCGAACACCCATGCAGTTCTGGTGTTGTTCATGTTTAGCCCTTGGAAGAGGTTTAGTCAACGGATCTGCAACATTTAGATCCGTGTGTACTTTGCAAATATTTATGTCGTCCTCCTTGATGTAATCGCGGATGGAATTGAAACGTCGTTTTATGTGTCTGGTCTTCTTGTGAAATCTTGGTTCCTTGGCTAGAGCAATGGCACCAGTATTATCACAAAACAGAGTCATTGGGTTAAGCGCACTAGGCACTACTCCAAGATCTGTCATGAACTCCTTCATCCAGACACCTTCCTTCGCCGCCTCCGAGGCTGCGATGTACTCCGCTTCGCATGTAGAATCAGCTACCACGCTTTGCTTGGAACTGCACCAGCTAACCGCACCCCCATTAAGAATAAATACGTATCCGGTTTGCGACTTAGAGTCATCCGGATCAGTGTCAAAGCTTGCATCGACGTAACCCTTTACGACGAGCTCTTGATCACCTCCATAAACGAGAAACATGACCTTAGTCCTTTTCAGGTACTTCAGGATATTCTTGACCGCCGTCCAGTGTTCCATTCCTGGATCACTTTGAAACCTTCCGGCCATACTTATGGCAAGGCTGACATCGGGTCTTGTGCACAGCATTGCATACATGATAGAGCCTATGGCCGAAGCATAGGGGATGACACTCATCTTTTCTCTATCTTCTGCAGTCACTGGGCATTGAGTCTTACTCAACTTCACACCTTGCAAAACAGGCAAGAACCCCTTCTTGGACTGATCCATTTTGAACTTCTTCAAAATCTTATCAAGGTATGTGCTTTGTGAAAGTCCTATTAAACGTCTTGATCTATCTCTATAGATCTTGATGCCTAATATGAAAGCAGCTTCTCCTAGGTCCTTCATTGAAAAACTCTTGTTCAAATATTCCTTTACGCTTTCCAGCATTTCTATATTGTTTCCAATCAGCAATATGTCATCCACATATAATATTAGAAACGCTATAGAGCTCCCACTCACTTTCTTGTAAATACAAGCTTCTCCGTAAACTTGTATAAACTCGAACGCTTTGATCACCTCATCAAAACGAAGATTCCAACTCCGAGATGCTTGTACCAGTCCATAAATGGATCGCTGGAGTTTGCAAACTTTGTCAGCATTCTCTGGATCGACAAAACCTTCTGGTTGCATCATATACAACTCTTCCTTAAGGTAACCGTTAAGGAACGCTGTTTTGACATCCATCTGCCAAATTTCATAATCGAAAAAGGCAGCTATTGCTAACATGATTCTGACGGACTTAAGCATCGCTACGGGTGAGAAGGTCTCATCGTAGTCAACTCCTTGAACTTGTGAAAAACCCTTTGCCACAAGTCGAGCTTTATAGACGGTGACATTACCGTCCGCGTCCGTCTTCCTCTTAAAGATCCATTTGTTCTGAATGGCCTTACGCCCTTCAGGTAATACTTCCAAAGTCCATACTTTGTTTTCATACATGGATCCCATCTCGAATTTCATGGCCTCTAACCACTTCTCGGAATCCGGGCTCATCATCGCTTCTCCATAGCTCGTAGGTTCATCGTTGTCTAACAACATGACCTCTAAGACAGGGTTGCCGTACCACTCAGGAGCAGTACGCGTCCTTGTCGACCTACGAGATTCGATAGCAACTTGATCTAAAGCTTCATGATCATCATCATTAACTTCCTCTTCAGCTAATGTAGGCTCCACAGAAACAACTTTCTGCGCTGCGCTACTCTCAGGTTGAAGTAAAGGTTCAACAACCTCATCAAGTTCTATCTTCCTCCCACTCAATTCTTTCGAGAGAAACTCTTTCTCAAGAAATGTTCCGTTTTTAGCGACAAACACTTTGCCTTCGGATCTGAGGTAGAAGGTATACCCAACTGTCTCTTTTGGGTATCCTATGAAGACGCATTTCTCCGCTTTGGGTTCCAGCTTTTCAGGCTGAAGCTTTTTGACATAAGCATCACATCCCCAAACTTTAAGAAACGACAGCTTTGGCTTCTTGTCAAACCAAAGTTCATATGGCGTCGTCTCAACGGATTTCGATGGTGCCCTATTTAAAGTGAATGCAGCTGTCTCTAATGCATAACCCCAAAACGATAGTGGCAAATCGGCAAGAGACATCATAGATCGCACCATATCCAATAAGGTTCGATTACGACGTTCGGACACACCATTACGCTGTGGTGTTCCAGGCGGTGTTAATTGTGAAACAATTCCACACTGTCTTAAGTGACTGCCAAACTCATAACTCAGATATTCTCCTCCTCGATCAGATCGTAGGAATTTAATCTTCTTGTTACGATGATTCTCAACTTCACTCTGAAATTGTTTGAACTTTTCAAATGTTTCAGACTTGTGTTTCATTAAGTAAATATACCCATATCTACTTAAGTCATCAGTGAAGGTGAGAAAGTAACGATAACCACCGCGCGCCTCAATGCTCATCGGACCGCACACATCAGTATGTATGATTTCCAACAAGTCACTTGCCCGTTCCATTGTTCCAGAGAACGGCGTTTTAGTCATCTTGCCCATGAGGCATGGCTCACATGTGTCAAGTGATTCAAAATCAAGTGACTCCAAAAGTCCATCAGCATGGAGCTTCTTCATGCGTTTTACGCCAATATGACCTAAACGGCAGTGCCACAAGAAAGTGGTATTATCATTATCAATTCTATATCTTTTGGCATCAATGTTATGAACATGTGTATCATTACTATCGAGATTCAATAAGAATAAACCCCTCACATCGGGTGCATGACCATAAAAGATATTACTCATATAAATAGAACAACCATTATTCTCTGATTTAAATGAGTAACCGTCTCGCAATAAACAAGATCCAGATATAATGTTCATGCTTAACGCAGGCACCAAATAACACTTATTTAGGTTCATCACTAATCCCGACGGTAATCGAAGAGCGAGCGTGCCGACGGCGATCACATCAACCTTGGAACCATTTCCCACGCGCATCGTCACTTCGTCCTTTGCCAGCCTCCGTCTATTCCGCAGTTCCTGTTTTGAGTTGCAAATATGAGCAACCGCACCGGTATCAAATACCCAGGCACTACAACGAGGGTTGGTAAGGTACACATCAATAACATGTATATCATATATACCTTGTTTGTTGTTGGCCGCCTTCTTGTCAGCCAAATACTTGGGGCAATTCCGCTTCCAGTGTCCAGTTCCCTTGCAATGAAAACACACAGTTTCTGGTTTGGGTCCAGCCTTGGGTTTCTTCACGAGAGGAGCAACTGCTTTGCCACTCTTCTTGGAGTTACCCTTCTTACCCTTGCCATTTTTCTTGAAACTAGTGGTTTTATTGACCATCAACACTTGATGCTCCTTCTGAATTTCAGACTCAGCGGCTTTCAGCATCGCAAACAGCTCGGCGACTGACTTGTTCATCCCGTGCATGTTATAGTTCAACACGAAGCTCTTGTAGCTAGGTGGCAATGATTGAAGAACTCTGTCAGTGATAGCCTCTGGCGGAAGGGGCATCCCTAACTCAGCCAGACGGGTGGAGTACCCAGACATTCTGAGCACGTGATCACTGATAGACCCGTTCTCCTCCATCTTGCAAGCATAGAATTTGTCGGAGATCTCATATCTCTCGATCCGGGCATTCTTCTGAAAGATAAACTTCAACTCCTGGAACATCTCATATGCTCCATGACGTTCAAAACGTCTTTGAAGTCCCGGTTCTAAGCCATACAACATTGCACATTGAACTATTGAGTAATCATCAGAACGAGCCTGCCAGGCGTTCACAACGTCTAGAGACTCAACTGGAGCGGGTGGATCACCAAGCGGTGCATCAAGGACATAAGCCTTCTGGGAAGCCGTAAGGATAATCCTTAGATTACGGGCCCAGTCCACAAAGTTACTTCCATCATCTTTCAACTTAGCTTTCTCTAGGAACGCATTAAAATTCAGGGGTGCTACCGCGCGAGCCATGATCTACAACATAAATATTGCAAAGACAACTTAGACTATTGTTCTTAGATAATGAGTTTAGTTAATTACTTAAAAACTCCCACTCAAATTGACATCCCTCCGATCATTCGAGTGTAACATGATCCAAATCCACCAACTCAAGTCCGATCATCACGTGAGTTGAGGTGGTTTCAATGGTGAACATCTTCATGTTGATCATATCTACTATATGACTCATGTTCGACCTTTCGGTCTCTTGTGTTCCGAGGCCATGTCTGTACATGCTAGGCTCGTCAAGTTTAACCCGAGTGTTCCGCACGTGTAACATGGCTTACACCCGTTGTATGCGAACGTAGAGTCTATCACACCCGATCATCACGGCGTGTCTCGAAACGACGAACTTTCGCAACGGTGCACACTTGGGGAGAACACAATTTATCTTGAAATTTAAGTGAGGGATCACCTTATAATGCTACCGTCGTCCTAAGCAAAATAAGATGCATAAAAGGATTAACATCACATGCAAATCATAAGTGACATGATATGGCCATGAACTTGTGCTTTTGATCTCCATCTCCAAAGCACCGACATGATCTCCATCGTCACCGGCATGACACCATGATCTCCATCATCTTGATCTCCATCAACGTGTCGCCATAAGGTTGTCGCGCCGACTGTTGCTTCCACGACTATAGCTAACGTTTAGCGATAAAGTAAAGCATTACATAGCGCTTAATGATTGACACGCAGGTCATACAATAATTAAAGACAACTCTATGGCTCCTGCCAGTTGCCGTACTCATCGACATGCAAGTCGTGATATTCTATACATCACATGATCATCTCATACATCACATATATCTCATCATGTAATTGGCCATATCACATCACAACATACCCTGCAAAAACAAGTTAGACGACCTCTAATTGTTGTTGCAAATTTTACGTGGCTGCTACGGGTTTGCAAGAACCGTTCTTACCTACGCAAAACCACAACGTGGTGTAGTGATTGCTTTTTGATCTTCTAAAAGAACCCTCTTCATTGAACCGATTCAACTAAAGTGAGAGAGACAGACACCCGCCAGTCACCTTTATGCAACAAGTGCACGCAGCGGTGAAACCAGTCTCGCGTAAGCGTACGCGTAATGTCGGTCCGGGCCGCTTCATCTCACAATACCGCGGAATCAAGTATCAACTAGTAACGGCAAGCAATATGTATACACCCACGCCCACAACTCGTTTGTGTTCTACTCGAGATCTCATCTACGCATAAACCTCGCTCTGATGCCACTGTTGGGGAACGTTGCATGGGAAACAAAAAATTTCCTACGCACACGCAAGATCTATCCATGGTGATGAGCATCTACGAGAGGGAGAGTGAATCTACATACCCTTGTAGATCGCTAAGCGGAAGCGTTAATAAACGCGGTTGATGTAGTCGAACGTCTTCGCGATCCAAATCGCCGAGCGTCCCGCGATCCAATCACGATCCTTCCGATCTAGTGCCGAACGGACGGCACCTCCGCGTTCAACACACGTACGGCTTGTTGACGCCTTCACCTCCTCGATCCAGCGAGCGATGGTGAAGTAGTGGTTGAGTTCCAGCAGCACGACGGCGTGGTGATGGTGGTGAGGAACAATCTCTGCAGGGCTTCGCCAAGCACTACGGAGATTATGACGGAGGAACTAGAGGGCTAGGGTTGCCGGCACACGGCTTGGGAAATCCTGATGTGTCCCGTGTGCTAGCCCTGCCCCTCTATTTATATGTTGAGCCTTGGGGTCTAAACTTGGAGTAAAAGCCTCCTCCGGGTCGGTTTTGCCCGCACAAGGTCGGTTTGGCCCGCAGGAAAAGAGTCCAATTCGGACCCTGCCGAATCGTGCACAGCCGCGCACAAGCGGTAGTACCGCTTCACACAAGCGGTAGTACCGCTTGGGCGGTAGTACCGCTTCACACAAGCGGTAGTACCGCTCCAGCGGTAGTACCGCTTCACCAAGCGGTAGTACCGCTTACGCGGCAGCAAAACTACTTTTGCACTTTCCAATACCTTGTGGGCTTTATCCCTTTGGCTCATATAAAGTGTTGCTGCACCCGAACACTTCGGTAAACATCCGGAACCCCTTCCGGTGAACTCCGGAACCCTTCCAGAGATCAAAACACTATTATCACATATATCAATCTTTACCTCCGGACTATTCCGGAGATCCTTGTCATGTCCGGGATCTTATCCGGGACTCCGAACAACTTTCGGTCACCAACATAATAACTCAATTATACTAATCGTCACCAAACGTTAAGTGTGTAGACCCTGCGGGTTCGAGAACTATGTAGACATGACCGAGACACCTCTACGGCCAATAACCAATAGCGGGACCTGGATGCCCATATTGGCTCCTACATATTCTACGAAGATCTTTCATCGGTCGAACCTCTATGTCAAGGATTCAGTTAATCCCGTATGCTGTTCCCTTTGTTCTTCGGTATGTTACTTGCCCGAGATTCGATCGTCGGTATCACTATACCTAGTTCAATCTCGTTACCGGCAAGTCTCTTTACTCGTTCCGTAATACAAGATCCTGTGGCTAACTCTTTAGTCACTTTGCTTGCAAGGCTCAATGTGATGTTGTATTACCGAGTGGGCCCTGAGATACCTCTCCGTCACACGGAGTAACAAATCCCAGTCTTGATCCATGCCAACCCAACAGACACCCTCGGAGATACCTGTAGAGCACCTTTATAGTCACCCAGTTACGTTGCGACGTTTGATACACACAAGGTATTCCTCCGGTGTCAGTGAGTTGCATGATCTCATGGTCAAAGGAACAGATACTTGACATGCAGAAAACAATAGCAATAAACTGACACGATCAAATGCTACGTTTACAGTTTGGGTCTTGTCCATCACATCATTCTCCTAATGATGTGATCCCGTTATCAAATGACATCTCATGTCCATGGCTAGGAAACCTTAACCATCTTTGATCAACAAGCTAGTCAACTAGAGGCTTACTAGGGACACAGTGTTGTCTATGTACCCACACATGTATTTGAGTTTCCAATCAATACAATTATAGCATGGATAATAAACGATTATCATGAACAAGGAAATATAATAATAACCAATTTATTATTGCCTCTAGGGCATATTTCCAACAGCTACCCCACCATCTCAGCGGAAAAGCAGCGTGGCTTCCAATTTGCTTGTTCGGCCGCCCATAGATGATATCACGGCTCCTGATCGCTACCCCGTGGATGATATCACGGAGAGGGAACATTGTGATCTACATGCGAAATGCATGAACATAACCTTGAAGGTGGCGGTCGGCTATGCCTTACCTCGTGTACCTGATGGAACTTACCATTGCTCTCTGATTCCAGATGGCTATGCTGTTGTCGGGGTGGATGAAGTTACCAACGGATTTGAGCAGCTGGAGCTTGAGTACCCTACAGGTGAAGGGGAGACTCATCTGGGAGATGCCATAAGGACTACCATTCTATGGAGAAAGAAACACATCGTGCTTCCATACTGGACGCCGCGTCAGCAGACTCAGCCGGAGGAGGCCCCTCAACAGACTCCTCACAGTCCAGCTCTATCACCTTTGCCTCAGTCGTCTCCGCTGCCTCAGCCGTCTCCGCCGCGTCAGCACACTCCGTCGCCTCAGCTGTCTCCGCCGCGTCAGCGGACTCCGCCGGAGGAGGCCCCTCAGCAGAATCCGCCGCGTCAGCTGACTCCGCCTCCTCCGCCGCCTCAGCAGAGGCGGAAGAGATCCGCCGCCGCTCCGGCGGCTAGTAGTACAACAGCGAAGAAATCCAGAGCAGGTAGCGTCAAGAAGGCTCCTGCCAAGTTACCATACGACATGACTGAGGAGGAAACCAAGGAGACCGTGGCTGCCGACGTGAAACGCCAGCTTGCACCGACCCGTCCAGATCCAACGGAGAAAATAGATCCGGTAAAAGCGAGGCGCTTGCTGGAAAACCTTACAAAACCACCGCCGCCTCCGCTGCTATCAAGCTATGACCGCTCTATTGTAAAGTCATATAGAGATCCACAGCAGCGGTCGGGAAGTAGCAGTAGTGCAAGGGGGGAAACAATTTCCCAGCTCGGCGAACAGAAAAACCAATCGTGCCCCCCGCTCAAGGTGTTTACCGATATCGCTAATGATCCGGTGGTAGCGGCCGCTGATCCTGGTTTCACTCTTGGTGATTACTTAGGCGATGAGGTACAGTTTGAAATGGCTGAGTTAGCCTTTAAATTCGAGCACGGGAAGCCTCTCGTCAGACCTGGGGAGCTCCCGCATCTACCAACGATGATGCGAAGATTGCATGACTGGTACTTGGAAGCCTCAAAGCAAGGGAGCAACTATATCATTGCGGGAATTAAAGATGAGCATTACTTCAATGGAGACGAGGAGATTTTCATTGAATTTGAAGAATTATTTCAGTTATACAATCAAGATGCCATCGACAAATCTATCATCAGTTGCTATTGTTTGTAAGTATCATTTCTGTAATTAAGTCTCTAGCTCAGCTCGTTCATTGCATGTATAATTATCCTCACTATATATATTATGCAGAAAGAAGATCCTCGAATGCAGAAGAGGACAAATCTATGACATTGGGTTCATTAACCCAAATACTATTCATAAAGCTACGGTAAAATGAAGCCCCAAGGATATAGAGAAGATCTTGCTAAGGGCGTTAATTGAACAACAAAACAAAAGGGAAATACTATTTTCTTACAACTTCCAGTGAGTGTTATACTGTCTTGTACACATCATTTTGTTTCGCTTACTCGATGTTAAGTGTAATTGATGAGCTATGCGTGCGCAGGTTCCACTTTATTCTGCTAGTCATTCGGTTTGACGCAGGAAAAGTACTTGTCATGGACTCGCTACATAAAGACCCTAAGATGTGGGTGGACCTGCGTGATATGCTCCAGAGGTAATTTCAATCATTATCGCACTATATCGGCAACTATCGTTCATTTCCTGATATCAAGTAATTAATAACTCCTTTATTCATTTTCTTTGCCGGGCAGGGTTTGGAAAGAGTTCACCAAGCAGGTTAGGGGTGAATGGAGAGAGGAGCTGCGATTTGAACAACTCAGTGTAAGTAGTACTAGCTAGGTCCGCGCATCTCTTTGATTCTAGTTTCAATACCACTATCATGCTTGATTATTATTTTGATTGAACTCTATTCTCGTAAAGTGCTCGAGGCAGGGATCCGGGAATAACTTATGTGGATACTACGTTTGCGAGTTCATTCTCCAGACGACCTCTGAGACGGGCAGATTTTTGGAAAAACTTGAAGTACGTAAACAATATTCACAAATTTATGTTATTACCATCAATTGTGTTGAGTTTCATTCATATATATATATATATATATATATATATATATATATATATATATATATATATATATATATATATATATATACATACATATATATATATATATTGATCCCCTTCTTTAAATTAGATCGAACGGAAGCGGGATGAACTCGTACCAAAGTCTCGCATACGAGTAATTCAAGAGGAATTGGCGGGAATTTTCCTTCAAGAGATCATAGCTAAAACCGGAGTATACCATCGAGAATTGGTAGTGAATGTTGGTAATTAGATATTAGGGATCGTAAGAGATGTTACATTGTATATATGCATGAACGTGTACTATATGTAGTAGCGTCGAATAGATATACGAAAACTTGTTGTTCGACCAAGCACGGAGAAAGAGAGGTTACTTCTCTCTATATTCATGACGATTTGTGTAATGGTTCCTTCATTGCTATATGTAGTAGCTAGCGTCGAGTTGAATGGAAAACGTAAAATAAAAACGAAAACCCTAAATGTAAAAAAATTGAATAGTAAACACAAAAAGAAAAGGGGGAAACACAATATGAAACCCCTAAACCCTTCAAAACCCTAAACCCCTCATTTCAAAAAAAAAAAAAACCCCAGCGCTTGGCAGGTGCTGACGCGTGGCTGCCTTTTAGTCCCGGTCGGTATTACCAACCGGGACTAAAGGTCCTCCTGCCTGGGCGCCCCACAGCGGCCACGTGGAGCTCTTTTAGTCCTGGTTCGTAACACAATCGGGACTAAAAGTTGGGGCCTTTAATCCCGATTGCTTAGTCCCGGTTGCAGAACCGGGACTAAAGGCCCTTATGAACCGAGACTAATGCCCTGTTTTCTACTAGGGGAGAAAGCGGTCGGCGGTGCCGATTAGTAAGAGAAAAATACATATTTGGTCCTTAAACTTGTTGGCGCGTAGCACAACAGTCCCATGACTTGAGAAATGCTCCAATACGGTCTTGCATATACAAATAAGTAACATGTACGGTCCTGGATACGCTGGGGCTCTCTGCTGCTGACACATAGGCAGTGCACTTTTGCGAAACAGCCCCTAAAACATTCAGTGATCAAATAAGCGTAGATGTCTGTGGGTTCACTTGTCAGAATCACGGCAACGGTAAGATAAAGAAACTTCTTTGGCGAAACTTGCTTTTGGAGGCCGAGCTTCATGGAGGCCTCCATTTGCACAATTCAAAATTCATATTATAACATTTCAAAAAAAATCTGAAAAAATACAGATATACATGAAGGCATAATGTAAATGTGTGTAAATTTTCAGGACGAAATACGTTGAAATGAGGGTTGTGCAAAAAAAAATCTAAGGCTTTTCAGCACATGATACTATTCATCCTCAAAGTCCATGAATTTGATTTATTTTTTTTACAGACCACATTTCAAGATATTTCGTCCCGAATTTTTACACATATATACATTCTAGAAAACTGCCTTCTTGTCCCAATTGTTCTGTGGCTCCTTCATCCGAGACCTTGGCCCAGACATCAACTAGGGAGCAGGCAAGCTGCAACACAAAGTTAATCTAAACTCCAATAGATCATTACTTTATTTGTTTACCAACCACAAGACCCAGATTCGAGCTGCTCACTGCGTTCATGTGGAGGTGTCGCGCCGTGGCGCTGGGCTACGAGCCCGGCCCCGGCGGACCGCCCGTGCGCCTCGTCCCTCGTGTTCCGCATGAACGCGCGGGGCAAGTACCCGCCGATCCCCGTTGGGTACTACGGCAACACCGTCCTCCGCCCAATGGTGGAGGCCAGTGTTGATGATCTCTGTGGCAAGCCTCTCGGGCATGCGCTTGAGCTGGTGCACAGGGCCTGCAGGCTCAGCACGACGGAGGAGCACGTGAGGTCGACGGTGGACATGATCACCGCGCTACGCGCGCACCGGTACCTCGATGTGGATAGAGCTTTCCATGTGTGCGATATGACTCGCCTTGGAGAGGATAGAATTGACATGGGATGGGCCAAGAGGGTGGGTGGTGGTGTCGCCTACGTCCTAGACCAAATGAGCTACCACCTGGCTTTCAAGAACGAGGATGGTGACGTGACCACCCTTGTGTCCTCCGACGCCTTGCCCAGGCCTACATTGGAGAGGCTTGCAGAGGAGATATCCATGTGGATGACCAATGATGCAAAGAAGATTATACCGAGCTCCATGTGAGAACCAGCTTCTATACCATAATATGATGCATTTGGTTCCTTCTGCTTCTTTTTCTGTTTTTGTTTTAATTTCAGCTGGGACCCCTCCACTGTTTGGGGGAAGCAACTTTGTTCTGCTCTATCTATTTCTATTTTTCTTTAACTAGGACTCACCATCACATGCTTTTTATTCTGATTCTAAAGTTTGTATGACTTTGATCTTTTGAACCAAAGATTTCATTTATGATCCATTTGGCAAGAAGTGTTCATGGTGTTTAAATCTTCAAAACAAGATCAATTTTGGACACGTTTTGAAAAGTCTACTATTCAAAATAGTGAAACTATAATGCGACTAATTTATCATCTTTGACATGTCAATGTGACTCATGGTTAGTATCTTGAAAGTTTCATTTTGTCTATTTTTTATATAATTGAAGGGGTTTCATCATGTTTCATACCATTTCTCACATGTAAAGAGTTCCACCCTACAATGACACACATAAAATCGCAATGAAAACATGTAGTAAAAGTTTTTGGAAACCAAAGTCAAACAGTGAAGATAGTTAAACCAAAATATAAATAAGCTTAGTTCAAATTTTTTAGAACAAAATTTTAATTCGAGTGAAGCAGTAATGAAAAACATATAAACAAACATGTATGAAATACTAGTATAGAAATGAGCTTTCGAGCGGTTTTTTGTACATGAGCCTACAACGGTTTTGCATTCCGCTCCTAGGTTATCATCGTTAATCATCTGACGACTATCGAAGGCGGTTTTAAAACCGCCTTCAAATACTCCCTTCGCAACCGGTTCCCCAAACTGAAGCACTTCTAATGCTTTATATTCCAAGCAGTTCCAGGCAGTGAACCGTCTGGCATACTTTATCAGTTGAAGTGGTTTGTTGTGTAGAACCGCCTTGATTTTTTGTTCAGGGTTGAGGGTTGGCAGTTTATTCATATTTTGTAGCTAGCACTGCTATTCAAATTCACAGAAAACATTCACATACACATATACACATGAATACACTTTATCATTCATCGCACAAGTCCATTGCATCTTATAGTGCATTCATAATTTCATATGCTCAATAATTGAAAGTCAACATATACGAAAGTTTTGCATTGTTCACAGCCAACATATCAAATATATGCTCTAAAAGTTAAAGACTTATATTGAGCAAACAAAGGAGCCATGTTTTCCTTGTGTATGCCATTGTCATCATCTGAGTAGTCTACCTATCTCGCCTCTTTAGGTCGCCTCGAGTAGATATACTTTTAAGTCTCTTATGATGTGCTTATTTTATGCACATTACAAGAGGTACATGCTGGAGGAGCAAAATCTTTCCATGACGTACAAACTTATGCGGATATACCCTACTCATTTACCATCAGGTTCCAAATGTACAAACTTATATCAGCCATTGGCTCAGATATATGGGATCAAGCCAGCCATGCACTCTTACTTCAATTGAAATCTGAGCTGACGGCAATGGTTTTAACACTAAGAACTCTGAATCCTGGTGTGTGCACATGAACGACACCAAAGGTCACAAAGCCAAAGCAAATTGAATTAAGATATAATCACGGCCAGAAAAGCATCGTCGTCAGAAATCATAACTAGCATCGTTCAAAATTGATCCTGCAACGGGTGGACTGGAGGAAGTAAATTATATCTCGGTATCCACTTGAAGCAATTGAGCACAAATTAAATTGAGGCCTGGCTTCAGATCTGACGCTCAGGACCAAGTAAAATTATGGCATCGGCCTCAGACCTCGCGCCGCCGCCTGTTTCCATGATGGTGGCGCAATGGCTGAGACCCTGCAAAGGGTGATGGGAGGAAGTTAAATGTATGCACACTGGGCAAAAATAAAATGGAGATTTGGCTTCGGATCTCGTGCTCAAGACTAAACTAAAATAATGGTGTCAAGCCAAATATTGGCCTCAGACCTCGCGCCGCAGCCGAGTCGGTCTTCAAGACAGTGACGCGATGATTGAGACGGTGCACGTGGATCCTACAACGGGTGAATGTGAGGAAGTAAAATATATTTCAGCATCCACTTGAACCCATTGAAAACATATCAAACCGATACTTGGCTTCAAATCTCACGCTCGGGACTAAACAAAATAATACTCCCTCCGTCCCGAATTAGTTGACTCAGATTTCTCTAGATACGGATATATCTAGACATGTTTTAGTGTTAGATACATTCGTATCTAGACAAATCTTAGTCAACTAATTTGAGATGGAGGTAATAGTATCGAGCCAAGCATCAGCCCCATGCCGCTGGCTGCTAGCATGGTGGTTTCTACAACGGTGGTGCGATTGCTGAGACTGTGCACGTGAATCCTGCAACAACTGGATATGGGTGGAAATAAAATATATTTCGGCATCTACTCGAGACTAGCTTTAGATCTCGCGCTTGGGACTAAACTAAATAATGCACTGCCAGAAACTAGAAACTGAACTTTTTTTCTCTCCAGCGGTGACTTATTTTCCTGTGGCCCAAAGGACCTCAGAGGAATACGAATTTTCCTGGCAGGTTTACTTACGCAGCAAGGGAAATAGTACTCCCTCTGTAAACTTTTATAAGACGTTTTAGGTCGTAGTGACCTAAAACGTCTTATAAAAGTTTACAGAGGGAGTATGTTTTACGGTAGGTTAATATATAATCGCACCTGTGAGTTGGACAAGGCACTGTGAGTTGGTCCAGTTGGACAAGGCACACCAAAATGGTCAGACCAGCCCGCCAGCTCTGTTGCAGCTTAAAAAAAGATCAATAACCTTGGAAGAAAGAAAAACATGTCAACTAATTTGAAAAGAGACCTATCAGGATGCAGGCCTAAATATCCCTCCAGGAACGATAGTGAGGTCCCATGTTGCTATTTTAGACGATATAATAATACGAAACCAATCGGGTCTGCCTGTTGGCAAATGTCTGTCTTTTTTCTTTTAGAAAGATATTTTTGAACCCTGGTCAGAACAAGTAATGCATATGTTACCCTCTGTAATAGCTTACTTGGTGGAAGAAAATACAAACACTCTTTCTCTGAAGCTTGAGTGTGCTCTACTGAAGTAAGCTAAGCTAATTCACTTGCTAATGACCATGTATATGCCTACTTTCTGATTCTAAAATTTCATGGTTCAGTTTACTCTTATTCTGCCCCCCCCCCCCCCCCCCCTCTCAAATCAAATAAGCATGCAAACAAAGCATTCATATACATGCCAAGAATAATGCTAATTTTGGTGCTAACAGTAGGGGTGCTCAGGTGTATAACGTCAAGGAACACACTAACAGGTTGTTTTTCCTGGAAATTTGTTCCTTCTGTCAAATCTGAATATAAATGCAACTGGAACATAACCATCACTCAAACTTTTGGCTATGTGTATGCCCAAACCTGGTCGAATTAGCATGGTTCAGTTTAGCACGTACCTATACACCTAAATCAAATAAACATGCAAACATGGCGTTTAGAACAGAGGAACACCACAACAGATGTAAACTCCAAGGTGTAAGTCAATATTGAATCTTCAGATATGTGTCTTGTTCAGACAACAAACATGCTAGCAGCTAGTTTTCTTCGGTACAATGATCTTTTACAGAGATATGCTGGTGTAGCTAACATGTATTTTCCAAAGAAATTTGCACTGAATTATATATATAAAGGGTTTCCTTTGTTTTTTAGCTATCATACAAAGTCCTGAACCTGACTTATATTCAGTGGCGGAGCCAGAAAAATCGAACGAGGGGGGCCGAGTATTGATAAACTTTGTTGGGGAGGGCCAATCCATAAAAAAACACCATTTTAGCAGAAAACAATCACTATTACTATTCATATTAGACTTGAATCAGTAATGTTAGGGGGGGCCAGGGCCCTGGCTGGCACCCCCCTGTCTCCGCCACTGCTTATATTGTACATAGATTCTTATCTGCTATGTTCTACATGTGCAGCTACACATGTATATGCTAACCAATCGTCTTCCTCTTCTCTGATCATCATTATTATCTGATTACTAAGCTCTAAATTTTTCTCCACGCCCGTTTAGGAACATGACACTAATATCCTCCACTAATATATCCCTTTTTGTGGTAACATCAAAATTTGAAATCTGTATGTGTGGCGTGTATATCTATATACTCAAGCAGTCAAGCATGAACTCTGAGAAGAATGGATGCAAGTCCTTACTCAAAAATTCTCCCCCATGTTTGTACGAGATATACCGCTGCAAAGACGGGAAGAATGCGATAAGTGTGGTACTTTTGCGGTGGAGAGATGTGATCAAACTCCAAGACAAATTCATTAACTTTGCCACTTCTTCCATGGCTGGACTAGACAACTGGAATGGGTCGACCTCTTACCTTAAGCAGCTCCTCCCAAGACTTCACTCTGCTGCTATCAACGACTCCGTACCTGTCAAGAAGGCGCTAGAACTTGATGACCCCCGGGATCCGTTCCAGCTGCCGCTCCTTGGATGATTTCCTTATCTTCAGACGTATTCTTCAGAACATTCAGACCAACACAACAGAAGACGATAATGGGAGCTGCTCTTGGGGAAATCATACTGCTCTTCCAAAAAAGTCTACTTTCAGTTCCTTGCTCATGATTAAGCCCCTTATGGTCTGTAAGTGCACTACCAAGCTTAAGGGCTTCAAGTGACTCACTGCTAAATGACAGACTACACTACAGTTTCCCAGTCAAATTTTCTTTTATAAACTTTCTGTTCAGATGGCAAAAAGATTACCATCAGATTTAAAAAGAGCAACAAAATATTAACTACATAAGTTTTGTAAACCCCATTTACCAATATCATAGACCTTTCCTGAGAAAAAAGCTGACATTATCTGAAAATTCTGAGAAAACTTAGACGGTTCAAAAATAGTACCGAGGTGGAGGCGTCGACGATTGAGTAGCTGATGAAGCATCATGGTGATCATCAACTGGATCACAATCAAGCTTGTTAGTTGTAACAACAATGTACCAATATCTTAACAGCTAGCTAGCACCATTACCATCAAATCTAGAACAAAACTGAGAGTTATTGCAACAGAAAATATATACAGGGAGGAGCATATCCTTTGCTCTGCACGGACCCACGCATAAAAATTTCACGATGAACACTAACAAGCTTCACATAGATTCTGCACTGTTACGAAATTTGTAAAATATGGTTAGCCAGTAATGCGAATTAAGCCTATTACATAAGTGTGCCCTTGTATGTAGAGAACATTCAGCTCATCTTAAGAAGGATAAAATATGATCAAACATTGACTCCTTGTCAATTTCCAAGAAGCCCCTTAATATGGACCTCACTAAACTCAGAATACGCCAAGTTATCTGCTCAGATTAGTCCTGATCTCTACAAACACAGTGTACATGGATTTGTTAACAAACTGTTCAGAGAAAGAAATAAATATTTGGAACTGCTAGCAATTTAAAGTATCCACAATCTTACAGGTTAAAGCGATTCAGGCAAACAGATTTCAGTATGAAGCATCACAAATACACCCGTCTAGCATGGAACCGCTAAGAAAAGAACACATAAAAGAAACCCACTCGTCTTACCTCCTCTAGATAATTACACAAGCACAGACTCTTACTTTCCAGTGGTTCAAGGACGTCTATCACCCATCTCAGACAAGCTTGAAATCAGCCTCTTGTCCAGCAACACGCCGATTGACTCAGCCTCCCTGATCAGCTGCCGGCACCTGGCCATCCTCCCTGCTGCGGCATAGCCTTCAATCAAATTAGAGTATATGTCACTGGTCGGAACGAATCCAGCCTCCTTCAACCTCGACAGGTACCGAAAAGCCCTTTCTGGATCATGCAATGCCACACACAGCTTCACGATGACCCGGTACGCCGGCAGGTCAAGAAGACAGTTTGCCTGTTCCATTTCCCAAACCAGGGCCAACGCCTCTCGGTGCCTCCCATCACGGGAGCGGCTGTGGATCACTGTAGTGTACATCACAACAGTTGGGTTCCCGCCAGACCCTCTGAACCAGTTGAACAGGCTCTCCACGGCTGCGTACCGCCTGAGCTTTATGCAGACCTTCATGACAGCTGTGCAGTCCTGCGGTCGCAGGTCAAAGTCTGGCCTCTCACCGAGCTCATCGAGCAGTGCAGCAGCGAGTCCATAGCCTTCAGGTGTGCGGGCAGCCTCCAGAATCAGCTTCGCGTAGATGCTCGGGTGCAGTGTCCTCTTGTTCATCCTGGCAAGTTCAAGGAGCTTGCGTGCCAGGCCTACTTTGCCTGCCCTGATGAACCCCCTCGCCATGGCTTCGAGGACAGCGCGGCTCGCCGAGGGGACGCACTCCTCAAGCGCAGACTCCATCTTCAGCTCGTCGAAGCGCGCCAAAACCTCGATGGTCGAAGCGAGGATCCGGTCATCAGGGAACAGAGGCACAGCCTTCTGCCCCTGTGCCCAACACAGCGTCTGGAGCGCCCTCTCGGGAAGTCCCATGTGCCCGAGCTCCCGGATGGTCATGGACAGGGAGCCTTTCCGGAGGAAGTGGACCCAACGGTCCAGCACTTTGCACACATCAGACTCCGGCGGGAGCGCGGCGATCTCCTTGGCAATCCCGACGAGGACCTCGGGGTTCTTGCGCACCTTGTCGCTGAACGAGGAGCGTGAAGCCAGCCGGATGTGCTGCGTCGGTGTCGGAGTGACGGGTGGCCTCGTCTTGTGGGGCAGCGGTAGCGGGAGAGGCCGCTGTGTCGCCGGGTTCGGCGGCTTCACTGGCTTCCGGCGCATCGGCCGGGCAAACAGCGCCGAGATGGCCTCGATCTCATCTTTGCTCCATTCCAAACCACCCTCTTCCTCATTCGCAGTGGCGTCCTCTTCGTACGCCTGCTGCTTACCGTACGCGGATTCCTTGGCGAGACCTCCAGTGGATGACCCAGAGCAAGAGAACCGAGCAGTAGACCGACAACCAAAGCTGCTGCTGCGAAGGAACTTGGTGCCGACGGTCTTCACCAATGCCGGTGCCAGGGAAACGCCGTCTGGCAGCGCGGAGAGAGGCGGCCAACTCGCCAGAGATGACATGGCCGGCGAAGCACTCTCTCCTCGCCTCTTCCGCCCGCCCGTGCTACACGCACGTAGCCCCGTGCGGTTGACCGCGAGGCAACACGACGAACACTTTGAGTGCAGCCCGCGGGGGGCTCCTCCAGCTGGTTCCGCCGGCCCTGTCAGATCGAGCTGGCGAGCGCGTACGGCCTGCACTGCACGTCGTGCTCGGCGCCGCCCCCAACCCCACGTCCCTCCCGCCGGCAGCGAGCCTCGAGCGCAAGGTTGCCGGTGTCGGCGTGTTGCCTCGAGCGGCGCTGCTGCGAGCAGGGCTGCGACAGCGGCCGGCTATGCAGTAAGGGACGACGGCGCTGCGGCGGGCAATGCTGCGACGGGGGCCGGCGATGCAGCGACTCAGCGAGGGACGAGGGAGCGGCGCTGCTGCGAGGCGAGATGGGGACTGCCGCGACCGCGTGCGGCGTGTGTGTGTGTGTGTGTTTCGAGAACTGCGTGCGTGTTTTTTTTCAGCAAAACACCCACGGACTTTATCAAGGGCCTATTTGGTACTGCTGCTCCGCTTCATCAAAATCAGTTTCAGTCCACCAAATTCACTTCGGAGCAGTTTCATACAGAAGTTGTACCACTACCAAAGAGAATGTTTGGCTTTCATCTAGCTCCAGCTTCAAGAATGAGAAATTTGGTGGAAAGGATCTACTCCCTCCGTCCCAAAATAAGTGTCTCAACTTTGTACTAACTTTAGTACAAAATTATACTAAGCTTGAGACACTTTTTTTTTGAGGGGATGCCCTTGGGCGCATTTTATTAATCAAATGAGAGTTACATCAAACAACAAGTCCGAAAGAATAAAGCTAGGAGGATCGCCATCCCAATCCACCTCTACTTTAGAATCGTAGGAGAACCTAGCTAAATTATGCGCCGCTCGATTAGCATCCCTTCGACAAAGCGAGAACTTCACTGAACCAATATCATGCGCTCTCAGAAAACAGTCCGCCAAGATTGCTGTGTATGGGCTCCAAACTTCAATGATTCCATTGCATGCCTCCATTAACTCGAGTGAATCGGATTCCAGGATGTGAGGGGAGAAACGAAGGGGTATCCACTTACTGGTGGCAGTGGTGGGTAATTTTCCCCCAACTCCAGCTTTTAGAGTTTTTTTTAGCACCCCCTGAAGAGCTCCATAAAAAACTGGGAGTTATACCCCAACTTCTAGTTTTTTTGCGGAGCGGCGTATCGTGGAGCTACCCCGTTTGGCTTGTATTTTCTGGAGCGGAGCTGAATTTTAAGGAGCAGAGCAGTCCCAAACAGGCTCTAAACATCAATAGCAGATATTAGAGGTAATATCACTAGGAGTCATAAAACTTGCGGTTAATGTTGATTCTAAAACTTGCAAAATACAGAATTGCGCTCGCTTAACACCGATAGCATTGATACGGCAACTTCGATAGAAAAGGTCATTTTTTCTCATTGTTTTCGAGAAGAAAATTCGGTAGCTCATGAGCTAGCTAAATTCAGTTTTTGTAATAAGTGCGAGACTAGTTGGACTGATGAACCTCCTGGGTTCTTAGTTCCACATCTAGTCAACGATGTAATTCTTATTTGATTTTAATAAAAGCTAGCCATGATGGCCTTTTCCTAAAAAAAACTTGTCTTAGCGTGCAAATACGATGCTTTTTATTGTATCCGGGCATACGCCCTGCATGTGGCGTGCTAGTGCCGCGTAGGCCCACCTACCAGTGGCTAAAAACATATTTTTGCAGATAACTACTTTGTATTTTATTTATTTACATACATATTTTTTCAATTTTGGTGAACTTTTTGCAAATTGATGAATTATTTTTCAAAATTGATGAAGTTTTTTTCAAAATCGATGATCTTTTTTTAAAAATCAATGAACTTTTCTTAAAAAATGATGAACTTTTTTCAAAATCTATGAATTTTTTTCAAAATAAAATAATTTAAAAATCTAAGTGTTCGACGGGCTGCGCAATAAATAGCATGGCCACAGTTTTTTTTGAGGGGGGTGCCCTTGAGCGGATTTTATTAAACTTCAAATCACGGTCACATCAGAAATAATATCAGAGATAATAAATTTAGGCGGGTTACCATCCCAATTATAAACAACATTTGAATCATAGGTTCGCCTAGCCAAATTATGTGTCGTCCTGTTTGCATCCCTAGAACAATGACAAAAGCTCACTGGACCTATTCTTCTCGCCATTTGGAAATAGTCTGCAAGTATCGCCACAGTTATTCTTATGTTATTGGCGCTATTATCTGTCACTAGAGTCGAGTTCATGTAGTGATCGACCAAACTGGTACGAGTATTCAAAGGCGCGAGTTCGAATCCTGGGGTGAGCAACTTTTTGTGCGGATTTTTCGCGCTGTAAATTGGTTGCGCTGTGCGTTCGTGGGCCGGCCCAACTGGGCGCTGCAGTGAGAGCCAGTTGGCTCACGCGGCGCTGCGCGTAAGAGGAGGTCCCGGAGGGCAAACCCTAAACGGCGCCTTAAGCGTCCCTTAATGGGTTATTCGCAAACAGCGCACACCCCTTCCTTCCTTCGATCTAAATGGGCCGGCCCATCTACATTTTTATTATGCCTTATATAAAAGAAAAAGAAGTTCGGGGGCAGCAAGAATCGAACCGGCGACCTCCTCCTTCGAGGTTCGCTGCACTGACCACCCGGGCATCCAACCTCGTGTGACCTCATACATCTTCCTTATTCTTTTCTTCCATCTATATTCCTTTTGATCCTTTTTTTCTTCTTCCTGGTTCGATGAACTTTTTAAAGGTTTATGAACTTTTTTTCAAATTCGATGAATTTTTTTAAAATTCGATGAATTTTATTCAGATTTGTGAACTTTTTGTCGAAATGGATGAACTTTTTTAAAAAAATTCGTTGACCTTTTTTTTCAAATTTGATGAACTTTTTTCGAATTCGATGAACTTTCTTACAAATTTGGTGAACATTTTTACAAATTCGATGAACTTTTTTTTAAAGTTTTGTGAACTTTTTTACAAAATTGATGAACTTATTTTAAACTCGATGAACATTTTTTGAAATCGATTGTTTTTCTCCAAAATCAATGAACTTTTTAAAAATTCTTGAATTTTTCTTCAAAATCGATGAACTTTTTTCAAATTGATGAATTTTTTCAAATCGATTAACTTTTTTGAAATGTGAGAACTTCTTTCCAAAAAAAACTATGAATAGAGTTAAACGCTCAATGTTATTACCGAACTAGCGATTTGTTTTTAGCCAAATTGATCGAGCGAGCGGTCCAGCTGTTCTGTTGAGCGATCGAGTGAAGCTATCTCTAATGCTAATGGGCCGGCCCAAGAGACTGCGCACGTGAGCACCCGTTTGCTACAACCGGTGCTGAATGCACTGTATAGGAAGAGCAACTAATTAACGAGCGTTCCTTCGAGAGCCTCCCAACAATTACTTGGGGTGGACTGAGAGCGGCTCTCAGTCGCCGCCACGTGTCATGCTCTGGGCGCTCCTCCAGATTTTGTTTTTTTTTTCCGGAAGCGTTTTTGGCTTTTTAAATGGTTTTTCTGGGTTTTTTCGCCTTTTTGGTTTTCCACCGGTCTTTCTTAGCTTTTGGACGAAAAAAAAGTCGAATTTTTTTTGCCCGAAAAAACGTGTTTTTTTGCTTTCACGAGAGGCACGGTTGTGCCTCGAAAAAAAACGCGTTTTCTTTTTTTTTTCCTTCCGCGAAAAGCACGTTTTTTACTTCCGCGAGATGCATGGTTTTGCTTTCGCGAGAGGCACGCTCGGAAACAGCAAAAAAAACGTGTTTTTTTCTTCTTCCGCGAGAGGCATGGATTTGCTTACGCGAGAGGCACGGCTGTGCCTCTCGGGAACGGCAAAAAAACGCGTTTTCTTTTTTTTTTTCTTCCGCAAGAGGCACGGATTTGCTTTCGCGAAAGGCACGCCTCTCGGAAATGGGAAAAAAAACACATTTTCTTTTTTTTCCTTCCGCGAGAGGCACGGGTTTACTTCTCGTGAAGGCACGGATTTGCTTCTGCGAGAGGCACATTCGTGACTCTTTCGGAAAGTGAAAAAGAAGTGTGCTCCCGGTTAAATTTTTTCGTCCTGTTTTTCTCGTCCGGATTTTTCGTAAAAAAAAGTTCGTCAAAACCTATCAACATGGGATCTAGTTTGAAGATCTCGACGCGAGGAATCCAATGGTGAAAACGGTTCGAGATTTGGACGCACAGTTTAAGAAATAAAACGCTTTGAATAAACGGATCTATGAAAAAAGAAAAAACTCTCAAGTTGCTCCTCAATCAGTGATTTCGCTGTATAGGAGGACCGTCCCGGAGACGAACCGTCGAACCACCTGTGGTTGGATGGTTAGAGGGACAGTGGTATCCCCAGCCCACCAGGGTTCAAGTCCTGGTGCTCGCATTATTTCTGGATTTATTTCAGGATTTCCGGCGATGCGCTTTCAGTGGGAGGAGACGTTCCCGTCGACGACGAGGTGCCTACGGTGACTTCGTAAATTTCAAGATGATATGCCGGCTCAGTCTCTCGAAGGTGCTCATGGGATTGGGTGTGCGTGTGTGCGTTCATAGGAGTGAGCGTATGCGCGTATGTATGAGCGCTTGCGTCTGTACTGTGTTAAAAAAAAAGTAAAACAAAATTTCAACAAGATAATGAAAAAGAAGCCCAGCGCATTCTCAGACGTGGGGTCGAGCCAGAGCAGACCATTTTTTTTTCTCAAACAAAAGAAAATATAGATCAAATCCTCGCCACTCCCTCTGTCGTTCCCCTTTCTCTCGCTGCCGCGCCGCCATGCTCCGGCTCCGCAGCTGCATCCTCACCCACCTCCTCTCTTACCCCACCGTCTCTCCTCTACACCGCCTCCTCTCCGCCGCAGCGCCCGCTGCCCCCCGCATTTCTCCAAACCCTAGCTTCGCCGTCGAGGACTACCTCGTCGCCATCTGCGGCCTCACCCGACCACAGGCCGTCAAGGCCTCCGCCAAGCTCTCCCACCTCAAGCCCCCCGCCAATCCCGACGCCGTGCTCGCCTTCCTCTCCGGCCTCGGCCTCTCCAGCGCCGACGCCGCCGCCCTCGTCGCCAGGGACCCCAAGCTCCTCTGCGCCAAAGTGGAAAAAACACTGGCGCCCGCCGTCGTCGGGCTCACCGGCCTTGGCCTGTCGCGTTCTGAAATCGCGCGGCTCGCCTTGCTCGCCGTCCAGGAATTCCGCAAAAAGGCCATGGTCTCCAAGCTGCAGTACCACCTGCGCCTCTTCGACTGCTTCGACACCTTCCTCCGGGTGATGAAGTGCTGCAATGTCCTCTCATACAGCCTCGAGAGGGTGGTCAAGCCCAATGTCGCTTACCTGCGAGAGTGTGGGTTACGAGATTGCGATATTGCCAAATTATGCCTCCGAAGACCAAGGATAATCATCACCAACCCGGAGTGTCCAGGAGATGGTGGGATGCGCTGAAAACATAGGTGTACCCCGTTACTCTGGGATGTTCAGGCACGCGCTGAATGCTGTTGCATCTTTCAGCAAGGAGGAGATCGCAGCCAGGGTGGAGAACTTGAAGAAAACGTTCACGTGGACGGATGCTGAGGTGGGCATTGCTGTTTCTAAGACTCCATGGATGCTGAATAGGTCCAAGGAATCGTTGCAGCGCAGTTCTGAGTTCCTCATCTCTGAGGTGGGCTTGGAACCGTCGTACATTGCTCATCGACCCGTAATGCTCGGTCTCAGCCTAGAAGGCCGGCTCAGGCCCAGGTACTATGCTGTAAAGTTTCTCAAGGAAAATGGATTGCTCAGGCATGACCCGAGCTACGCTACAATTATCAAGCTGACCGAGAAGGCATTCAGGAAGCAGTTCATATGCCCTCACAAGGAAGCTGCACCGCACCTTGCAGAAGACTATGATGTCGCTTGTAAGGGGGAAGTGCCGACTAATTTCAGATTCACATAAGGAACGGGATATGATGTAACTGTGTGCTAGTTGTCCGCTGCTGTATTCCTGTTAGATGCTGGGTTGGTCGTTGCTAACATGTGATGAAACCGATAATTTGATCCCTGAATACTGGTATGTAATGTCATCACTCAGCAGAGAAGAAACCATGGATTGGTTATGAACTTTTTCGTCCTCATTCATGTTATAGTCACACCTGTAGGAACTAAGTGTCAGATCAGGCCATTCTGCAATGCATTAAAGTTTCAGTTTTCAAGTTAGTTGCTGGTGCATTGAGAAATGAGCCACATTAAGGTTTCCTTCATGTGTGTAATGCACTTCATGTGGATAATTGGAGCATAGGTCAGATGCCAGTCACAAATTTAGGCAAATCGTCTTTTTGGAATCAGCTGTAGGGGATGTTGCCTCCTGGTGTTAGCGCTTCCTATTTAGGGTCCAGGGTCAATTCACCTGTCTTTAGCTTAATCTATTTTTCAATTATGGTTTGCTCATCTGCACATTCATAGTGACCCCGTGCAAAAAAGAAAGATTCATAGTGATCCATTTTTTTTTGCTTTAACTAACTAATATAGATGTATTCATACAACTATGAGAAGTGTCTGGAAATGGATTCTCCTTTAGTTGGATCAGAGGTAATGATTTGGAGCAATTGGTCATATTGGAAATACCTACTGAGCCGCAGGATGAAATGTGCAGGGCTCACATCTGTACAGGTTATCTGCTAAAGGGAGATGCTCACTTTACAAAACATCGAACTCTCACATGGAGGAGAGTTGGCATTGTTTAAGTTTAAGTAAGTAAACTTAGGTGTCTCTGTTCATTTTTATGCTAGTAATGTTATTGAGACAATGGAGAAGCACTTGCTGCTAGTAATGTTATTGAGACAAAGAAGCACTAATTTTGTATTGTGTGTACTGTGTATTTTCCTACTCTGCACCATGGCCATAAATTATGTGTTTATTGTGGATGGCAGCTTAAGATTTTTAGTTCATTATTGTGTTTGGTCCTGTGGGTAATTCTTTGTGCCAAGCACCACCAGAAGGTTCACTAGCAGCTAGTTAGCGTTTCTTCCTTCTATGTCTGAGCTAGCTCTTCTTTAGTTTGGCTAAAACTGAGTGCTTAATTTATTTCTTTGGTTGGTGTGACTGTGAATATAGGCACCAAACAGTTGGTATCATGTACATCCATACTCCGAATACATGGTCTGAATATCTGCAGAGACTGCAGGTTCTTAATTACTTCCCCCTAGTATTCTTGTTTGTTCTAAATGCTGCACATAATCTGCTAGCTTTTTGGGGGCAGATTACTTCTAACTGATCACATAATCTGCACTTGAATTAGTTTCTGCCATCTTGGGTGTTCATCTAGAGAAAGATATCACTGAAGTTCATTGACGGATAGTAAAATTTGATATCTGTGTCTGTTTGATTTTTGCAAGGGAAAATTAAGGATTTGAACCATGTTTGATCTAAAAACACAAAGAACTCCAGTACTTTCTTTAACCTCCAAAGTAACTGCCAAAGAGTGCTAGAATTAGTTTAACTTCTAAGGCAGATAGGTTGTAGTTGTCATGGTCTGTTTTTTGTAACAAAGTAAACATTTCAGAGCTGGCCGTACTTTAACCTATCATACATCAATGTTTGCTACGTGTTGTTAATGCTCTACTTATTTTACTTGTCAATGCAGGGTTATGGAAAGGCTCCCGGGGTTAAGAATTGATTTTGTTGGAGATGGACCTTAAAGGTGCGCCATTGTTCAACTGCCAATTATTTGTTGTTTTCAGTAAGACACAACCCTGTTGAAGTCTTACAATGATTTTTCCTCCTAGGTTTCATTAAGATTTTGTCACCTTGTTGGCAATGATAAAGGATATTTTGTTGCAGTCCATGCGGTCAATCTATATGATTGATCATACACTTGAGTGTTTATATGTTTCATCAGGTTTGTCTGACCTATGATGATATTACTTTGCTTTCTTGTCAGGAATTACTTTCCACAAGGAGTTGTTGATGGGGACAATTCGGCCTACCTGCTATTAGCCAATTGATTGGAGCTATGAGGTTAACTATTTACTTTCTTACGGTGGATTCCTTTTGTTCTGATAACTAAGGGTCTGTTTGGAATGCAGCCCGAGGCTGCCCTACCTATTTTTTGGCGTTGACCGCTAGCATGGCGGCCGTTTGGATCATAGCCAGATTTTGGTGTCCACGCCAATTTTTTGGTCGTTCGTTCAGATTTAACGCTCGCGCGTTGGCGAGACGGCGGCGGCGAAAACCTGCGCCAATAATTTGGCGAGCCAGGGATTGGCAGGGCTGGCATAGGCGTGAACCAAACAGCCCCTAATCAATTTTAAGCAATTTCAGTGTGATAAATTTCTAAATTGGAAAAAAGTTATAGCACTGGATAGGTCGCCAGTCAGAGGTGGTGCCGGAAGGATCAGGCTGGTGAAGTAAGAAATTGCTCTAGTCCTTGTATGTTGAAAATCATCGTTCTTTCTGCAGTATCTTTGTTTGAAGAGATTAACGGCTGGTAAAGACGAAGCCTCCTCTGGTTTCCATCAATCAAGAGTCACATGTGTTATTTTTTTATGCCCAGCAAGGTAGCAGATATGAAAGAAGCTATATTGTTAATTTGTTATATTGTGATTTAAGCCCACCAAATGGTTAGAATATTAACCCTTGGTTTAGCATGGTATCCAATCCGCCTTAGGTTGATATAAGTTGTTACATTCACAGGCCATGCTTCATGCAAACAGAGTTAGGCATATGCAAGCTGGCTCTTCCAGATGGCATCTAATCTATCTAAGTGTTGTAAAAATATATCTTCACAACTATATCAAGCTTGTGCTGCGGTTCTTTGTTTTAAAATTTGTTAAAGCCAGATGTGACGCTGGACGGTGCTAATTATCAGCTATCTAGGATTTTTTTTTTCTATCCAGAGAACAGATTGCAAACTCTACCTGCATATTTAACAATTTTTGTGCACATTATATTTTGCTTCCATGGTTTGTAGGCCTGTCTTCATTTAGGCATGAATGTTGTTCACAACTCAATACTTTCTTCCGCTATCTATTACTAGCATACAAGGTGACAACAAAATTATGTCTTGCTGCTGCTTCTTCTCTGCGAAACCCAGTCTATTCATACATGGTAGTTGATTGATTGGTCTGCTACAATGCTTGAGAGCTTTAGATATTCAGCATGTAATGATGCAGTTGAGCTATTAATCCTTTATTTAGGATGTTACTTCAAGGGATATGTTGTAGGCATAGTTGAATTGGCATTTACAATTTCATGCCACAAGCCACTGTGGTTGTCTCGCAAGATCATCCTCTCCTCCCAGCTTGTGACGCCCCCGACTTAATCGTGCACTAATCATACACGCAAATGCACACGATCAAGCCTAGGGACTCACTTGAAGATATCACAACACAACTCTAAACACAAAATAAAATAATACAAGCTTTATATTACAAGCCAGGGGCCTCGAGGGCTCGAATACATAAGCTTGCGCATACAAGCGTCAGCGAAATCATTAGATATCTTAGTACAGATATAAAAGATAAACAGAAAGGCCTAAGAAGGTGAAAAACAAACAACGACTCTGATCGAAAGAGGCAAGGCCTCCTGCCTGGGAGCCTCCTAAACTACTCCTGGTTGTCGGCGGTCTCCACATCGTAGCAGACTCCTCCGGGGATCTCCTGCTCCTGGGCTCCGACGTCTGATCGCATCAATCGGGTATGGGAAAAAAGTAGCAAAGCAACCGTGAGTACTCATCCAAAGTACTCGCAAGACTGACATCAGAACTATGCTAGTTATGCATTGGTATCAAAGGAATGGGGCTATATCTTTGGACTAAACTGCAGAAATGCCAGAATAGAGAGAAGGCCTAGCCTATCGAAGACTGGCATCTTCAGCGTCTTGCAGCATTAGAAGAGTGCAGATTAGCATATTTAATTTAACAAGCATGTTGAAGCAAAGCCCAGAGATCCTTCCTCGACTCCCTACGAGAAAGCAATCCCGGAGCTTACAATTAATTAACATGTATCCAGTTCAAGTAGTAATAGATCGGGATACAACACTGAGCGTCCTGTTACCGTGGACACGGCTATACGAATAGATAACTTCCCTGCAGGGGTGCACTACTGTTACCCAGCACGCTCGATTACATCTGGCCGGATACACTTGCTGGGTAATACTCGGCCTCGGGTAATCGACACGACGTAGTCCTACCTATGCTCAGCAGAGAGGTCCCCGCCGGTCTACATCCTAAGTGCTCAGGGGTCTTGGGCCATCGCCCTTTGCACTCCGGGTCGTTATGCGACGAGCCGGGACGAGCACCACCTCATCCTGGATGGCACTGGCCCGACAGGCCCACAATGCTGAACTGGACGTCTGACAGAGCTTTCGGCTGATACATACGACGTAGAGGGTCCCATAACCATTATCCCACGTGGTGGTAGTGCGTATAGGCCAGTGGCCAACTCAGATCAATACCCAAATCCGTTATCGCATTATTTGGAGCTCGCGGTGACGATCAGTACTCCTGTCGTCCCGTCTCGAGGAAGTGCAACAAGGGCCAGGCCCATCCCTCTCTAGGGCGGTCTCTGCCTGCCCGGCTGCGCCTCGTAATTATCTCGCGGGTACCCTCACGGTCAACCCGACTTCACATCTCTCGCGGGTACCCCTCGGGGTCGACCCGACTTTATTCAGTAAAAATAGTAAAGTCCCAGTAACTGTGTGTTCAGAACATCAAGGAGGAATCCGAGGAATCACCCTCGTTGGAATCCTACCCGATGTAGTCCGTCAAGGAGAACCAGGAGGAATCACCCTCGATGGTCCACACTTGAGGGGTTGCACGACAGAAGCTTCACCGGAGGTGGATGAAGAGGAATCACCCTCGGTAATCCGCGTCCGATTAGCTACACTACAGAGGCATCATCGGGAGTGAGTTAAGAGGTATCACCCTCGTCACTCGAGGACAACTCTGAGGAGTCGGACAACTTAGGGGTTGTGCGGTGCTGTGCTGGTCTCAGCCCAACGATCACATCGATCGGGGCACTAGTAGCTAAGCGGGGCAACTAGGACAAGGATGGAGCCACAGATGGATTTCATCCAACCTATACTAAGCATTTAGGATATCAGGTAAGTATCAACAGAAGTTACAATGAACAGGCTATGCATCAGAGTAGGATAAAACAATAGCAGTAGCAAATTCTAATGCAAACAGGAGGGAGAAAGAATAGGTGATATAGGCATGCGTCAAGGGGGTTTTGCTTGCCTGGTTGCTTTGCTGAAAAGGACGGGTCGTCGGGGACGTAGTCGATCACGGAGGCAACATCGGTCTCGGAGTCTACCGGAGAGAAGAGGGGGAAGAAACAGTAAATACAAAGCAGACAAATGCACACAGATGCTTGGCATGACAATAGGCTGTGCTAGGGTGCCCTAACGCAGTGCTACACGTGGCAGATGAAGCGGGGAATTAACTGGAACGTTTTTCCGGTTTCGGACATCTGTCAGACAGATGAACCGGAGGGGAAGGTTCCATGTTTGCAGTGCTGGAGGCATCTGACAGGTATGTGGATGGCATAATCGGATTCTTCACATTTTTCTAATCGTTTTTCATATATAAATTATTTTAATCCGAGTTACGGTTTAATTTATATGATTTTTCAAAGTTTAAACAATTTATGGAATTATTTTAATTATTTAAATCAACATTATCCGAAACAGTAATTGCTGACATCAGCAGTCAACAGTCCGTTGACTGGTCAACCTGACAGGTGGGTCCCACCTGTCAGTCACTGTTTAGGTTAATTAGGGTTTTAATTAAATTAATTACAGTTTAATTAGGTTAATTATTTAATTAGTTTAATTAAACATGATTAATTAATTAATTAATTAATTAATTAATTAACTATTATTTATTTTAATTCTTTTATTACTATTTATTTATTTTATTTTATTTTATTTTTAATCCTTTTCGTTCTAAAATGGGTGGGGCCCCACTGGTCAGTGGGCAGGCGGACATGTCCGCGCCCGAGCCCGTGTAGGGGCCGGACATGTCCGGGCCCCGTTAACGCGGGGGCACCAGGGGGAAGCCGGACTTGTCCGGTGGCGCGTGTGCGCGCGCGCGGACAGAGGCGGCGACGGCGAAGCGGCTGCGGCGATGGGGAGCAGCGGCAGGCGGCAAGCGGCTCGGACGGCAGCAGGCGGAGGCGCGGCGAAGCGGGGGCAGGGCAGGAGGCGGCCACGGCGGCACCAACGGGCGTGAGGCCACGACGGTAGCGGACGCGAGCGCGGGCGCGGGCGCGGGAATGAGGCCAGCGCTGGGAGGCGGGCACGCGCGCGTGAGCACGCGAGGCAGAGGCAGCGGGGCCTAGCACGGGCAGCGGCGGATGGCGGCGAGAGAGGCCACGGGCGGCGCGGCGGGACGGCGGCGACAGAGAGAGGGAGAGGAGAGGGGGCGCGGCTCACGGGTGAGGCAGGGGTTTGGGGTCGACGAGGCTTGGTGAAGCCGAGTCGAGGAGGGGGTCGGGGACGGCGACGAGCGACGAGGCGACGGGAGAGGCGGCGACGACGGCGGACGATGGCGGCGGCGTCGTCCAGAGCGAGGAGGGAAACGAGGGGGGGTTATGGGGTTAGGGTTACGGTGGGGAGCGAGGGAGTGGCCATATAGGCCAGCTGCTGGGCCGGCCAGCTGGGCCAAGGCCCAGTGGGGGAGGGTTTTTTTTTTCCTTTTTCTTATTTTCTGTTTTACTTTTCTGTTTTTGTTTATTTTTCTTTTTGTGTTTTATTTTACTTTACAAATCATTTTAGTTTTATAAAATATAAGATTAGCACCTAATTTAGTGTTACTAAATATACCTCTGCCACAAAAAGTTTGGCACCTAAATAATTTAGTTTGATAATTTATAAATTATGAAAGGCATTTAATTAATTGTTTTAGCTCCTGTTTTAGGTTGATAGAGTCATTTAAATAATTTAATTAGTGTTGGTTGCATTTTTATAATTGTCTCTGGATTATTTACAATATTATGAACATTTTAGTTTCTGGTTTTGAACAACTTTTATTTTTACTTTTAATTTGAATTGCAATTTGAATTTGAATTTGAAAGGAGATATGATGCTAAATGATGATCAAGCACTATTTAACATGATGACATGGCATTATCAAAGGTGATTACTGTTGCTAATACATGGGGGTGTTACAATTCTTCTCCTCTAACAAGAATTCTCGTCCCGAGAATTAAGAGGTAGGCTGAAAGAGAGTGGGGTATTCTTCACGAAGACGGTCTTCGCGCTCCCAAGTGGCTTCATCTTCAGAATGATTCGACCACTGAACTTTTAGGAACTTGATTGCCTTCTGACGGGTTCGACGTTCAGCTTGATCAAGAATGCGGATCGGATGCTCTTGATAAGACAGATCTTCTCGCAATTCAAGCACTTCATGATCCACTGCTCGGATAGGATCTTTGAAGCAGCGTCGGAGTTACGATACATGAAAGACATCGTGCACTTGAGAAAGGTTCGGCGGCAATTCCAATTGGTATGCCACTTCCCCACGTCTTGCGAGAATACGGAATGGGCCAATGTAGCGAGGAGCTAACTTGCCCTTGATTCCGAAACGGTGAGTGCCCTTCATCGGAGTAACACGAAGGTAAGCCTGTTCGCCATGTTGATAGACCATTACCATATGTTTTCGGTCATAATTGCTCTTCTGACGAGACTGAGCCATTTTCAAATGTTCACGGACAATTCGGACTTGCTCTTCAGCTTGTTGGATAATATCCGAACCAATGAGTGATCGTTCCCCAGTTTCTGACCAATTCAGAGGGGTTCGACACTTACGTCCATAGAGAACTTCAAATGGTGCCATCTTCAAACTAGCTTGATAGCTATTGTTGTAAGAGAATTCGGCATACGGGAGAGATTCCTCCCATTTCTTACCGAATGAGATGACACAAGCTCGAAGCATATCTTCAAGCACTTGATTGACTCGTTCAACTTGGCCCTGGGACTAGGGGTGAAATGCGGTGCTGAAGGACAGATGAGTTCCCATGGCTTCTTGGAAACTGTTCCAAAATCTTGAGGTGAAGAGGCTGCCACGATCTGAGCTGATTTCCAACGGAACACCGTGGAGTGACACAATTCTGGAAACATATAAGTCTGCTAACTGACTAGCAGTGATTGTCTCCTTGACTGGCAGAAAGTGGGCAACCTTTGAGAATCGGTCAATGACGACAAAGATAGCATCATGACCCTTCTGCGATCTGGGAAAACCAGTGATGAAGTCCATTTCGACCTTGTCCCATTTCCATTCAGGAATATCAAGTGGTTGCAGAAGTCCAGCAGGCCTTTGATGTTCAGCCTTGATGCGACGGCAAACGTCACACTCAGCAACATAACGAGCGATATCTTGTTTCATACCAGGCCACCAGAATCTCTGATGAATGTCTTGGTACATCTTCGTGCTACCAGGATGAATTGAGAGAGGCGTTTCATGTGCTTCTTTCATAACGTCCTTCCTCATATCCTGGTTGTGAGTTGTAGGGACCACTAAGCGACCTTTGATGAACAAAGCGCCTTGGTCATCTAGGTAGAAGTCTGAATACTTTCCTTCCCCAAGATATCGCTTAATCTTGTGGATTTTGGAGTCATACTTCTGCATACTTCTGATCATATGCTCGAGATTTGATTCAACAACCAGGGTATTGAGATGACCCTGTGGAACAATATGGAGGTTCAACTTGCGAAGCTCTTCATAAAGCATAGGTTGCGCTTCCTGAACCATGAGGTTGTTGCAATAAGCCTTGCGACTCAAGGCATCGGCCATTACATTAGCCTTGCCAGGGGTATAAGAAATATTCATGTCATAATCAGCTATTGTCTCGAGCCATCTCTGCTGTCGAAGGTTCAGATCTGGTTGGGTGTACAGGTACTTCAAACTTTGGTGATCCGTGTATATCTCGCAACGATTACCGATAAGGTAATGTCGCCACAGCTTCAAGGCATAAATAACTGCAGCAAGCTCGAGATCATGTACTGGATAATTTTCCTCGTGAGGACGCAATTGACGAGAGCCATAAGCAATTACTTTGCGCTCTTGCATTAGGACACAGCCTAATCCTTGACGGGATGCGTCACAATAAATCACGAAGTCCTTGCGAGAATCTGGAGGAGCAAGCACTGGTGCAGAAGTCAACTTGTCCTTGAGAGTTTGGAAACTTTCCTGACATTTTTTTGTCCACTCAAACTTAACGCCTTTGTGAAGCAGATCAGTCAGAGGCTTGGCAATTTTAGAGAAGTTCTCGACAAAACGGCGGCAATAGCTTGCGAGTCCGAGGAAACTCCTGACTTGCTTGACATTCTTCGGAGGGGTCCAGTCAAGAATGGCCTGAACTCGTTCTGGGTTGACAGGGATGCCATCTTTGGAAATCACGTGACCAAGATAAGTCACTTCAGATAACCAGAATTCACACTTGGAATACTTGGCATATAGCTGGTGTTCTCGGAGTTTCTCCAATACAAGCCGAAGATGTTCGGCGTGTTCTTCTTCATTCTTGGAATATATAAGGATATCATCCAAATAAACCACGACGAATTTGTCGAGGTAGTCCATGAAGATATAATTCATCAATCGAGAGAAAGTTGTTGGAGCATTGGTTAATCCGAAGGACATGACGGTGTATTCGTAAGAACCATAGCGAGTAACGAAGGCTGTCTTTGGAATATCCTCTTTACGAACTCGGATCTGGTGGTATCCCAATCTCAAATCAAGTTTAGAGAATACTGAGGAACCAGCAAGTTGGTCATACAGATCGTTGATTCTGGGAAGCGGATACTTGTTCTGAATTGTTGCCTGGTTGATAGGTCGGTAATCTTGGACCAACCGGTTTGTTCCATCCTTCTTCTTAACAAAGAGCGAAGGTGCTCCCCAGGCAGAGGAACTTGGACGGATGAAACCCTTTTTAAGCGACTAGTCAATTTCTTCCTTAAGCTCGAGAAGTTCATGCGGAGGCATCTTATAAGGACACTTCGCAATAGGGGTAGTGCCAGGTTTCAAGTCGATGACGAACTCGACTGCTCTAACCGGGGGTATTCCTGGGAGTTCCTCTGGGAAGACGTCTGGAAATTCACGAACGACTGGAACGTTCTCAATCCCCTCAAGAGGTGAAGCGTTCAAAGCATTCAGAGCATATATCTGGCTCTCGGCATCCTGAGCTATTCGGGCTGAGTATTTGACTGTCTGGCCAGAAGGGTGAGTAAGGTGAACTGATTCAGCAGCACAGTCAATCAGGGCTTGATGAGGACCCAAACAATTCATGCCCAAAATGACATCTATGGTAGAAACCTTGAGGGCCATGAGCGAAGCAGTGAATTGTAATCCCCCAATCTCAATGTGGTTGTTGTGGGCTATCATCGAGGTATCCCATCTGGAACCCGGAGAACTAACCACCAGTGGAGGGTACAAGTTTTCGAATGACAGGTCTTGCTTGCGTGCAAACGCTTCAGAAATGAAAGAATGCGACGCTCCTGAATCAAAAAGAACAGTAGCTGGGACTGAATTCACTAGAAGGGTACCCATCACAATTTTGGGGTCCCGTCGAGCTTCTTCAACCTTTACATGATTAACATGACCACGACTGAGTGCAGGCGGTCTGGCATTAAGGTTTCTGGGCTGACGAGCTCTTGTACTTTGCTTCTGGATCGGGCGGCAGCTGGCAGCATGGTGCCCTGGCTGACCAAATTTGTGGCATAAACCATCATTATGGGGAATAGCCATAGCATTGGGCTGTCCACCCTGAATCGCTAGCTGTCTCAGCGGCGGAGGCAGACGAGGTGCAACATAAGACGGCCTTGGTGTTGGAGCTGGTCGGTGATGTACATTGTGTGGAATCCAGACTTGACGCTTCTGAGCAGGCTGAACCGAAGACGAGCCAACGTCACGAGTGCGCTTGAGCGACTCCTGGTACTCATTCAAAGCAGTTTCAATTCGGAAAGACTGGCTGACAAGCGTTGCAAAGTCTGCAGCTTCATGAACAGCAAGTGCGAGCTTTATATCAGGATGCAGTCCTTCACGGAATTTCTCCTGCTTGCGAGCGTCAGTGCAGACGTCATCTTCGGCATAGCGGGATAATTCAAGGAATTTCCTCTGATATTCATCCACAGTCATTTTGCCCTGAGTGAGTTTGCGGAATTCCTTCTTCTTCTGGTCCATTAGACCTTGAAGAACGTATCGTGCACGGAATGCTGTCTGAAATTCCTGCCAAGTGGTGGCTGTCCCAGCAGGCAGCATTCGTCTGTGGCTTTCCCACCATTGAGCAGCTGAACCCCTCAAGTGATATGTCACATAGGTGACGTAACTGTCAGGGACAACATTTGCCGACTCCATCTGAAAGGCGATGTCACGGAGCCAATCATCAGCATCCATTGGATCAGTCGAGTTGCGGAAGGTGGACGGGTTGAGGCGCACGAAATCTTGCAGTGGAATCGGTCCAGGCTCCTGACGAGCGTCGTTGCGTTCCAATCGGTTTACCAGACTCTCATTGAGCTGACGGTTCAGTTCAAACTGCTGCATCATTGCGGCAATATAGGCTGGAGGCGGAGGATCGTCAGCCATTCTGCCAAAACAACAGGGGCAGTTTAACAAGAGCAATTGCATTGAATGAGGCTAATCATGATGTAACATGAGCAATGAAAAACAAGTGCATTAGATACACATTAGTAGTCTTTAAAGACATACAGATCCATGCACAAAGTTGGGTACTAACGGATCACAAGAGTTCGAAAACACTCGCAGCTAGACAACTAGACGGTGGAGAGATACAACAACGAGACATAGCAAAGGCTACACCAACATCGGAGGAAACCACTGGGGCGAGGAATCTGCAAGGAACAACACAGGGTGTCCTCGATAAAAGGATCCTGCGGTCCGTGGGCATTGTGCAGCAGAACCTAGCCCTCTTCTTGAAGCAAGGGGGGATATATTCAGAACTCCGGGTGGATGTGATCACGAGAACCTAATGTTAGAGTTAATAAAACTTTGACCCGAATAGGAGAGAGAGCAGAGTCCCAGAGTAAGGAAGAGAAATAAAAGATCCTAATACCACCCATTG
Source organism: Elymus sibiricus (assembly GCA_039707655.1). NCBI lineage: Eukaryota > Viridiplantae > Streptophyta > Magnoliopsida > Poales > Poaceae > Elymus > Elymus sibiricus. The sequence goes on from CM077674.1 coordinate 70,646,742, forward strand.
GCGACGTGGGCCCGTAAGCCACACAGCCATGTTAGTAAAACCGTTTTTTTGGAGGCTAGACTCAACTTCGGCCAAGGAGTTGGAAAGGGGTGTCCTATAGGCAGTCGGCTCTGATACCAACTTGTGACGCCCCCGACTTAATCGTGCACTAATCATACACGCAAATGCACACGATCAAGCCTAGGGACTCACTTGAAGATATCACAACACAACTCTAAACACAAAAAAAAAAAATACAAGCTTTATATTACAAGCCAGGGGCCTCAAGGGCTCGAATACATAAGCTTGGGCATACAAGCGTCAGCGAAAGAATTAGATATCTGAGTACAGATATAAAAGATAAACAGAAAGGCCTAAGAAGGCGAAAAACAAACAACGACTCTGATCGAAAGAGGCAAGGCCTCCTGCCTGGGAGCCTCCTAAACTACTCCTGGTCGTCGGCGGTCTCCACGTCGTAGCAGACTCCTCCGGGGATCTCCTGCTCCTGGGCTCCGACGTTTGATCGCATCAATCGGGTATGGGAAAAAGAGTAGCAAAGCAACCGTGAGTACTCATCCAAAGTACTCGCAAGACTGACATCAGAACTATGCTAGTTATGCATTGGTATCAAAGGAATGGGGCTATTTCTTTGGAGTAAACTGTAGAAATGCCAGAATAGAGAGAAGGCCTAGCCTATCGAAGACTGGCATCTTCAGCGTCTTGCAGCATTAGAAGAGTGCAGATTAGCATATTTAATTTAACAAGCATGTTGAAGCAAAGCCCAGAGATCCTTCCTCGACTCCCTACGAGAAAGCAATCCCGGAGCTTACAATTAATTAACAAGTATCCAGTTCAAGTAGTAATAGATCGGGATACAACACTGAGCGTCCTGTTACCGTGGACACGGCTATTCGAATAGATAACTTCCCTGCAGGGGTGCACTACTGTCACCCAGCACGCTCGATTACATCTGGCCGGATACACTTGCTGGGTAATACCCGGCCTCGGGTAATCGACACGACGTAGTCCTACCTAGGCTCAGCAGAGAGGTCCCCGCCGGCCTACATCCTAAATGCTCAGGGGTCTTGGGCCATCGCCCTTTGCACTCCGGGTCGTTACGCGACGAGCCGAGACGAGCACCACCTCATCCTGGATGGCACTGGCCCGACAGGCCCACAATGCTGAACTGGACGTCTGACAGAGCTTTCGGCTGATACATACGACGTAGAGGGTCCCATAGCCATTATCCCACGTGGTGGTAGTGCGTATAGGCCAGTGGCCAACTCAGATCAATACCCAAATCCGTTATCGCATTATTTGGAGCTCGCGGTGACGATCAGTACTCCTGTCGTCCCGTCTCGAGGAAGTGCAACAAGGGCCAGGCCCATCCCTCTCTAGGGCGGTCTCTGCCTGCCCGATTGCGCCTCGTAATTATCTCGCGGGTACCCTCACGGTCAACCCGACTTCACATCTCTCGCGGGTACCCCTCGGGGTCGACCTGACTTTATTCAGTAAAAATAGTAAAGTCCCAGTACCTGTGTGTTCAGAACATCAAGGAGGAATCCGAGGAATCACCCTCGTTGGAATCCTACCCGATGTAGTCCGTCAAGGAGAACCAGGAGGAATCACCTTCGATGGTCCACACTTGAGGGGTTGCACGACAGAAGCTTCACCGGAGGTCGATGAAGAGGAATCACCCTCGGTAATCCGCGTCCGATTAGCTATACTATAGAGGCATCATCGGGAGTGAGTTAAGAGGTATCACCCTCGTCACTCGAGGACAACTCTGAGGAGTCGGACAACTTAGGGGTTGTGCGGTGCTGTGCTGGTCTCAGCCCGACGATCACATCGATTGGGGCACTAGTAGCTAAGCGGGGCAACTAGGAAAAGGATGGAGCCACAGATGGATTTCATCCAACCTATACTAAGCATTTAGGATATCAGGTAAGTATCAACAGAAGTTACAATGAACAGGCTATGCATCAGAGTAGAATAAAACAATAGCAGTAGAAAATTCTAATGCAAGCAGGAGGGAGAAAGAATAGGTGATATAGGCATGCGTCAAGGGGGTTTTGCTTGCCTGGTTGCTCTGCTGAAAAGGACGGGTCGTCGGGGACGTAGTCGATCACGGAGGCAGCATTGGTCTCGGAGTCTACCGGAGAGAAGAAGGGGAAGAAACAGTAAATACAAAGCAGACAAATGCACACAGATGCTTGGCATGACAATAGGCTGTGCTAGGGTGCCCTAACGCAGTGCTACACGTGGCAGATGAAGCGGGGAATTAACTGGAACGTTTTTCCGGTTTCGGACATCTGTCAGACAGATGAACCGGAGGGGAAGGTTCCATGTTTGCAGTGCTTGAGGCATCTGACAGGTATGTGGATGGCATAATTGGATTCTTCACATTTTTCTGATCGTTTTTCATATATAAATTATTTTAATCCGAGTTACGGTTTAATTTATATGATTTTTCAAAGTTTAAACAATTTCTGGAATTATTTTAATTATTTAAATCTACATTATCCGAAACAGTAATTGCTGATGTCAGCATGACGTCAGCAGTCAACAGTCCGTTGACTGGTCAACCTGACAGGTGGGTCCCACCTGTCAGTCACTGTTTAGGTTAATTAGGGTTTTAATTAAATTAATTACAGTTTAATTAGGTTAATTATTTAATTAGTTTAATTAAACATGATTAATTAATTAATTAATTAATTAGTTAATTAATTAACTATTATTTATTTTATTACTATTTTTTTATCTATTTATTTATTTTATTATTTTCTTTTTATTTTTAATCCTTTTCGTTCTAAAATGGGTGGGGCCCCACTGGTCAGTGGGTAGGCGGACATGTCCGCGCCCGAGCCCGTGTAGGGGCCGGACATGTCCAGGCCCCGTTAGCGCGCGGGCACCAGGGGGAAGCCGGACTTGTCCGGTGGCGCGTGTGCGCGCGCGCGGATAGAGGCGGCGACGGCGAAGCGGCTGCGGCGATGGGAAGCAGCGGCAGGCGGCGAGCGGCTCGGACGGCAGCAGGCGGAGGCGCGGCGGAGCGGGGGCAGGGCAGGGGGCGGCCACGGCGGCAGCAACGGGCGCGAGGCCACGGCGGTAGCGGACGCGAGCGCGGGCACGGGCGTGGGAACGAGGCCAGCGCTGGGAGGCGGGCGCGCACACGTGAGCACGCGAGGCAGAGGCAGCGGGGCCGAGCACGGGCAGCGGCGGGCGGCGGCGAGAGAGGCCACGGGCGGCGCGGCGGGACGGCGGCGACAGAGAGAGGGAGAGGAGAGGGGGCGCGGCTCACGGGCGAGGCAGGGGTTCGGGGTCGGCGAGGGTTGGTGAAGCCGAGTCGGGGAGGGGGTCGGGGACGGCGACGAGCGACGAGGCGACGGGGGAGGGCGGCGACGACGACGGACGATGGCGGCGGCGGCGTCCAGAGCGAGGAGGGAAACGAAGGGGGGTTATGGGGTTAGGGTTACGGTGGGGGAGCGAGGGAGTGGCCATATAGGCCAGCTGCTGGGCCGGCCAGCTGGGCCAAGGCCCAGTGAGGGAGGGTTTTTTTTCCTTTTTCTTATTTTCTGTTTTACTTTTCTGTTTTTGTTTATTTTTCTTTTTGTGTTTAATTTTACTTTCCAAATCATTTTAGTTTTATAAAATATAAGATTAGCACCTAATTTAGTGTTACTAAATATACCTCTGCCACAAAAAGTTTGGCACCTAAATAATTTAGTTTGATAATTTATAAATTATGAAAGGCATTTAATTAATTGTTTTAGCTCCTGTTTTAGGTTGATAGAGTCATTTAAATAATTTAATTAGTGTTGGTTACATTTTTATAATTGTCTCTGGATTATTTACAATATTATGAACATTTTAGTTTCTGGTTTTGAAAAACTTTGATGGGATGACAAGATAAGCCCCGAGTTCGAAATATTGGAGTCCCCCCCCCCTCCCCGCGTCGCTCTCCCTGGCGACTCGGGGGGCGAACCCTAGCGCCGCCACTCACCCACTCCCTCCCCTACCTCGTCTCGCCGCCGCCAGAGGCTCCGGCCAGCGAAGCTCGGCTGGATCCGGGGACGGCGGCGGGGGGGCACTTCTTCGACTGGCGCGTGGAGGCAGGACGAGCTGGCTCTCGAGCGCACGGGTGGCGACAGTTGCCGCGGCGGATCTCGCTGCGGTGGCTCGGCGGTCAGTGCCTGGCTTACGAAGGCGGGATGCGGTCGGCGTCCGTGCTTGCTGGCCCATTCTCCGGCGACCTCGGCCTGGTTCGTGAGGTCGAGCTCGCTTGGATCTGGCGTCCTTCAGAGGCAGCGGCTCGACTCGGCCGGCTCTGGTCAGTAGCCACGGCTGGGTGGATGGGGGCGTGATGGAGGTGGTGGTTGTGTGGCTCGTGGAGGAGGTTTGGGTGGTGGTCGGCAGTGATGGGTTCCTGTGGAGCTCAGATCTGGCTTGGCTACAGGGGCTGCTCCTCTTTGGTTGTGGACGAGGAGGGTCACGGTGGCTGAATGTGGCGGTGGTGGGGTGTGGCCGGCGGTGAGGGCTTGGATGCGGGCTGCAGCCGACACCGAGCTGACTTCGGCTGTGCGGGTGCTCGAGGTGAGTGTCTGTGTCACCGGAGCCTCGTGCTAGTCCTAGCGAGGACGCTTGCCGTGGACTGGTAGGAGGGTGGGGAGGTCTCGAGCTGCTGGACTCAGCGGCCAGCTTCGGCGGAGTTGATTGGATGGTTTGCTTCAGGCGAAAGCCTTGTGTCGATCTCATCGGCAACGATGACGGCGACGCCTTCGGGCGCCGCTTCCCTTCGTGAAGGCGTCATCGGGAAGCTACATTGCCCGCTCATTCGTGTGCCCCGGGCAAAAGCCTCAGATCCATCTCTGGATCGGACGACGATGGCGTCTTGATGTCGTCTATCCCCCTTGGGGGCGTTGTTTTTGGAGCCACAGTTCCGTTGTTGGTAGCTTGATGTCTGGGTTGGAGTGCATGTTGGGTTGTTGGAGTGTAGGGTGGTGGCGGTGGAAGTGATCTGTGGCAGCGACAATTCCTTGGTCATTCTGGTGCTGATGGTTGACCTATCTCCTGGGGGCTCGTGGCAGCGGTGAGGTCTCGGAGTTCGGTGCCCTTCGACGACGCCTGAGTTTGGTTGCCTTGCATAGTGTTCTGGTTCTCTCTATTTGTGATGGTGGCCGTGGTGTGGCCCAGAGGAGGTGCAGGGCTGTCTCGGTGGAACGTTGCCCTTCGGCACGATCTGCGACTCTCTCCGTTTCGTCGTGGCTAGGCAGTGGGAAGCCCTTCGACGGTGGCTGCGACTCTCCTAGTTCTTCAAGGTGCAGAGTGATCGCAGGGCAGCAGGCGACTTCTTCTCTACGTCTTCTCGGTGACGTATCTCCTTTCGACTGATCCAAAAATACTAGTTCCCGCTCTTCTCGGTCTGCCTAGTGGTGATGAGTGCTAAGCTCTTGGTGTTGGCTGCTTGCCAAAGCTCATTTCTGGTTCTTCTCTATTCTGTTGTTCCTTGTACCTTCTCTGTTGTTCCTTGTACCTTCTGGCGTGTGTTGGGTGCTACTTCTGTAGCCGTTGTGTTGTATCTCAGTCTCATCTATGATAATGAAAATGGTTCAGGCCGGCGTAAGCCCGCCGTAGCACCGTAAAAAAAAAAACAAATTTGAATTTGAATTTGAAAGGAGATATGATGCTAAATGATGATCAAGCACTATTCAACATGATGACATGGCATTATCAAAGGTGATTACTGTTGCTAATACATGGGGGTGTTACACAGCTATATGAGCACTCTCTTAAATCTGCAGGATTTTCATTGGATCTGCCAGAACTCGTCATGGCAAGTAATCATCGCTAGCCGGTAATCGCTTTGACTAGTTACTGGTTCTGCTATGTATAACACTGGACTGAAGGTTATGCCCATTTTGTTCTATCGTCAGACTTTGGTTGTATACCTTCTGAAATCGTGAGCGCTTGGGGTGCCACGAGATGAACTCTTAATAATCCGATTCTATCTCCATTTCTTTCTGCCTCAAATCACAGTCAAGAGCATTTTTTTATGTAGACGCGAACATTCATGTATGACATTTGAAAAACACGGAACTTTTGTCAAATATAAATAGTTGCACTTCAGTTCACCATTCAGTTCGGAGCCCCTCAACCTCCGTATTTGTGCATTTCCCTGTAGTGATAGCAGCGGCTCTTAGGCTAAGCAGTTTATATGCTTTTCTGAGATATGCATAGCACATCTGTCCTGCAGTGATTACCTACGTTCTAGTACGTTGCGAGTCCCAACTTCATTGCCATTTTTAAGGGCCCGTTCGGACTGCGGGGTAAAGAAAACAGAGCAACCTAAAATTGTTCTGTCTGAATGTTGCGCACTCTTGCAGAAATGACTTCTAGTTGTTCATATCTGTTGTTCCCTGGGTCCTGTTGTTCCATAGGGCAGAGGGTTAACCAAATGCTCAAAAATTGGCAGAGATTAGTCCCCCAAGCCTGCAACCGAACAATCCCTTGCAGTGTTACACTATGCAATGGTGGAACCAAACAACAGCACCTGTGAGGGATTGGTTTTCCTGGTGTTTTTGTTTCCCTGCTAACGTGGCCTCAATCCTCTCCAATTCCCCCTTGGCGAGGGGATTAACCGAACAAGGCCTAAAAAAAAAACGCTGCTCGCCTGGTGTTGTTGTTTTTCCTGGTGTTTTTGTTTCCCTGAATTTGATTTTTCGTGCAATAAATATGCCAAACAGTAGGCACCAATTTCCCAATGAAACCTCTCTTAAAAAAACATCAAGGGGTACCAAATATACAAGAAGAAAACTATGCACTGCATTCAATTCCTTGATCAATGTTCAAAGTGAATTACACACACGTCAGTCAAATGTGCCTTGCTTAAGTCGGCCATGAATTTCCCCTCTTGGTCAACTCACTACTTTCTCTCCTTCACCCATCCGAGCCTTGAGAAAAGAGACACTGTAGATGATTGCTCTCAGCTCACTCACTCACTCATCTGCTGCAGCATGCACACATTCTCATCATCTCTGTCAGCGGTATGTCAACCAAATCAAATCAATGGCACCGGCAGATCCAGATAGACGACGATCAAGGAAGGGCTAGCCATCGTGAGGCGCCGTGGAGTTGACGAGGCTGGCGATCCTGACCCTGGGCTTGGAGTAGTCGCCGGTGAGCAGCTTGGACGCGACGATGGCGTTGGCGAACTCCGTGAGGTGGACGCCGTCCCAGCTGATGAACCGCGCGTCCATGTCGCACAGCTGCATCTCCCCCGACATGCACATCTTGAAGTGGTTGTAGTTGTGGGGCGGGCCGCCGTTGCCGCAGCACGCCATCAGCGGCCTCTCAATCCCTGGAGTGGACACATGGTTAAGAAGAAATGCTGTTTAATAAGATGGATTTTGCTCAAGAACAGAACAGAGCAATGCGTCGAGTGAAGTTGCAAGTGGAAATGAAAAGGAACAAGGATCGATCCACTCACCGTACTTGGTGTGGTTGGCCACCAGGTCGTACTTGATGGCGTACAGGTCGGTGAAGACGATGGCGGCGTCGGCCATGCGCTGCCGGAGCTGGTTGCAGGTCTCGGCGAGCTTGGCGTTGAAGGCCTTGGCCACGTTGTTGTACTTGTTGAGGCAGCCGTTGCCGTCGAGGTCGCTGTCGTCGTCCCTGGGGATGGACAGCTTCTGCGGCAGGCAGCCCAGCGCCCCCGTCCCGTGGATCCAGAACTTCCTCGCCCCGTGCGCGTACAGGGTCTGCACGTCGCTTCCATTATTTGCACTACATATCAATGGAAAATTCACTCAGATACAGAGGGGACCAACCGTGTTTTTACCTCCATGCCGAACTTGATGTGACCAACTATGGCAGGGATCTTGGCGAGCACTTGATCGTAGGGGAGGTGAAGATAAGCGGAAAGATCGTTGTGCCCGATGTCCATGGCGTAGATGGCGTTACGGAATCCGTCGCGGTCGATCGGCGTCCTCTCGCCTGCATCACATCTCACAACAAACAGCCATCAAGGTACTGCAATGGTTTTCCTTTTCGTCGGAGAGATTAATTACTATCTTTACAATTTTATATGCTTGGACAATAGACTGAACTATTCTCTAGCTAGGACTTGTCTTTGTCTTGACACAAGACAGGGAGTGTTCACAGGACCAGTTTCGTGTGTGGTGCCATATCAGTATCAATCATTATTTCTCTAGAGACTAGCTGTGAATTAGGTGGGAACATGTGATCTAATTTTATACATGTTCTCGCAAAAAAAGAATCTTGATGTAGATGTACATAACATATGCTTAGTTTGGGGCCATCAGTGACTCAGTGTAGCTTGTGCTTAAGTCAAGGCTCAGCACAATATAAGCTTACATAATAAGCTAGCTAAAATGTTCTTCTTCCAAAAGCGACACATGAGCCGAAGCTAAGATACAACAACATATGTTACGCATCTTGTGATAGTTTGGGACCATTGGTGTAGCTTCTGCTTAAGTCAAGGCTCAGCACAATATAAGCTTACGTAATAAGTTAGCTAAATTATTCTTCTTCCAAAAGCGACATATAAGCCGAAGCAAACATACACGAAATAAGATAAAGTATTTTAGTTCCTCCATAAAATTTTCACCATACGACAAATCGTTGTTTCTGTTGTTCTAGTAGTTTTATCAGTTCAGAATTCAGACTACATTTGTGCAAACAAGTTGTTGACAAGGACGGGCATCACCCGCAAACAAACCTTTGTTGAGCAGCTCGAAGGACCTGGTCCTGAAGTAGAGGAACTGATGCAGCTGCACGTCGAGCGAGAACGGCGACCCCCCCGGCGTCGCCGTCGACCCGCCGATGGCGAAGTTGGCGCCGTTGCTGAAGTCCGAGCCCAGCGCCTTGAGATACGGGCTCAGGTGCGGCGTGCCCAGGCTCTCACCTGCGTCATGGCATCAACAGATGACTCAGAAAAGGTACCCACAATTTTTTTTTTTTTAAACGATATTGCCCATCAGTGAGTGGAGTGCAAATACTTTTTGACGCAACGGCTTCCCTCTGCGCTAGCGTACATGTGGAGTAGCCTCATAAATCGCCTTTATGATCCCATTACAGCGATGTCCCATTTGCTTGTCGGCATACGCATACGTGTGTCCTCTTCACCTTTTTCCCCAATGCCCGTCCCTTTCCCTTAATTTAATTTAATTGCTTTTGAAGAAGGTTTAAGATCTCCAAAGCTGATCTTTCTTCAAAGCTTCAAAAAAGATGTTCCCATTTGTGCTGTGCAGAGAATAATAAACTTTCAAGATTCGTTTGTTTGGGTCAGTGCATTGCACACCGACACTGGCTAGTGTAATCGTCATTAGTATTATCTTTTGGTTCTAGATAAAAACGTTGATTTTGGTTAATTGCTTTTCTTGTAACGATGCTTTGGTGTTTAGAACTGTGCCCTCACCGGTGCCTGATATTTTGCTTGCATTGATTCCTGTACATATTCGTGGGATTTTATTACTAAAATTTCCTGTCAGCTCTCCCGGTCGTTGGATCTCGATTCAATCCCCCATGTGCATATTACTCTTCCCTTCCTCACCCCCAAAAAAAAAAAAAAATCACCTGCCGCTGCCTTATCCTAAACCAACCATGGTCGCTCTGTTCCCAGCGAAGTCCCATGTCGCAGCAAAGAGAGAAGAAGCAGGGAGGGTAGCACTAGTAGAGCATACGTGACTGAAATTCGACAAAATTCAGAGCAGTTCCACTTCGGAATTCGTGAATTTCATTTTGATTTTCTTTTCCAGCCAATAAATTGGGAAATGCTAGGCATGAAGATGTGAGCGGAGAGGAAGAAGTGAAGCGGGGGGAGGGGATGAGACTCACAGATGAAGTCGATGACGAGGCGGCCGTCGGAGAGCCGCCCGGTGGGGCGGCGGAAGTAGGTGCGCCCCTCCGGGAGCGCAATGTTGAGGCCGCTGGCCGCCGCCATGCCGCCCGTGTCGGAGTTGGAGTCCCCGAAGTTGAAGATCACCACGGGAGACCTCTTGCTGCTGGCAGGCTCCGCCTCCGCGCCGCGGGTGGCGACGGCCAGGCCGCTCCCCCAGGACCCGTAGCCGGCCGCCACCACGGCCGCGGCGGGCATGTACTTGAGGCAGGCGACGAGCAGCACGGCGCCCACCCCCGCCAGCAGCACGTAGTACTGCAGCCGCAGGCTGATCTTGGCGGCGCCCACGCCCCCTCCGCCGTTCATCTCGGCGCCGCCGACGCTCTCTCTGCCGTGCTCTGTCTCTCACACACCCGGCGACCCAAGCAGCTTGCTCTGGCTGGAGAAGTGTGTGCGTGTGCTTGGCTCTGTACCCGTCCGTCCGTGTATGTATATATGCAGGCGGTTGACGGGTCCGTGGAGGTGGAGCCCGCCGTCGCTTCCGTGTCCTTGGGAGAGATGGATCGACGGGATGCATGTCTTCGTCACGCACCGCATCGGAGAGAGAGAGAAGTGCATATTACACCCCCAACTCTAGCCCTAGTCTAATATACACCCCTCAACTCCAATACCGTCTAATATACACCCCAACTCTCAAAACCGGCCAGAATTCAACCCTCCCCTCCCCGTTGACCGGCTTTGACCCTGTTAACCGGTTTTGACTGAGTGAACAGTAAAAATAAAATATCAAAAGAACAGTTTTTTTCACCGAGTGAACAGTAATTTAAAAAATTCCTAAAATTTCACCACACACTCAAACACCATCCATGCAAAAAAAAAAATCGGGTTTTTGTAATTTTTTCCCGAATACTGTTCACCATGATGAAAAGCGAAAAAATTGTACTGTTCGCTCGGTGAAAATTTTTTTGGAATTTTTTCCGGAGTGAATTTTTTTTCGAATTTACTGTTCACTCGGTGAATTTTTTTTGGAATTTTTCCGAAGTGATTTTTTTCGAATTTACGGTTCACTCGGTGAAATTTGTTTGGATTTTTTATGTTATTTTTACTGTTTACTCGGTCAAAAACCGGTCAGCTGGGTCAAAACCGGTCAACAGGGAGGGGGTTGAATTCTGGCCGGTTTTGAGAGTTGGGGGTGTATATTAGACGGTATAGTAGTTGGGGGTTGTATATTAGACTAGGGCTAGAGTTGGGGTTGTAATATGCACGTCTCTCCATCGGAGAAGAGGATCGGAAAAAGTAAAGGTGACGGCGATGGATGCGCGCGCGCGCGTGTTGCAATGAATATTGGGGAGGGAGGTGCATGAGAGTCAAGAAAAGAAAGGGGCGGTTGGTGAGATGCGGGGAGTGGGCAGCGGACTAGTTAGTGGCTCTCGTGTCGTGCGTCCACCGGATGCAACGGCGACGGCGCATCGGCACGCGGGGACGAGCTCGCTTATTAGGTCCGTGCTCCGAAGCAACAGGGCACTGGCTCCAGGACCATGTACGCAGTACTCCTACGCTTGCTTGCGGGACGGGTGCGGGTTGCGCTGCGCTGGCGTACACGACAGCCAGCGGGGCTGCAGCACAGCGTAGCCTCTTTCGGCCATTCATGGCGGGCGCACGGACGCGCCGTCCTGTCCTGGGGAGCTCCTCGCCTCGGCCTTGGGCTGGCTCCCCACGGCACGGACAACAGCGGTGGGCGGGCGGGCGGGCGGGCGAGCCTGGCCACGCGTCCTCTACGTGCCGCGGGGAGGCTATCGGCCGTGGACTTTGTAGTTTTGTCCTCAGATTTATTGTTCTCAGCATTTTAAGAGAGAATTTCTTATTTGACTCTTTCAAAAAAATTCTTCACTGTGCGGTCCAAAAAATGTATTTCTTCCCTATTCCATGCTCGACGTAAGTTTTGCTCCTAATATTATGACATTCCCTAATTTTGGCAACTAACAGTGTTAAAGGTCATGCAAAAAGGAGGTTCTGCCCATCACGTTCTTTTAGATATAACCAAATAAAACGAAAAAACTAACTAATACAAAGAGAGAGACCGTGGAGGCATTACCCTGTTGGCATGAAACCGTGGAGCCATTACCCTGTTGGCATGAAACCACACGTACACCCTACTAAAGAAAACTTTACCATGCAGCACACACCTAAGCGTTTCCACCTTGTCCGTGGACCTCGCATATACATGTTGATCTTCCTTGTATATGTAATCGACTGACGATGCCATAAATTTTCGCCTCTTCTTCTTCTCCCCTGTCCGAGCTCCGCACCGAGCGATTCGTCGTCATGGATGAGACCACTGCTCTCCCTCATTGTATCGTGCTGGCCATTCATCCTCGTATGACATTTCATTGCATCCGGTCTTCCCTGGGCCCACCCCACAGCGAGCAGCTGCTCCACCTTTCATGACAGAGTCGTCTCTAACGCCCACCCCTAGCTTCCCAAAGCATCGTGGCGTCATTCAGGTGATCCGATGATCCTTTTTGCCACTCCTCCCAAGCCCCTCCTCCTCTATAACATTGCCACTGCTCTCCGCCGCCGTGATCTCTCGTCGGCGCTACTAAAACACCCATAGGTCCCCGTGCATGTACCCCAAGTTGTTGTCCTACTTCTGCATGTCTCCCCCGCCTGCGCCAAGTCTCTATCCCTTGCTCCCGCTCGAAGCCGAGTCGCTCCATCGTGCCCGTCCTCATCACCGACACTTTAACCATGTGCTGACCAATTTGACCAAGTCACTCATGTTTGTATTAACTGTGTGCTAACCAATTTGTGAACTGTTGAATCCCTGGTACATGGGCCCTGGTATTGGGGCAAAGTCGTATTTATAGGTCAGACTTAACCACTGCTGCTATCAAAATTGACGGAAGCGTCGAATTAGGAATAAAATTCACATCGAGTGTCAAATAGAGAAGAAATTTTGATGCGGAGCATCCTACGGACATCACCATCTCAAGAGTCCGTTTTGCAAGTGACACGTGCGACATCTACTTCACATACCTAAAGGTGAATCATCTCCTTTACACGTGTTCACTTGACCCCCCCTTCAAGGATGGTATACTACTTGACACTCCTCTCGTGTGCATGCATAGGTATTACCAAAGCTTCACCATCGACGAGGAGGAGTGCGAGCACATGTGTACGTCTACACCATCCGCGAGGGAAGCGTGGAAGAGAAGACGAAAGAAAGGAGAAGAAGACGGAGCGGCTGCTGGAGCCAGGCCGGACATCCGGACCTCCATCTGGATCATCCGGGCTCAGCCGGATCATCCGGACCACCTCCCGGATCGTCCGGCTACGACGACCGAAGACAACCGAAGCCTTCTCCATGAAGCCGGATCATCCGGGACCCCGCCCGGATCATCCGGAAGATGTCCGGATCGTCCGAACGGCGTCCCGGACGTCCGGTTTCTACCTGTGGCTACGACCCTGCCGGATCATCCGGGTGTCCACCCGGATCATCCGGCCATTGCCTGCGCACATGTCTGCGGGCCAAGGCCCATGTACCCTTTCGCCCCTCACTTACCCCTTCGTGGACTAGCACTATATATACTCCTCCTGCTCCTCCATTTAGGGTTAGCTAAGATTAGATCTAGACATTAGAGCTTAGCTCATGTATCTTCCCTTTGTGGGATTCCTCTTGAGAGAGAAGACTCCGTGTGAGTACAAGACCCCTTCATGGGAAGATTCCTCCATGGAATTCAAGACCCATCTCTCCTAGAGATTTGGATGAAATACCCTTGTATCTTTATTTCCATTGTTGTTCTTGGATCTTGATGCATCTCTTGTATTGCTTGTGATTTGAGGAGTACTTGGAGTGGATCTTGTCCAATAGAGTGTTTTCTCCTTTGATTTCTCCACGTTTTTCCCTCGTGTTCTTCGTGTTCTTCGCATTTCTCCTCGAATCCACCTCCAATTCGTGAACATCGGGATAAATCTCAACGATTAGGGTTCTACCCTACATCATCTTGGTATCATGAGCCATGTTGCCACGAATTTGGAGCCCTACCCCCCATGTTCTAGCCATTAGTTCGAATTTTTCTCCCCAATTTCGAAAATTTCCCACAAAAAAGAGCCCCAAAAATTTCTTGCATTTTGTTGTTTCTAGTGAGTTTTTGTTGATTTTGATCCGTGGATCTACCTCCCTTGGCATTCCCTAGCCCCAATTTTTCTTTTTCCCCTTCAAATTTGACTCCGAAAATCAAAAATTCCGCCCAAAAATTCGTCCCCGAGAGGAAATCCCGAGCAGTTTGACCTGTCCGGATCATCTGGACCTGCTCCCGGATTATCCGGGCATCACCCGGATCAGCTGGGCGCCCTCCGGGACGTCCGGACCACCCACGCACCCCCACAACAGTACCGGAGCTGACGAACCCGGATCATCCAGACCTACTCCCGGATGTCCGGGCAACCCTGAAACTGACACGGCTGAATTTTTGTTTCGGCCATAACTAATTCATCCAGAGTCCGATCACTACAAGAAATATGTCAAGTTGTGACCTTCTCTTAGTGACCGTGGGTAAATTGGTCGTAAATCTACGACCATTTAGATCCAGTTGGTCGTAAGCTGTTTCGGAGGGTCCAAACCCTAAACCATAACGACCATTTTGGTCAGAATGGTCGTAATTTTCTTACACGAAATGGTCGTAAAGCAGACAACACTGGTCTGTTGCCTTATTTCTAGCTGATTACGACCAATATAAATGGTCATGACGTTGTAAACGTGGATGCATTGACATTACTAGGCTCCACCTCATCAATTTTGCCTATGTGTCATGTCTATGTGTCAATTTCTGCCTATGTGTCATGTCCATGTGTCAATTTCGGCTTACATGTCTGGATGTCACTAGGTTTGAATCTGCCACAGATGGGTGGGACCCACGCCTTGACCTGTTGACCATGAAACACAACTACACTGCGTATCCAATGACAGTTCGGACCCACCACCAACAGGACACGTCGGACCCACCACCTACATGACACATGGGTTCCACCAAACTGACATGCAGGGCCCACATTCCAAATTGACTGCGGGTCCCACCCCCTACCTGGCATGTTCGCCCCATCACAGTACTGACATGTTGGCCCCACCACCGAACTAACAAATAGGGCCCGCTATACTGACAAGACATGAGGGAACGGGACCCACCAACCTCACTAATGGGACCCACAAAAAAGAAATTCAAATGGGAACTTGGAAAACTAAAAGATAATGTGGCCAAGGGGATTCGAACCCACGCCGCCCCTCACCAACACAACGCTCCTGACCACCGCGCTAGATCATTTTATAGACTAAGTTCGTTTCCTGGGCTTGGGCCTGAGACGCGCGAGGCCTCCCCTTGTCACCTTTTTTTTCTTTAATATTGCGGTCCGCCAAGTGGGCTAACGGCCCATAACCTAATAGAAGGTGTATTTAGGTGGAAAATGTGTATTTTTTCTGTTTTTATTTTACCTTATTTAAAATAATTTGGGATTTCAAAAAAGTTACAAATTGTTTTAAAAAATGGTTTTTGGAAAAATGTTCTGAAATCATAAAATGTTCGTGTATTATTTGTTTTTTCATAATTTTCAAAAAAATGTTTGGGTATTGTAATAATGTTTGTGAATTTGAAAAAAAGCGAATTCAAAAAATGTTCATGATTTTTTCTTAAAATGTTCACAAAAAATGATCGTGAATTTCAAAAAATGTTCATTGATTCAAAAAAAGTCATCATTTCCAAGTTTGTTATTTTTCCTGCAAACTAGGTCACATATAATGACACGATGCGAAGGTTTTCAATTTTTTGATTTTTTTTGAATTTCTTATGCCCGTTTCAAAATGTGGTCAAAACGACGGGCATGACCGTTCGTAGCTAGGGGTTGAATCTTGCAAAACTTTTGGAGTTTCTCTGATTAAATAGATACTTATGTACCTAGAAATTATTTTTGGAAAAAATAAATAGCAAACTATGAGGCAACTGTAGTTCAAATTTGACCCGCTTCCTGCTGAATCGGCGGAAATTTGTCTTTTTCACGAGAGGTGGATCAAAAACTTTTGACACCCAACCATTTGGTAAATTATACATTAAATATGGCCTAATATTTTAGAAAATTGATTTGGTTCAATTTTGCAACAAATATTTGCTAGGTTCTTCACAAAAAAATCCATTTTGGGCACTCAAAAAATGGAAAATAAATTTTTCGTGCAAAAAAAGTGAAAACTTCCTTAGGCAACATTGTTTGTCATTCCAATATGCACCCTTGTGCACAATAAGAGATCATTTTAACAAACTATGCCATGAATGTTGCCATAACATTGGCCATTTGCCTTGGAAGCCATGGATCTTCATATATGATAGCTCGTTTCTGAGAATACCTTTTTAAGACATTTGCCGTAGTCCAAGTTTGTTATTTTTCCTGTAAACTAGGTCACATATAATGACACAATGCAAAGGTTTTCAATTTTTTTAGTTTTTTTTTGAATTTCTTATGCCCATTTCAAAATGCGGTCAAAACGACGGGCATGACCGTTCGTAGCTAGGAGTTGAATCTTGCAAAACTTTTGGAGTTTCTCTGATTAAATAGATACTTATGTACCTAGAAATTATTTTTGGAAAAAAATAAAGAGCAAACTATGAGGCAGCTGTAGTTCAAATTTGACCCGCTTCCTGCTGAATCGGCGGAAATTTATCTTTTTCACGAGAGGTGGATCAAAAGCTTTTGACACCGAACCATTTGGTCAATTGTACATTAAATATGACCTAATATTTTATAAAATTGATTTGGTCCAATTTTGCAACAAATATTTGCTAGGTTCTTCACAAAAAAAATCCATTTTGGGCACTCAAAAAATGGAAAATGAATTTTTGGTGCAAAGAAAATGAAAACTTCCTTAGGCAACATTGTTTGTCACTCCAATATGCATCCTTGTGCACAATAAGAGATCGTTTGAACAAACTATGCCATGAATGTTGCCATAACATTGACGATTTGCCTTGGAAGCCATGGATCTTCATACATGATAGCTCGTTTCTGAGAACACTTTTTTAAGACATTTGCCGTAGTCCAAGTTTGTTATTTTTCCTGAAAACTAGGTCACATATAATGACACAATGCGAAGGTTTTCAATTTTTTTGATTTTTTTTGAATTTTTATGCCCATTTCAAAATGCGGTCAAAACGACGGGCATGACCGTTCGTAGCTAGGGGTTGAATCTTGCAAAACTTTTGGAATTTCTCTGATTAAATAGATACTTGTGTACCTAGAAATGATTTTTGGAAAAAATAAAGAGCAAACTATGAGGCAGCTGTAGTTCAAATTTGACCCGCTTCCTACTGAATCGGCGGAAATTTGTCTTTTTCACGAGAGGTGGATCAAAAGCTTTTGACACCCAACCATTTGGTCAATTGTACATTAAATATGGCCTAATATTTTATAAAATTGACGCGGTCCAGTTTTACAACATAGAGTTGGTAGGTTCTTCACAACGAACTATTTTTGGCACTCAACAAATAAAAAATGCTTTTCTCGTGCATAGAAAGCTTATTTTTAATCGATTACGACCTATTTATATGGTCATAACGTCATCAAAGCCTTTATTGCGTTCTGATTGGTCCATGGGCATCTCACGCGGATCATGCATCAAACACCGTTGGATACTCCCGGATCCGACGGCAGCCCTCATCCCCCCCCTCTCACCCCTCGTCCCTCTCATCCCCCTCCCCGATCAATGCATCTCCCTCTCACCCCCTCGTCCAAACCCTAGCGGCGCCCTCCTTCGCGTGCCGCCTCCCTCCTTCTTCGTGCGCCGCCGCCCCCATCGATTCTGCCCAACACCGTCGTCCCCTAGTTTGCACCGCCCCGAGCCAGATCCCCACCTCCTCCGGCTCCCCTTCCACTCGCTCTCCCGAGATGGACGGCCTCGGCTCCCCTTCTCTCTCTCACTGAACCACCTCCCGAGATGCCCTTTGGGACACCACCGTCGCTGGCTGATTCCCGCCGGCTCCGGCTGCCCCAACGGCTGCGGGCACTCGCGCGACCCCGCCGCCATCTGCTCCCCACCGGCGATGATCACGGCGTCGCGGCTGGCTTACTCGCCAACGCTTGTGTGCATCACACGATGCGCAGCGCGCAGTCGAGCTCGTCGGATCGCGTCGCGTTCGTGGCCTAGGGTTTGCGATGGCGACAGGGCGCCGACCACCACGACGCGACGGCGCCGACGCAAGCCAGCAAGGTACGCATCCCTCCGCCTCCCCTTCTCTTCTCCTTCCTCTCGTCCCCCCCCAATCTAAAGCATGCTTGGGTTTTTTTGTAGGTTCATGAAGAGGGCTGATCTGGTTTTTTGAAGGAAGGAGCTGCCATGGAGAAGATTCTACGGGGATCAGATTGTCCATGGCGACCTAGGAGGAGCAGCACCATCTCAGGTTCGTCACTTGTTCCTTCACTTCTCTTATTTTCTTCTTCTCCATCTCCCCATCTGATTCATGCGGTTTTTTGCAGGTTGCTCCGATCTGGTTGTGTGAACGGGAACATGCAAGGCCGATCTGCTGCTACTGCTGTTGTGCTCCCCTTGAACGATCTGGTGAAGGACAATTTGGTCCATAGGTCCTCCTCCCATGCTATCTCTCTCTGCTGCATAGATAGGTTCGGTTTTCTTTTGTTCTCTTTCTAGTTTAAGCATAAGCAGATTCCAATAAGTGTCTATGTGGCTCATGAGTTAGAACATCTAATCTAATTAGGGACTGCAGACTTGCTCTGTCATGTGCAAACTTGCTTGCATTCAGTTCAGAAAATTTCTGAATTCTCTATTGTTTGCTTTCACTCAATGATTGTGGTAGTAAAATTAGATGCCTCCTCAGCTGCAATTCACTCGTTTCCCTGTCATGGTCTATCTTGAATTTTGGTAGTGTGACGAAACACATTAGCAAATCTAAATAACTTTGACATATTTGCTCTATTATCTTGCACTGGATTGGCACCTGTCATTGCCCTGTACAAATATATCTCAGTTCTGCTAACACTGATCCTTGTGTATGGTCTTAACCCTTTTGGTTGCATGATACTTCTACATGGATGAGTACCTGCAACTACACGATGCGGACCGGATCTTCTTCAACTACAGCCCATCCACCGCATCGACACAAAGTCAGGTATCTACTCTTTGTCTTCTCAAACAGATATGGGCCTGATGCTTGATGCAATATTGCTGCCTATGGGATAAGTATGCATTTGTTAAGTTTTTTTGGCACACGCTATGGCCTCAAAGTTTTGGTTATTTTTATTTTCGTTCATACATGAGCATAGTTTCTTATTGCCTTATGTCAAGGGATCCATTGATCTAAATTCAGTCCTTAATGTGTGGATGGCTGTGCTATTTTGAAGGTTGTAGGCTCCAAGGTGTTTGAGATGGTGTTGCTGAGGGTGCATGAGGAAGAGGAAGTGAAGTCTTTGATCTGTCCACCGAGAAAGAGGAAGCACGAAGTCTTTGATCTGTCCAGAGCATAAGTTCTCGGTCTGTCCCACTCTTCCTTTGCTATGTGATGGTGACCTCCATGTGTTATCTGGGCACTTTGGTTATATACTATTCTTGTGATTTCCCAATGCTATGTCAAGAAATGAATCTGTAGCCTTTAATGAATTCAATGTATGATTGTGATGAGAATTATATGATACCTACCTATTTTTATCCTTGATCAGTATCATTTGTGGTAGCTCTTTAGCGGCATGTACTTTTTCTCGCTCCGAGTTCCTAAGTATGGAGTTGTATTTTTGTTAGCTAGGACAGACAATCTTTAAATTTGGTGAACATTAGTAGCTAACTAATTTGTGCCCCATTGTTGTCCTGCTACTGTTAATTGTTACTGCCATGGTGCTGATACTGCTTAGAATATGATCTGTGCCTAAATTTTAATAGTATTTGTCGTCAAAAACATGATTGTATTGTGAGCAAGCAAGTTTTTGGAGTCTTCTTAGAGCCTGCTGCTATTTAGTTTTTTACACCAACATAATATTTGCTAATATTTACTCATGGTTGTTACTGTTACCCATGCCCTCATGCTTCAGGATTGACTCTTAGCTGCTGCTATTTAGTTTTTTACACCAACATAATATTTGCTAATATTTACTCATGGTTGTTACTGTTACCCATGCCCTCATGCTTCAGGATTGACTCTTAGCTGCTTGTGTATTTGTTTATTATTCTGTTCATTATTCTTTTCCTAGCTGTTGTATGTTGGAAGATATTGCTTTCATTCTGACTCGACAGCCATAATAACGATCATTTCATCTCTTTTACAGGAGCTCTAGGCTGAAGAATTTGGAAGAAGGGAAGGCTTCATCTTTGTAGCTAATTATATGTTCGTGGGTGACTAAAAATATGGAATGGTTGTTATATACTACATAGCAGTACTTTTGAAGCTATTCTAAATTCCTGGATGATGTGAACTATGGCATGCTTGTAATATATATAACATTCTCATTTTGGTCGTCATTTGTGAAAATTTGTGTGATTAGGGTTCTATTGACCAAAATATTGGTTATTTATTATTGATACGCTAGCAATGAAACAAATGCTATTTGGGCCCTAAAAAGGCCACAAACCAAACAATACAAAAAATAGAACAAGATTGTGGCAAAAATTAAACTGAAAAAAGGTTAAGACCGAGAAAATTGAAAGGCCAAGGCCCAAAAAGAAATAGATTGTAAACCTACCAAGGCCCACAAATAATGAGGCTGAAATGTTGGGCTTGGCCCATGTAGCTGACCAAAATTGACATGGAAAATATTCTAAATTGGCTGAATTGTTGGGTTCGGCCCATGTAAAGCACCAAACTGAACCGGGCTGATTCTAATCTACGACCATTTCGTTTGGTCATAATTTTGCCACGTCAGCTTGCCACGTTGGATCTGACGTGGTCTGGGCAGACTGCCAGTACCAAAACAATTGGTCGTAAAATCAACGACCTTTTATTTTGGTCGTAACCTTCTACGACCATTTCACAAAGAAGGTCGTTAAGTTTCATTAAAGGCGGCCAGCTTTTGACCAACTATTTTTGGTCACAAAAAGGTCAAAAATGGAAAACAGTGACCATTCAGTGACCAATATTGATGGTCGCAAGTTGACATATTTCTTGTAGTGGATTTTGACGTTCTTTAGCTCGTTTTGTAGCTATTGACATCCCTCATCCCACAAAAATACTTCCACCACGATTTGACTCCATAAATTTTTTTGCATTTTGGCATCTTTGCCTAGGCCTTCCACCATAACTTCCACCCAAAACTTCCACAACCTAACCCATTTCGATTGCCATTGCATTTGTGGTTGTTTGAGTTGTGATTTGAGTCTCCTAAGGTGTTTCGGCTACTTAGGGACGGTTACTTCTTCATCATCCACCGGACGACGTGTATCGTGCCATCATCTCCATCGACCACCGAGCTTCCACATCGACGACGGCCATCCATCCATTGAGACCATCTTCAACCGGAAGCAAGACCGGTTAACCCCCGACTTCGTGAAAGGTTAAGTGTGACGAAGGTATACATTCCGTCATACACTTTTCCTTCCTTGCCATTACATCTTGATAGCCCCACCATCTTTGCGAATACCTTCATACCTATTGAGACTAGCTATCCGAGTATTGCCAGGCTTCGCGAAAACTTGAGCACCATAGTGATACGATATCATATTGTTGCATCATTTGATATATCATATAGTGCAATTGCTTGCTCCCGTGCATATCTTGTGATACTTATCTCATGTATGCGGTTGAGGATCAATAAGAATAGTGGAAAGGAAGAAAAAGAAAGTAAAAAAAAAAAGCTTTTAAGCAAGAAAAGGATCAAAGCTTATAAGCAAAGAGAGTTGAGCATGAAAAGACATACTTGTGCATGAGGATGCATGGAATAGGAAACGTTTGCTTGCATGAATAGGATTGGTGCCAAGTGGTGAATCGTGCCCAAACGTGCAATCAAGCTAGCGGCTCTCCTTGTGTTTGTGTAACACGAGCATAGTCTTCGTTAGCAAATTTTGTGTTGCTCATCCCTATAGTTGCACAAGCCCCATTATCCCACCGCGTGTGTTTCTTTATTTCCTTCCTCTATATTTGTGATCACTTGCTTTATATTTTGAGTCCTTTGGATTGATTTCAACATTTACATATCTTGGACTTCAATTTGCTTGATATTTTGTGCCACTAACCCCACCGAGCTCCACTATAAGCCATTTGTGTAGGTTGTGAGGATTGGACAAGGTTTTTCACCAAGTGCACTCTTTTCCTTGCATACATTGTGGTCTTTTGAGATCCATCTACAACATCAGAAAGAGGTAACTTTGGTATGTTCATTCCATCTCTTTCTCAAGCCTTCTCGAGTGCTTCTATGGATAGGGACGGCACATCTCCTTCGGTCTACAACCACAACGACGAGTTCGATGCCATGAAGGACCACATCAACGCCAAGATGGACAAGCACATGGAGGAGCTCAAAGCCCTCATCAAGACCGGCAAGAGGTCTTCCTCATCTCCGAGAAGATGCTCAAGTGCACATCCTTCCGAGCTACCATCTCCAGCAAGCGCACATCGTCATCGACACCATCACCGACAAGAACGTGAAGGTCAAGAGCTCAACATCAACCACCACTCTACGACTTCACCATCTACCTTGGCATCTTCGCCAAGCGACTTCAAGGCATCTTCGCCTTTGGATATGTGGCATCTTCGCCAACAAGTACCTCAAAAGAAGCTCACCAAGCTCAAGTCCGCGACTTCCACGAGCTACTACGACCTCGACACCGACCACGAGATTCCTTTCTATGGGACTCAAGACCCCGAGGTGTATCTCGAGTGGGAGTGCAAGATGGATGACTACCTCAAGCTACATCAAGTCCCCTCCGAAGATCAAGTGAAGTGCGCCACAAGTAACTTCCAAGACTACGCGTCGACATGGTGGCTTCACACACCTTCGAAGAGCTTCAACATGAGTTGGCCAAAGACGAAGAAACCGATGCGGCGAGAATTTGTGCCTTCCACCTACACAAAACATCTTCAACGCCAATTGGAGAACACCATACAAGGATCCAAGTCCCTCGACGAGTACTTCATGGAGATGAAGAAAGCCTTGCGATGAGTCGGTGTGGACGACCCCATTTGGATGAAGTTCTACTTCATGATGGGATTGAACAACGACATCTCCAAGACTATCTTCCTCGACAACTACGAGTCCCTCGACGACATCTACTTTGGTGCTCTCAAGGCGGAACAAGAACTTATGAAGGCCAAGGCTTCTCCCCCCAAGCACACTTCGCGACGACCAAGCTCCAAGACGGTGAGCATGAGGATAGTACCACCAAGATGTCCAAGCCCGACGAGCTCCAAGACGACGCTCCCAAGTTTGACTTCACCGCCATCCCTCTTTGTGGCATTGACGATGCCAAGTCTACCATGACTCTTTTTGAAGACGGCGCGGCGACGACTACGACTACGGAGCCTCTCAAGGAACATGCTTTGGAGGCGAGCGACAAGGTGGCGAGCAAGGATGGTGCTTCCATCTTTGGAGGCAAGAGTGATATGATCGAGCATGGGATTTTCCCTTCGGTCATGGAGGCGAGTGATGATGTGCCATCTTCGGCCTTCATCCACGGTGACGGTGACGAGATGGTTGAGCATGCGATTTTCCCTTCGACCACGGCGGTGTTTGGAGATGAGTAGAGAGACTTGTGCCACCATATTGAGAGTGAGAGCGAGTTCACCACTAGCCCCATATATGATGAGATGCTTCAATTCCCATGTGAGGAGAGCCACAACCCCCACCACTTGTGTGAGATGAGTGACTCCACCATATGTGAGTTTGAGTGCACCTATTTTGAGGGAGTGAGTGAGCCACCACATAGACAGAGTGAGATAGTTGATATGTCTTGTGAAGCCATTTGCATTTCTAACAACTTGACCTCTACCTCTATTGTGTCTTCTCATTTGGTGCTAGGTCCCTGATATGTCTCCAACGTATCTATAATTTATGAAGTATTCATGCCATGTTTATTATAGTTTTGTATGATTTTGGTGCACTTTTATATGGCTTTTATATGATTTTTATGGACTAACATATTGACCTAGTGCCCAGTGCCAGTTGCTGTTTTCTGCTTGTTTTTGGTTTTCCAGAAAATCCATATCAAATGAAGTCCAAATGCAGCGAAACTTTTTGATGATTTTTTCTGGAAGGAAACAGACCCAAGAAGCTTCGGGGGAGCAGCAGAAGACCCACAGGGGCCCCACAAGCCACCAGGGCGCGCCACCCCCCCAGGCGCGCCCTGGTACCTCGTGGGCTCCCTGTGGCACCTCTTTATGTGATTCCAACACTGAAAAATCATATATATTTAGAAACCCCCGAAACTTAACCTAGATGAGTTTTTACGCCGCCGCAAGCCTTTGTACCTCCACAATCTTATCTACAGCCCTTTTCTGGCACCCTGCCGGAGGGGGGAATCATCACCGGAGGCCACCTTCATCATCCCGGCGGTCTCCATGATGAGGAGGGAGTAGTTCACCCTCGGGGCTGAGGGTATCTACTAGTAACTATGTGTTTGATCTCTTGATACGTGTCCAACGTATCTATAATTTATGAAGTATTCATGCCATATTTATTATAGTTTTGTATGATTTTGGTGCACTTTTATATGGGTTTTATATGATTTTCATGGACTAACATATTGACCTAGTGCCCAGTGCTAGTTGCTGTTTTCTGCTTGTTTTTGGTTTTCAAGAAAATCCATATCAAATGAAGTCCAAATGCAGCGAAACTTTTTGACGATTTTTTCTGGAAGGAAATAGACCCAGGAAGCTTCGGAGGAGCAGTAGAAGGGCCACAGGGGCCCCACGAGCCACCTAGGCGTGCCTGCCCCCCCAGGCGCGCCCTGGTGCCTCGTGGGCCCCCTGTGGCACCTCTTTGCGTGATTCCAACGCTGAAAAATCCTATATATTTAGAAACCCCTGAAAGTTAACCTAGATGAGTTTTTACGCCACCGCAAGCCTCTGTACCTCCACGATCTCATCTACAGCCCTTTTCCGGCACCCTGTCAAAGGTGGGGAAGCATCACCGGCGGCCATCTTCATCATCCCGGCAGTCTCCATGACGAGGAGGGAGTAGTTCACCCTCGGGGCTGAGGGTATGTACTAGTAGCTATGTGTTTGATCTCTCTCTCTCTCTCTCTCTCGTGTTCTTGATATGGCACGATCTTTATGTATCGCGAGCTTTGTTAATATAGTTGGATCATATGGTGTTTCTTCCCTCTCTATCCTTGTTGTGATGAATCAAATCTTTTCCCTTTGAGGTTTCGTTATTGTTGGATTGAAAATTTCAGATTTGAGAACACTTGATGTATGTCTTGCATATGAATACCCGTGGTGACAATGGGGTATTATATTGATTCACTTGATATATGTTTTGGCACTCAACTCGCGGATTCCCAAGGTGACATTGGGGTAATCTATGCATAGGGGTTGATGCACATTTTTATTATCTTTTCTCCGATAGAAACTTTGGGGTGCTCCTTGGAGTTCTTTGTGTGGATTGAATATTATGATTATGAAGTTGTTTGATGCATATCGTATAATCAACTCACGGATACTTGTGGTGACATTGGAGTATCTAGGTGACATTAGAGTTGGTTGATGTGTATCATATGATGTCATTTTAGTATGAACTCTAGGGCTGTTTGTGACACTTATAGGAATAGCTCAATAGATCGATCGGAAAGGATAACTTTGAGGTGGTTTCGTACCCTACAAACAATTTCTATCTTATGTTCTCCGCTAATAGGAACTTGGGAGTGATTTTTTATCGCACGTTGAGGGATGATTATATGATCCAATTATGTTAGCATTGTTGAGAGATTGCACTAGTGAAAGTATGAACCCTAGGCCTTATTTTCAAGCATTGCAATACCATTTGTGCTCCGTTTTATCAATTGCTACCTTGCTGTTTTATTTTTTTCAGATTACAAAAACCTATATCTACTATCCATACTACACTTGTATCACCATCACTTCGCCGAACTAGTGCACCTATACAATTTGTCATTGTATTGGGTGTGTTGGGGACACAAGAGATTTCTTGTATTTGGTTGCAGGGTTGTTTGAGAGATACCATCTTCATCCTACGCCTCCCACGGATTGATAAACCTTCGGTCATCCACTTGAGGGAAAATTGCTACTGTCCTTGGAGGCCGAACACGAGTCTACAACAATAAGTTGTGTAGTAGACATCAAGCTCTTTTCTGTTACCATTGCCGGGGAGGTGAGTGCTTGAAGGTATATCTTTAGATCTTGCAATTGAATCTTTTAGTTTCTTGTTTTATCACTAGTTTGGTTTATAAAAGAAAACTACAAAAAATGGAATTGAGGTTGCCTCATATTATTCGTCTTTATAATGTTTTTCTTGAAAATGATGGAGCAGAAAATTGTGCTCAATTGATAGAAGATGAATTCAATAAAATGTTTGGCATAAAATCTTTGAATGATGAGCATGATTGTAATGTTGTTAGTATGAATTCTATGAATATCCAAAATACTAAAGATGATTGCACTAGTCATGACAAAAATGTTTCTTATAAGCATGTTAATTTTTGTGGAGTGCATAAAGTTTGTGAAGACATGCCTTATAGGGATGATAGATTTTGTAAGAAGCATAAACATGATAGAACTAGTTTTTTGCTCAAAGTGATAGATGAATTTGCTACAAAATTATGCTCTCTTCATCCCATTACTTGTGAACTTTGCAATAAAGTTGGTCACCTTAATTTTCAATGCATACTTTTTCATGATCGAATCATGGCTAAATATTGTAATGACTTGACCACCCTTGAACTATATAATGAGCTTTATCTATTTTTGGGTTGTGAGGAATTGTCACATAAAAATAGTTGGTTTGAAGTATTCATTCTCACAGATGACATTGAAACTAATCTAAAGGAAATCTATATGTTTTGTATGGTAAATTGCAATGAGAATGCTTATATTGCCAACTATAGAAAGACGGTAAAACCAATAGAATATAAAAGGAACACTAATGAAAGGGTAAAGATTTCCACTTTCCCTCCTATTGTCTGTCATGATGAAATAGGTGACGAGGAGGAGCTTCCTATTCAACCAATCTCACCAATAAGAAGCTAGGGAAAATTGATTAAACCCACACATGATGTGGTGAAGAAGAAGAAAAGAAGAAAGAGTAGAGGTAAAACGGTATCCCTCCCAAATAATGTTGCTCCTATTATTGTTGTGCCTCATGAGAGTGAATCAAAAATAATTGTGGAAGATGATATACTTGATGATGATATTGCTTCTTTGTCTTATGGTACAATGTCCGAAGGAACTATTGAGGATGATTTTATTATGCCTATTACTCATTATGATGATTATGATTGGGAGAATAATGATACTTCTTATAATCTTGAAAATCTTTTTGTCACCAACTTAGAAAATTTTGATGATAATAATTGTTATACTATTGGTGCTATTCATACTATTGATGATAATAGTGATTATGCTAATGATATGCCAAGCCACAAGCTTGGGGATGCTATGTTTGATGAGAATGACATGTTTGAGAATTTATTTGCTGCAATTAATGTTTGTCCCAAGCTTGGGGATGCTATGCTTAATGAAGATGATCTTTTTAGTCCCCCTACTTTGAATGATCAAATTTGTTATGATGATTGCATGCCTCCTATTTATGATTATTGCAATATTTATGAAAGTGGGTTTGGAAGAGTGTCAACTCTAGATAATAATTATCCCACTATTTTGGAGGGTGTTGAATCTTATTTTAATAATGATAAAAGTGGATTTGGAGAGGTCATGACTTTATTTAATGTTGAATCCACTACTTTGGAAGAGGTTTCAATTGATTATGATGAGAACAAAATTGCTACTTATGATGATTATTGTGATGATACTTATGTTATGAAAAAGAGTGATGATTATTATTATAATACTTGTCATAATTATGAATACCATTTTACTGAACATTACTCTTTTAATGTGGAAACAATTTTTAGTATTCAAGTATCATATGATACTCCCACTATTATGAATGAGAACAAATTTGCTTATGTGGAGAGTAATAAAAATCCTATGCTCATAGGTCATGAAAAGTATGCTTTATGTGATAGTTATATTGTTTAATTCATTCATGATGCTACTGAAAATTATTATGAGAGAGGAACATATGCTTTTACATATCTCAATAATATCAAGTTTCCTCTCTATGTGATGAAAGTTTTGAAGTTATACTTGTTTTGCCTTCCTATGCTAGTTGATTCTTGCTCCCACAAATTGTTTGCTCACAAAATCCCTATTAATAGGAAGTGGGTTAGGCTTAAATGTGCGTGTCATATGATTCATGATGCTCTCTTTGTGTTTCAATTCTTTACTTTTATGCGAGCATCATTGAAATCATTATGCCTAGCTAAAAAGGCATTAAAGAAAAGCGCTTGTGGGAGACAACCCAACATTTACCCCTACTGTTTTTTTGTGTTCACATGATTAAGCTACTGTGGTGATCATGTTTTATATGTTTTCTTTCAATAATGTGTCAAGTAAAGCCTTTGGGATAGTGTGGATGCTTGTTGATTTGATTCTGTGCAAAAACAGAAACTTTTGCGTCCAGTGCTGGAATTTCTGTTCTGTACTGGAGCATGAAAAAATTCTGAAATTTTTATACAGTATTGGGTTACAAATATTTTACGTTTTCATAAATTTTCAGAATTTTTTGAGGTACATAAGTATGGTTTTTAAATCGCTCACTACACGCTGTTCTGTTTTTGACAGATTCTGTTTTCGGTGCATTGTTTGCTTGTTTTAGTGTTTCCATAGCTTATATTGAGTAATATAAATTGTGTAAATGATAGAATACAGTAGGAATTATGTGAGAACAATTATGAAACTTGTCTTGACAGTACCTAAGTGGATGATTTATTTTTATCATACTAACCTATCTCACCAAGTTCCGTTAAGTTTTGTGTGATTGAAGTTTTCAAGTCTTGGGTGAGATATCGATATGAGGAGAATAAGGAGCGGCAAGACCCTAATCTTGGGGATGCCCAAGGCACCCCAAGGTAATAATCAAGAAGACTCAAGCGTCTAAGCTTGGGGATGCCCCGGAAGGCATCCCCTCTTTCGTCTTCAAAACTATCGGTAACCTCACTCGGAGCTATATTTTTATTCGTCACATAATATGAGTTTTGCTTGGAGCGACATTTTATTTTGTTGAGATTTTATTTCTGTTATCAATAATCATGTTTTGTATCTTTTAGTTCAATAAAATGCCAATTATAGCCTTTACCATGCTCAGTTTGCAAGTTCATGTGTTGCTGTTTGAAAACAGAAAGTTTTCCGTTATGTCCAGAATATTCCTGAATAGTCAGAACATGATAAAAATCTGAAATTTTTACACAGTAAGTATGCATGAGTTCTCTGTCACGTGGTATTTGTCAGTATTTTTGGAGTTAGGGAAGTATGAATTTTAAATCCCCCTTTACAGACTGTTCTGTTTTGGCAGATTGCTGTTAGGGTTGCATTGTTTCCATATGTTTGCTTGTTTAATGTTTCTATTTGTGGATAGGAGTATTAAATATGCAGAGGCATTTAGTATGCAATGTTTAATTATAATTTTAGTGATTTGCTACAGTAGAGAATGTTAAGGTTTTGAGTTGATTTATACTAACTTATCTCACGAGTTCTTGTTGAGTTTTGTGTGGATGAAGTTTTTAAAGATTTAGGAGAAGCCATGATATGAGAGGAATTAAGGAGACACGAGAGCTCAAGCTTGGGGATGCCGAAGGCACCCCAAGATAACATTCCAAGAAGTCTCAAGCAACTAAGCTTGGGGATGCCCCGGTTGGCATCCCACCTTTCTTCATCAAACACCTATAGGTTAGCCTAAGTTTTTACTTCTTCACATGATATGTGCTATTCTTGGAGTGTCCTTTTATTTTCATTTTGTTTGCTGTTTTAATAAAATTATCAAGATCTGAAATCTTTATTTGGAGAGAGTCTTCACATAGCTACTTAATTGTTTAACTACTCATTGATCTTCACTTATATCTTTTGGAGTAGTTTATCATACACTCTCATGCTTCACATATATTATTTTGAGAGTTGTCAATAGTAATGGCAATATGCTTAAGATATGAATTTGGTCCTAATGTGATGGATATTTATGAAGGATATAATAAAAACTTTTATGTAGACCACTGAATATGATAAGTTTGATTCCTTGCAATAGTTTTGCGATATGAAGGTGATAATATGTGAGCCATGTTAGTGAGTAATTGTGATTTAGTAAGAATATTGGTGTTAAGGTCTGTGATTCCTTATGCATGCACGTAAAGTCAATAGTTATGCAATGAAATTATATCCTACTTATGGTGCATTATTCAGTGTTAGTTATGTTTAATGCATGTTTATGACCGTTTTCGCTTTTTGGTTGGTTGCTTCTCAATCTATTTGCTAGACTTCATTTGTACCGCTCATGAAGCGGCAGGGGGTGGCCAATATTTTCCATGCTAGGTGTGTTATTCTCACGATGAGTGTTTATTCACTTGTCATTGCACGAGAGAGTGGCATGTATTAGGGATACCCAGTCCCGAAATGCAAAGAAAAATTTAATATGATGATAATAATAAATTCCTTGAAAAGTGTTGGTATGGAGGGCACCCGTGTATACGGCTAGCCATGGATTGTGAAAGAATGGTGGAATGGAAATAAACTTTATTTTCTGTTTGGGAACCGCCTATAATGTGTCTAGCATGGAAGATATTGGGAATTCTCGGTCGTTTTCGTTGACAGGAAAAGCATGACTCTCAAAATAATTTTATCTCTCTAATTTAAGCCTTGAGCTCTGGCACATTTGCAAATCTCTGCTTCCCTCTACGAAGGGCCTATCTATTTACTTTTATGCAATTTTTATTTTTATTTTTGAGTCTCCATCTTCTCTTACAAAGCACCAACTAGAGAGCACTATTGTCATACTTGTGCATTGTGTGTAGCTAATATTGAGTGTGTTTCATGAATGGATCAATGATTGAGCATAATGGGCTAGGGATAACTTTCTTTAGCGTTGATATTTTGAAAGACATGGTTGCTTGTTAGTATGCTTGAGTATTTATGTCTTCATGTCAAATTACAGACTATTGCTTTGAATCATTCAAGTCCAAGTGTCCATGCAACAAAAGAAAAGATTATATGATGATTATGATAGGTAGCATCCCACATCAAAATTTCTGTTTTTAATTGCTACTTTATCATGATGAGTTTTATGAGAAAAAGTTGTTGTTATGATGCTAGGAAAAGAGATTGAAATTATCATTGATCAAACTTATGCACTATGCTAGCATTCACACTTCATAAATTATTTCTTTTATCATTTACCTACTCGAGGACGAGCAAGAATTAAGCTTGGGGATGCTGATACGTCTCCAACGTATCTATAATTTATGAACTATTCATGCCATGTTTATTATAGTTTTGTATGATTATGGTGCACATTTATATTGGTTTTATATGATTTTCATGGACTAACATATTGACCTAGTGCCCAGTGCCAGTTGCTGTTTTATGCTTGTTTTTGGTTTTCCAGAAAATCCATATCAAATGAAGTCCAAATGCAGCGAAACTTTTGACGATTTTTTCTGGAAGGAAACAGACCCAGGAAGCTTTGGAGGAGCAGCAAAAGAGCCACAGGGGCCCCACGAGCCACCTGGGCGCGCCTGCCCCCCCAGGTGCGCCCTGGTGCCTCGTGGGCCCCCTGTGGCACCTCTTTGCGTGATTCCAACGCTGAAAAATCCTATATATTCAGAAACCCCCGAAAGTTAACCTAGATGGGTTTTTACGCCGCTGCAAGCCTCTGTACCTCCACGTTCTCATCTACTGCCGGAGGGGGGGAAGCATCACCGGAGGCCATCTTCATCATCTCGGCGGTCTCCATGACGAGGAGGGAGTAGTTCACCCTCGGGGCTGAGGGTATGTACTAGTAGCTATGTGTTTGATCTCTCTCTCTCTCTCGTGTTCTTGATATGGCACGATCTTGATGTATTGTGAGCTTTGTTAATATAGTTGGATCATATGGTGTTTCTTCCTTCTCTATCCTTGCTGTGATGAATCGAATCTTTTCCCTTTGAGGTTTCGTTATTGTCTGATTGAATATTTCAGATTTGAGAACACTTGATGTATGTCTTGCATATGAATACCCGTGGTGACAATGGGGTATTATATTGATTCACTTGATATATGTTTCTATCGGAGAAAAGATAATGAAAACATGCATCAAACCCTATGCATAGATTACCCCAATGTCACCTCGGGAATCCGCGAGTTGAGTGCCAAAACATATATCAAGTGAATCAGTATAATACCCCATTGTCACCACGGGTATTCATATGCAAGACATACATATAATCAACTCACGGATACTTGTGGTGACATTGGAGTATCTAGGTGACATTAGAGTTGGTTGATGTGTATCATATGGTGTTATTTTAGTCCGAACTCTAGGGCTGTTTGTGACACTTACGGGAATAGCTCAATAGATCGACCGGAAAGGATAACTTTGAGGTGGTTTCGTACCCTACAAACAATTTCTATCTTATGTTCTCCGCTAATAGGAACTTGGGAGTGATTCTTTATCGCACGTTGAGGGATGATTATATGATCCAATTATGTTAGCATTGTTGAGAGATTGCACTAGTGAAAGTATGAACCCTAGGCCTTGTTTTCAAGAATTGCAATACCATTTGTGCTCCATTTTATCAATTGCTACCTTGCTGTTTTTTATTTTTCAGATTACAAAAACCTATATCTACTATCCATACTACACTTGTATCACCATCTCTTCGCCGAACTAGTGCACCTATACAATTTGTCATTGTATTGGGTGTGTTGGGGACACAAGAGATTTCTTGTATTTGGTTGCAGGGTTGTTTGAGAGATACCATCTTCATCCTACGCCTCCCACGGATTGATAAACCTTAGGTCATCCACTTGTGGGAAAATTGCTACTGTCCAACAAAACTCTGCGCTTGGAGGCCCAACACGAGTCTACAAGAATAAATTGTGTAGTAGACATCATCTCTCTGTCGTGTTCTTGATTTGGCACGATCTTGATGTACCGCGAGCTTTGTTAATATAGTTGGATCATATGGTGTTTCTCCCTCTCTATCTTGTTGTGATGAATTGAGTTTTTACCTTTGAGGTTTCACTATTATCGGATTGAATACTTTGTTGGATTTGAGAACACTTGATGTATGTCTTGCATATGAATACCCGTGGTGACAATGGGGTATTATATTGATTCACTTGATATATGTTTTGGTACTCAACTCGTGGATTCCCGAGGTGACATTGGCATAATCTATGCATAGGGGTTGATGCATGTTTTCGTCCTACTTTCTTCGGTAGAAATCTTGGGGCACTCTTTGAAGTTCTTTGTGTGGATTGAATATTATGAATCTGAAGTTGTTTGATGCATATCGAAAAATCAACTCACGGATACTTGTGGTGACATTGGAGTATCTAGGTGACATTAGAGGTGGTTGATGCGTATCATATGGTGTTATTTTAGTACGAACTCTAGGGCTGTTTGTGACACTTATGGGAATAGCTCAATAGATCGATCGGAAAGGATAACTTTGAGGTGGTTTCATACCCTACAAACAATTTCTATCTCATGTTCTCCGCTAATAGGAACTTGGGAGTGATTCTTTGTCGCACGTTGAGGGATGATTATATGATCCAATTATGTTAGCATTGTTGAGAGATTGTACTAGTGAAAGTATGAACCCTAGGCCTTGTTTTCAAGCATTGCAATACCATTTGTGCTCCGTTTTATCAATTGCTACCTTGCTGTTTTTTATTTTTCAGATTACAAAAACCTATATCTACTATCCATACTACGCTTGTATCACCATCTCTTCGCTGAACTAGTGCACCTATACAATTTACCATTCTATTGGGTGTGTTGGGGACACAAGAGATTTCTTGTATTTGGTTGCAGGGTTGTTTGAGAGACCATCTTCATCCTACGCCTCCCACGGATTGATAAACCTTAGGTCATCCACTTGTGGGAAAATTGCTACTGTCCAACAAAACTCTGCGCTTGGAGGCCCAACACGAGTCTACAAGAATAAATTGTGTAGTAGACATCATCTCTCTGTCGTGTTCTTGATTTGGCACGATCTTGATGTACCGCGAGCTTTGTTAATATAGTTGGATCATATGGTGTTTCTCCCTCTCTATCTTGTTGTGATGAATTGAGTTTTTACCTTTGAGGTTTCACTATTATCGGATTGAATACTTTGTTGGATTTGAGAACACTTGATGTATGTCTTGCATATGAATACCCGTGGTGACAATGGGGTATTATATTGATTCACTTGATATATGTTTTGGTACTCAACTCGTGGATTCCCGAGGTGACATTGGCATAATCTATGCATAGGGGTTGATGCATGTTTTCGTCCTACTTTCTTCGGTAGAAATCTTGGGGCACTCTTTGAAGTTCTTTGTGTGGATTGAATATTATGAATCTGAAGTTGTTTGATGCATATCGAAAAATCGACTCACGGATACTTGTGGTGACATTGGAGTATCTAGGTGACATTAGAGGTGGTTGATGCGTATCATATGGTGTTATTTTAGTACGAACTCTAGGGCTGTTTGTGACACTTATGGGAATAGCTCAATAGATCGATCGGAAAGGATAACTTTGAGGTGGTTTCATACCCTACAAACAATTTCTATCTTATGTTCTCCGCTAATAGGAACTTGGGAGTGATTCTTTGTCGCACGTTGAGGGATGATTATATGATCCAATTATGTTAGCATTGTTGAGAGATTGTACTAGTGAAAGTATGAACCCTAGGCCTTGTTTTCAAGCATTGCAATACCATTTGTGCTCCGTTTTATCAATTGCTACCTTGCTGTTTTTTATTTTTCAGATTACAAAAACCTATATCTACTATCCATACTACGCTTGTATCACCATCTCTTCGCTGAACTAGTGCACCTATACAATTTACCATTCTATTGGGTGTGTTGGGGACACAAGAGATTTCTTGTATTTGGTTGCAGGGTTGTTTGAGAGACCATCTTCATCCTACGCCTCCCACGGATTGATAAACCTTAGGTCATCCACTTGTGGGAAAATTGCTACTGTCCTACAAAACTCTGCGCTTGGAGGCCCAACACGAGTCTACAAGAATAAATTGTGTAGTTGACATCATCTCTCTCTCGTGTTCTTGATTTGGCACGATCTTGATGTACCGCGAGCTTTGTTAATATAGTTGGATCATATGGTGTTTCTCCCTCTCTATCTTGTTGTGATGAATTGAGTTTTTACCTTTGAGGTTTCACTATTATCGGATTGAATACTTTGTTGGATTTGAGAACACTTGATGTATGTCTTGCATATGAATACCCGTGGTGACAATGGGGTGTTATATTGATTCACTTGATATATGTTTTGGCACTCAACTCGTGGATTCCCAAGGTGACATTGGGGTAATCTATGCATAGGGGTTGATGCATGTTTTCGTCCTACTTTCTTCGGTAGAAATCTTGGGGCACTCTTTGAAATTCTTTGTGTGGATTGAATATTATGAATCTGAAGTTGTTTGATGCATATCGAATAATCAACTCATGGATACTTGTGGTGACATTGGAGTATCTAGGTGACATTAGAGTTGGTTGATGCGTATCATATGGTGTTATTTTAGTACAAACTCTAGGGCTATTTGTGACACATATGGGAATAGCTCAATAGATTGATCGGAAAGGATAACTTTGAGGTGGTTTCATACCCTACAACAATTTCTATCTTATGTTCTCCGCTAATAGGAACTTTGGAGTGATTCTTTCTCGCACGTTGAGGGATTGTTATATGATCCAATTATGTTAGCATTGTTGAGAGATTGCACTAGTGAAAGTATGAACCCTAGGCCTTGTTTTCAAGCATTGCAATACCGTTTGTGCTCACTTTTGATACTTGCTACCTTGCTGTTTTTTTTATTTTCAGATTATAAAAATATATTTCTACTATCCATACTACGCTTGTATCACCATCTCTTCGCCGAACTAGTGCGCCTATACAATTTACCATTATATTGGGTGTGTTGGGGACACAAGAGATTTCTTGTATTTGGTTGTAGGGTTGTTTGAGAGAGACCATCTTCATCCTACGCCTCCCACGGATTGATAAACCTTAGGTCATCCACTTGAGGGAAAATTGCAACTGTCCTACAAAACTCTGCGCTTGGAGGCCCAACACGAGTCTACAAGAATAAGTTGTGTAGTAGACATCAAGCTCTTTTCTGGCGCCGTTGCCAAGGAGGTGAGTGCTTGAAGGTATATCTTTAGATCTTGCAATCGAATCTTTTAGTTTCTTGTTTTATCACTAGTTTGGTTTATAAAAGAAAACTACAAAAAAAATATGGAATTGAGGTTGCCTGTAACACCCCCTGTCATTATGCCACAGTAATCACCTTTGATAATGCCAAGTCATCATGATTAGCTATGCTTGATCATCATTAGGATCATATCTCATTTCAAATTCCTAATTCAAACTTCAATTTAAATTTAAAGTGAAAAATAAAAAGTTGTTCAAATTGAAAACTAAAATGTTCATTAAATAGAAAATAATTCATAGCTAATTATGTTCAGGAAAACAACATCACTAAAAATGTCTAAGCAACTCTAACAACCTCAAACAGTAGCTCACAACAATATTTTAATACCGTTTTATTTAATAGAATTACAAATGAAATTATATTTTAGCCAAACCAATTTCTGGTGTTAGAGCATATTGCACTGTAATATTTGGCCCAAGTCACCCATTTTACAAAAGTCCTTTTTAGTGCCACACATTTTACAAAACAGAAAGTAAAACAGAAAATAGAAAAAGAAAAACGCCTAACGACTACTGTGCCTATGGGCTCTACTGGAACAGTAGCCGGCCTAGCCCATTAAGCCGCATTGTCGTCCTCCTCTGCTCGCTGTCACGCCCGCGCACTGACACGGCGCCGCTCGCCTCGGTGTCGACCATCCACGCCGTCCCCGACGCCGATAAGGCTGCGCTCGAGCTGCCCTCGCTCCCCCGCAAACCCTAACCCCCCACAGATCCCCTCCCTCGCTCGTCTTCGTCTTCCCCGAGCAGACGCCCGAAGTCGCCGCCATGGACGAGCTCATCGCCGTCGCCGCCGTTGTCCTCACCGCCTGAGAACGAGCTCAATCGCTCCGCCTTGCTCCTCTGCTTCCTCTCCGACCGCTGGACCGAGCCCTGCGCCAACACAACGCCGGGATCGAGCCCCTCTTCGTTTTCGGTCGCCGGAGCTTCGCCGGCGAATGCCATCGAACTGCTGCTCCTAAGCTTCCGCCGGGCCCTCGTGTGCCTCCCCGGTGAGCCTCCCCTCCTTTCCCCTCTCTCTCGCCCGCGGATTCGCCGCCGTAGCCGCTATTGCCGTCGCCGCCCGAGACGGGCTCCGCCGCGGAGCTCGCCGCCGTCGTGTTAGCCGCTGTCGTGCTTCCCCGAGTGCGCCACCGTGAACGAGGCCGCGCTAGGAACTCGTAGAGCCCAACCGCACGGCTCGCCGTGCCCTACGGCGACTAAACCGCCGTCGCCCGAAACACCTCGCCGCCGGCGAGGTCGATGCGCTCAGCTTTGGTATCGCCTCGCCATCGTTAGCCCGCGAGACCACCACAGATCGCCTCGCCATCGTTCGCTCGTTCGGTAGAGCCTGGCCGCGCTCGAAATGGCGGTGTGTACGCGTTTTCCGGCGACGCCCGAGCCGCGCCACCGTGGAAGTGGCCGCCGCCGACTAGCCGCCGGCATGCTGAACTGGCCGGTCAACGGGGTCGCTGATGACGCCCTGTGTGGCTGAAAGGCGGGCCCCAGCGCTTAATTAACTTCGGAGTAAGTTAAAACGCTAAGTAATCTAACCGTTACAATCACTGACATTGGGGGCCCACCTCTGACTAATCACCACTTAGTTTAAATTAAAACTGGATTAACCCACTGTCACTGACAGGTGGGGCCATCCACTGTTCCAGTGGATAAGCTCCGCTGAGTCAGCTGCTGACTCAGCAGGCTGGCCCCACTGGTCAGCCTCTGTTAGCTGGCCGTTGACTGGTCAGTTGACCCAGTCAACGGGCCCACCTGTCAGCCTCTCTGGTGCCCCTCTGTGTACACAGTGCTGGGTACCCGTAGCATTTAGCATTTAATAATTTTCGGAATGAAATAATTCAGAAAATCCAGAAATTCAATAAAACTTTGATAAATCATATCTTTTAAACCGTAAGTCACATGAAAATAATTTATATATGAAAAATGATCAGAAAAATATGAAGATTCTAAATATGAGATCAAAATGTCTGTCCAACACTCCTAGCTAGGTGAACATGGAACTTTTTGACTGTTTTCGCTAAATGAATAGTGCTCAACCTTAGTAAAATAAATCCAAATAAATTCCGAAATTAACTAAAACACTTAGATAGTCAGTATAGCTCATCTGCATATCATTTAGACATGTCATGCATAAGTGATTGCATTTTTGCCGTGAATTTATTGTTTCTTCCCACTCCTCCTCTCCCGCTAGACGCCGAGACCGACGCCGACGCACCTGAGTTCGACTACACCCCCGACGAGCAGCCCACTGACGATCAGCCCCTCTCAGCAGTGCTTCCAGCCAAGCAAACCCCCTTGACGCATGCCTATATCACCTATTCTCTCTCCCTCCTGCTTGCATTAGAATTTGCTGTTGTTATTGTTTTATCCTATTCTGATGCATAGCCTGTCCTTGTAACTGTTATTGATTCCTGCCTGCTATCCGAGATGCTTAGTATAGGTTGGATGTTAAACTATCCGTGGCCCTCTAACTTGCTGTAGTTGCTTCGCTTTAGTACTAATGCCCCGATCGATGTGATCGAACGGGCTGAGACCAGCACATCACCACATACCCCTAAGTTGCACCTCTCTGCAGAGCTACCACCGAGTGCCGAGGGTGAAACCTCTTATCTCACTTTCGATGATGTCTCTGTAGAATAGCTATACGGATGTGGGTTACCGAGGGTGATTCCTCTTTCATCACTTCCGATAAAGCTTCCGTCGTGCAACACCTCGGGTGGGAATCCATCGAGGGTGATTCCTCGGATTCCTTCTCGATACTTGGACACACAGTTACTTTGACCTTTGTTACAGGCGGGTCGACCCGGAGGGGTACCCGCGGGGAAATGTGAAGTCGGGTTTGCCAGGAGGGCACCCGCGAGTGATACTGTGGCGGAACGACAGGGCAGGCGGAGACCACCCTGATCGATATCCGTGAGTTACCAAGTCGGAGCGACAGGTAGTCTGATCGTCTCTGCGAGTTACTAAATACGCCTAACGGAATTGGGTATTTGATCTGAGTGGGTCGTCGTGCCTTATACGCACTACCACCATGTGGGATAATGGTTTAATGGGCCCCTCTACGTCGTATGTATCAGCCGAAAGCTCTCCAGACGTCACAGTTCAGAGATGCGGCCTGATTGTCGGGATTGGGCTGGTACTTCACTTGTGTATACAATGTCACGCCTGCACCCCGACCAGCCACGCAATGTGCAGGAGTGCAAAGGGCGATGGCCCAAGACCCCTTCGCACTTAGGAATTAGACCGGCGTGTTGACCTCTCTGCTGAGCCTAGGTAGGACTGCGTCGTGTCGATCACCCGAGGCCGGGTATTACCCAGCCAGTGTGTCCGGCCGGAGGTAATCGAGCGTGTTGGGTAACAGTAGTGCACCCCTGTAGGGAAGTTATCTATTCGAATAGCCGTGTCCACGGTAACAGGACGCTCAGAGTTGTATCCGGTACCATGACAACTACAAATTGATGATGATTCATATTAAACTGTTAATAATGCTCTCGGGACCGCTTTCTCACAGGGAGTCGAGAAAGGATCTTAGGGCATTGCTGTTGAATATCCACATGTATGCTACTATTAGCTACTCTCTTCTGATGCTGTAAGATTGCTTGAAGATGCTAGTCTTCGATAGGCTAGGCCTTTCTCTCTATTCTGGCATTTCTGCTATATAGTCCATAGATACAACCTTTATCATTTGATACCAATGCATAATTAGCATAGTTCTGATGTCAGTCTTGCGAGTACTTTGGATGAGTACTCACG
The DNA here is from genome assembly GCA_039707655.1 of Elymus sibiricus. NCBI lineage: Eukaryota > Viridiplantae > Streptophyta > Magnoliopsida > Poales > Poaceae > Elymus > Elymus sibiricus. The sequence continues at coordinate 70,686,784 of CM077674.1, forward strand.
GTTGCTCTACTATTCTTTTCCCCATACCCACTTGATGATATATCAGACGATGGAGCCCAGGAGCCAGACGCCACTACAGGAGCTTACTACCAGGAGGGTCCCGATGGCACTTACTACTGGTTTGAGCCAGCCGACCAGGAGTAGTTAGGAGGCTCCCAGGCAGGAGGCCTGCGCCTTTTCGATCTGTGTTGTTGTTTTGCCCCGCCTGTTAGGGCATGTCTGTTTTACTTTTATATCTGTACTCAGATACTTTTGCTTCCGCTGTTGCTTGTATGCCATCGAGCTTTTGTATTCGAGCCCTCGAGGCCCCTGGCTTGTAATATAAAGCTTGTATTATTTTAATTTGTGTCTAGAGTTGTGTTGTGATATCTTCCCGTGAGTCCCTGATCTTGATCGTACACATTTGCGTGTATGATTAGTGTACGGTCGAGCAGGGGCGTCACAAGTTGGTAACAGAGCCGACTGCCTGTAGGAAGCCCCTCTCCAACTCCTTGGCCGCAGTTGAGTCTAGTATTTCCGAAAACTATTTTACTAACATGGCTGTGTGGCTTACGGGCCCACGTCGCCAACTGGGTGGTATTAGTATCTTTTATTCCTCTTCTATACTCTGGGACTCTGAACTCTCTTCCTTTCGGGTTAAATGAATTTTACTAACTTCGACACTAGGATCTCGTAATCCCGTCCACCCGGAGAGCAGGATTATCTGTGCTTGTTCCTTACCATTGATCTGATTAGTCTGATAATCATATTTTCCTTTACATTGGTTTGTTTAACCTTTCCAAGTTATACGATGCTTCTCATTGTCATTTGACAATCCTGAATTTCCTCTGTTTCAGATGGATCGTTTGTTTTTGCCGCGCCCTGCGACGCAGCTTGTGCTTCGCACTTGGGCTCGTGATGCCCCTGGTTTTCCAGCTGTCCTGATCGCCCTCCTGACTAGACTGGGTTACCGCTGGTACCCCGAGTACATGGTGTATGAGGATTACCGCGAGTTCAACCAGGAGCAGTACCATGCTGATGTTCGTATCTATGATCAGCGAGATGACTCAGACACCGAGTTGCACCTTTTTCATGGTATCGGCGTGACGATTGAGATGGCAGTCCATGATGCTGCCTATTCTGCTGTCGCACGTCTCCGTGGAGAGCATAGTCACTTGGATGCCTTTGAGTTCCGATACATTCCATATGCACCTACTGGAGATACTACTGGATACTACACAGCTATCTGTGCCCCTTACGAGCGTCGTCGATACGACCCACACGTGTTGATTCAGTGCACTCAGGCCCTGGATCGCACTAACCGGGCTCTTGTCATCGAGCTGTTTGCCACTCGAGCACGTCTCTACGATGCTATGACACAGTTGCTACCAGCTGTTTGTGCAGGGATACATCCGGAGTTTATCCTTTACCCGCGCAGGACTCAGATGCTGGCACGTATTGATTGGCCTGCTGTTGGAGGTCATATACCTGCATGTGGACCTCTTCTTCCAGTTCGAGACCGGGTTCTGCATCAGAGTGCACACGGAGAGCAAGACTTTACTGCCTTAGAGACTCATCGTCCGCACTTGCAGTTACCCATTTTCAGTCGTTTTCCCCGACATTGATGTAGCCTTTGCCATGCCTCGTTGCGTATTCCTCACCACGTGCCTGCGCGCCGCCTAGTATGTCTAGTTGTTTAATTTTGCGGCGTTATGCTATCCGCGTGTAACCGACTCTGTGTATGGATCTGTATGTCTTAAATGACTATTGTCATGTATCTGATGCACTACTTATGCATTGTCGTGTTACATCATGATTGTCGCTAAACACTTGCAGTTGCTTTTACTAAACTACCCCCTGTTGTAATTTAGCAAGATGGTTAGGCCAGGTGCTCGTGGTCGTGGTCGTGCCCTTGAAAACCCACCACCACCAGACTATATGGCAGCTATGATGCAGCAATTCGAGCTGAACCATTAGTTCATGACTAATATCATGGCACAGTTTCCGCATCAGAACAATCAGAACCAGGACCCAGCTTCAATAACACTGTCAGAGTTTGTGCGCCTCAACCCCACTATTTATCGCAATTCTGAACAGCCACTGGATGCTGATGACTGGCTCCGCGACATTGCTTTTGAGATGGAATCTGCTAGTGTCGCCCCTGACAACTATGTCACCTTCGCGACCTACTTCCTGAAGGGACCCGCTGCTCAATGGTGGTCCACTCACAAGCGTACACTGCCTGCTGGGACAATCGTTACCTGGGTTGAGTTTCAGACTGCCTTCCGTGCTCGCTATATTCCTCAGGGAATCATAGACCGGAAGAAGACCGAGTTCCGCAACCTCGTTCAGGGCAACAAGATTGTCGAAGCTTATCAGCGGGAGTTTCTTAACTTGTCCCGCTATGCTGAAGAAGACATTCCAACTGATGCTCGTAGACAGGAGAAGTTCCGTAGTGGACTCCACCCAGACCTCGAGCTTGCACTTGCTGCTCCAGACTTCACCGACTTTGCCACCCTCGTGAACAAGGCTATCCAGGTTGAGACCGCTCAGGTGAAACACAACAATACCATCAAGCGTCACCATGACGTTGGCTCATCTTCGGGCTCGTCATCGGAGAAGCGCCGTATCTGGATTCCCAATAGCATGTACCATCCAGCTGCACTTCCTCCACCGCCGGGGCAGCCAGGATCTCAGGCTCCACTGCTTCGAGCTCCCGCTCCCCGTCCCAATGATGGGCTCTGCTTCAAGTGTGGCCGTCCAGGTCACCGTTCCAGAGAATGCCCTCAGAACCAAAATCAGCTTGCACTTCCCCCTGCTGGCCGTGAAAATGGCCGTGGAAATGCCAGACCTTCTTATGGTCATGGTCAAGCTTACCATGTTGATCTGAATAGAGCTCAAGATCAGCTTGCTACTGTGAACGGTACTATCCTTGCTCACTCAGTACCACCTCCTGTTTTAAATTGATTTAGAAGTATCGCATGCATTCTTATCATAAGCTTGTGCATACATGTATGGCATTAAAATTTGAGTAATTGAAACGTTCCAGTCGCTCACGACTTCTAGTGAGTATTTCCAGAAGAACTTCCCGGAATGCCTCCATCTTTCCCTTCTACCTCTTAATTCTCAGGACGAGAATTCTTGTTAGAGGAGGAGAATTGTAACACCCCCTGTCATTATGCCACAGTAATCACCTTTGATAATGCCAAGTCATCATGATTAGCTATGCTTGATCATCATTAGGATCATATCTCATTTCAAATTCCTAATTCAAACTTCAATTTAAATTTAAAGTGAAAAATAAAAGTTGTTCAAATTGAAAACTAAAATGTTCATTAAATAGAAAATAATTCATAGCTAATTATGTTCAGGAAAACAACATCACTAAAAATGTCTAAGCAACTCTAACAACCTCAAACAGTAGCTCACAACAATATTTTAATACCGTTTTATTTAATAGAATTACAAATGAAATTATATTTTAGCCAAACCAATTTCTGGTGTTAGAGCATATTGCACTGTAATATTTGGCCCAAGTCACCCATTTTACAAAAGTCCTTTTTAGTGCCACACATTTTACAAAACAGAAAGTAAAACAGAAAGTAGAAAAAGAAAAACGCCTAACGACTACTGTGCCTATGGGCTCTAGTGGAACAGTAGCCGGCCCAGCCCGTTAAGCCGCATCGTCGTCCTCCTCTGCTCGCTGTCACGCCCGCGCACTGACACGGCGCCGCTCGCCTCAGTGTCGACCATCCATGCCATCCCCGACGCCGATAAGGCTGCGCCCGAGCTGCCCTCGCTCCCCCGCAAACCCTAACCCCCCACAGATCCCCTCCCTCGCTCGTCTTCGTCTTCCCCGAGCAGATGCCCGAAGTCGCCGCCATGGACGAGCTCATCGCCGTCGCCGCCGTCGTCCTCACCGCCTGAGAACGAGCTCAATCGCTCCGCCTTGCTCCTCTGCTTCCTCTCCGACCGCTGGACCGAGCCCTGCGCCAACACAACGCCGGGATCGAGCCCCTCTTCGTTTTTGGTCGCCGGAGCTTCGCCGGCGAATGCCGTCGAACTGCTGCTCCTAAGCTTCCGCCGGGCCCTCGTGTGCCTCCCCGGTGAGCCTCCCCTCCTTTCCCCTCTCTCTCGCCCGCGGATTCGCCGCTGTAGCCGCTGTTGCCGTCGCCGCCCGAGACAGGCTCCGCCGCGGAACTCGCCGCCATCGTGTTAGCCGCTGTCATGCTCCCCCGAGTGCGCCACCGTGACCGAGGCCACGCTAGGAACTCGTAGAGCCCAACCGCACGGCTCGCCGTGCCCTACGGCGACTAAACCGCCGTCGCCCGAAACACCTCCCCGCCGGCGAGGTCGATGCGCTCAGCTCCGGCCGAGTTAGCCCGCGAGACCACCGCACATCGCCTCGCCGTCGTTCGCTCGTTTGGTAGAGCCTGGCCGCGCTCGAAATGGCGCTGTGTACACGTTTTCCGGCGACGCTCGAGCCACGCCGCCGTGGAAGTGGCTGCCGCCGACTAGCCGCCGGCGTGCTGACCTGGCCGGTCAACGGGGTCGCTGATGACGCCCTGTGTGGCTGACATGCGGGCCCCAGCGCTTAATTAACTTCGGATTAAGTTAAAATGCTAAGTAATCTAACCGTTACAATCACTGACATTGGGGGCCCACCTCTGATTAATCACCGCTTAGTTTAAATTAAAACCGGATTAACCCGCTGTCACTGACAGGTGGGGCCATCCACTGTTCCAGTGGATAAGCTCCGCTGAGTCAGCTGCTGACTCAGCAGGCTGGCCCCACTGGTCAGCCTCTGTTAGCTGGCCATTGACTGGTCACTTGACCCAGTCAACGGGCCCACATGTCAGCCTCTCTGGTGCCCCTCTGTGTACATAGTGCTGGGTACCCGTAGCATTTAGCATTTAATAATTTTCGGATTGAAATAATTCAGAAAATCCAGAAATTCAATAAAACTTTGATAAATCATATCTTTTAAACCGTAAGTCAGATGAAAATAATTTATATATGAAAAATGATCACAAAAATATGAAGATTCTGAATATGAGATCAAAATGTCTGTCCAACACTCCTAGCTAGGTGAACATGGAACTTTTTGACTGTTTTTTGCTAAATGAATAGTGCTCAACCTTAGTAAAATAAATCCAAATAAATTCCTAAATTAACTAAAACACTTAGATAGTCAGTATAGCTCATCTGCATATCATTTAGACATGTCATGCATAAGTGATTGCATTTTTGCCGTGAATATATTGTTTCTTCCCCCTCCTTCTCTCCCGCTAGACGCCGAGACCGACGCCGACGCACCTGAGTTCGACTACACCCCCGACGAGCAGCCCACTGACGATCAGCCCCTCTCAGCAGAGCTTCCAGGCAAGCAAACCCCCTTGACGCATGCCTATATCACCTATTATCTCTCCCTCCTGCTTGCATTAGAATTTGCTGTTGTTATTGTTTTATCCTATTTTGATGCATAGCCTGTCCTTGTAACTGTTATTGATACCTGCCTGCTATCCGAGATGCTTAGTATAGGTTGGATGTTAAACTATCCGTGGCCCTCATCCTTGCTGTAGTTGCTTCACTTTAGTACTGATGCCCCGATCGATGTGATCGAACGGGCTGAGACCAGCACATCACCACATACCCCTAAGTTGCACCTCTCTGCAGAGCTACCACCGAGTGCCGAGGGTGAAACCTCTTATCTCACTTTCGATGATGTCTCTGTAGAATAGCTATACGGATGTGGGTTACCGAGGGTGATTCCTCTTTCATCACTTCAGATAAAGCTTCCGTCGTGCAACACCTCGGGTGGGAATCCATCGAGGGTGATTCCTCGGATTCCTTCTCGATACTTGGACACACAGTTACTTTGACCTTTGTTACAGGCGGGTCGACCCCGAGGGGTACCCGCGGGGAAATGTGAAGTCAGGTTTGCCAGGTGGGCACCCGCGAGTGATACTGTGGTGGAACGACAGGGCAGGCGGAGACCACCCTGATCGATATCTGTGAGTTACCAAGTCGGAGCGACATGTAGTCTGATCGTCTCTGTGAGTTACTAAATACGCCTAACGGAATTGGGTATTTGATCTGAGTGGGTCGTCGTGCCCTATATGCACTACCACCACGTGGGATAATGGTTTAATGGGGCCCTCTACGTCGTATGTGTCAGCCGAAAGCTCTTCAGACGTCACAGTTCAGAGATGCGGCCTGATTGTCGGGATTGGGCTGGTACTTCACTTGTGTATACAGTGTCGCGCCTGCACCCCGACCAGCCACGCAACGTGCAGGAGTGTAAAGGGCGATGGCCCAAGACCCCTTCGCACTTAGGAATTAGACCGGCGTGTTGACCTCTCTGCTGAGCCTAGGTAGGACTGCGTCGAGTCGATCACCCGAGGCCGGGTATTACCCAGCCAGTGTGTCCGGCCGGAGGTAATCGAGCGTGTTGGGTAACAGTAGTGCACCCCTGCAGGGAAGTTATCTATTCGAATAGCCGTGTCCACGGTAACAGGACGCTCAGAGTTGTATCCGGTACCATGACAACTACAAATTGATGATGATTCATATTAAACTGTTAATAATGCTCTCGGGACCGCTTTCTCGCAGGGAGTCGAGAAAGGATCTCAGGGCATTGCTGTTGAATATCCACATGTATGCTACTATTAGCTACTCTCTTCTGATGCTGCAAGATTGCTTGAAGATGCTAGTCTTCGATAGGCTAGGCCTTTCTCTCTATTCTGGCATTTCTGCTATATAGTCCACAGATACAGCCTTTATCATTTGATACCAATGCATAATTAGCATAGTTCTGATGTCAGTCTTGCGAGTACTTTGGATGAGTACTCACGGTTGCTCTGCTATTCTTTTCCCCATACCCACTTGATGATATATCAGACGATGGAGCCCAGGAGCCAGACGCCACTGCAGGAGCTTACTACCAGGAGGGTCCCGACGGCACTTACTACTGGTTTGAGCCAGCCGACCAGGAGTAGTTAGGAGGCTCCCAGGCAGGAGGCCTGCGCCTTTTCGATCTGTGTTGTTGTTTTTCCCCGCCTGTTAGGGCATGTCTGTTTTACTTTTATATCTGTACTCAGATACTTTTGCTTCCGCTGTTGCTTGTATGCCATCGAGCTTTTGTATTCGAGCCCTCGAGGCCCCTGGCTTGTAATATAAAGCTTGTATTATTTTAATTTGTGTCTAGAGTTGTGTTGTGATATCTTCCCGTGAGTCCCTGATCTTGATCGTACACATTTGCGTGTATGATTAGTGTACAGTCGAGCAGGGGCGTCACATTGCCTCATATTATTCATCTTTATAATTTCTTTCTTGAAAATGATGGAGCGGAAAATTGTGCTCAATTGATAGAAGAAGAATTCAATAAAATGTTTGGCATAAAATCTTTGAATGATGAGCATGATTGTAATGTTGTTAGTATGAATTCTATGAGTATCCATGATGCTAATGATATGCAAATCCACAAGCTTGGGGATGCTATGTTTGATGAAGATGATGTTTTTAGTCCCCCAAGTTTTGATGAGAAAATTTATTATGATGATTGCATGCCTCCTATCTATTGTGATGACATGTATGCTATAAATAATAATGATAACCATGAAACTTGTCATCATGATTTTAATTTTCAATTGGATTATGCCAATCAAGTATCACATGATAGCTATTTTGTTGAGTTTGCTCCCACTACTATTCATGAGAATAATTTTGCTTATGTGGAGAGTAATAAAATTTCTATGCTTGTAGATCATGAAAAGAATGATTTGCGTGATGGATATATTGTTGAATTTCTTCATGATGCTACTGAAAATTATTATGAGAGAGGATCATATGCTTGTAGGTGTTGCAATAATATCAAGTTTCCTCTCTATGTTTTGAAAGTTTTGAAGTTATGTTTGTTTTGCCTTCCTATGCTAGTTGATTCTTGCTCCCATAAATTGTTTGCTCACAAAATCCCTATGCATAGGAAGTGGGTTAGGCTTAAATGTGCTAGTCATATTCTTCATGATGCTCCCATTGTGTTTCAATTCCTTAGTTTTATGTGAGCATCATTGAAATCATCATGCCTAGCTAAAAAGGCATTAAAGAAAAGTGCTAGTTGGGAGACAACCCCATATTTATACCTACTATTTTTGTGTGTCCACATGATTAAGCTACTGTAGTAATCATGTTTCATATGTTTTCTTTCATTAATGTGCCAAGTAAAGCCTTTGGGATAGTGTGGATGCTTGTTGATTTGATTCTGTGCAAAAACAGAAACTTTTGCGTCCAGTATTGGAATTTCTATTCTGTACTGGAGCGTGAGAAAATTCTGAGATTTTTATAGAGCATTGGGTTACAAATTGTTTACGTTGTCCTGATTTTTCAGAATTTTTTGAGGTACAGAAGTATGTTTTTAAATCGCTCACTACATGCTGTTCTGTTTTTGACAGATTCTGTTTTCGGTGCATAGTTTGCTTGTTTTAGTGTTTCCGTAGCTTATATTGAGTAATATAAATTGCGGAAATGACAGAATACAGTAAGAATTATGTGAGAACAATTATGAAACTTGTCTTGACAGTACCTAAGTGGATGATTTATTTCTATCATACTAACCTATCTCACTAGATCCGTTAAGTTTTATGTGATTGAAGTTTTCAAGTTTTGGGTGAGATATCGATATGAGGAGAATAAGGAGTGGCAAGACCCTAAGCTTGGGGATTCCCAAGGCTCCCCAAGGTAATACTCAAGGAAGACTCAAGCAACTAAGCTTGGGGATGCCCCGGAAGGCATCCCCTCTTTCGTCTTCAACATTATCGGTAACCTCACTTGGAGCTATATTTTTATTCGTCACATAATATGAGTTTTGCTTGGAGCATCATTTTATTTTGTTGAGATTTGCTTGCTGCTATCAATAATCACGTTTTGTATCTTTTAGTTCGATAAAATGCCAATTATAGCCTTTACCATGCCCAGTTTGCAAGTATATGTGTTGCTGTTTGAAAACAGAAATTTTTCTGTTATGTTCAGAATATTCCTTAATAGTCAGAACATGATAAAAATCTGAAATTTTTACACAGTAAGCATGCATGAGTTCTCTGTCACGTGGTCATTTTTCAGAATTTTTCGAGTTAGGGAAGTATGAATTGTTATTCCCCCTTTACAGACTGTTCTGTTTTGGCAGATTTCGGTTATAGTTGCATTGTTTGGATATGTTGCTTGTTTAATGTTTCTATTTGTGGATAGGAGTATTAAATATGCAGAGGCATTTAGTATGCAATGTTTAATTATAATTTTAGTAATTTGCTACAGTAGAGAATGTTAAGGTTTTGAGTTGATTTATACTAACTTATCTCACGAGTTCTTGTTGAGTTTTGTGTGGATGAAGTATTTAAGATTTAGGGAAACCATGATATGAGAGGAATTAAGGAGAAACAAAAGCTCAAGCTTGGGGATGCCCAAGGCATCGCAATATAATATTTCAAGAAGTCTCAAGCATCTAAGCTTGGGGATGCCCCGGTAGGCATCCCACCTTTCTTCATCAACAATTATTGGTTAGTCTTGGTTGAGCCTAAGGTTTTGCTTCTTCACATGAGTTGTGCTATTCTTGGAATGTCATTTTATTTTGTTTTCTTTGCCGTTTGAATAAAATACTTAAGATCTGAAATTTTTAAATGAGAGAGAGTCCTCACATAGCTACCTATTTACTTAACTACTCATTTGGTCTTCACTTATATCTTTTTGGAGTAGTTTGTCATTTACTCTTGTTCTTCACTTATATCCTATGAGTAAATTGTTGAAATGAATTGATTATCATAAAGTTGAAATTTATATGCTTCAAATGCTTGTCCCATGGGGAGTAGTGACTTCACATACAAGAAGTATAAGTGGTAAAATTTATTGAAAGTTAACAAACATAACATTGGTCACTTGAACAATTCATGAAAGAATTTTGAAGGAAGAGAAATTTCACATATAAATATACTATCTTGGACATCTTCTATGATTGTGAGCCCCCATTAATTATTTTCAACCTTGATCAAGTAGTTGACGTTGGACAAGGAAGACAACGTAATGAGTTATGTTTGTTTATATTCACATAGAAGTTATATTGTCATGGATCCTCTAACATGTGGTGCTTGCATAGGATCTTTTGCTAGCCCAAAATTCGTACTAAGTAGAGATACTACTTGTGCATCCAAAAACCCTTAAACCTAGTTTCTTGCCATGAGAGTCCACTATATCTACCTATGGATTGAATAAGATCCTTCAAGTAAGTTGTCATCGCTGCAAAAAAGCAATAAAAATTGCTCCTAAATATGTAAGATCTTTTATTGAAAGGGAAAATAAGCTTTGTATGAACTTGTGATGGTGAAGAAATAAAAGCGATGGACTGCATAATAAAGATTGCTATCACAAGGGGCAATATAAAGTGACGTTCCTTTCCATTAAGAGATTGCACATCCAAAAGTAAAAAGCGCATGACAACCTCTGCTTCCCTCTGCGAAGGGCCTATCTTTTAATTTTCTGTATTTACTTTTATGTAAGAGTCAGTAATGTTCATCCCTATTCCGCTCTATTTATTCTCTAGTGGGCAAGCATCATGTGGTAGGGAATGATCCAGGCACATATATCCAGTTGAATATAGGTGATCATGAGTTATTATTGTTGACATTATCCATGAGATAAATAAGTTGGGAGGCAAAACATTAAGCCCCTATCTTCCTATGTGTTTGACTGAAACAATTTATTCTAAAAATATGCTTTGAGTGTCAGCAATCATGGAAGACTAAATGATAGTTGAGTATGTGGAATTTGCTAAATCAAAGCTCTTACATAGACCCTTCCTGAAAATAAGATGAATTGCAATTGTTTGATGACTGAAAACATAGTTTGTTAGTTTTGAAGAAAGTTTATGGTCTATACTTTAACATGTGAATAGCTTGCTACTTGATCATGAGAAGTTTTATGAGATGAGCTACTGTTTATGATATATGATGATGCTAGAAAAAAGTGATTGGAATTATCATTGATCAAACTTATGCACTATGCTAGCATTCACACTTCATAAATTTTTTATTTTATCATTTGCCTACTCGAGGACGAGCAGGAATTAAGCTTGGGGATGCTGATACGTCTCCAACGTATCTATAATTTATGAAGTATTCATGCCATGTTTATTATAGTTTTGTATGATTTTGGTGCACTTTTATATGGCTTTTATATGATTTTTATGGACTAACATATTAACCTAGTGCCCAGTGCCAGTTGCTGTTTTCTGCTTGTTTTATGGACTAACATATTTGGTTTGCTGAAAAATCATATATATATTCAGAAACTCCCGAAAGTTAACCTAGATGAATTTTTACGCCGCCGCAAGCCTCTGTACCTCCATGATCTCATCTACAACCCTTTTTCGGCACCCTGCCAGAGGGGGGAATCATCACCGGAGGCCACCTTCATCATCCCGGCGGTCTCCATGACGAGGAGTCACCCCGGGCATAAAAACAAGACCGAAAACCGAACCCGAAAAGACCGAAACCGAAAAGACCAAATAAAATTCGGTCTGCAAAACTACAAGACCGAAATAAGTACGGTCAATTCGGTCCTCTACTCTGCAAGACCGAATAGACTGAATAGACCGATTTAAAAGCCTACACGCAGAGACCATAAGCCATGTTTATAGTTCATCTAAGGCCCAACCGGGCAGCAGCCCAGCACGTCCTCCTCACGAGCGAGAGACACGCACGTCCTCACAGTCACAATCCAGGCACGAACCAACCAGGTATCTAGTGACCTGCGTCTTCACTCTCATTCCTCCCATTCTCTCACGAGCGAGACACGAACCAACCATGCATACACTTGCTACTTATTAGTCTGTTAACCTATTACATACTTATGTTGTCACATGCTTGTCTAAATTTCTCTTATATACACATGCACCTCTGTACACATTTGTTTTCTCAATTTTCCTTATATAAACATGTACTGGTATTGGAAGTAATGTATATGAATATGAGTTGTTGCATTAAATTTGGTCTGTTTGGTCGGGACCGAACATTGCCCTGTAAAAACCGAAGACCGAATAGTGAAGGACCGAGAAGACCAAAATTATTTCGGTCTTCAATTATGGAAGACCGAATTCTTTAAAGACCGAAAAGACCAAACCGAACAAACCGAAAAGACCGAACGCCCAGGCTTAACGAGGAGGGAGTAGTTCACCCTCGGGGCTGAGGGTATGTACTAGTAGCTATGTGTTTGATCTCTCTCCCGTGTTCTTGATTTGGCACGATCTTGATGTACCGCGAGTTTTGTTAATATTGTTGGATCATATGGTGTTTCTCCATCTCTATCTTGTTGTGATGAATTGAGTTTTTACCTTTGAGGTTTCACTATTATCAGATTGAATACTTTGTTGGATTTGAGAACACTTGATGTATGTCTTGCATATGAATACCCGTGGTGACAATGGGGTATTATATTGATTCACTTGATATATGTTTTGGCACTCAACTCGCGGATTCCCGAGGTGACATTGGGGTAATCTATGCATAGGGGCTGATGCACGTTTTCGTCCTACTTTCTCTGGTAGAAATCTTGGGTCACTCTTTGAAGTTCTTTGTGTGGATTGAATATTATGAATCTGAAGTTGTTTGATGCATATCGAATAATCAACTCACGGATACTTGTGGTGACATTGGAGTATCTAGGTGACATTAGAGTTGGTTGATGCGTATCATATGGTGTTATTTTAGTATGAACTCTAGGGCTATTTGTGACACTTATAGGAATAGCTCAATAGATTGATCGGAAAGGATAACTTTGTGGTGGTTTCGTACCCTACAACAATTTCTATCTTATGTTCTCCGCTAATAGGAACTTTGGAGTGATTCTTTGTCGCATGTTGAGGGATTGTTATATGATCCAATTATGTTAGCATTGTTGAGACATTGCACTAGTGAAAGTATGAACCCTAGGCCTTGTTTTCAAGCATTGCAATACCGTTTGTGCTCACTTTTGTTACTTGCTACCTTGCTGTTTTTTATTTTCAAATTATAAAAATATATTTCTACTATCCATACTACGCTTGTATCACCATCTCTTCGCCGAACTAGTGCACCTATACAATTTACCATTGTATTGGGTGTGTTGGGGACACCAGAGATTTCTTGTATTTGGTTGCAGGGTTGTTTGAGAGAGACCATCTTCATCCTACGCCTCCCATGGATTGATAAATCTTAGGTCATCCACTTGAGGGAAAATTGCTACTATCCTACAAAACTCTGCGCTTGGAGGCCCAACACGAGTCTACAAGAATAAGTTGTGTAGTAGACATCAGTCCCATATACGATGACGCCCCGATCCTTGATGACTTCGTACTTCCTTTGGACAAGACGATGGCCATGGTGGAATATGATGTACCCCCCACATGGTTCCATCACGATGAAGATGACCACGATTTGGTCTTTGCCACCTCACCTACACCACATGAGTGGAATGAGAAAGGTAACATAGGTGAAGGTGATGCTCTTGTCCCACTAGTGGACATTGATTGCTTGCATGATGTTGATCTTCCTATTAACAAGCTTCATGCTAGTATGATTTCCCCATGCGATGATTTACCCATTTATGATGAGTTTGATGATTGCCATGTGGATTCTATTAGTTGTGATGCCATGTTGCATAGGATTTCTTGTGATAATTCTCTAGGTCACATCATGTTTGACAATCCACTTGACTTGTCATATGCTATGCAAGAGATCCACCATATGTCCCATTTGTAATCTCATCATAGTAACTATGCGTATGCCATTAAATTGAACCCAATTTGCACGTATGGTATAGATGACAAGCCCATGGTTATTGGCATTTGTTTTTCTTGTGATGATATTGATATGCTCCCTTTGCATCATTTCCATCATTTGCCATGCCATGACCACCTAGCTTCGGACGTGCATTGTTTGCCATGTTTTCAATATTCTCCATATGATGTTTCCGCTATTGCTCATGAGGAGACCCACATAGTTTCCTCCTACATTTTAGGAGATTTTGATCCATCCCATCCATTGCATGATCCTAATACTTGTGTGCACAATATGCTCCCCATGAATGACTATGATAGTGTTGTGCCATATACTTGCATGCTCAATTTGAGTCCCCATCATGTTACGCATAACAACTATTCGTTCATGATGGATGACATGTTCTTATACCATGCCTCAAATTTCTTTGAGCATTGCTTGTTTTGTGCTAACTATCACATGCACATACACATCATGATGGATGATGTGTACATTTACGACACGCACACATTCTTTCGCTTGTGTCTTGCTTGTGTAGGTCATCACACTTACTCGTCAACCTCGCAAGCGCACGAGTTGACGAAACAAGCTCTAGAGAGCAATGAATATGTGCATTACCATGGAGTACTTACCCTCCACCCACCCTCTTTGTGCAAGAACTTCGCGCATTTCTTCTACATGGCCCTCACATGTTATGGGTTATTGTCCATTATGTATTCTATTCCCATCTTCCCATGTTCACTTTGCATGATATGCTCATTTCCATTTGGATGACATGCTTTGGTGACCCATGCTTTGCATTTCACATGATCCATGATTCTAGTACTTGTATGTGTATTTGCAAGCTTGGTGGAGATATCACTTGTTATTGCCATGTTTGCTTTGTGCCCCATGCCTATGATGATGATTTTGCCATGCTTTCTTTTCGAGCTTGCGATATGTCATGTGCATTGTCTATGCATACTATTTGCTCACATGACATGATTGCCATGATTTCCTCTAGTGTGTTGCATCTTCGCTCCACTGCTACTTGTAGCTTGCGTTGGTATTTCCCAGAAGAGGAAGGGATGATGCAGCACAGTAGAGATAAGTATTTACCTCAGTTATGAAACCAAGGTTATCAAACCAGTAGGAGAATCACGCAACACCTCGTTAGCAGCACCTGCACACAAACAACAAATCCTTGCACCCAACGCAAACGAGAGGTTGTCAATCTCTCGGCGGTCAATTGCAAGATTAAATTGTATGTGATAGATAGATAGATTGAAACAAAAATACAAAATAAAATAAATAAAAGAAAATGGCAGCAATATTTTTAGGGTTTTAGTATGATTTAGATAGACCCGGGGGCCATAGGTTTCACTAGAGGCTTCTCTCAAGAAAATAGCATACGGTGGGTAGACAAATTACTGTTGGGCAATTGATAGAAAAGCAAATAATCATGATGATATCCAAGGCAATGATCATGTATATAGGCATCACGTCCGAGACAAGTAGACCGACACCTGCCTGCATCTACTACTATTACTCCACACATCGACCGCTATCCAGCATGCATCTAGTGTATTAAGTCCATAAAGAACGGAGTAACGCCTTAAGAACGATGACATGATGTAGACAAGATAAACTCACGTATGAATAAACCCATCTTTTTACCCTTAATAGCAATGATACATACGTGTCATGTCCCTTTCTGTCACAGGGATTGAGCACCGCAAGATCGAACCCATTACAAAGCACCTCTTCCCATGGCAAGATAAATCAACTCAGTTGGCCAAACCAAATCAATAGATTGGAGAAGAAATACGAGGCTATAATAATCATGCATAAAAGAGTGCAGCAAAGACTCAAATAATATTCATGGATAATCTGATCATAAACTAACAATTCATCGGATCCCAACAAACACACCGCAAAAAGTGATTACATCGGATAGAACTCCAAGAACATCGAGGAGAACATTGTATTGAAGATCAAAAAGAGAGAAGAAGCCATCTAGCTACTGCCTATGGAGCCGAAGGTCTGTGGAAAACTACTCACACATCATCGAAAGGGCAGCAAGGTTGATATAGAACCCCTCCGTGATCGATTCCCCCTCCAGCAGATTACCGGAGAAGGACCCTAGATGTAATCTCTCTGGAACAGAAACTTGCGGCGGCGGAAAAAGTACTTCGTGGACTCTCCTCAGGGTTTCTGTTTTTTCCTGAATTTATAGTGGTGGAATTAGGTCAAACGGAGCAATGGGGGGCCCATGAGGCACCAGGGCGCGCCTGCCCCCCCCCAGGCGCGCCCTGGTGGCTCGTGGCCACCTCCTGGGTCTTCTGACCCTCTCCCAAAGCTTCTAGTGTTTATCTTGTCCAATAAAAAATCTCCAAAAAGTTTTGAGGCATTTGGACTTCATTTGGTATTGATTTTCTGTAAAACAAAAACAGGGCAGAAAACAACAACTGGCACTGGGCACTAAGTTAATAGGTTAGTCTCGAAAAATGATATATAATTGTTGTAAATGATTATAAAAACATCCAAGATTGATAATATAACAACATGGAACAATAAAAAATTATAGATACGTTGGAGACATATCAATCACCGATGATTCATACTTGCTCGTTTCATGCGGTTTATGGCATCTATTACCATGCTTTGCACATGATTGATATGGAATGTTGTCATATGTCTCCATATGTTGCCTCTCTCATGCTAGATTTGCCATGTATTGAGTGCAACAATGCTTTTAGTCTTGCTAATGAGATTGCCCCCATAGCTTTCTCCCATATATTTGGAGCTTGTGACATATTTCATGTGAAGCATACTTATCTTCCTTCTTTGCACCATATGCATAGTGCCATGAATATAGCCATTGTTGCATCATATTATTCATGCACTTTTGTTACTAATGGTTATGTGCAAGAGAAGAGAACCATCATGATGGATGATGTGTTTATCTACCGTGCACATACGTTCTTTGTTTTGTTGTGTGCATGTGTAGGATACTTCGACTTCGTGTCAACTTCCACTTCACGTGAGTTGACCATTCGAGCTCTTGAGAGCGAGCCACTTTCGACCGACTCACTTCTACATCACACTTGCTTGTGCTTCGGCATTGTGAAGGATGCTCAAGGACACACTTTCAAGGTGACATTCTTCTTGAGCATGGATATTGTGTATCATACTTCATGTGTTGCTTGCACCATGACACTTATCGGTCATCTTCGACCACTTATTTGCACACATGTTAGCGATATTGCATTCACTTTTGACTGCCACCTTTCCATGCCTCATGATATATATGCCTTGAGTGTTGCATCCAACTTGCGGATTATATGCTATTCTTATATGTTTGGTTGCAACAATGTCATCACTTCACATATGCCATGTCCCATTGATTGCTACACACTTGAACTGATTGCCTCACACATGTTGAACAACGGCTCTTTCCATTGTGTTGAGTGCCACACTATCTTCACTACACCATATGCACATTATGCTTGGTTTGTCTTGCATTTGACCCATGTGTTTAGACATCTCATCTTCTTTGGTGTTGTGAATGATTCATATGCCTACCATAGACCATTTATTGAGCGCTTTGAGCATACTTGCTATGACCATGAGGTAGATGCTTGTTCTCTTGTCACACATATTTGCATCTTGATGACCCACAAGTATAGGGGATCAATCGTAGTCCTTTCGATAAGTGTCGAACCCAACGAGGAGCAGAAGGAAATGACAAGCGGTTTTCAGCAAGGTATTTTCTGCAAGCACTGAAATTATCGGTAACGAGTAGTTTGATAGCAAGATAATTTGTAACAAGTAACAAGTAACAATAGTAACAATAAGTTTAGCAAGATAGCCCAATCCTTCTTATGGCAAAGGACAGGCCGGAACGATCTCTTATAATAAACAAAGCATTCTCGAGGACACATGGGTATTTCATCTAGTCACTTTCATCATGTTGGTTTGATTCGCGTTCGCTACTTTGATAATTTGATATGTGGGTGGACCGGTGCTTGGGTGCTGTTCTTACTTGAACAAACCTCGCACTTATGATTACCCCCTTCGCAAGCATCCGCAACTATGAAAGAACAATTAAGATAACTCTAACCATAGCATTAAACATATGGATCCAAATCAGCCCCTTACGGAATAGCGCATAAACTAGGGTTTAAGCTTCTGTCACTCTAGCAACCCATCATGTAATTACTACTCCACAATGCATTCCCTTAGGCCCTAAGATGGTGAAGTGTCATGTAGTCGACGTTCACATGACACCACTAAGAGAATCAACAACATACATATCATCAAAATATCGAAAGAATACCAAATTCACATGATTACTTATGACAAGACTTCTCCCATGTCCTCAAGAACAAAAGTAACTACTCACAAATCATCTTCATGTCCAAGATCAGAGGGGTATTAAATAGCATAATAGATCTGAACATATAATCTTCCACCAAATAAACCAACTAGCATCAACTACAAGATGTAATCAACACTACTAGCAACCCACAGGTACCAATCTGAGGTTTTGAGACAAAGATTGAATACAAGAGATGAACTAGGGTTTGAGATGAGATGGTGCTGGTGAAGATGTTGATGAAGATTGGTCCTCCCACGACGAGAGGATCGTTGGTGATGTCGATGGCTTCGATTTCCCCCTCCCGAAGGGAAGTATCCCCGGCAGAATCTCTCCGCCGGAGAGCAAAAGTGCTCCTGCCCAAGTTCCGCCTCGAGACGGCGGTGCACCATCCCAAAAGTCTTCTCTTTATTTTTTCTAGGGCAAATGGACTTATATACTAGAAGATGGGGGCCAGAGGCTGGCCAGGGGCCCCACGAGCCACCAGGGCGCGCCCTAGTGCCTCATGGGCTCCTGGGTGGCCCACTCTGGTATTTCTTTCTTCCAGTATTTTTTATTTATTCCAAAATAAATCTCTGTAAAATTTCAGATCATTTGGAGATGTGCAGAATAGGTATCTCTGACATAGCTTTTTCAGGTCCAGAATTCCAGCTGCCGGCAATCTCCCTCCTTGTGTAAATCTTGCATATTAAGAGAGAAAAGGCATAAGAATTGCTCCACAAAGTGTTATATTGATTAAAAACACTATAAATAACAGTAGGAAAACATGATGCAAAATGGACGTATCAACTCCCCCAAGCTTAGACCTCGCTTGTCCTCAAGCGAAAGCCGATATCGATAATCATGTCCACTGATACGTCTCCAACGTATCTATAATTTATGAAGTATTCATGCCATGTTTACAACAATTTTGTCTGATTTTGGTGCACTTTTATATGGCTTTTATATGATTTTTATGGACTAACATATTGACCTAGTGCCCAGTGCCAGTTGCTGTTTTCTGCTTGCTTTTGGTTTTCCAGAAAATCCATATCAAATGAAGTCCAAATGCAGCGAAACTTTTTGACTATTTTTTTGGAACAAAAGAGACCCCCGAAGCTTCGTGGGAGGACCAGAAGAGCCACAAGGTGCCCACGAGCCACCACCGCGCGTTTGGGGGGGGGGGCAAGCTCGCCGTGGTGCCTCGTGGGCCCATCTTAGCCCATCTTCGCGTGATTCCAGTGCTAAAAAATCCTATATATTCCAAAACCCCCAGAAATAACCCTAGAACTTTGACTACGCCGCGCAAGCCTTTGTACCTCCACGATCTAATCTACAGCCCTTTTCTGGCACCCTGCCGGAGGGGGGAATCATCACCGGAGGCCATCTTCATCATCCTGGCGGTCTCCATGACGAGGAGGGAGTAGTTCACCCTCGGGGCTGAGGGTTTGTACCAGTAGCTATGTGTTTTATCTCTCTCTCTCGCGTTCTTGATTTGGCACGATCTTGATGTACCGCGAGCTTTGTTAATATAGTTGGATCATATGGTGTTTCTTCCCCCTCTATCCTTGTGATGAATTAAATCTTTTCCCTTTGAGGTTTCGTTATTGTCGGATTGAATATTTCAGATTTGAGAACACTTGATGTATGTCTTGCATATGAATACCCGTGGTGACAATGGGGTATTATATTGATTCACTTGATATATGTTTTGGCACTCAACTCGCGGATTCCCGCGGTGACATTGGGGTAATCTATGCATATGGGTTGATGCATGTTTTCATTATCTTTTCTCCGATAGAAACTTTGGGGTGCTCCTTGGAGTTCTTTGTGTGGATTGAATATTGTGATTATGCAGTTGTTTGATGCATATCGTATAATCAACTCACGGATACATGAGGTGACATTGGAGTATCTAGGTTACATTAGAGTTGGTTGATGTGTATCATATGGTGTTATTTTAGTACGAACTCTAGGGCTGTTTGTGACACTTATAGGAATAGCCCAATAGATCGATCGGAAAAGATAACTTTGATGTGGTTTCGTACCCTACAAACAATTTCTATCTTATGTTCTTCGCTAATAGGAACTTGGGAGTGATTCTTTATCGCACGTTGAGGGATTGTTATATGATCCAATTATGTTAGCATTGTTGAGAGATTGCACTAGTGAAAGTATGAACCCTAGGCCTTGTTTTCAAGCATTGCAATACCGTTTGTGCTCCGTTTTATCACTTGCTAACTTGCTGTTTTTTTATTTTCAGATTACAAAAACCTATATCTACTATCCATACTACACTTGTATCACCATCTCTTCGCCGAACTAGTGCATCTATACAATTTACCATTGTATTGGGTGTGTTGGGGACACAAGAGATTTCTTGTATTTGATTGCAGGGTTGTTTGAGAGAGACCATCTTCATCCTACGCCTCCCACGGATTGATAAACCTTAGGTCATCCACTTGAGGGAAAATTGCTACTGTCCTACAAAAGTCTGCGCTTGGAGTCCCAACACTAGTCTACAAGAATAAAGTTGCGTAGTAGACATCAAGCTCTTTTCTGGCACCGTTACTGGGGAGGTGAGTGCTTGAAGGTATGTCTTTAGATCTTGCAATTGAATCTTTTAGTTTCTTGTTTTATCACTAGTTTGGTTTATAAAAGAAAACTACAAAAAAATGGAATTGAGGTTGCCTCATATTATTCGTCTTTATAATGTTTTTCTTGAAAATGATGGAGCGGAAAATTGTGCTCAATTGATAGAAGAAGAATTCAATAAAATGTTTGGCCTAAAATCTTTGAATGATGAGCATGATTGCAATGTTGTTAGTATGAATTCTATGAATATCCAAAATACTAAAGCTGATGTCACTAGTCATGACAAAAATGTTTCTTATAAGCATGCCAATTTTTGTGGAGTGCATAAAGTTTGTGAAGACATGCCTTATAGGGATGATAGATTTTGTAAGAAGCATAAACATGATGGAACCAATTTTTTGCTCAAAGTGATAGATGAATTTGCTACAAAATTCTGCTCTCTTCATCCCATTACTTGTGAACTTTGCAATAAAGTTGGTCACCTTAATTTTCAATGCATACTTTTTCATGATCGAATCATGGCTAAATATTGTAATGACTTGACCGCCCTTGAACTATATAATGAGCTTTATCTATTTTTGGGGTGTGAGGAATTTTCACATAAAAATAGTTGGTTTGAAGTATTCATTCTCACGGATGACATTGAAACTAATCTAAAGGAAATCTATATGTTTTGTATGGTAAATTGCAATGAGAATGCTTATATTGCCAACTATAGAAAGACGGGAAAACCAATAGAATATAAAAGGAACACTAATGAAATGGTAAAGATTTCCACTTTCCCTCCAATTGTCTCTCGTGATGAAATAGGTGACGAGGAGGAGCTTCCTATTCAACCAATCTCATCAATAAGAAGCTCGAAAAAATTGATTAAACCCACACATGATGTGGTGAAGAAGAAGAAAGAGTAGAGGTAAAAAGGTATCCCTCCCAAATAATGTTGCTCCTATTATTGTTGTGCCTCATGAGAGTGAATAAAAAATAATTGTGGAAGATGATATACTTGATGATGATATTGCTTCTTTGTCTTATGGTACAATGTCCGAAGGAACTATTGAGGATGATTTTGTTATGCCTATTACTCATTATGATGATTATGATTGGGAGAATAATGATACTTCTTATAATCTTGAAAATCTTTTTGGCACCAACTTAGAAAATTGTGATGATAATAATTGTTATACTATTCGTGCTATTCATACTATTGATGATAATAGTGATTATGCTAATGATATGCCAAGCCACAAGCTTGGGGATGCTATGTTTGATGAGAATGACATGTTTGAGAATTTATTTGCTGCAATTAATGTTTGTCCCAAGCTTGGGGATGCTATGCTTAATGAAGATGATCTTTTTAGTCCCCCTACTTTGAATGATCAAATTTGTTATGATGATTGCATGCCTCCTATTTATGATGATTGCAATATTTATGAAAGTGGGTTTGGAAGAGTGTCAACTCTAGATAATAATTATCCCACTATTTTGTAGGGTGTTCAATCTTATTTTAATAATGATAAAAATGGATTTGGAGAGGTAATGACTTTATTTAATGTTGAATCCACTACTTTGGAAGAGGTTTCAATTGATTATGATGAGAACAAAATTGCTACTTATGATGATTATTGTGATCATACTTATGTTACGAAAACGAGTGATGATTATTATTATAATACTTGTCATAATTATGAATACCTTTTTACTTAACATTACTCTTTTAATGTGGAAACAATTTTTAGTATTCAAGTATCATATGATACTCCCACTATTATGAATGAGAAGAAAATTGCTTGTGTGGAGAGTAATAAAAATTCTATGCTTGTAGGTCATGAAAAAAATGCTTTATGTGGTAGTTATATTGTTGAATTCATTCATGATTCTACCAAAAATTATTATGAGAGAGGATCATATGCTTGTAGGTGTTGCAATAATATCAAGATTCCTCTCTATGTGTTTAAAGTTTTGAAGTTACGCTTGTTTTGCCTTCCTATGCTAGTTGATTCTTGTTCCCATAAATTGTTTGCTCACAAAGTCCTTATGAATAGGAAGTGGGTTAGGCTTAAATGTTCTTGTCATATGATTCATGATGCTCTCTTTGTGTTTCAATTCTTTACTTTTATGCGAGCATAATTGAAATCATCATGCCTAGCTAAAAAGGCATTAAAGAAAAGCGCTTGTTGGGAGATAGCCCAACATTTACCCCTACTGTTTTTTTGTGTTCACATGATTAAGCTACTGTGGTAATCATGTTTTATATGTTTTCTTTCAATAATGTGCCAAGTAAAGCCTTTGGGATAGTGTGGATGCTTGTTGATTTGATTCTATGCAAAAACAGAAACTTTTGCCTCTAGTGCTGGAATTTCTATTCTGTACTGGAGGGTGATAAAATTCTGAAATTTTTACACAGTATTGGGTTACAAAGTTTTTACGCTGTCCTAAGTTTTCAGAATTTTTTCAGTTACAGAATTATGGTTTTTAAATCGCTCACTACATGCTGTTCTATTTTTGACAGATTCTGTTTTCGGCGCATAGTTTTCTTGTTTTAGTGTTTCCATAGCTTATATTGAGTAATATAAATTGTGGAAATGATAGAATACAGTAGGCATTATGTGAGAACAATTATTAAACTTGTCTTGACAGTACCTAAGTGGATGATTTATTTTTATCATACTAACCTACCTCACCAAGTTCCGTTAAGTTTTGTGTGATTGAAGTTTTCAAGTTTTGGGTGAGATATCGATATGAGGAGAATAAGGAGTGGAAAGACCCTAAGCTTGGGGATGCCCAAGGCACCGCAAGGTAATTTTCAAGGAAGACCCAAGCAACTAAGCTTGGGGATGCCCCGGAAGGCATCCCCTCTTTCGTCTTCAACATTATCGGTAACATTATATGGAGCTATATTTTTATTCGTCACATAATATGAGTTTTGCTTGGAGCGTCATTTTATTTTGTTGATATTTTCTTTCTGTTATAAATAATCATGTTTTGTATCTTTTAGTTCAATAAAATGCCAATTATAGCCTTTACCATGCTCAGTTTGCAAGTTCATGTGTTGCTGTTTGAAAACAGAAAGTTTTCTGTTATGTCCAGAATATTCCTGAATAGTCAGAACATGATAAAAATCTAAATTTTTTACACAGTAAGTATGCATGAGTTCTCTGTCACGTGGTAAGTTTTCAGAATTTTTGGAGTTAGGGAAGTACTAATTTTAAATCCCCCTTTACAGACTGTTCTGTTTTGGCAGATTTCGGTTATAGTTTCATTGTTTGCATATGTTTGCTTGTTTAATATTTCTATTTGTGGATAGGAGTATTAAAAAATCAGAGGCATTTAGTATGCAATGTTTAATTATAATTTTAGTGATTTGTTACAGTAGAGAATGTTAAGGTTTTGAGTTGATTTATACTAACTTATCTCACGAGTTCTTGTTGAGTTTTATGTGGATGAAGTTTTTAAGATTTAGAGAAACCGTGATATAAGAGGAATTAAGGAGACACAAGAGCTCAAGCTTGGGGATGCCCAAGGCATCCCAATATAATATTTCAAGAAGTCTCAAGCATCTAAGCTTGGGGATGCCCTGGTAGGCATCCCACCTTTCTTCATCAACAATTATCGGTTAGTATCGGTTGAGCCTAATTTTTGCTTCTTCACATGAGATGTGCTATTCTTGAAATGTCATTTTATTTTGTTTTCTTTGCTGTTTGAATAAAATACTTAAGATCTAAAATTTTTAAATGAGAGAGAGTCCTCACATAGCTACCTATTTACTTAACTACTCATTTGGTCTTCACTTATATCTTTTTGGAGTAGTTTGTCATTTACTCTTGTTCTTCACTTACATCCTATGAGTAAATTGTTGAATGAATTGAATATCATAAAGTTGAAATTATATGTGCTTCATATGCTTGTATCATGTCTAGTAGTAGTTTCACATTTGGGTTAGAAAGTGAAATCTATTGAAGCTTCACAATCACAATATTGGTCATACAAGCAATTCATGAATGATTGGTATAAGGAAGAGAACTTTCACATATAAATATATTATCTTGGACATCTTTTATGATTGTGAATACCCATTAATTATTTTCAAACTTGAGCAGATTAGTTGAAGTTGGACAAGGAAGACAACGTAATGAGTTATGTTTGGGTATATTTGCATAGAAGTTATATTGTTATGGATCCTCCAACATGTGGTGCTTGCTTAGGATCTTTTGCTAGCCAAAAATTCCTACTAAGTAGAGATACTACTTGTGCATCCAAAAACCCTTAAACCCAGTTTCTTCCCATGAGTGTCCACCATATCTACCTATGGATTGAATAAGATCCTTCAAGTAAGTTGTCATCGGTGCAAAAAAGCAATAAAAATTGCTCCTAAAATATGTATGATCTTTTATTGTAAGGTAAAATAAGTGTTGTACGAACTTGTGATGGTAAAAAAATAAAAGCGACAGACTGCATAATAAAGGTTGCTATCACAAGGGGCAATATAACGTGACGATCCTTTGCATTAAGGGCTTGTGCATCCAAAAATAAAAAGCGCATGACAACCTCTCCTTCCCTCTGCGAAGGGCCTATCTTTTGCTTTTATGCATTTACTCTTATGTATTTACTTTTATGCAAGAGTTAATAAGTATTCATTCGCATTTCAACCTCAATTATTCTCTAGTTGGCAAGCATCATGTGGCGGGGAAAGATCCAGGCACATATGGCCAGTCAAATATATTTGATCATGAATTATTATTGTTGACAATTATCTCTATGATAAATAAGTTGGGAGGCGAAACATTAAGCCCCTATCTTTCTCTTTGTTCGATGGATGCCATTTGTTCTAAAAATATGCTTTGAGTACTAGCAATCATAGAAGACTATATGATAATTGAGTATGTGGAGCTCTTACTTAGACTTTGTTGAAATTAAGTTGAATTGCAATTGTTTGGTGACTAAGAACATAGGTTGTTAAGTTTCAAGAGAATGCATTGTTTGAACCATAACATGTGAATTTATTGTGACTTTATCATGATGAGTTTTATGAGAAAAAGTTGCTGTTATGATGCTAGGAAAAGTGATTGAAATTATCATTGATGAAACTTATGCACTATGCTAGCATTCACACTTCATAAATTATTTCTTTTATCATTTACCTACTCGAGGACGAGCATGAATTAAGCTTGGGGATGCTGATACGTCTCCAACGTATCTATAATTTATGAAGTATTCATGCCATGTTTACAACAATTTTGTATGATTTTGGTGCACTTTTATATGATTTTTATGGACTAACATATTGACCTAGTGCCCACTGCCAGTTGCTCTTTTCTGCTTGTTTTTGGTTTTCCAGAAAATCCATATCAAATGAAGTCCAAATGCAGCGAAACTTTTTGACGATTTTTTTTGGAACAAAAGAGACCCCCGAAGCTTCATGGGAGGACCAGAAGAGCCGCAAGGTGCCCACGAGCCACCACCGCGCATTTGGGGGGGGAGCAAGCTCACCGTGGTGCCTCGTGGGCCCATCTTAGCCCATCTTCGTGTGATTCCAACGCTGAAAAATCCTATATATTCCAAAACCCCCAGAAATAACCATAGAACTTTGACTACGCCGGCGCAAGCCTCTGTACCTCCACGATCTAATCTACAGCCCTTTTCTGGCACCCTGCCGGAGGGGGGAATCATCACCGGAGGCTATCTTCATCATCCCGGCGGTCTCCATGACGAGGAGGGAGTAGTTCACCCTCGGGGCTGAGGGTTTGTACCAGTAGCTATGTGTTTTATCTCTCTCTCCCGCGTTCTTGATTTAGCACGATCTTGATGTACCGCGAGCTTTGTTAATATAGTTGGATCATATGGTGTTTCTTCCCTCTCTATCCTTGTTGTGATGAATCGAATCTTTTCCCTTTGAGGTTTCGTTATTGTCGGATTGAATATTTCAGATTTGAGAACACTTGATGTATGTCTTGCATATGAATACCCGTGGTGACAATGGGGCATTATATTGGTTCACTTGATATATGTTTTGGCACTCAACTCGCGGATTCCCGCGGTGACATTGGGGTAATCTATGCATATGGGTTGATGCACGTTTTCATTATCTTTTCTCCGATAGAAACTTTGGGGTGCTCCTTGGAGTTCTTTGTGTGGATTGAATATTATGATTATGAAGTTGTTTGATGCATATCGTATAATCAACTCACGGATACTTGTGGTGACATTGGAGTATCTAGGTGATATTAGAGTTGGTTGATGTGTATCATATGGTGTTATTTTAGTACGAACTCTAGGGCTGTTTGTGACACTTATAGGAATAGCTCAATAGATCGATCGGAAAAGATAACTTTGAGGTGGTTTCGTACCCTACAAACAATTTCTATCTTATGTTCTCCGCTAATAGGAACTTGGGAGTGATTCTTTATCGCACGTTGAGGGATTGTTATATGATCCAATTATGTTAGCATTGTTGAGAGATTGCACTAGTGAAAGTATGAACCCTAGGCCTTGTTTTCAAGCATTTCAATACCGTTTGTGCTCCGTTTTATCACTTGGTACATTGCTATTTTTTTATTTTCAGATTACAAAAACCTATATCTACTATCCATACTACACTTGTATCACCATCTCTTCGCCGAACTAGTGCACCTATACAATTTACCATTGTATTGGGTGTGTTGGGGACACAAGAGATTTCTTGTATTTGATTGCAGGGTTGTTTGAGAGAGACCATCTTCATCCTACGCCTCCCACGGATTGATAAACCTTAGGTCATCCTTTTGAGGGAAATTTGCTACTGTCCTACAAAACTCTGTGCTTGGAGGCCCAACACGAGTCTACAAGAATAAAGTTGCATAGTAGACATCATCCACGTGTTTAGAGAGAGAGAGAGGCGTCGATAAAAACAAAATACGGACATAGTAGCATCATTATCATTATTATAACAGCAATATTTATTATTATAGAACTTCTCATGAGCAAGTAATAATTCATCACAACAATGAAGTATAAGGCATAAACTTTCTTGAAAACTAACAAACTATGTTCTCAGTCAACAATGCAATTGCAATTCATAATATTTTCAGGAAGGGTCTCATGTAGGAGCTTTTTAGCAAGTCCACATACTCAACCATCATATAGTCTTCTATGATTGCTAACACTCACAACATATATATGGAGCAAAAAGTTTCAGCCAGACACATAGAAAGACAGGGGCTTATAATTTCGCCTCCCAAATTATTCACCTCAAGGGTGATGTCAACAATAATAAATCATGATCACTCATATCCAACTAGATATATATGCCTAGATCTTTCCCCACCACATGATGCTTGCAAAAGATAAAAATAAAAAGGAAGTAGAGGAGAACACTATTGACTCTTGCATAAAAAGTAAATACATAAAAGTAAAAGATAGGCCCTTCGCAGAGGGAAGCAGAGGTTGTCATGCGCTTTTTGTTGTTGGATGCACAAGCTCTTAATGCAAAGGAACGTCACTTTATATTGCCCCTTGTGATGGCAACCTTTATTATGCAGTCTGTCGCTTTTATTTCTTTACTATCACAAGTTCGTACAAAGCATGTTTTCCCTTACAATAAAAGTTCAGACATATTTAGAGGCAATTTTTATTGCTTTTTGCACCATTGACAACTTACTTGAAGGATCTTATTCAATCCATAGGTAGATATAGTGGACTCTCATGACATGAAACTGGGTTTAAGGGTTTTGGATGAACAAGTAGTATCTCTACTTGGTGCGGATTTTTGGCTAGCAAAGATATTGGGCAAGCACCACATGTTGGAGGATCTATAACAATATAACTTCTATGTGAATATAAGCAAACATAATTCATTACGTTGTCTTCCTTGTCCAACGTCAACAATTTGACATAAAATACTTAATGGGGGCTCACAATCATAAAAGATGTCCAAGATAGTGTATTTGCATGTGAATCTTCTCTTCCCTTATTAATTCTTTCATGAATTGCATCATTGACTAATGTTATGTTTGTTAACTTCCAATAAATTTTACCACTTATACTTTTCTTTATGTAATGTCATTACTTTCCATAAGATTAGCATATGATTTCTTTCATTATTTTCATTGCTAAGATTGAAACATGGAAGTAAAGAAGCAAAAACTCAAACTACTCTTTATTATATAACTCTCAACTCGATTACATAGAAAGAGAGATCACGAAACTAGCACTCGAAAATAGATCATACTAAACTTTTATTCAACTAAATCATGAAATAACTAAGGATCGAACTAAAAATAGGTAAAGATAGCAAAAGTGATGGTGATACGATACCGGGGCACCTCCCCCAAGCTTGGCACAAGCCAAGGGGAGTGCCCATACCCATGTACTCAAGTTTCCTTCTTCGGTGATGGTGGTGGTGATGAAGTGGCAAGCTTGTCCTTCATGACATTAATTAGGATCTCCTTTAGGCTCTGGATTTCCCGGAGCACATGCTGTATCATCTCTGTATTCCTTTGGACTTTGGCCATAATATGCTTATTCTCTGGGCCCCAAGCATTCTTTCCTGCATCACTTTCACTTGGACGAGAGATGTCCCAATTGGAGGGTATGTGCCTACGAGGAGTATTTTCGACCCCATAATTGTGAACCAAATTATGAAAGTTGTTCCGATGTAACCTGTGTAAGGGCCTTCTAGGGGGAAGCCCTTCTTGAACCTCTAGAATCCCATGGTTTGTAATGCTTCTCATGGCTTGATGAGGATTCGGGATTGTGGAGATACCGGCAAGGGTGCCTCTCTCGGAAGCCGGAGGGTGGACCTCAAGCGAATCTCCACCACCCTCTTCCATGGAGACCTCTCCTTCTTCCTCCCTCCTAAGCTCCATCTGCAGCAACCAAGCGTCGTCTCCCACATTGTTGGCCTTGAAATCTGACAGAAAACAACATGAAACAAGAACAAAGGAGATTTCTGCGATGCGGTGGTCAAAACGTCCAGGAGTATATATAAAGAATTTTTATCTTGCAAAACAAGTAATCAAGGAGAAAACAGAGTCAGGAAGGCTCACGAGGGGCCCACGAGCCACCAGGGCGCGCCTGGGGGGGGGGGGGGGTGGCGCGCCCTTGTGCCTCGTGGGCACCAGGTGGGTCCCCTCGGCTGTTTCTTATTTTTGTATTATTTCTAATATTCCAAAACTGACAGAAAGTATTTTTATGGAATGTTTGGAGTCGGTTTACTTACCGTATCACGTACCTCTTCCTTTTCAGGGTTCTGGAGCGTTCCGGAAGGTCTCTCTTATGTATTCTTCCGGTGTAATTGTTTCAATAATATTAGTTTCAACATTAATGGGGGTACCTAAAATATAGTGCTTAATTCTTTGCCCATTCACCACTCTCGGATTAGTGCCTTTGGAGTTGTTTATTTTGATGGCTCCGGAGCGATAAACTTCTTCGATGATATACGGTCCTTCCCATTTAGAGAGAAGTTTTCCTGCAAAGAATCTCAAACGAGAATTGTACAATAGAACTTGCTCACCCAATTTGAATTCCCGGTTTTGAATTCTTCTATCATGCCATCTTTTAACTTTTTCTTTAAACAATTTGGCATTTTCATACGCTTGGGTTCTCCATTCATCTAGTGAGCTAATATCAAATAACCTCTTGCTACTTGTGAGTTGCGTTGGTAATTCCCTAAAGAGGAAGGGAGATGCAGTACAGTAGAGATAAGTATTTCCCTCAGTTATGAAACCAAGGTTATCAATCCAGTAGGAGAATCATGCAACACCTCGTTAGCAGCATCTGCACACAAAACGACAAATCCTTGCACCCAACGCAAACAAGGGGTTGTCAATCCCTCGGCGGTTAATTGCAAGATTAAATTGTATGTGATAGATAGATAGATTGAAATAAAAATACAAAATAAAATAAATAAAGAAAAAGTGCAGCAAGTATTTATAGGGTTTTAGTATATGATTTAGATAGACCTGGGGGCCATAGTTTTCACTAGAGGCTTCTCTCAAGAA
Source organism: Elymus sibiricus (assembly GCA_039707655.1). NCBI lineage: Eukaryota > Viridiplantae > Streptophyta > Magnoliopsida > Poales > Poaceae > Elymus > Elymus sibiricus. The sequence goes on from CM077674.1 coordinate 70,717,467, forward strand.
AATAGCATATGGTGGGTAGACAAATTACTATTGGGCAATTGATAGAAAAGCAAATAATCATGACGATATCCAAGGCAATGATCATGTATTTAGGCATCACGTCTGAGACAAGTAGACCGACTCCTGCCTGCATCTACTACTATTACTCCACACATCGACCATTATCCGGCATGCATCTAGTGTATTAAGTCCATAAAGAACGGAATAACGCCTTAAGCAAGATGACATGATGTCGACAAAGTAAACTCATGCATGAATAAACCCCATCTTTTTACCCTTAATAGCAACGATACATACGTGTCATGTCCCTTTTTGTCACTGGGATTGAGCACCACAAGATCGAACCCATTACAAAGCACCTCTTCCCATGGCAAGATAAATAAATCTAGTTGGCCAAACCAAATCAATAGATCGGGAAAGAAATACGAAGCTATAATAATCATGCATAAAAGAGATCTGAGAAGACACAAATAATATTCATGGATAATCTGATCATAAACTCACAATTCATCGGATCCCAACAAACACACCGCAAAAAGTGATTACATCGGATAGAATTCCAAGAACATCGAGGAGAACATTGTATTGAAGATCAAAAAGAGAGAAGAAGCTATCTAGCTACTAACTATGGACCCGAAGGTCTGTGGTAAACTACTCACGCATCATCGGAAGGGCAGCAAGGTTGATGTAGAGCCCCTCCGTGATCGATTCCCGCTCCGGCGGAGTACCGGAAAAGGCCTCCAGATGGGATCTCTCGAGAACAGAAACTTGCGGTGGCAGAAAAATTATTTCGTGGACTTCCCTGGTGGTTTCCAGATTTTTGGGAATTTATAGTGGTGGAATTAGGTCAAACGGAGTTGAGGTGGGCCCACGAGGCACCAGGGCGCGCTTGCCCCCCCCCCCCCAGGCATGCCCTGGTGGCTCGTGGCCACCTCCTCTGCTGTCTGGTCTTCTCCCGAAGCTTCTAGTGTTGTTATTGTCCAGAAAAAAATCTCCAAAAAGTTTCGTGGCATTTGGACTTCGTTTGGTATTGATATTCTGTAAAACAAAAAACAGGCAGAAAACAACAACTAGCACTGGGCACTAAGTTAATAGGTTAGTCCCAAAAAATGATATATAATTTCTGTAAATGCATATAAAAACATCCAAGATTGATAATATAACAGCATGGAACAATCAAAAATTATAGATACGTTGGAGATGTATCAGCATCCCCAAGCTTAATTCCTACTCGTCCTCGAGTAGGTAAATGATAAAAACAGAATTTTTGATGTGGAATGCTGCCTATCATATTCATCATATATTCTTTTCTTTTGTAGCATGGACATTGGACTTGAATGATTCAAAGCAATAGTCTATAGTTTGACATGAAGATATAAATACTCAAGCATGCTAACAAGCAACCATGTCTTTCAAAATATCAACGCTAAAGAAAGTTATCCCTAGCCCATTATGCTCAATCATTGATCCATTCATGAAACACACTCAAATATTAGCTACACACAGTGCACAAATATGATAATAGTGCTCTCTAGTTGGTGCTTTATAAGAGAAGATGGAGACTCAAAATAAAAATAAAAATTGCATAAAAGTAAATAGATAGGCCCTTCGCAAAGGGAAGCAGAGATTTGCTAATGTGCCAGAGCTCAAAGCTTAAATTAAAGAGATAAAAATATTTTGATAGGCATGCTTTTCCTGTCAACGAAAACGACTGAGAATTCCCAATATCTTCCATGCTAGACATATCATAGGTGGTTCCCAAACAGAAAGTAAAGTTTATTTCCTTTCCACCATTCTTTCACAATCCATGGCTAGCCATATCCACGGGTGCCCTCCATACCATCACTTTCCAAGGAATTTTGTTGTTATTAATGTTTGATTTCATTGTGGGACTGGGCATCCCTATTACCAGCCACTCTCTCGTGCAATGACAAGTGAATAAACACTCATCATGAGAATAACACACCTAGCATGGAAAATATTGGCCACCCCCTGCCGCTTCATGAACGGTATGGGCACACAAAACAGAAAAGTTATTTTGAAAATAAGAGTTGGCACACGCAAATTTACTTGGAACGGTATGGAAATACCGCATATAGGTAGATATAGTGGACTCATTTGGCACAACTTGGGTTTAAGGAGTTTGGATGCACAAGCAGTATTTCCGCTTAGTACAAATGAAGGCTAGCAAATAGATTGAGAAGCAACCAACCAAAAAACGAAAACGGTCATAAACATGCATTGAACATAACTAACACCGAATAATGCACCATAAGTAGGATATAATTTCGTTGCATAACTATTGACTTAATGTGCATGCATAGGGAATCACAAACCTTAACACTAATATTCTTACTAAATCACAATTACTCACTAACATGACTCACATATTATCATTTCCATATCGCAAAACTATTGCAAGGAATCACACTCATCATATCCAATGATCTATATGAAAGTTTTTATTATATCCCTCTTGAATATTCATCACTTTGGGACCAAATTCATATCTTGTGCAAATTACTGTTACTTTCATCAACTCTCAAAAAGATATAAGTGAAGCATGAGAGTGCAAATATTTCTTCAAAATTTTCAATCTTATCAACTCTCAAAATAATATAAGTGAAGCATGAGAGTTTATTTCTTCAAAATTTAGCCACCGCCGTGCTCAAAAAGATTTAAGTGGAGCACTAGAGCAACTGCCTAGCTCAAAAAATTTAAGTGAAGCACGTAGAGTATTCTAACAAATTATGATAACGTGTGGCTCTCTCAAAATTGGTGTGTTCAGCAAGGATGATTGTAACAAACTAAAAAGCAAACAAAGCAAAGACTCATATAATACAAGACGCTCCAAGCAAAACACATATCATGTGACGAATAAAAATATAGCTCCAAGTAAAATTACCGATGGTTTGTAGAAGAAAGAGGGGATGCCTTCCGGGGCATCCCCAAGCTTAGACGCTTGAGTCTTCCTTGAATATTACCTTGGGGTGCCATGGGCATCCCCAAGCTTAGGCTCTTGCCACTCCTTATTCCTTCATCCATCGTGATCTCACCCAAAACTTGAAAACTTCAATCACACAAAACTCAACAAAACCTTCGTGAGATCCGTTAGTATAACAAAACAAATCACTACTTTAAGTACTGTTCAAAACCCATTCATATTTTATATTTGCATTATACCTACTGTATTCTAACTTCTTCATGGCTTATACCCCCCGATACAATCCATAGTTTCATCAAAACAAGCAAGTAGTGCATCAAAAACAGAATCTGTCAAAAACAGAACAGTCTGTAGCAATCTATTTAAAAGCCATACTTTTGTAACTCCAAAAATTCTTAAAAATTAGGAAAACGTGGGAAATTCATACACCAATACTGTGTGAAAATTTCAGATTTTTCTGACGCTCCAGTACAGAACCAAAATTCCAGCACTGGACGCAAAACATTCTGTTTTCCAAACAGCATCAATTATACTATCTTCCAAATCATCCCAAAGGTTTTACTTGGCACAAACACTAATTAAAAAATAAAACTCAATCATAACTGTAGCAAAATTGTGAAAACACACAATAAAAGAATATTGGGTTGTCTCCCAACAAGCTCTTTCTTTATAGCCATTAAGATAGGCTTGAGATTTCAATGATGCTCACATGAAAGATAGTAATTAAAACACAGAGAGAGCATCATAAAACATGTGACAAACATATTTAAGTATAACATGCTTCCTATGCATAGGCATTTTATAAGCAAACAAATTATCAAGACAAGAAATACCTAGCATATGCAAGGGAGAAGAATAAAACATTGACGATCTCAACATAACGGGAGGTAATTTAGTAACATAAAAATTTCTACAACCATATTTTCCTCTCTCATAATAATTACATGTAGGATCATATTCAAATTTAACAATATAGCTATCATATAAAATATTATCTTCATGATCCGCATGCATAAAAAAATTATAATCTTCCAAAATAGTGGGATTATCATCAACGAAAGTCATGACCTCTCCAAACCCACTTTTATCAAAATTTTCATAAGTTTGAACATTCTCCAAATATGTGGGATTATTTTTACCTAGAGTTGACACTCTTCCAAACCCACTTTCAATATTATTGCAAGCATTATTATCAATATCATATTCATCATGATGCTTAAATAAATTTTCAAGATCATAAAAAGCATTATCACCCCAATCATGATCATTACAATAAGTAGTGGACATGACAAAATTATCATCCCCAAGCTTGTGGTTTTGCATATCATTAACACAATTGACACTAATAGAATTTATAATAACATCATTGCAATCATGCTTTTCATTGAAGGAGCTATCATGAATAACTTTATAAATTTCTTCTTTCAGCACTTCATGACAATTTTCTGATTCATGATTTTCAAGCAAAACTTCATAGAGGAAATCAAGTGCACTCAACTCACTAGCAATTGGTTCATCATAACTGGGTCTTTTGAAAAGATTACCAAGTGGATGAGGATCCATATCAATAGATTTTTAGCAAGCGAAGATGCAAGCAAATAGAAGGCACATGGCAACACAAGCAAAGATAGCAAACAAGCAAAAAGGCAAATGGAAAATATTTTTGTAAAAACTTTTTAGAAGTGGGGGAGATGAAAATGAGAGGCAAATAAAATAAATGCAAGGAGATGAGATTTTATGCAAAGGTACTTGATAGATGTTGATGATGTCTCCCCGGCAACGGCGCCAGAAATTCTTCCTGCTACTTGTGAGCTGCGTTGGTAATTCCCTGAAGAGAAAGGGAGATGCAGTACACTAGAGATAAGTATTTCCCTCAGTTATGAGACCAAGGTTATCAATCCAGTAGGAGAATCACGCAACACCTCGTTAGCAGCACCTGCACACAAAACAACAAATCCTTGCACCCAACGCAAACAAGGGGTTGTCAATCCCTCGGCGGTTAATTGCAAGATTAAATTGTATGTGATAGATAGATAGATTGAAACAAAAATACAAAATAAAATAAATAAAGAAAACGTGTAGCAAGTATTTTTAGGGTTTTAGTATATGATTTAGATAGACCCGGGGGCCATAGTTTTCACTAGAGGCTTCTCTTAAGAAAATAGCATATGGTGGGTAGACAAATTACTGTTGGGCAATTGATAGAAAAGCAAATAATCATGACGATATCCAAGGCAATGATCGTGTATATAGGCATCACGTGTGAGATAAGACCGACTCCTGCCTGCATCTACTACTATTACTCCACACATCGACCGCTATCCAGCATGCATCTAGTGTATTAAGTCCATAAAGAACGGAGTAACGCCTTAAGCAAGATGACATGATGTAGACAAAGTAAACTCATGCATGAATGAACCCCATCTTTTTACCCTTAATAGCAACGATACATACATGGTATGTCCCTTTCTGTCACTGGGATTGAGCACCGCAAGATCGAACCCATTACAAAGCACCTCTTCCCATGGCAAGATAAATCAATCTAGTTGGCCAAACCAAATCAATAGATCGGAGAAGAAATACGAAGCTATAATAATCAGGCATAAAAGAGATCAGAGAAGACTCAAATAATATTCATGGATAATCTGATCATAAACTCACAATTCATCAGATCCCAACAAACATACCGCAAAAAGTGATTACATCGGATAGAACTCCAAGAACATCGGGGAGAACATTGTATTGAAGATCAAAAAGAGAGAAGAAGCCATCTAGCTACTAACTATGAACCCGACGGTCTGTGGTAAACTACTCACGCATCATCAGAAGGGCAGCAAGGTTGATGTAGAGCCCCTCCGTGATCGATTCCCCCTCTGGCGGAGTACCGGAAAAGACCTCCGGATGGGATCTCTCAAGAACAGAAACTTGCGGCAGCGGAAAAAGTATTTCGTGGACTCCCCTGGTGGTTTCCAGATTTTTGGGAATTTATAGTGGTGGAATTAGGTCAAACGGAGCTGAGGTGGGCCCATGAGGCACCAGGGTGCGCCTGCCCCCCCCCCAGGCGCGCCCTGGTGGCTCGTGGCCACCTCCTCTGGCGTCTGGTCTTCTCCCAAAGCTTCTAGTGTTGGTATTGTCCAGAAAAAAATCTCCAAAAAGTTTCGTGGCATTTGGACTTCATTTGGTATTGATATTCTGTAAAACAAAAAACAGGCAGAAAACGGCATCTGGCACTGGGCACTAAGTTAATAGGTTAGTCCCAAAAAATGATATATAATTTCTGTAAATGCATATAAAAACATCCAAGATTGATAATATAACAACATGCAACAATAAAAAATTATAGATACGTTGGAGACGTATCACCTCTTTTCGCCGGCAAGTATAAAATCATAATTGAGTTCTTTAATTGCCCAATATGCTTTATGTTCTAACTCAAGAGGTAAATGACATGCTTTTCTATAAACCATTTTATAAGGAGACATACCCATACGATTTTTATAAGCAGTTCTATAAGCCCATAATGCATCGTCAAGTTTCTTAGACCAATTCTTTCTAGATCTATTAACGGTTTTTTGCAAAATTAATTTTATTTCTCTATTGCTCAATTCTACTTGACCACTAGTTTGAGGGTGATAGGGAGATGCGATTCTATGGTTGACATCATATTTAGCAAGCACTTTACGGAATGCACCATGAATAAAGTGTGAACCATCATCAGTCATTAAATATCTAGGGACTCCAAACCTCGGGAAAATAACTTCTTTAAGCATTTTAATAGAAGTGTTATGATCAGCACTACTAGTTGGAATAGCTTCTACCCACTTAGTAACGTAATCAACAGCAACTAAAATATGAGTATACCCATTGGATTTAGGAAAAGGTCCCATATAATCAAATCCCCAAACATCAAATGGTTCAATAGCAAGTGAATAATTCATAGGCATTTCCTGACGTCTACCAACATTACCAATTCTTTGACATTCATCACAAGATAAGAGAAACTTACGAGCATCCTTGAAAAGAGTAGGCCAATAGAAACCAGATTGTAATACCTTATGTGCAGTTCTGTCTCCTGCATGGTGTCCTCCGTAAGCCTCGGAATGACATTTTCGTAGGATTTGTTCCTGTTCATGCTCAGGTATACAACGTCTAATAATACCATCTACTCCTTCTTTATATAGATGTAGGTCATCCCAAAAGTAATGTCTTAAATCATAGAAGAACTTTTTCTTTTGTTGGTATGTGAAACTAGGTGGTATAAATTTAGCAACAATATAATTAGCATAGTCCGCATACCATGGAGTATTATGAGAAGCATTTATGACAGCTAATTGTTCATCAGGAAAATCATCATTAATAGGTAGTGGGTCATCAAGAACATTTTCCATTCTAGACAAATTATCTGCTACGGGATTCTCAGCTCCCTTTCTATCAATAATATGCAAGTCAAATTCTTGTAGCAATAAATCCCACCTAATGAGTCTAGGTTTAGCATCTTTCTTTTCCATAAGATATTTAATGGCAGCATGATCGGTGTGACGAGGGCATGTACTAGGGATAGGGTAACAGGCCTGACCTACAGACCCTACCCTAGGACTCCACACGCCTTATACTGGGCCCCAGGGCCAGATCAGCAACCAAGAGTTATGCAGACTGACATTCACTCGGAGTTCAATGAATCACTCGGGAAGCAGGAGTCCAGTCGACCAGCTATTTCACTCGGAGTACTTGACAGTCACTCGACCAGAGAAGACCAGGAGGCTCCAGGAGCGCAACGGTCAGAACGTGCGCTCGCTCGTATTAATTGTAATCAATGCGCCCGTTACCTGGCGCCCTCAAACACCCTCTTAACCCCTGGTAATGGCGACATTCATGGGAGGGCTGGCGGACACTATATAAGCCACCCCCTAGCTCCATTCCAAGGGTTCGCAATCCATTTGTAACTCATACACTCAAGCAATCAAGCTCCAGAGCACCGAGATGTAGGGCTGTTACCTCCACCGCTGAGGGGCCTGAACTCGTAAATCCGAGTGTAACACCTGCGCCGTAGCTAAGCTCTGCCCTCTCATCCGTACCCCTACACACTACTATCAAACTTGCACCCACAACAGTTGGCGCCCACCGTGGGGCAGGCGTCTAGCGACTTCCGGCGTAGTTGCATTTTTCCGATCATCACCATGGTTTCCGGCGGCGGACTGACTCTGGGCGGCGAGATCCATTTCGGCGTCCTCAGCTTCATCGCTGACGATTCGGTGTGGCTCCAGGAAGCCCCACTGGATGTCGAGGCATTGCCCGTCCGCGGCGCGGTGCACTTCCGCGCGAGTACCTTCGGCGTCCTTCTTTGGCAACCGTCGACTCCTTATCAGTCGACCTCTTCGCTCTCCACCAGCGGTCGTCGCAAGCGCTCCGGACGCTCGCAGCTTCAGCGGTGGATCAAACACGCAGTGGCCCTTCAGGCTGCAACCCCGTAGATCGCGGCAATCAAGCCCGATGAACCTTTCTTTGATCTGTTCGCCTTCGTGCATGAGCACTCGGAAAGCTTATCCGAGTGCGAGAGCAGCGATCCCGCTGCGGAGGTGCTGATGGCCGATTCCCTGCCCAGTCCGCCTGGGTACGGCCGTGGCGGCGCGGAGAACGGTGATTCGTCGTGCCCTGATCTTGGCAGCGACAGGGACCGACATGACACCGAGTACGTCCCCCGACCTCTCACTTGGCAGCAGAGGGAGGGACAGTAGCGCAGGACCGAGCAGGCCCTCCAGATGCCCATCGTTGGGACGACCCCTGAGGCTCAGGCTTTGGAGGCCGTGCGCCAGGCCAACTTGGCTGAGCGCAATCGTCTCGAAGCACTCCAGAAGTCACTCGACGATCGCGCCTGCAGGCAGCATCAGCCCAGTTCCAGTCGGCGGCAGCGACAGCTGTTCTTGAATGACCAGCAGCAGAGTTTCCAGGTATTCCGCACTGCCATCCAGAATCTGGCAGCGGCCACTCGGATAGCAGATTCCATTGAGCCGTCCCGATCCGAGGCGGGGGAGGGTCTTCGGCAGATCCGGGCCCTACTCAAAGCGGCAGAGGAGCAAAATTCGGTAGTATCCCAATCGCGCAACCGGATTCACAGCAGATCCGTTAGGGCTGACACCGTTCAGTCGGCCCATAGTCCAGTGTCCCCAAGGAGAAACAGACACTCGGCTTCGCGGCGAAATGACCAAGACCGCCACCGAGACCAGTACTCGGGGCAGGGTCGCAGTCGAAATACGCCTCCACGGCGTCAGGACGATCGTCGTCGTATGCAGTCGCCCTCTCCGCGGGATGGTTCGTACGCGCCCCGGCCGTACGATGCCAGGCGTCCTTACGGCAATGATCGGAGGGCCAGCCGTCCCCGCCATGGTGACGGTTATCGCCAGAGAGAGCCAGTCGACTATCATGACCCGCAGTTCAATGCGAGATTTGTTCTCGCTCAGAACCTGGTCGACAGAGGCAGAGCTCTGAGAGAGAACTTGGACAGAGATCGTCCGAGTGGAAGTGGAGCCTTCATCTCCGGGCCCGAGTGTTTCAGCAGGGCCATCCGGGCCGCTGAGATCCCGCCTAACTTCAGATTGGCAGCTGGAGTAACCAAGTTCACCGGTGAGTCCAAGCCAGAAACTTGGTTAGTGGATTACCGAGAGGCTATGCAGATTGGTGGAGGAAATGACTATGTGGCTATGAAGCATTTGCCTTTGATGCTGGAAGGGTCCGCCCGTGCCTGGCTCAACCAGCTCACTCCAGCCAACATATATTGCTGGGAAGATTTGGCCTGAGTGTTTATCAAAACATTCGAGGGCACGTGCAAACGACCAGCTGGATTGACTGAGTTGCAGCACTGTGTGCAGAAACCGAATGAAACATTGAGGGAGTACATCCAGCGGTGGACAACCTTGCATCACATGGTGGAGAACGTCACAGAGCATCAAGCCGTCTGCGCCTTCAAGGCAGGAGTCAGATATCGGGAGCTCATCCTGAAATTTGGTCGGTCAAGATCTTTGACCATGAGCCGAATGATGGAGATTGCCACTCGGTACGCAAACGGAGAAGAGGAAGACCGTCTCCGTAACGGCAAAGGGAAAACCAGCGAGCCCAACCCCTGAAACAGTAATCCCAATTGGAAGCCGAAGCGCAAGGCTGATGGTTCGACTCAGGCCGAGGCTGCCGCTCTGGCCGGTCAAGCCAAGAACAAGGGGAAGGCTAAGGAAAACTGGACCCCGAAGAAAAAGAGAGATCAGTCGAGCCAAGATGTCCTCGATTTGCCGTGTCACATCCACACCAGAAATGATGAAGAGGGCAATCTGATATTGCCCAAGCATACCACTCGACAGTGCAGACTGTTGATTCAGCAGTTCCGAGAGGGACCGTCGAGTGATAAGTGCCCAGAAGACGCTGATGATGGAGACAAAGATGAACCTTTTCCCAGTGTCAACGCAACCCTGATGATCTTTGCAGATGTAGAGAGCAGGAGTCGGTTGAAGGTTATCAACCGAGAAGTGAACATGGCCATGCCTATGACGACAAAGTTTCTGAACTGGTCGAAGACTCCGATCACCTTTGATCAGTCGGACCACCCAGCCTACATTGCCACCCCTGGGCGGCAGGCGCTAGTGGTCGATCCAGTCGTGGGAGGCGTCCGATTGCGCAAGGTCCTCATGGACGGTGGAAGCGGACTGAACATACTGTACGCTGATACTCTGCAAGCGATGGGCATTCCGATGTCCCGACTCACTGAGAGCAGCATGCAGTTCCACGAAGTGATCCCCGGCAAGAAAGCAAAGTCACTCGGGCAGATCGCCCTGGACGTGGTCTTTGGAGACGACAAGAACTTCTGGAAGGAAAGGCTGACCTTCGAAGTGGTCAACTTCCGCAGCGCCTACCATGCCATCCTTGGTCGACCAGCTTACGCACGTTTCATGGCCCGTCCATGTTATGCGTATCTCAAGCTGAAGATGCCTGGCCCCAAAGGTGTGATCACAGTCACTGGCAGTCGACAGCGCACTGAGGAGTGTTTGCAGCAAGGGTCCAAGATAGCTGATGAGTAGATGGCCATGGTGGAACTGGAGCAGTACAAGAAAAATGCTGATCCAAGTGATCTGCTATGCTCCAAGAAGCCGGCTGTAGAATTTGCGTTTCAGTCGGCCGGCGACACGAAGCCTGTGCACATCCACCCGGAGGATCCCAATGCTGCTCTCACCAACATATCAACAACACTCGACAGCAAATAGGAAGAAGCGCTCATCCAGTTCCTCCATGAGAACTGGGACATCTTCGCATGGAAACCATCCGACATGCCGGGTGTACCCAGGGAGCTGGTTGAGCACCATTTGCGAGTCGACACAAAGGCGAAACCTGTGAAGGAGCATCTCCATCGCTCCGCTACACAGAAGAGGAAGGCCATTGGCGAAGAAGTTGCTCGGCTCCTGGCAGCCGAGTTCATCCATGAGGTGTACCACTCCGTGTGGCTCGCCAACGTCGTCATGGTCCCTAAGAAAGACAAGTCTCTCCGAATGTGCATTGATTTCAAGCACATCAATTGGGTCTGCCCCAAGGACCATTTCCCGCTCCCCCGCATAGATCAAATCATAGACTCCACCGCGGGTTGTGAGCGACTGTCTTTTTTGGATGCATACTCCGGGTACCACCAGATCCGACTGTATGGGCCAGATGAAATAAAAACAGCCTTTATCACCCCATTCGGGTGTTTCTTCTATATCACCATGCCTTTCGGTCTTAAAAACGCTGGTGCCACTTTCATGCGCATGGTGTAGAAGTGTTTCCAAAAACAGATCAGTCGGAACATCGAGGCATACATGGATGACATAGTGGTCAAGTCCAGAAAAGGCTCCGACCTACTGGCTGATCTAGCTGAAACTTTCGCAAATTTGCGGAAGTATGATATCAAGCTGAATCCAGCAAAGTGCACTTTCGGAGTTCCTGGGGGCAAGTTACTCGGTTTCCTCGTTTCCGAACGAGGGATAGATGCCAATCCTGAGAAGATCGGGGCGATTGTACGAATGAAATGTCCAGAACGTCTTCATGATGTACAGAAGCTCACGGGTTGCCTCGCAGCTCTGAGCCGATTCATCTCCCGTCTCGGTGAGAAGGCACTGCCCCTGTACCGATTAATGAAGAAATCTGATTCGTTCGAGTGGACTGCTGAATCACAAGCAGTGTTTGTTGAGCTCAAAGCCCTGCTTTCCACCCAGCCGGTGCTTGCCGCTCCGAACAGCAATGAGCCGTTGCTCCTGCGACGACAAAGTTTCTGAACTGGTCGAAGACTCCGATCACCTTTGATCAGTTGGACCACCCAGCCTACATTGCCACCCCTGGGCGGCAGGCGCTGGTGGTCGATCCAGTCGTGGGAGGCGTCCGATTGCGCAAGGTCCTCATGGACGGTGGAAGCGGACTGAACATACTGTACGCTGATACTCTGCAAGCGATGGGCATTCCGATGTCCCGACTCAGCGAGAGCAGCATGCAGTTCCACGAAGTGATCCCCGGCAAGAAAGCAAAGTCACTCGGGCAGATCGCCCTGGACGTGGTCTTTGGAGACGACAAGAACTTCTGGAAGGAAAGGCTGACCTTCGAAGTGGTCAACTTCCGCAGCGCCTACCATGCCATCCTTGGTCGACCAGCTTACGCACGTTTCATGGCCCGTCCATGTTATGTGTATCTCAAGCTGAAGATGCCCGGCCCCAAAGGTGTGATCACAGTCACTGGCAGTCGACAGCGCACAGAGGAGTCTTTGCAGCAAGGGTCCAAGATAGCTGATGAGCAGATGGCCATGGTGGAACTGGAGGAGTACAAGAAAAATGCTGATCCGAGTGATCTGCTTGTTGGAAATATGCCCTAGAGGCAATAATAAATTGGTTATTATTATATTTCCTTGTTAATGATAATCGTTTATTATCCATGCTATAATTGTATTGATTGGAAACTCAAATACATGTGTGGGTACATAGACAACACTGTGTCCCTAGTAAGCCTCTAGTTGACTAGCTCGTTGATCAAAGATGGTTAAGGTTTCCTGGCCATTGACATGAGATGTCATTTGATAACGGGATCACATCATTAGGAGAATGATGTGATGGACAAGACCCAAACTGTAAACGTAGCATTTGATCGTGTCAGTTTATTGCTATTGTTTTCTGCATGTCAAGTATCTGTTCCTTTGACCATGAGATCATGCAACTCACTGACACCGGAGGAATACCTTGTGTGTATCAAACGTCGCAACGTAACTGGGTGACTATAAAGGTGCTCTACAGGTATCTCCGAGGGTGTCTGTTGGATTGGCATGGATCAAGACTGGGATTTGTTACTCCGTGTGACGGAGAGGTATCTCAGGGCCCACTCGGTAATACAACATCACATTGAGCCTTGCAAGCAAAGTGACTAAAGAGTTAGCCACAGGATCTTGTATTACGGAACGAGTAAAGAGACTTGCCGGTAACGAGATTGAACTAGGTATAGAGATACCGACGATCGAATCTCGGGCAAGTAACATACCGAAGAACAAAGGGAACAACATACGGGATTAACTGAATCCTTGACATAGAGGTTCGACCGATAAAGATCTTCGTAGAATATGTAGGAGCCAATATGGGCATCCAGGTCCCGCTATTGGTTATTGGCCGTAGAGGTGTCTCGGTCATGTCTACATAGTTCTCGAACCCGCAGGGTCTACACACTTAACGTTTGGTGACGATTAGTATAGTTGAGTTATTATGTTGGTGACCGAAGGTTGTTCGGAGTCCCGGATAAGATCCCGGACATGACGAGGATCTCCGGAATAGTCCGGAGGTAAAGATTGATATATGTGATAATAGTGTTTTGATCTCCGGAAGAGTTCCGAAGTTCACCGGAAGGGGTTCCGGATGTTTACCGAAGTGTTCGGGTGCAGCAACACTTTATATGGGCCAAGGGATAAAAGACCACGAGGTATTGGAAAGTGCAAAAGTAGTTTTGCTGCCGCGTAAGCGGTACTACCGCTTGTGTGAAGCGGTACTACCGCCCGAGCGGTACTACCGCTTGTGTGAAGCGGTACTACCGCCCAAGCGGTACTACCGCTTGTGTGAAGCGGTACTACCGCTTGTGCGCGGCTATGCACGGTTCGGCAGGGATCCGAGTTGGACTCTTTTCCTGCGGGCCAAACCGACCTTGTGCGGGCAAAACCGACCTGGAGGAGGCTTTTACTCCAAGTTTAGACCCCAAGGCTCAACATATAAATAGAGGGGCAGGGCTAGCACACGGGAGACATCAAGATTTCCCCAAGCCGTGTGCGGCAACCCTAACCCTCTAGTTCCTCCGTCATAATCTCCGTAGTGCTTGGCGAAGCCCTGCAGAGATTGTTCCTCACCACCATCACCACGCCGTCGTGCTGCTGGAACTCAACCACTACTTCATCATCGCTCGCTGGATCGAGGAGGTGAAGGCGTCATCAAGCCGTACGTGTGTTGAACGCGGAGGTGCCGTCCGTTCGGCACTAGTTCGTGATCGGATCGAGGGACAACGTGCGATTTGGATCGCGGAGACGTTCGACTACATCAACCGCGTTTCTTAAACGCTTCCGCTTAGCGATCTACAAGGGTATGTAGATTCACTCTCCTTCTCGTAGATGCTCATCATCATGGATAGATCTTGTGTGTGCGTAGGAAAATTTTTGTTTCCCATGCAACGTTCCCCAACAGTGGCATCTGAGCTAGGTCTATGCGTAGATGAGATCTCGAGTAGAACACAAACGAGTTGTGGGCGTGGGTGTATACATATTGCTTGCCGTTACTAGTTGATATTTGATTCGGCGGTACTGTGAGATGAAGCGGCCCGGACCGACATTACGCGTACACTTACGCGAGACAGGTTCCTTCAACTGACATGTAACTTCGTTGCATAAAGATGGCTAGCGGGTGTCTGTCTCTCTAACTTTAGTTGAATCGATTTCAATGAAGAGGGTTCTTTTAGAAGATCAAAAAGCAATCACTACACCACGTTGTAGTTTTGCGTAGGTAAGAACGGTTCTTGCAAACCCGTAGCAGCCACGTAAAATTTGCAACAACAATTAGAGGACGTCTAACTTGTTTTTGCAGGGTATGATGTGATATGATATGGCCAATTACATGATGAGATATATGTGATGTATGAGATGATCATGTGTTGTATAGAATATCACGACTTGCATGTCGATGAGTACGGCAACTGGCAGGAGCCATAGAGTTGTCTTTAATTATTGTATGACCTGCGTGTCAATCATTAAGCGCTATGTAATGCTTTACTTTATCGCTAAACGTTAGCAATAGTCGTGGAAGCAACAGTCGGCGCGACAACCTTATGGCGACACGTTGATGGAGATCAAGATGATGGAGATCATGGTGTCATGCCGGTGACGATGGAGATCATGCCGGTGCTTTGGAGATGGAGATCAAAAGCACAAGTTCATGGCCATATCATGTCACTTATGATTTGCATGTGATGTTAATCCTTTTATGCATCTTATTTTGCTTAGGACGACGGTAGCATTATAAGGTGATCCCTCACTTAAATTTCAAGATAAATTGTGTTCTCCCCGAGTGTGCACCGTTGCGAAAGTTCGTCGTTTCGAGACACGCCGTGATGATCGGGTGTGATAGACTCCACGTTCACATACAACGGGTGCAAGCCATGTTGCACACGCGGAACACTCGGGTTAAACTTGACGAGCCTAGCATGTACAGACATGGCCTCGGAACACAAGAGACCGAAAGGTCGAACATGAGTCATATAGTAGATATGATCAACATGAAGATGTTCACCATTGAAACCACCTCAACTCACGTGATGATCGGACTTGAGTTGGTGGATTTGGATCATGTTACACTCGAATGATCGGAGGGATGTCAATTTGAGTGGGAGTTTTTTAAGTAATATGATTAACTAAACTCATTATCTAGAACAATAGTCTAAGTTGTCTTTGCAATATTTATGGTGTAGATCATGGCTCGCGCAGTAGCACCCCTGAATTTTAATGCGTTCCTAGAGAAAGCTAAGTTGAAAGATGATGGAAGTAACTTTGTGGACTGGGCCCGTAATCTAAGGATTATCCTTACGGCTTCCCAGAAGGCTTATGTCCTTGATGCACCGCTTGGTGATCCACCCGCTCCAGTTGAGTCTCTAGACGTTGTGAACGCCTGGCAGGCTCGTTCTGATGATTACTCAATAGTTCAATGTGCAATGTTGTATGGCTTAGAACCGGGACTTCAAAGACGTTTTGAACGTCATGGAGCATATGAGATGTTCCAGGAGTTGAAGTTTATCTTTCAGAAGAATGCCCGGATCGAGAGATATGAGATCTCCGATAAGTTCTATGCTTGCAAGATGGAGGAGAACGGGTCTATCAGTGATCACGTGCTCAGAATGTCTGGGTACTCCACCCGTCTGGCTGAGTTAGGGATGCCCCTTCCGCCAGAG
Organism: Elymus sibiricus; assembly: GCA_039707655.1. Lineage (NCBI taxonomy): Eukaryota > Viridiplantae > Streptophyta > Magnoliopsida > Poales > Poaceae > Elymus > Elymus sibiricus. Next base: position 70,733,875 of record CM077674.1, read on the forward strand.
GCTATCACTGACAGAGTTCTTCAATCATTGCCGCCTAGCTACAAGAGCTTCGTGTTGAACTATAACATGCACGGGATGAACAAGTCAGTCGCCGAGCTGTTTGCGATGCTGAAAGTCGCTGAGTCTGAAATTCAGAAGGAGCATCAAGTGTTGATGGTCAATAAAACCACTAGTTTCAAGAAAAATGGCAAGGGTAAGAAGGGTAACTCTAAGAAGAGTGGCAAAGCAGTTGCTCCTCTCATGAAGAAACCCAAGGCTGGACCCAAACCAGAAACTGAGTGTTTTCATTGCAAGGGAACTGGACACTGGAAGCGGAACTGCCCCAAGTATTTGGCTGACAAGAAGGCGGCCAACAACAAACAAGGTATATATGATATACATGTTATTGATATGTTCCTTACCAACCCTCGTTGTAGTGCCTGGGTATTTGATACCGGTGCGGTTGCTCATATTTGCAACTCTAAACAGGAACTGCGGAATAGACGGAGGCTGGCAAAGGACGAAGTGACGATGCGCGTGGGAAATGGTTCCAAGGTTGATGTGATCGCCGTCGGCACGCTCGCTCTTCGATTACCGTCGGGATTAGTGATGAACCTAAATAAGTGTTATTTGGTGCCTGCGTTAAGCATGAACATTATATCTGGATCTTGTTTATTGCAAGACGGTTACTCATTTAAATCAGAGAATAATGGTTGTTCTATTTATATGAGTAATATCTTTTATGGTCATGCACCCATTGTGAGGGGTTTATTCTTATTGAATCTCGATAGTAATGATACACATGTTCATAACATTGATGCCAAAAGATGTAGAATTGATAATGATAATACCACTTTCTTGTGGCACTGCCGTTTAGGTCATATTGGCGTAAAACGCATGAGGAAGCTCCATACTGATGGACTTTTGGAGTCACTTGATTTTGAATCACTTGACACATGTGAGCCATGCCTCATGGGCAAGATGACTAAAACGCCGTTCTCTGGAACAATGGAACGGGCAACTGACTTATTGGAAATCATACATACTGATGTGTGTGGTCCGATGAGTATTGAGGCGCGCGGTGGTTATCGTTATTTTCTCACCTTCACTGATGACTTAAGTAGATATGGGTATATTTACTTAATGAAACACAAGTCTGAAACATTTGAAAAGTTCAAACAATTTCAGAGTGAAGTTGAGAATCATCGTAACAAGAAGATTAAATTCCTGCGATCTGATCGAGGAGGAGAATATCTGAGTTATGAGTTTGGCAGTCACTTAAGACAATGTGGAATTGTTTCACAACTGACACCGCCTGGAACACCACAGCGTAATGGTGTGTCCGAACGTCGTAATCGAACTTTATTGGATATGGTGCGATCTATGATGTCTCTTGCCGATTTGCCACTATCGTTTTGGGGTTATGCATTAGAGACAGCTGCATTCACTTTAAATAGGGCACCATCGAAATTCGTTGAGACGACGCCATATGAACTTTGGTTTGGCAAGAAGCCAAAGCTGTCGTTTCTTAAAGTTTGGGGATGTGATGCTTATGTCAAAAAGCTTCAGCCTGAAAAGCTGGAACCCAAAGCGGAGAAATGCGTCTTCATAGGATACCCAAAAGAGACAGTTGGGTATACCTTCTACCTCAGATCCGAAGGCAAAGTGTTTGTTGCTAAAAACGGAACATTTCTTGAGAAAGAGTTTCTCTCGAAAGAATTGAGTGGGAGGAAGATAGAACTTGATGAGGTTGTTGAACCTTTACTTCAACCTGAGAGTAGCGCAGCGCAGAAAGTTGTTTCTGTGGAGCCTACATTAGCTGAAGAGGAAGTTAATGATGATGATCATGAAGCTTTGGATCAAGTTGCTATCGAACCTCGTAGGTCGACAAGGACGCGTACTGCTCCCGAGTGGGACGGCAACCCTGTCTTAAAAGTCATGTTGTTAGACAACGATGAACCTACGAGCTATGGAGAAGCGATGATGGGCCCGGATTCCGAGAAGTGGTTAGAGGCCATGAAATCCGAGATGGGATCCATGTATGAAAACAAAGTCTGGACTTTGGAAGTATTACCTGAAGGGCGTAAGGCCATTCAGAACAAATGGATCTTTAAGAGGAAGACGGACGCGGACGGTAATGTCACCGTCTATAAAGCTCGACTTGTGGCAAAGGGTTTTTCAGAAGTTCAAGGAGTTGACTACGATGAGACCTTCTCACCCGTAGCGATGCTTAAGTCCGTCAGAATCATGTTAGCAATAGCTGCCTTTTTCGATTATGAAATTTGGCAGATGGATGTCAAAACAGCGTTCCTTAACGGTTACCTTAAGGAAGAGTTGTATATGATACAACCAGAAGGTTTTGTCGATCCAGAGAATGCTGACAAAGTTTGCAAACTCCAGCGATCCATTTATGGACTGGTGCAAGCATCTCGGAGTTGGAATCTTCGTTTTGATGAGGTGATCAAAGCGTTCGAGTTTATACAAGTTTACGGAGAAGCTTGTATTTACAAGAAAGTGAGTGGGAGCTCTATAGCGTTTCTAATATTATATGTGGATGACATATTGCTGATTGGAAACAATATAGAAATGCTGGAAAGCGTAAAGGAATATTTGAACAAGAGTTTTTCAATGAAGGACCTAGGAGAAGCTGCTTTCATATTAGGCATCAAGATCTATAGAGATAGATCAAGACGTTTAATAGGACTTTCACAAAGCACATACCTTGATAAGATTTTGAAGAAGTTCAAAATGGATCAGTCCAAGAAGGGGTTCTTGCCTGTTTTGCAAGGTGTGAAGTTGAGTAAGACTCAATGCCCAGTAACTGCAGAAGATAGAGAAAAGATGAGTGTCATCCCCTATGCTTCAGCCATAGGCTCTATCATGTATGCAATGCTGTGCACAAGACCCGATGTCAGCCTTGCCATAAGTATGGTCGGAAGGTTTCAAAGTGATCCAGGGATGGAACACTGGACGGCGGTCAAGAATATCCTGAAGTACCTGAAAAGGACTAAGGACATGTTTCTCGTTTATGGAGGTGATCAAGAGCTCGTCGTAAAGGGTTACGTCGATGCAAGCTTTGACACTGATCCGGATGACTCTAAGTCGCAAACCGGATACGTGTTTATTCTTAATGGGGGTGCGGTTAGCTGGTGCAGTTCCAAGCAAAGCGTGGTAGCAGATTCTACATGTGAAGCGGAGTACATCGCTGCCTCGGAGGCGGCGAAGGAAGGTGTCTGGATGAAGGAGTTCATGACAGATCTTGGAGTAGTGCCAAGTGCACTTAACCCAATGACTCTGTTTTGTGATAATACTGGTGCCATTGCTCTAGCCAAGGAACCAAGATTTCACAAGAGGACCAGACACATAAAGCGACGTTTCAATTCCATCCGCGATTACATCAAGGAGGACGACATAAATATTTGCAAAGTACACACGGATCTGAATGTTGCAGATCCGATGACTAAACCTCTTCCAAGGGCTAAACATGAACAACACCAGAACTGCATGGGTGTTCGATTCATTACAATGTAAATCACATAGTGATGTGAACTAGATTATTGACTCTAGTGCAAGTGGGAGACTGTTGGAAATATGCCCTAGAGGCAATAATAAATTGGTTATTATTATATTTCCTTGTTAATGATAATCGTTTATTATCCATGCTATAATTGTATTGATTGGAAACTCAAATACATGTGTGGGTACATAGACAACACTGTGTCCCTAGTAAGCCTCTAGTTGACTAGCTCGTTGATCAAAGATGGTTAAGGTTTCCTGGCCATTGACATGAGATGTCATTTGATAACGGGATCACATCATTAGGAGAATGATGTGATGGACAAGACCCAAACTGTAAACGTAGCATTTGATCGTGTCAGTTTATTGCTATTGTTTTCTGCATGTCAAGTATCTGTTCCTTTGACCATGAGATCATGCAACTCACTGACACCGGAGGAATACCTTGTGTGTATCAAACGTCGCAACGTAACTGGGTGACTATAAAGGTGCTCTACAGGTATCTCCGAGGGTGTCTGTTGGATTGGCATGGATCAAGACTGGGATTTGTTACTCCGTGTGACGGAGAGGTATCTCAGGGCCCACTCGGTAATACAACATCACATTGAGCCTTGCAAGCAAAGTGACTAAAGAGTTAGCCACAGGATCTTGTATTACGGAACGAGTAAAGAGACTTGCCGGTAACGAGATTGAACTAGGTATAGAGATACCGACGATCGAATCTCGGGCAAGTAACATACCGAAGAACAAAGGGAACAGCATACGGGATTAACTGAATCCTTGACATAGAGGTTCGACCGATAAAGATCTTCGTAGAATATGTAGGAGCCAATATGGGCATCCAGGTCCCGCTATTGGTTATTGGCCGTAGAGGTGTCTCGGTCATGTCTACATAGTTCTCGAACCCGCAGGGTCTACACACTTAACGTTTGGTGACGATTAGTATAGTTGAGTTATTATGTTGGTGACCGAAGGTTGTTCGGAGTCCCGGATAAGATCCCGGACATGACGAGGATCTCCGGAATAGTCCGGAGGTAAAGATTGATATATGTGATAATAGTGTTTTGATCTCCGGAAGAGTTCCGAAGTTCACCGGAAGGGGTTCCGGATGTTTACCGAAGTGTTCGGGTGCAGCAACACTTTATATGGGCCAAGGGATAAAAGACCACGAGGTATTGGAAAGTGCAAAAGTAGTTTTGCTGCCGCGTAAGCGGTACTACCGCTTGTGTGAAGCGGTACTACCGCCCGAGCGGTACTACCGCTTGTGTGAAGCGGTACTACCGCCCGAGCGGTACTACCGCTTGTGTGAAGCGGTACTACCGCTTGTGCGCGGCTATGCACGGTTCGGCAGGGATCCGAGTTGGACTCTTTTCCTGCGGGCCAAACCGACCTTGTGCGGGCAAAACCGACCTGGAGGAGGCTTTTACTCCAAGTTTAGACCCCAAGGCTCAACATATAAATAGAGGGGCAGGGCTAGCACACGGGAGACATCAAGATTGCCCCAAGCCGTGTGCGGCAACCCTAACCCTCTAGTTCCTCCGTCATAATCTCCGTAGTGCTTGGCGAAGCCCTGCAGAGATTGTTCCTCACCACCATCACCACGCCGTCGTGCTGCTGGAACTCAACCACTACTTCATCATCGCTCGCTGGATCGAGGAGGTGAAGGCGTCATCAAGCCGTACGTGTGTTGAACGCGGAGGTGCCGTCCGTTCGGCACTAGTTCGTGATCGGATCGAGGGACGACGTGCGATTTGGATCGCGGAGACGTTCGACTACATCAACCGCGTTTCTTAAACGCTTCCGCTTAGCGATCTACAAGGGTATGTAGATTCACTCTCCTTCTCGTAGATGCTCATCATCATGGATAGATCTTGTGTGTGCGTAGGAAAATTTTTGTTTCCCATGCAACGTTCCCCAACACTGCTATGCTCCAAGAAGCCGGCTGTAGAATTTGCGTTTCAGTCGGCCGGCGACACGAAGCCTGTGCACATCCACCCGGAGGATCCCAATGCTGCTCTCACCAACATATCAACAACACTCGACAGCAAATAGGAAGAAGCGCTCATCCAGTCCCTCCATGTGAACTGGGACATCTTCGCATGGAAACCATCCGACATGCCGGGTGTACCCAGGGAGCTGGTTGAGCACCATTTGCGAGTCGACACAAAGGCGAAACCTGTGAAGGAGCATCTCCGTCGCTCTGCTACACAGAAGAGGAAGGCCATTGGCGAAGAAGTTGCTCGGCTCCTGGCAGCCGAGTTCATCCATGAGGTGTACCACTCCGTGTGGCTTGCCAACGTCGTCATGGTCCCTAAGAAAGACAAGTCTCTCCGAATGTGCATGGATTTCAAGCACATCAATTGGGTCTGCCCCAAGGACCATTTCCCACTCCCCCGCATAGATCAAATCATAGATTCCACCGCGGGTTGTGAGCGACTGTCTTTTCTGGATGCATACTCCGGGTACCACCAGATCTGACTGTATGGGCCAGATGAAATAAAAACAACCTTTATCACCCCATTCGGGTGTTTCTGCTATATCACCATGCCTTTCGGTCTTTAAAACGCTGGTGCCACTTTTATGCGCATGGTGCAGAAGTGTTTCCAAAAACAGATCAGTCGGAACATCGAGGCATACATGGATGACATAGTGGTCAAGTCCAGAAAAGGCTCCGACCTACTGGCTGATCTAGCTGAAACTTTCGCAAATTTGCGGAAGTATGATATCAAGCTGAATCCAGCAAAGTGCACTTTCGGAGTTCCTGGGGGCAAGTTACTCGGTTTCCTCGTTTCCGAACGAGGGATAGATGCCAATCCTGAGAAGATCGGGGCGATTGTACGAATGAAACGTCCAGAACGTCTTCATGATGTACAGAAGCTCACGGGTTGCCTCGCAGCTCTGAGCCGATTCATCTCCCGTCTTGGTGAGAAGGCACTGCCCCTGTACCGATTAATGAAGAAATCTGATTCGTTCGAGTGGACTGCTGAATCACAAGCAGCGTTTGTTGAGCTCAAAGCCCTGCTTTCCACCCAGCCGGTGCTTGCCGCTCTGAACAACAACGAGCCGTTGCTCTTGTACATTGTGGCAACTGGTCAAGTTGTCAACACTATCCTCACAGTCGAGCGGGAAGAACAGGGCAAGGCTTACAAAGTTCAACGCCCAGTCTATTACATCTCTGAAGTTCTGACTCCTTCCAAGCAGAGGTATCCTCATTATCAGAAGCTTGTTTATGGCATCTACCTGACTGCGAAGAAAGTAGCCCATTACTTCCAAGAGCACACTGTGTCAATCGTCAGCGACGCCCCACTGTCTGAGATCATGAACAATCGAGATGCGACTGGTCGAGTGGCGAAGTGGGCTATCGAGCTCCTGCTCCTGGACATCAAGTTCGAGGCGAAGAAGGCAATCAAGTCCCAAGCATTAGCCGATTTCCTAGCCGAGTGGACTGAACAGCAGCAGCCGACTCAGAGCCACCCGGAACATTGGACCATGTTCTTTGACGGTTCCAAGATGTTGAATGGTTCAGGAGCTGGAGTTGTGTTAGTATCTCCGAAGGGCGATCGTCTCAGATATGTTATGCAGATTCACTTCGATTCCTCCAACAATGAAGCCGAGTACGAGGCGCTCCTTTATGGTCTACGTATGGCCATCTCACTCGGCGTCCGGCGCCTGATGGTCTACGGAGACTCGGATCTAGTTGTGAACCAAGTGATGAAGGAGTGGGATATCAGAAGCCCCGCTATGACAGGATACTGCAACGCAGTGAGAAAGTTGGAGAAGAAATTTGAAGGTCTAGAGATGCATCACGTTCCCCGCGCCAAGAATCAGGAGGCAGATGATCTGGCAAAGATCGGGTCCACTCAGAGATCCATACCCAGCAATGTGTGCCTCATGCATTTACGTTCTCCGACGGTAAAAGAAGATCCCTTCACGGAAGAGCCCCCGCAAGCGGTCAGTCATTCTGATCCGACTGAAGTCGAGGTCCCGGCAGTCATTGATTTGGTCATGGAGGTCCTAGCAATCACACTTGAGTGGACAATGCCTTACATTGCATACCTGCTCAGGCAGGAACTTCCAGAAGATGAAACTGAAGCCCGCCAGATTGTTCGCAGGTCCAAAGCCTTTATAGTGATGGGTGATCAGCTATACAGAAAGAGCGTCACCGGTGTGACTCAGCGCTGCATCACTCCGGAGGAAGGTCGATTGATCCTGGAGGAGATTCACTCGGGAACTTGTGGACACCACGCGTCCTCTCGGACAATCGTGGCTAAAGCTTACCGAGCCGGTTTTTTCTGGCCATGTGCCAATGAAGCTGCGCAGGAGATAGTCCAACACTGCGCCGGATGCCAGTTCTATGCAAACTTATCACGCAAGCCTGCGTCTGCTCTGAAGACAATTCCACTCATCTGGCCGTTTGTAGTCTGGGGACTCGACATGGTGGCACCCCTCCGGACAGGGGCGAGTGGATTCACCCACTTGTTGGTTGCAGTCGACAAGTTCACTAAGTGGATCGAAGCCAAACCCATCAAGAAGCTAGACTCTCGTACAGCGATCAAGTTCATGAAGGAGATAGTCTTCAGATACGGTGTGCCCCACAGCATTATCACTGACAATGGTTCAAACTTCGACTCGGAAGAGTTTAGGGTGTTCTGTGCCGCCCAAGGCACCCGAGTCGACTATGCGTCTGTGGCGCACCCGCAGTCGAATGGACAAGCTGAGAGAGCAAACGGACTGATTCTTCAGGGGTTAAAGCCACGACTCATGCACGATTTGGAGCACGCAGCTGGAGCTTGGGTCACAGAGTTGCCGTCAGTCCTTTGGGGCTTGAGGACGACCCCCAATCGGTCTACCAGTCGCACTCCCTTCTTCATGGTGTACGGAGCTGAAGCCGTCCTGCCGAGTGACCTGCTCCACAATTCACCCCGAGTGGAACTGTACTCTGAAGCTGAAGCAGAGCAAGCACGGCAAGACGCCGTTGATCTCTTGGAGGAGGAAAGGGAGATGGCTCTGATCCGTTCGGCCACTTATCAGCAAGATCTAAGACGTTTTCACAGCAGTCACGTCAGAAGTCGGACCTTTTAGGAAGGAGATCTTGTGCTCCGAGTGGATCAGCAGTGACCTCACAAGCTTGCTCCCGCGTGGGAAGGTCCCTTTATCATGTCAAAGGTTCTGCACAACGGAGCATACCACCTGTACAACCTTCAGAAGCAAGCAGACGATCCCCGTGCTTGGAATGCGGATTTGCTGCGACGATTTTATACTTGATAATGAGATGTAATAAAAGTACTCGGGTGTTATTTGATGAATAAAAGCATGACTTCTCCAGTTCCACATTGAGTTCACTCATACGCATTCTCTAGCTTACAACCCCCAGTGGGTGTAGGCTTTGCAACTTAGCTGCAAACCAGTTTTTGCCTAAGTCAAAAAACTACTCCGAGTGACGAGCATCCCTCTCACTCGGGGGCTTGGCTGCGAAACAGCTTTCGCCCAAGTTAAAAACCTACTCTGAGTGACGAGCATCCCTCTCACTCGGGGGCTTGGCTGCGAACCAGCTTTCGCCCAAGTTAAAAATGCTACTCCGAGCGAAGAGCATCCCTCTCACTCGGGGGCTTGGCTGCGAACCAGCTTTTACCCAAGTTTAAATCCTACTCCGAGTGAAGAGTATCCCTCTCACTCGGGGGCTTGGCTATGAACCAGCTTTCGCCAAAGTTAAAAACCTACTCTGAGTGATGAGTATCACTCTCACTCGGGGGCTTGGCTGCAAATCAGCTTTCGCCCAAGTTAAAAACCTACTCCGAGTGAAGAGCATCCCTCTCACTCGGGGGCTTGGCTGTGAACCAGCTTTCGCCCAAGTTAAAAACGCTACTCCGAGCGAAGATCATTCCTCTCACTCGGGGGCTTGGCTGCAAACCAGCTTTCGCCCAAGTTTAAATCCTACTCCGAGTGACGAGCATCCCTCTCACTCGGGGGCTTGGCTGCGAACCAGCTTTCGCCCAAGTTAAAAACGCTACTCCGAGCGAAGAGCATCCCTCTCACTCGGGGGCTTGGCTGCGAACCAGCTTTCGCCCAAGTTAAAAACCTACTCCGTGTGACGAGTATCTCTCTCACTCGGGGGCTTGGCTGCGAAACAGCTTTCGCCCAAGTTAAAAACACTACTCCGAGTGAAGAGCATCCCTCTCACTCGGGGGCTTGGCTGCGAATCAGCTTCGCCCAAGTTAAAAACACTACTCCCAGTGAAGAGCATCCCTCTCACTCGGGGGCTTGGCTGCGAATCAGCTTCGCCCAAGTTAAAAACACTACTCCGAGTGAAGAGCATCCCTCTCACTCAGGGGGCTTGGCTGCGAACCAGCTTTCGCCCAAGTTAAAAAACACTACTCCGAGTGAAGAGCATCCCTCTCACTTGGAGGCTTGGCTGCAGACCAGCTTTCGCCTAAGTTAAAACCCATTTCAAAGACTTGAAAGACTCGAAGGAAAGCATTCGAATAACTTCAGAAGTTCAAAAGCAAATACGAGTACGCGGGCCCGAAGCCCGAAAGAGTTTAGCTAATACAGTTCCACTCGGCATACCGAGGATAATGGGTAGGACTTAAAGTTTTTTCTCACGCCCCAGTAGGGCTAGCCGACTCAACGAAGGAGTCCAGGTCGATGCCGTCTGCGATCCGAGTGGCTGCTTCGATGAACGTCTCCATGAAGTCCTCAAACTTGAGTTTCTTCGTGTTGGCAACTTGGAGAGTCTTCAACTTCTCTTCCTTGGCGTCCTTGCAGTGCACACGGACAAGAGAGAGCGCCACGTCGGCTCCGTAGCGAGCAGCCGATTTCTTCCATGTCTGCACTCGGCTGGGAATCTCATTGAGGCGAATCATCATCGCCTCCAGGTCGGTGTCGAGCATGTCTTCTGGCCACAGCTCCTTGTCGATCCTTCCGAGTGCACCCCGTAGACGGATGATGTACCCTTGGACATCTTCAATGCGAAATTCGACCCGCAAGACACCTAGAGCAGCCTTGTCACCGACGAGTGACCTGGAAGGATCCAGATCCCTCTCGATTCTGTCGGTTTCCAGCTCGAAGTCTCGGCAGTACTCTGGGGCCAAGAAAAGGGGAGAGTTGAAGATCAGCATGCATGAAGTTAACTCGGATAAAAGTTCACTCAGGTGTTACGGGTTACCTGCAAGCTTGGTGTACATTTCCTCCGTGAACTCTTCTATGTACCTTTCCAGAGTGTTCTTCTTCTCGATCAGCTGGGTGATCTTCTCGTTCAGAGTCTTCTTCTCTTGCTCGTAGACTTCCGCCTGGGCCTTCAGCTTGCTGTCCCACTCGGCCTTCTGCTTCTTGAGCTTGGCCGCCTCTTTCTTCGCCTCCTTGACGGTGGCCTTCAGCAACGTGTTCTCTGCTTCAAGCTTCTCGAGTGAGGCCAACTTCTCTTCGGCGGCCTTGGTCTTTTCCTTCGCCACTTTCTGTGCTCCTGCTAGCTCGCTATCCTTATTCTCGAGTGCCTGCTTCATAGTTTCTAAAGAAACAGAGGTTCTGAGCCGCACTTGGAGTTGATGGTTTTCACTACGCACATCTGTTCGAGTGAAGTCACTCGGTTCAAAGAACGGAGAGAGATGAAAGCGGAATGCTCAGTAATTGAAGCTTACCTCCCATGGTCTTGAGCTCTGCTTGAGCGCGCGCTGTGTTCCTCCTCTCCACCTCCAAATCCACTCGGAGCTGAGCCGTCTCCTTCTTCAGTGCCACGTACTGAGTCCCAAGCTCACAAGTTTTCTGAAACACAAGAAAGAGCAGACCAGTTAACGTTTGGAAGTATTCCGAGTGCCCAGAGACCGAAGCTCCTAGAAGTGACAAGCTTGACCAGTATCAGATCCTGAAGTACCCTTCGACAGGGAGGAACAAGCTTGACCAATATCAGATTCTAAGCTCTAAGACTCCCGTCGACTGCCTGCAGTCGACGGCAGTCTCGGGGACTACACCCAGTGGGTGCACTCAGCGTGCCCCCACTGGAATGGTATCCACTCGGACCGGTCCGCCCGATCCGAGTGACGGCCGAACACAAAAAAAAGAGGAGACAAAAGGTTCTAAGACTCCCGCCGACCGCCCGCGGCCAACGGCAGTCTCGGGGACTACAACCAGTGGGTGCACTCAGCGTGCCCCCACTGGAACGGTATCCACTCGGAACGGTCCGCCCGATCCGAGTGACGGCCGAACAACACAAAAAAAGAAGAGAAAAGAGCTCTAAGACTCCCGCCGACTGCCCGCAGCCGACGGTAGTCTCGAGGACTACACCCAGTGGGTGCACTCAGCGTGCCCCCACTGGAACGGTATCCACTCGGAACGGTCCGCCCAATCCGAGTGACGGCCGAACAACAAAAAAAAAGAGAAAATAGCTCTAAGACTCCCGCCGACTGCCCATAGCCAACGACAGTCTCGGGGACTACACCCAGTGGGTGCACTCAGCGTGCCCCCACTGGAATGGTATCCACTCGGAACGGTCCGTCCGATCCAAGCGACGGCCTAAAGAAAAAACACCTAGTGGGTGTACCGGATATTTTCCGACTGAAATTCCTACTGAAGAAAAACGACTTGGAGATTGACTTACAAGAGTACTTACTCGAACGTTCTCCTGGAGAGCGGCACCGGCATCGTACACCAGCTTCCCAGCTGTGCACATCTCCTTGAGCCGTTGGGTCATCAGCTCTGCCTGGATCATCGCCTCCTTGCTGGCTCCAGTTTGGTCCTTCGACACCTTGTACAGACTAAAGATGTTGACGGGAGGAGACGGAGCCGCGGCAGAACCAGCTCCAGCCTGAGAAGAACCCAGCCCCAGAGACACGGTCGCGGCAGGTGCGGGGGGGGGGGGACTTGAGGCGCTTTGCTCGGCGGTTTCTTCCGTGTGGTGGTCTGAGAAGCAGTCAGAGCTGCGGTCCCTTTCTTGGTGTCCTTCCGTGGTGGCTCTTCGTCGTCGTCCCCGACGTGGATGACCTCTGCAAGCGCTACGTCCACTCAACACAATCAGTTGCAGTTCACAATTCAATCGGATGAAGACATTTCAGTCGAATGACAAGTCAAAGTAAAAATGAAGTCATTGTTACCTCTTTGAGAAGTGGCCGCGTCTGCCGACTCGGCTTCGGTGCGGTCCCCATCAACTTGCATGGGAGACGTCGTCGAGGTTGCAGCGCTTGTTCATAAGATTCGTTTGGTCAGAAGGATCCCGAAAGTTGGCAAAGACAGAAAAGAAAAGCTGACGAAGACACTCACGTTGAGGTGACAGGCACAGTGACCTTGATCCTGGGCAGAGCCTTCTGAGGCTTGGGGGAAACGACCTTGGGTTGCTTGGCAGCCTTCTCAGTCAGCTCGGGCGACGACGCCCGAGTGCGCTTCGGGGCCTTAGCACTCGGAACCACCTCCTTCCCCGGGCCAGCACTCGGGTCATGAGTTAGCTTGGAGCGGCGCTCGGAGCGCAGCTCCGGAGACTGGGAGGACTCGACCTCGTCGCTCTCTGCCGAGTCGTCGCTCTCCTCCTCGCTGTCCTCCGTGTAGCTGCCCCCGGCGCTGCCATGTTTGCTTTCAGCGCCTCCAGCAGGTTGCTCCCCATTCGGCACAGGCGAGAGCATCTTCGGGAACTCCTGCAAGACACGAAGATCAGAGACAGCAGATTCAGTCAGTTCACTTGGATAACCCAGTTCACTTGGAGAATTTGTACATAAAGAATTCACTCGGGAATGCATGTCTTACCTCCAATGGTACACTACTAGGGAAAAGCCTAGTAGTAGCGCGGGGTAAAGGGCTAGTAGTAGCGCGGGTGCCCGCGCTACTACTACGTCTGTTAGTAGTAGCATGGGTGCCACCCCGCGGTACTACTAGTTATCTGTAGCGTGTGTCTAGAACCCGCGCTACTACTATTAATTTCAAAAACAAAAAAAAATTCTCGATCCTGTGCGTGCTGTCAACGGTGTTAGTGGTTCGATTCAACGACGACAGGGGTCGCCGGAGGCGCGGACGGGCAACGGTAGACCAGATCCAGCGGCTGATGCTAGAAAGGGATCAGATCCAGGGCAGAGCAAGGCGGCGGTGTGGGGCTCCTCTTCTCGGCCAAGGCAGAGAGCTCCTGGTCATCTATGGCGACGACCTGCAAGGACATGGGAGGGTGAGTCAAACCAGAGGGAGAAAAGGAAAAAGAGAAACGAGGGAGAGACGAAGGAGATGGAGAGAGCGGCGGGGTCGGTCGCCGGTGGTGAGGTGCTCCGGCATGGTGCCATGGAGGCGCGGGGTAAGACCAGCGAGCTCATGGACGCCGGCGGTGCGAGACGGCCGCCTCTTTGGGCGCCATGGAGGAGTAGGTGCACACGGGTAGGAGCGCCATGGGAGAGCCTATGGAGAGAGGAGGGAAAGGGGAGGGAGAGAGGAGGGATGAGATGGGGACTTCAGGGCTGTTAAAAAACTTTGTACTTAGTAGCAGCGCGGGGTTTATACCCCACGCTACAACTATGGCCTGTCCCGACGGCATGGTGGGGAACACTTAGTAGTAGCGCGGGGTTTATACACTGCGCTACTACTATCAACTTAGTAGTAACGCGGGGTTCATACCCCACGCTACTACTATGGCCTGTCCCGGGGTGCATGGTGGGGTCAACTTAGTGGTAGCGTGGGTTTTATACCCCGTGCTACTACTATCAACTTAGCAGTAGCGAGGGGTTTATACCCCACGCTACTACTAATTAGCAGTAGCAAGGGGTATATACCCGGCGCTACTGCTAAGCATCTATCTATAAGGTATTTCCTAGTAGTGGTAGGTTATTGGCGTCGTCGGGCGGGATCCGTCTCGACCCTCGCGGATTGTCGCGCGCGCCAGTGATGCACTTGATCCACTGTTCCACCGATTTCTCCTCGACGTCTTCTGGATGCACTCGGGTCGAGTCATTGGCCCTAGTGTAGAGCCACATGGGGTGAGCCCGCTCCTGCAGCGGCTGGATCCTCCGACTGAGGAAGACCTCCAGAAGGTCCAGGCCAGTCACTCCGCCCTGAATCAGAGCGACCATGGCACTCACCAAGACCCCCACGTCAGTCTTCTCCTCCTTATCAACCGTCAGCGAGGGAGGGATCTTGACTCTTTCAGTCATGTAAGGGGGAAGACCAGTCGACGAGCCAGAGCAAGGCAAGTCATTGCAGTAGAACCAGGTCGACTGCCAACCCCTAACCGAATCGGGAAAAGACATAGATGGGAATGCACTCTTGCCCCGCATCTAAATACCCAAGCCGCCGCACAGCTGGGTCACATGGGTTCTCTCCCCCTCGGGGTTGGCCTTTTTGACCGACTGGGAACGGCATGTGAAGATGTGTTTGAACAAACCCCAGTGCGGCGGACAACCCAGGAAATTCTCACACAAAGAAACAAAAGCGGCGAGATACACTATGGCATCCAGAGGCAAATGGTGGAGCTGAGCACCAAAGAAGTTCAAAAAACCGCGGAAAAAGGGGTGGGGTGGCATGGAGAAACCTCATTTCACGTGCGTGGTGAGGAGCACTCGCTCTCCGGGGCACGGCGCAGGCTCGATCTCCCCTTCCTCCGGCAGCCTCCACGTCTCATCGCGGATCAGCCCGTCCATGACGAGCCCGCTGATGTTGTCCACCGTGGTGGACGGCGGGAGCCAGTCGCCCTGGATCCACCCGCGCGGAGGCGCGACCCGGGAGCTCGACGCCTTCTTGCTCTTCGTCGCCTTCTTCGCCTTCTCGAGCTTCGCCGTCTTGTCCTTCGCCATCGTCGCCAAGTTCTCCAGCACCGAGGAAGATTTGCGCGGAGTGGGTTGCGGGAGAAGAGATCGGGCGGACTGGAGAAGTTGGGGAAAAGGGGATCTATCTCTCTCTCTCTCCGCCACGGCCGCCCCTTATATCGCCGCCCGCACCGCTCCCCAATCCGCACCGCTGAATCGTGGGCCCGCATATCTCCTCAAATCGCGCCGTCGAAGATCCAGCGGTACGTGGCGGAAAGCGGGGCGAAAATCGAGGCGTCATGCCCCACTTTCCCCACTCTCTGAGCTACAACCGTTCATGCGCGCTCAAATATGGTTTCAAATCCCGCGAAATCCGGAGTCCAGCAAGCCGATTGCTCTCACTTTGAAGACGTGCCATCTACGCTCGGATCCGCTCCGACACACGGCATGTGACTACTCCTTTCACTCGGACGGAGACCACTCCTTTCACTCGGATGGAGACTACTCATCTCATTCGGATGGAGACTACTCATTTCACTCGGACGTCATATGGTCCAGAATCCGTCAAGGTGCCGCACAAAGACAAGGGCGTCTAACGACCAGTAAGAGTTCTTGAGCGCCTCCGTAGCGCTCAACTCGCCTGAGAATTCGCCTTGACTCGACCCGCCTAACCTCGACCGATTCGGGGGCTGATTACGAGGGCATGTACTTGGGATAGGGTAACAGGCCTGACCTACACACCCTACCCTAGGACTCCACAAGCCTTATACTGGGCCCCAGGGCCAGATCAGCAACCAAGAGTTATGCAGACTGACATTCACTCGGAGTTCAATGAATCACTCGGGAAGTAGGAGTCCACTCGACCAGCTATTTCACTTGGAGTACCTGACAGTCACTCGACCAGAGAAGACCAGGAGGCTCCAGGAGCGCAACGGTCAGAACGTGCGCTCGCTCGTATTAATTGTAATCAATGCGCCCGTTACCTGGCGCCCTCAAACCCCCTCTTAACCCCTGGTAATGGCGGCATTCATGGGAGGGCTGGCGGACACTATATAAGCCACCCCCTAGCTCCATCCCAAGGGTTCGCAATCCATTTGTAACTCATACACTCAAGCAATCAAGCTCTAGAGCACCGAGACATAGGGCTGTTACCTCCACCGCTGAGGGGCCTGAACTCGTAAATCCGAGTGTAACACCTGCGCCGTAGCTAGGCTCTGTCCTCTCATCCGTACCCCTACACACTACTGTCAGACTTGCACCCACGACACGGTGTGAACAGTTACTTTAGAATCAACTATATAAGATCTGAATTTATCACATGCAAACACAACTACTAGAAATTATTTTTCAGTAGTAGCATAATTTCTTTGGGCACTGTCTAGAGTTTTACTAGTATAATGGATAACATTTAATTTCTTATCAGCTCTCTGTCCTAGAACGGCACAAACAGCATAATCACTAGCATCACACATAATTTCAAAAGGCAAATTCCAATCAGGTGGTTGAACAATAGGTGCAGTGGTCAAGGCTTTCTTAAGTGTTCCAAAGGCTTCTAGACAATCATCATCAAAAACAAATGGAACATCTTTTTGCAAATTATTGGTAAGAGGCCTAGAAATTTTAGAGAAGTCTTTAATAAACCTTCTATAGAAACCAGCATGACCTAGGAAACTTCTTATACCTTAAATATCTTTAGGACATGGCACTTTCGCAATAGCATCAACCTTAGCTTTATCAACTTCAATACCTCTTTCAGAAATTTTATGCCCCAAGAAAATACCTTCATTCACCATAAAGTGACACTTCTCCCAATTCAAGACAAGATTAGTTTCTTTACATCTCTGCAAAACTCGATCAAGGTTGCTTAAGCAATCATCAAAAGAAGTTCCGTAAACGGAAAAATCATCCATGAAAACCTCAACAATCATTTCACAAAAGTTAGAGAATATAGCAGTCATACATCTTTGAAAGGTAGCAGGTGCATTGCATAAACCAAAAGGCATACGTCTATAAGCATAATTTCCAAGAGGATAAGTAAAGGTGGTTTTCTCTTGATCGGGTTGAGATACGGGTATTTGAGAAAAACCAGAATAACCATCTAGGAAACAGAAGTGTGTATGCTTAGATAATCTTTCTAACATTTGATCAATAAAAGGTAAGGGGTAATGATCTTTTGTAGTAGCTTTGTTTAATTTTCTAAAATCAATTACCATCCTATAACCAGTTACAATTCTTTGTGGAATGAGTTCATTTTTATCATTAGGAACAACGGTGATACCTCCTTTCTTAGGGACACAATGAACGGGACTTACCCATCTACTATCAGTTATGGGATAGATTATACTTGCTTCCAGAAGCTTTAATATTTCAGTTCTTACCACCTCTTTCATCTGGGGATTTAATCGTCGTTGGTGGTCGACAACTGGTTTAGCATCAGGCTCCATATTAATTTTGTGCTGACATAGAGTGGGACTAATGCCCTTAAGATCATCAAGAGTATATCCAATAGCAGCTCGGTGCTTCCTCAGAGTTTTAAGTAATCTCTTTTCTTCATGCTCTGAAAGGTTAGCACTAATAATAACAGGATATATCTTCTTTTCATCAAGATAAGCATATTTCAATGTATCAGGCAATTGCTTCAATTCAAATACAAGATCACCCTTAGGTGGAGGAGGGCCTCCAAGAGTTTCAACAGGCAAATTGTGTTTAAGGATAGGTGGTTGATCAAAGAACATCTTATCTATTTCATTTCTTTCATTCATATGCATATCGTTTTCATGGTCTAGCAAATATTGTTCCAACGGATCAGTAGGAGGTACGGCAATAGAAGCAAGACCAATAATTTCATCTTTACTAGGCAATTCTTTATCATGAGGTTGTCTACGAAACTTGGAGAAATTAAACTCATGAGATGTACCACCGAAATCAACACTAACAGTTTCTTTAGCGCAATCAATATTGGCATTAACAGTGTTCAAGAAAGCTCTACCAAATATAATGGGACAAAAATCGTCTTGTGGAGAACCGAGGACTAGAAAATCAGTAGGGTATTTTATTTTTCCACACAAGACTTCAACATCTCTAATGATCCCAAGTGGTGTAATGGTATCTCTGTTTGCAAGCTTAATAGTAACATCAATGTCCTCTATTTCAACAGGTGCAATAGCATTCGTAATTTCTTGGTATAAGGTAAACGGAATAGCACTCACACTAGCACCCAAATCACATAAGCCATGATAACAATGATCTCCTATTTTAACAGAGACAACAGGTATGCCTACAACAAGTCTGTTTTTATCTTTAGGATCTTGTTTAGCAATTCTAGCTGCTTCATCACAAAAGTAAATAACATGCCCATCTATATTATCGACCAAGAGATCTTTAACCATAGCAATATTAGGATCAACTTTAATTTGTTCGGAGGGTCTAGGTGCTCTAATATTACTTTTGTTAACCACAGTTGAAACCTTAGCATGTTCCTTAATCCTAACAGGAAAAGGTGGTTTCTCAATATAAGCAGTAGGCAAAACTGGATCAGCATGGTAAACAATTGTTTCTTCCTTAACACTGACGGGTTCTTCAATTTTTTCTTTAACAGGGGGATGATATTTAAAC
Organism: Elymus sibiricus; assembly: GCA_039707655.1. Classification (NCBI taxonomy): domain Eukaryota; kingdom Viridiplantae; phylum Streptophyta; class Magnoliopsida; order Poales; family Poaceae; genus Elymus; species Elymus sibiricus. Next base: position 70,752,690 of record CM077674.1, read on the forward strand.
CACTTCTCCTTAGGGAGATCAACATGAGTAGCAAATGATTCACAAAAGGAAGCTACTATCTCAGAGTCAAGTCCATATTTAGTGCTAAACTTACGAAAAGCATCGGTATCCATAAAAGATTTAACACAATCGAACTCAAGTATTATACCTCACTCATTACCTTTGTCGAGTTCCCAATCTTCAGAGTTGTGTTTAATTATTTTCAGAAGATCCCATCTGAATTCAATAGTTTTCTTCATAAAGGAGCCAGTCGAAGAAGAATCGAGCATGGTTTGATTATCATGAGAAAGCCAAGCATAAAAATTTTGTAAGATAATTTCTCTTGAGAGCTCATGGTTGGGGCATGTGTACATCATGTACTTAAGCCTCCCCCAAGCTTGAGTGATGCTTTCTCCTTCACGAGGCCAAAAATTATATATATAATTCCAATCACGATGAACCAAATGCATAGGATAAAATTTCTGGTGGAATTCCAATTTTAATCGGTTCCAATCCCATGTATCAGTATCATCACATAGCCTATACCATGTCAATGCCTTTCCCTACAAAGATAAAAGGAATACTTTCTTCTTAACTCCATCTCCGGATAAACCTGCAAGCTTAAACAATCCACAAATTTCATCCACATAGATCAAGTGCATATCAGGATGTATTGTTCCATCTCCTGCATAAGGATTAGCTAGCAGTTTCTCTATCATACTCGGAGGAATCTCATAATAAATATTTTCAGTAGGTGCAGTAGGTTGAGGAGCAACTATTGGTGCTTCCGGTCGAGGTGAAGATACCCCGAACAAACCCCTCAAAGGATTACTTTCCATAGTGACAAGTGACAGTAAATTTCAGCACGTAATATAAATGTTTCCTTACCAAATTCCACTCACCAAAGGCACTTCACTCCCTGGCAACAGCGCCAGAAAAGAGTCTTGATGACCCACAAGTATAGGGGATCAATCGTAGTCCTTTCGATAAGTAAGAGTGTCGAACCCAACGAGGAGCAGAAGGAAATGACAAGCGGTTTTCAGCAAGGTATTTTCTGCAAGCACTGAAATTATCGGTAACGAGTAGTTTGATAGCAAGATAATTTGTAACAAGTAACAAGTAACAATAGTAACAATAAGTGCAGCAAGATAGCCCAATCCTTCTTATGGCAAAGGACAGGCCGGAACGATCTTTTATAATAAACAAAGCGTTCTCGAGGACACATGGGAATTTCATCTAGTCACTTTCATCATATTGGTTTGATTCGCGTTCGCTACTTTGATAATTTGATATGTGGGTGGACCGGTGCTTGGGTGCTGTTCTTACTTGAACAAACCTCCCACTTATGATTACCCCCCTTCGCAAGCATCCGCAACTACGAAAGAAGAATTAAGATAACTCTAACCATAGCATTAAACATATGGATCCAAATCAGCCCCTTACGAAATAGCGCATAAACTAGGGTTTAAACTTCTGTCACTCTAGCAACCCATCATCTAATTACTACTCCACAATGCATTCCCTTAGGCCCAAAGATGGTGAAGTGTCATGTAGTCGACGTTCACATGACACCACTAAGAGAATCAACAACATACATATCATCAAAATATCGAACGAATACCAAATTCACATGATTACTTATGACAAGACTTCTCCCATGTCCTCAAGAATAAAAGTAACTACTCACAAATCATCTTCATGTCCAAGATCAGAGGGGTATTAAATAGCATAATAGATCTGAACATATAATCTTCCACCAAATAAACCAACTAGCATCAACTACAAGATGTAATCAACACTACTAGCAACCCACATGTACCAATCTGAGGTTTTAAGACAAAGATTGAATACAAGAGATGAACTAGGGTTTGAGATGAGATGGTGCTGGTGAAGATGTTGATGAAGATTGGTCCTCCCACGACGAGAGGATCGTCGGTGATGTCGATGGCTTCGATTTCCCCCTCTCGGAGGGAAGTATCCCCGGCAGAATCTCTCCGCCGGAGAGCAAAAGTGCTCCTGCCCAAGTTCCGCCTCGAGACGGTGGCGCACCGTCCCAAAAGTCTTCTCTTTATTTTTTCTAGGGCAAATGGACTTATATACCAGAAGATGGGGGCCCCACGAGCCACCAGGGCGCGCCTAGGGGGGGGGGGTGGCGCGCCCTGGTGCCTCGTGGGCTCCTGGGTGGCCCCCTCTGGTATTTCTTTCTTCCAAATTTTTTTATTTATACCAAAATAAATCTTCGTAAAATTTCAGCTCATTTGGAGATGTGCAGAATAGGTATCTCTGACATAGCTTTTTCACGTCCAGAATTCCAGCTATCGGCAATCTCCCTCCTTGTGTAAATCTTGCATATTAAGAGAGAAAAGGCATTAGAATTGCTCCACAAAGTGTTATATTGATTAAAAACACTATAAATAACAGTAGGAAAACATGATGCAAAATGGACGTATCACATCTCTACCTCCCATTTGCATGTGTGTTTTCGTGATGCCCTTGATTGTGCTCAATTTATATGCTTACATGCCATGCCACAATCCTTTGTCACACCATATGATATGCATGATGACGACACTTGTTGGGTGAAACACCTCTTGAATGATTGGTTTTGCACTAACGCTAACCACATTTGTTTTTCCAAGTGTTTGTTGTCCTTGCTCCTTTTGAAGGAATCACACAACGGTGTGACATTGGAGAGTGCCCATTTCGAGCTTCAAGATAATGAGTACTTGGTGATCGTCCACTTCTACACGGAGACGCCATCTCTTTCCCATGGTGATTTGGTTTTTGATCCGAGACGGATCTTTCCCAAGGGGGAGGGGATGATGCGGATCATCCTACGGACATCACCATGTCAAGAGTCTGTTTCACAAGTGACACGTGCGACATCTACTTCACATATACCTAACGGTGAATCATCTCCTTTACACGTGTTCACTTGACCCCCCTTCGAGGATGGTATAGTACTTGACACTCCTCTTGTGTGCATGCATAGGTATTACCAGAGCTTCACCATCGACGAGAAGGAGTGCGAGCACATGTGTACGCCTACACCATCCGCGAGGGAAGCGTGGAAGAGAAGACGGAAGAAAGGAGAAGAAGACGGAGCGGCTGCTTGAGCCAGGCCGGACATCCGGACCTCCATCCGGATCATCCGGGCTCAGCCGGATCATCCGGACCACCTCCCGGATCGTCCGGCTATGACGACCGAAGACAACCGAAGCCTTCTCCATGAAGCCGGATCATCCGGGACCCCGCCCGGGTCATCCGGAAGATGCCCGGATCGTCCGGACGGCGTCCCGGATGTCCGGCTGCTACCTGCGGCTACGACCCTGCCGGATCATCCGGTTGTCCACCCGGATCATCCGGACGATGCCCGGATCATCCGAGCCACCACCCGGATCATCCGGCCTTTGCCTGCACACATGTCTGCGGGCCGAGGCCCATGTACCCTTTCGCCCCTCATTTACCCCTTCGTGGACTAGCACTATATATACTCTCCTCCTCCTCCATTTAGGGTTAACTAAGATTAGATCTAGACATTAGAGCTTAGCTCATGTATCTTCCCTTTGTGGGATTCCTCTTGAGAGAGAAGACTCCGTGTGAGTACAAGACCCCTTCATGGGAAGATTCCTCCATGGAATTCAAGACCCATCTCTCCTAGAGATTTGGATGAAATACCCTTGTATCTTTATTTCCATTGTTGTTCTTGGATCTTGATGCATCTCTTGTATTGCTTGTGATTTGAGGAGTACTTGGAGTGGATCTTGTCCAATAGAGTGTTTTCCCCTTTGATTTCTCCACGTTTTTCCCCTCGTGTTCTTCACGTTTCTCCTCGAATCCACCTCCAATTCGAGAACATCGGGACAAAATTCAACGATTAGGGTTCTACCCTACATCAAATTTCCTTTTAGGGTCAATTAGGAATGATTAATTTTCAGCCATATTTCCTGGAATTTAACGACGTACTGGTGGCATCTACTACATAATTTGCAAATTATCCGTCAATATGTAAGGTCTAAGATTTGTCATTTTAACAAGATGACTGCCTTTAGCGTGTTCTTCCAAATATTAAGATTAAATAAGACTACCTCAAATTTCACTTGCAAATCACAAGGTAATAACCGCATCAACTATAAATATTTGCACATTATCTATTGACGTGAGGTCTATATCATATCGTCCTCACAAATGACCTTCAAAGTGATTTTCTTAAATATAAGTATATAACATAATACTAGGTAATAGAATTATGAACATCTACGGACAAAAGTTGGATTATGTTTTTTATATTAATCCACGATCTATACCATGACGGTGATTGTTCACTAACATATACTCCCTCCATTCGAGAACATGAGGTGTATCAATTTCCGCGGCGACTTCGGTCATGGCGGACGATGGCGGCGTCATTGACACTGTTTCCTTGTCAAGACATCATCGTTGCAATCTGCGTCACCTCATTCGGGCTGCTCATGGGGAAACCCTAGATCTGAACCTCTCGGGTCGGATGATGACGGCGCATTTGGTGTCGTTCTCCCTCCTGCGGGCATCGTTTTGGAGCAGGTGCTGGCTGAAGGGGCCAAGAGGTGGAGCGGTGTTGCGCCTATTGCATCAATGACGGCGGGCCTCGGTGGCGTGGTAGTAGAGTATCGATGATGGACGCGTGTGGATGGACGCACGCAGTGTGGTGGCGTCGACGGCAGTTGGGCCTAACAAGGTCAATGTGTTGATCCCTCCTGAAGATGGGAGGATGGAAGATGTCGGTGGCAGATTTTAGAGCATGCACATGCGGTGCATGCTGAGGGTCTGCTAGACGGGTTAGTGCTCTCAGCTCGTCGTGGGGCGGTTTGGAGACGCCACCGGATTAGATGGTGTGTGTTGGTGCGATGTCAGGGCACATCATCAAGCTTATAGGTGTAGCGATAGAGGTCACCAGGAAGATAGTTTTGAGTTGATCCATGTATTTATTTTGTTAGGATCTGTTGAATAATATAATAAAGATGGTTGGGTGCATACTCGGATGCAGAGGCCAGAGGTTTCAACCTCCTTTTCGAAAAAAGCTAGAACAATGTTAATGAAAATGTACATAATAAATTTGACTGCTTTCCTTTTCCATGAGTTCAGTTGCGTTGATCTCTCCGCTAGAGGCGTAAGTTGGTGGGACGTGGAGTATCTGAGCTCGAGCTCATATGAGCTTCGATGACCAGTAAAGTCGAAAAAATAGAAAAAAAATCAAAAAATTTGAATATTTTTGGGCAAACTTTGACAAATGTTTTCAATGCTTGCAAAATTTCATCATGAAATGGCTTCTTTGGAAGTTGTGGCAAAAAAATTAATCGATGCTCCAAAAATGTTATTTTCAAAAGCATTTTGGATTGCTGATTTTTTTTTGCCATGACTTCCACGGATGTCATTTCATGATGAAATTTTGCAGCATTGAAAACATTTGTCAAAGTTTGTAACAAAAAATTCAAAATATTTTGAATTGTTTTTCTATTTTTTCGGATTTAATTGTTCACACTGAGCTCATACAAGCTCGAGCTGAGAAGGGCACTTTTGACGTTGGTGCTTCGATTAAGATCCAAATTAGACATACCATCTTAATTAATTATTAGACGGCAAAGGATCCAAAGTGCATGAGCCGGATGTTGAATAAAAGGCAGAAGCTAGCAAAAGATGATCACATTATCTCTACGATTGGCAATGTGAAGTTTGTCCATTCTGGGAACCTACCTGTTGATCGGATCACTAACCTGGAATAAATCTTGATTACTTTCATGTTTTTGTCGACTAAAGTAAATGACATAATTATCTTTATTCAGACATTCGACACTTGTTGCACTTTTTAGGACACTTGTTGCCTCTGTTTAACGCTTCGAGATAATTTATTGACACTTTATGAACCAAATCACGTGTACTCCAGAATAAATCACACGTTGTTTCTTGTTAGAAACATGTCTACTACAATAAGTTTTGTCCGGCTCCGGCGAGGGAGCGGCGATGACGGCGACGCGCCTTCGGCTCGCTTCAGTGCTCGTAGTCGTCGCTAGGTGGTCTTGGGATCTGGATGTAATTTTTATTATTTCTGGTGTTCGTTGTACTGCCATGATTGAAGATGAATAGATTAAAAGTTTTCTCGCAAAAAAAAAAAAAGAAACATCACACGTACTTAGTAAAGATTGCTGATGCATTCGCAAAAAAAAAAGTAAAGATTGCTGATGCCGATATTTGCCTTGATAAAAATATACTATTAAAATGATACATTTTTTTGCCTTTTTTTAGGGGTAGATATTTTTTGCCTGGATATAATTTTTAGGGGATTGCCCTGGATACATGGGCTTTGGATTAACTACTCAGCTTTTTTTTTGAGAAAGATTAACGACTCAGCTAATAGCAAAGCCATGGGCCTTTTTCAATCGACAGATTGGGCTGGGCAAACATTACAAGGCAGGCTGCTTCACCCCTCTCGCACGCGCCTCATTCCTCAAGTCTTCATTGCACAACGGTGGTCGGAGCCGAGCGAGAGAAAGAAGGAGCGGCGCCGCCGGCGACCGCAACCCGCCCCGTCCCCGGAAGCCACCGACGATTCGAGGTCAGGCCACCCTTTCTCCTTCCCCTCGCCTTCTCCATCTCTTTACCAATGCCTTCATTTTATTTCCTTCTCCCGCGGAAAACCCTAGCTTGATTACCCCTCCCAATCCAACCCTAACACCCCCGTGCTGCAACAGCGGGGAGAGAGAGGAGGGGGTGCTGACACAGATCGATGGTGGACGCTGCTGAGATTCCCCAAGGGTAAGGACATCCAGTTTCTCCCTTTAATTTTGTGTGTGCTGTGCTTGTCTGCTAGATGAATGTGATTCGTTTGTTGGATGCTATGCAGCCACACTGATTGAAGTTACCAGTCCATTGATTGCATTTCCCTGTGGCTGCTGCTATTTTCAGGGTCGATCCCGTTCCCGGCTTGCCGTGCGTGGATGGCAAGAGGCTGCGGCCTTCGGTGACGCTGGCCGACCCCATGTCCGAGGTGCTCGCCGACGAGGACCTGCTCTGTAAGATCCTCATCCGCCTCCCTCCGAGGCCATCCTCCCTCCCCCGCGCCTCCCTCGTCGGCACGAGCTGGCCTAGCATCCTCTCCGACCCTCAATTCGTCCGCTGCTACCGCAAACACCACCGAAACCCCCCGCTACTTGGCTTCTTCACAGGAGAGGCCTTGGCCAGCAGTTACGCCTTCATTTCCACCTTTGACCCGCCCGACCACATCCCCTCAACGCGCTTCTTCGTGCCGCCAAACAGCAGCCCCGACGAGAGGTGGGTCTTCTTCGGCTGCCGCCATGGCCTCGCCGTCTTATTCGAAGAGTCTCGGCGCGAGACCGTCGTGTGGGATCCCCTGACTTGCCGACAGCACCGCGTGGCTTCTCCACCGGGGATCTGTGTCGACGAACGTAATACTCGCTGGCAAGCCGTAGTGTTGTGCGCTGAGTCTGAAGATGGGCATGTGCACGGCGATTGCTTCTCAAGCCCATTCAAACTGGTCTTGATCTGGGTCGTCAGGTCCACACAAGCATTCGCTTGCCTCTATGAATCGACGTCTGGTGCATGGGGAGATATTGTCTCGACGGCGACTCCAGATACAATTTTTGAGATAAGGCCCAGTGTCCTGGCCAGGAATGCACTTTGCTGGCTGCTTTGCGGGGGTGACGTCCTTGCATTTGATTTTGTAAGGCAGAACCTTGATGTGATCAAGAAGCCGCCAGATGCCCATATTACCGACCACCTTTATGTTCAGCTCTTTCGGACAGAGGATAGTGAACTTGGCCTTGCATATTTTACAGAACTGACCACCCAGCTCTGGGAGAGGAAATCAAACTGTGATGGTGTTGTTGGATGGGTGCTGCCACAGAATTCCAGTTAATTTAATGCCTCTAATGTGGCTCGCCGTTCGGTACTGATGTTGATAGCGGGGTACGATGAAGACACAAATGCGATTGTTCTGACTACGTTATTTGGTGACTTCGTGGTCCAACTTGACTCAATGAAGATCATACATAGCATTGAAAGAAAGAACACACGTTACAAGACCTTTCACCCCTACACAAATTTCTATACTGCAGGTAATGCCTTTTATCTACTTTGAACAAATCAACAAAAATCCAGCTAGCTTTTTTTCTGAGATTCACTCAAGTTACTTTTCTATCTGTTTGCTGTAATGTTGTTCATGTGATTGTGGATTGACTAGACATATCCTAATAAATTGAGCATTTTGTTTCTTTATAGGTTCAGTGATCGTATGGTGTGTGTAATTTCTTGTTATTACTGGGCTACATAAAAGCTAAAATAGGAATATAACTACTGCTTTGTTGCTAGGCCATTGCTAAATGCTAACTATGACTCTGCTTGTAATGATCTTTTCATCAGGTGGTTTCTAACAATTGGAAACTGGCAACAACTGCACTAAGAGAATACAGTGAAACCATCTGTTATGTCTATGTGAAATAGTTAACTGATTGGGGCATTTCAATAAATTTCCATGCAAGTTAATGTTTATCTTCACCGATCTTGATACTACTCATCAATTCATAATTTTTTTTCTCGAATACGCAAAGCTTGCGTATCATTGCATTGATAGGAGAACTTAGAATGAGTACAGGGATGGTACAACACATGACACGAACGCAAGGGGCATGAACATGGTGCCCGAAGCGGAGAGACATAAGATGCTCGACCCAAAGAAAGAAGAACACGGCTAAACTCGCCAACCAGAGAAGCAAACCAACCAACAACTAGACGAACAAAACTCCGAAGCCGACACCGAGGACACCGCGAGCAACCAAGACAACGCCTTCATGAAGGAGAACGACACCGAGACGCCGTCGTCGTCCGATCCGGAAACCCGGACCTAGGGTTTCCCCTGATGCTCGAAGAGGGGCACAGAAAACGGCCATGGCAACGCCGCCAGGAAGGGGACGTCACCCATGGGTGTCGCCGCTGCCAGCATAAGATGTAGGGATTTCGCCCTGGCCAATTCCAAGCAATCCCAAGCCTCGGAACACGAGTCGAAGAAGAGGTCGTCAGATGTAGGCCGGTGTCGCGACTGCGTGAAGGGGAGCCATGCGTGACGCCAAAGGAGGCACCGGGCATCGCCGGACGCGCGAACTCCGGATCAGGGCGAAGATGCGTGGCTGCGCGGAATGATAGGCAGCGGGGATGTGACGGTGACCGTGGTCCCGGACGAGCCATGATCTGGAAGGAAGCGCAGATCCGGGCCACCGGGACCGGAGCAGCTGGGCGCCGGCGGGCCCAAGAAGCCGGAAGGGGACGCAGCTCCAGAGCGTGCCGAAGACGAAGATGCACCGGGATGGACGGCCGACCAAGGTACCGCAGGGTTGTGGTGGTGCGGAAACGCCGAGGAGCCAATGAGCCAAGGGAGCCGGAAAGAGCGCAGCTTCCGAGGCTCGCCGGGACCGAAGCTGCGCCGGCCGGCCATGGACACAGGAAGGGGACGCAGGTCCATGACCGCCGGGCCGAAGCCGCCCCTGCGGGGGGAGGGTGGTGGTGTCACACACAGCCAATCTCCCAACCGGCGAACTACAGGAGGCAGCCACCAACGGGAACATCCGCAACCAGCATCCTTCCATGGCCGCCTCCCGAAGAGGCGGACCAAAAGCTCGAGCAGAGGGTGGGGTGGGGGGTAGGGGGGTCGGGAGGGGTGGATCCGCAGCCACCAGGGCCTGACCGGCCGCCATGGCCGAAGCGCCGCAGCCAGCCGCCCGCGCCGCCGGCGAGCAGGGGGAGCCGGGGGAGACCGCCGCCACCGCCGGTGGAGGCCGCCGCCGCAGCCAAAATGGATCTGGCGCGGGAAGGGGGGGAGTGCGGGAGAAGGAAGGACGGCCCCGCCGCCACCATCCCAGGGCCCGGCGCGGCTTCGACGGCCGGCCCTCCAGCGGCGGCGACGCGGGGGCGGGCGGAGGGGACTAGGGTTTCCCCCGGGTCGCCCGGCTCGGGCGACGCGGGGGTCGGGGGAGGGGGGGGGGCATCATCAATTCATAATAGTGTGCATTTTATTTTGGACATCAATGGTACAAGCTCTCTCGAGAAGTTTTTGAATGAGTGCATTTTCTCTGAACATGAAACATTCTTAGCATGTCTTGGTAAAGGGCTGTTATCGTTCTATCTTGCACCTCACGATGGATGTGGCTTCACTTACTGTGCTTGTGACCAAAGCTACCCCCCCTTCCAGTTACATGAACACATAAATGTTTGCACATATGCCTTCCAATGATTTAACCTTTCCTTTAATTTTCATTGGTTCATTGGGCTTCTTTTGCTTGTAGGCAGGGAAGTTGGGTGGAAATGGCTGGACCTGAAACTGTGAACACATGAGATTCCCAATGTGCTATGTTAGTTGAACAGGTGAGGTAAATTTATCATTTTGTCGTGTTTATACCTTTTTTGCTTGGTTACTCAATTTATAAGATGATGCATTGTTTATTTTCTTTAGGTTTCTAGTGCATGAATTTCATTAGTTTCTAAACTATCTAGCTCTTCATCATTTGTAAAAAAAATGCCTTTTGAGTTCAATACCACACGTTTTTACCTTTTTGCTCTGTGAGCCTGTCATATGCACATGATGCACAAAGTAAATCCCGAATGAATGGACAATCTTGGAAGTTTAGTTTTTGCCTCTGATCAAGGTATTGAGCCACTGATTACTAGTTTATGCTGCGACCAGGCACTGTTATGCATAGAGGCTGCGCTAGCACAAAGTAGTTGTTCGCAACGTTTTGGTTACCGAACGAGACATTTTTACCGAGGGGGGCCGGTAAACGTGGTTACCACGGTTACCGGAAAATACCGAGAAATACCGAGAATATTTCGAATGAATTTTATAGTTGAATTTTGAATTCAAATAAGTAAATGAACGAACATTCGAACCAGAGACCTCTCAAAACAGGAATTAGATTGCTACCAACATTTCAGAACCAACTTTCATGGCATTATTTATATCCTACGTACTTTACTGTAAATCGAGAGTTTAAATTTAAAAAATTCAAAAAAATGGTATTATTTGCTTGGTATGGGGATTTACCGAGGGGGACTGAAATACGCGGTAACCATGGGAAATCTCGAAATTTCGACTGGTAACCAAAACCTTGGTTGTTCGTACCTCCATAGCTGTTACCCGTTAGCTTTGGACATTTTGTATAATTTGCACATTTGTAGGCTTAATGTTTACTGTCAGAATCATGCAAAAACTGGCCTTTCCGTGCGAGAGTTTGATAAATTGTTTTATCTGAGCTAAAATCAATTCTTCCGCAGGTATGTAGAGTTAAATGGGGGTTGCTGAAAGTCCGAGACGCAGGAATGGCTAGTTGGGTGTGGGTTCTTCTATTTTGATGTTGTGTGGCATGTGACGGGGTCGACGCTGAGCCTGTCCCTCTACGCAGTATGCAGGTTCGTCCATACATGTATGTATGCGGTGGCCGGCGAAGTTGACTTACAGGGTTTAATCGTGTTACCTTTCTGTATTACTCCCTAAATATCTGCGGTCACCGGTCAACTCGTATCATGGCCAGACTGTGTGGATCATGGAGTTGCTTTGGTTAACACTTGGCTCTGTGACGTGATGAGATGCACTGAGCTAGAAGGATGGACAAGAAACGATAGGCATTGGCGCATAACTATAACTGATCATGGTTTCTTTGTGAAGTCCCTATCTATAACTGTTCTTTTGCCCACTTTGTGTCTTTGTTCTTGAGCGCGATGCTCGGAACATGTTCTTGATAGATACATGTTCGGGATTCAAATTCAAGTGCTGGGCCGGTGGTCCGTCCCAGAACAGAAGCACGGATGTCCATTGACCCTGTGACGATAATTACATGTTCTAGCTGTAGACTCGTTGGCAGCTAAAGAAAGATCCGGGGTACATCAGGAGTGATCATCATGGCAATCCAAAGGAAGACGGAGAGCTTTACTTCTGTGCAGATCATACATGAGGGGGCGACGGCCCTTGCGGTTCCAGCTTGACGAAGGCTTGGAGGTCGATGCTGTTGTAGACGATGATCTCGCCGGCGCTCGGAGACCCGTGCTTGGCTCACTCTTCCTGGTAAAAAGTAAAAAACCAATCCAAACCCAAAAAATAAGGAAATGAACTTAAGGTTGGGGTTTTGTCTAATTAGAGAGCTCAGCCAGCCAGCGAGGTACAGGAGCTAGAACAGATGACAAAAAGAAAGTTAGACAAGCAAGAAAGGATAGAAGGAGGGATCTTGGCAGGTACGTTACGTACGCTTGAGGTCGGCGACGGTAGTGGATGAGGCGGGGAAGGAGACGGCGAGGCTCGTGTCGAGGCAGGCCGTCGCAATCTTCCAGTGAGAAAACCAGTTGCGCGTATGCGGGTGTAGTTGGTGTACAGCGGTAGCTCCCAACGCCTCTTCTGGCACAGCTCCTGCAGCCGTGATGGAGGGCGGCTGCGACCTGATAGAGGGAGCCAAGCTCGCTCTTGTTTTGCTGGTTGAACGAGCTCATCAAGGAAGGAAGGAAGGAAGGAAGGAAGGAGAGGCAGTAGCCGTGTGGCCATGTTGATGTCCGCGGGCTCGTCGTCGTCGCGGAGCTCGATCGTCGTCGTCCTTGCCGGCCATGGCATGAACGCTGAACGAGGGGGAGCTTCTCCTTGTTGTTGTGCTGCTGTGTGTGACTAACTGACTCTGCGTATGGTGTTTGAGGGCAGGGGAAGGCATAAATAGGCGCTCTCGAGTGCGTGCGTACGTGCTGCTGATGATCGATGCAAATCAGTACTATAACTAAAGCGGAAGCTTTTGATTTTTCTGTTTTTTTTGAATTTTTTTCGGCGCCTACTGTTCGTATTTCACGGCAACGTCGGAATAGTGAACAGTAAACACGGGATGAACAGTAATAACACATGAACAGTGTCTCGCTCATGAACAGTACCGTCCATAAACAGGTTTCCTTTCTCTAAAATTCCCCCCCCCCAAAGAAAAAATATGCAAAATTTTTAACAAAAGATATATTTTACACATCATTTCTTTTCTCTTCCTCCACCCTCGTGTCCTTATATACAGAGTTAGGATTTAGAATTTTCTATACATCATTTCTCGACACCGACGTACCGATGCACAATACCGGCGTACCAATACACAGCCGCCTCAATCGTCTCCTAATTCTTTCCGATGATAGTGTTAACAGAGCACAAAAACAGTAGGCCGGAATTGTATATTTGCACGAACAGTAATCCGTGGAAAAAATAAATTCTAGACCGATTACTGCTCATTTTGACAACGCAACAACAATTAAAAATACACTAATAAATACCCGAACAATAACCGGACATTTTTTGAATGAACTCAGGACTACTAACCGAAACAATAGCCCAAATAAACCGAAACAACAACTCTGAATAACCTAGAGCAATAAAACCAGCGAAACGGAACAACACCTGAATAAACCGAAAACATTAACCCACACGGATCATAAAACTGAAACAGGAACCAAATTTTAAACCAAAACAAAACACCCGAATAAACCGAAACAACTAAAAAAAAGAAAAAAAACACTACGCATTCACATGAATAGAAATCCATAAGAAATATATTAAAAAAAAACCAAAAAAACTGGAACTCCTCCCTAGAGCCGAAATAGTAAAACAAGTGAAACGGACCAACACCGAAATAAACCGAAACAGTATCTACTAACAAATATCCAAACAAAAACCGGACATTATCGGAATGAACTCAGGTCAACAATACTAAAGCGGGAGAGGTTTGGTTTTCCTGGTTTTTTTGACTTTTTTTTTACTGCTCCTTAGGATTTACCGCTGAAGACTAAAATATCTCTAGCTAGGCTCTCCTCATGTGGTGCACGAGAAGTCCATCTTAGTCACGTAACAGCAAAAGAAAAGAAAAAGGTAGCGGCTGCACAGCGCCACGGTCAGGGCAAAACGAGCGGCCGCGTTGCGATGACGATCTGACTCTCCACCACGTCTCTCACAAAACCAGCCATGGGAGATGGCAGCGCGCCGGCCAGGGATCCCGACCTCAGCTGCAGTGGACGAGGTCGTGTCCCGCTGTGTGGCGCCCTTCCTCCCCCGATTCGCTTCTCCGTCCATGGCGCCGCCGTTTTCATCGGAGATACACACGGCAAGAAGCGGCAAAGGCATGTGCTGGGGCGCGACAAGGAAGGTGATATGGTCGCCCTCTGCCGCGAGTTTGTGATAGCCTGGTGCTCATGTGCCCATATCACGCAGTACGAGCGCCCAGTCACCGTTCTTCCCCGCCGTTCATGAGGTGCAGTCCTACCCAATTCTCTCTCTGTCTAGAAATTTCTCGCTCACTCTAATCTACCCCCCTCCCCCCCTTCTTTTTTTAATGTGCTACTTTGGTTCCGGTAGATGCCTTCGGCTGAAGTGCTGCTCTAATGCAAATCATATTTTCGAAACCTCCCCATTGTAGCTGCAGGTTAATTGTTTGTGTAAATGTCTGGGAGAAGAAATAAATTGAGTGTGCTTTCACTGTTTATGAACTTCATTTTTTGTATAGATATATATATATATACTTTATGTAGGAGATATGCCCTAGAGGCAATAATAAATGTTATTGATTATCTCCCTGTTCATAATTAGGTTTATGTTCCATGCTATAACTGCTATGGTTCTCGAGTCTGCAATAACCACGAGGCTCGGAGGAAGACTCATATGCACGTGTGGAAAAATAAACGGTAAAATGTATTCCTAGTCTGGCCTCTAAGACTAGCCCAAGTGTTGCATGATGGTTCTGTTTTCCTGATCATGGGCATGTCTATGCCGGCAACTTTGAGGGCACAATGTTAGTAGAACACTTGTGTTGAATCGACCCGATTGATGTTATGCTATGAGATTCATTCGTCATAAGTTAATGGTTAATAACACAGAGAAGTTAATGTTTGCATAATTCCTTAGACCATGAGAGTGTCGAGTTTCTTCATGCTTGCTTCATGAACTTTGGGGTTTGTTAAACGTCATCCGTAAATGGGTGGCTATTACGGCGGCTTACGGGTTCATGGAAAAGTATGTTAAGTAACTTGATAGCTCAAGATTGGGATTTGCTCCTCCGACGATGGAGAGATATCTCTGGGCCCTCTCGGTGTTACGGTATCCATCATCGTCTGGCCAGACACAAGTGTGATTAGATCACAGGGATACCGGAACACAGAAACGAGAAAAGAGAACAAAAACCGGCAACGACGTAACTGGCATTGTGGACAAGTGTTGATCCATGAGGATGCCGATGTTTCTCACCTCGGGTATTTGTAACATATCGCGAAGCAACAGGAATAGCACACGGCAACTGGAGGTTCACTCGAATATTCATTCGTGTGGGTATAGGGGTCAATATGGGTGTCCACGGCTCCGATGTTGATAATTGATCGGAAAGAGTTCCGGTCATGTCTATACTTCACCGAACCTATAGGGTCACATGCTTAAGGGTCATCTATCTGCTGAATACTTGACAGGGAGTCTGAGAGAAAAACACCGAAAAAGTTTCGGACGAAACGGAAACGTTCCGGAGAGAACACCGGAATAGTTCCGGTGAAACTGAAAAGTTGTTTCAGGGTATTCCATTAAGTCAAATTGGTTCTGGCACACGCCCGGAAATTCTTGGAGGATGCCAGAAGTGTTCTGGAAACTTCTGGGAATTTTCCGGGACAATAACCGGTAATGTTCCGGAGCAGCCGGAACCGATTTGGTTGCTTTTCGCTGAAGAAACATTGTTTCGAAATTGTTTCGGAATGCGTTCAAAATTATTTTGGTGGGTACTAGAATTGTTCTAGGCACACAGAAATAATTTGGGATTTAACGGACGCAGAAAAATGTCTTCGTGAATAGTGAAAAGCACTTTTTGGGCTGATTTGCAAATGGGGTTTTTCTTCTAGAAGAAAACCACTTTTGGTGTGTGAAAGGGAGGTGGAGCTCCCCAAGGGGGCTGCAAATTTCGTCCATGGCATGGTGGGGGCCCTCCTTGAGGTGTCCTTCCACCTCATGGTGGATATCTTCTACACACCCTTATGTGGCATGTGGTGGAAAGATCCTAGGAAGGTCCTTTTGGTCTTTCCTCTACCCCTTGCTCCTCCTATAAATAGAGGTGGAGATTGCTCTCCAAAATCAGCTCATGCTTGCTCTCATACACATGCCATTGACTTGTCTGGCTTCTCTCTCCCTCCCAGCGAAATAGTTTCGTAGAGCCGAAAGGCTGTCTGGGTTCCGGTGGGAACTAGTTCTGGACGGCGAAGCCCTGCCGGATAGATGACACCGTATGTGTGCAACTCTGTAGAGAGATCGTAGTTTCGGTCTTAGTTCGAGAGTGCCTCCCGAAGGGCTGTCCAAGTGATCGTCTTAGTTTCGAGGGTCCTCCCGAAGGGCTGTCCGAGTGACCGTTCGAGTTTCGAAGGTCCTCCCGAAGGGCTGTCCGCGACACCGTCCGAGGGACTGTCCGACCGCCTCTCGGAGGGCTGTCCGAGGGGCAGATGTGGGAGTACATCCTCGCGGTTGGGAGGTTGTAAATCCTAGCTGCAGGGATCTGCACCGCCGATCGCCATGGACTCTACTTCCGCTGCGCTACGAGTCGGTAACGAAACAGATCAAACCTTGTATGGAGTCTCCATAGTGATCCTGGGCTGGTGCGTAGGTCGGAAATTTTTGTTTTCTGTTGCGTTCCCCAACACTGGCATCAAGAGACGTGCTATGCGTAGATGCAGGTTGCGATCTAGAATACATAGAGATGTATGGGTATTGCACAATATAATTAGGTAGTAGATGAGTTCTATTACTGAAAATTATTTGTGCGGGTAGCAGATGAAATCTGTTACCCGATGTTCTTGTTGCTTCCCTGGAATTTGCATATTTCTGATCTTGATAACAGTATGGTAGAGTTTCAATGTTCTGGCAATCCGCGATCCTGATTGATCAACGAAGTGCTAACAGTTCATTGAATTCCACCGTAGTTAAAAAGAAAGATGAAATTTCGCAGACGAAAGGGCAATGCAGATATGATCTGCACGGGGGTCACGCGTATGACGAAGTTTAGTATGGGGCTCGAGATTTTATTATCTCGTGTTTCATACACCCCGCAATGTTAATCTAGCGACTTGGATTATCATGCTTGATGATGGACGTTGGTAGCTTCGGTTTGTTTCGAAACCTTAGAAGACACGTAAAATAAAATTTTGCATGAACCGATTAGAGGCGTCTAACTTGGTTTTGCAGGATGGTTTGCATGTGCATGTGATGTGGTATAGCAGTGCTCATTATAATTTGATTATGTATGAGATGACTATATAATGTAAATTGATTAACATGACCTGCGTGTCATGATTCGACATGATGGCTGGAGCCATATGATTGTCACTTTAATGACCTGCGTGTCAACCTTCAGTAATGCACTTATTTTATTAGCTATAGAGATAGCAATATTATCTGGTGCATCGACAAGGTGGTGGCAATCTTCGCGAAGGTGAACACCAACGCGAATGCCGAAGACGAAGAAATGAAAGACTTCTCCGTCAGAAAGGGCTATACCATATCATGCTATTATGAATTGCCTGAGATGTTTATCCCTTATGATGCACCCTTCTTGATTGCGCGGTAGTCGCTTTTTATTAGGGTGATCTCTCACAAAAATATCAAGTGGTTAGTGTTCTCCTAAGTGTAGCACCGTCACGGCACCTAACTTCTCGGAGTGCGCCGTGTCACATGGGTACAAATGATTAGGGAAGTGTGAGGCGGGTGAGTTGAGACCTCGCAGCAAGATCACTTGGTTGTCTTGACGTTCAGGCATGACCGTCATGAGCTCGGAACACGCGCATCGAAAGATGAACAGGAATCACATAGAGATGTGATTGGCAAGTTGGCCTACCGGTTGAGATTTTCGTCATCAGCGGTGTTACACCAATGGCGAACAATTGAAATGGGGGTCT
Organism: Elymus sibiricus; assembly: GCA_039707655.1. Classification (NCBI taxonomy): domain Eukaryota; kingdom Viridiplantae; phylum Streptophyta; class Magnoliopsida; order Poales; family Poaceae; genus Elymus; species Elymus sibiricus. The sequence continues at coordinate 70,770,630 of CM077674.1, forward strand.
TGTATCACTCACAATCAATTATGAGAGATATTGATTTGAGTGGGAGCGCACTATAGAATTAATTCTTTTAATTCTCAGTGCAATTAATTATGAACACTGTCTAAGTGTTATTTGCATAATAGTTGTAGAATAATGGCTCGCGTTTCCACCTTCCCAATTAAAATTGAATAGCTGTTAAATATCTGGTTAAAACTTTACGGTTGGTAACGTAATGAGAGGATTGTCCTCTAGAGTGCCGAGAAGGACTTGTCCTATCGCATGCTTTCGGTATTCTCCCGCTAATGCTATGGATCATGTGACTCTCGTCCATCGATCCAAAAGCTAGAATTCCGTTTCAGTCAAGTGCAATATGTTTGCTTCCATGAGACCCGAACTTCGAAAGTTTGGATAGTTATGTAATATTCATGGAATCTGAAAATCATTTTCAGACACAAACAAAGGCTAAAAGATATGGGATATCCAAAGCAAAGTTTGTTTTGCAAACTGTTAGTAAAAGAGTTTACTATGCATTTGACTAATAACAGAGGGATCCAGTAGAACGCCTGTCATATGATGAAGGTGAATAAAACAACAACTTAAAGGAAATGTCCAAAGGGTGTTAGTATGACTTACACGCCTAGGAAGTCCGGGGCTAACGCCACTCTTAAGTTGGATGCTTCTTCTGAGAGTAGAAGAAATACTAAAATTTAAACTGTTAGAAGTATAAAGGCAAAAAGAGAGAAGACTGGAATATCCAGCTCATGTATGAATGTCATACAGGTTTTTGATGTATAGAAGGCTGGTCAAAGATATAGTTCTTGGGAATTATGGTTAAACATGTTAATCACTAATTCTTGGGTATTGTGAGTTAATCACAAAGATACCCGCTCGATTGCATTCTGTTGCAACTCGATGTAAGAACTACTATGGCCTGAAAGACTAGCCAGGAATGAGGTTTAGATACACGCAGGGAACATAGTAAATGTTACTATGCCTTCCATAGGTGTATTCCCTATGTATTTACTTTCATAAATCATTTTAGAGTTTTACACACTCTAGCCCATTGCATAAAGTATCTTGCAAGAAGGTTGTTCATAAGAGAACTTTTAATGTTTGGAGTTATGAATAACAAAAGGGCCATACTTTCATTATGAATGAGAAGTATGTTATGAATATTGATAATAATACATTACCTCTGTATTTACTTTCATAATTCATTTAGAGTTTCATACACTCTAGCCCTTTGCATAAGGTATCTTGCAAGGAGGTTATTCATAAGAGAACTTTTGATGTTCGGTGTTATGAATAACATGAAGGGCCATGCTTCCATCCAGGATGGGATGTATGTTATGAATATTGATGGTAATATGATACATCCATAACACTGACGCTAAATGTCGCAAGACTAAAAGAATACCACATATGTGTGGCACTGCATTTGGTCACATTGGAGAAACCCGCATGGAAAATTCCATTATGATGGATTTTAAAGTCATTTGATTTTGAATCATCTGACACTTGCAACTTTCCTCCGAAAAGTGAAGTGACTGAAATACCGTTCACAGGCCATAAGGAACGAGCAACAAACTTATTGGTGATCATACATTTTGATGTGTGTAGTTCAATAAATGTTGTTGCAAGTAGTGGATTTATCTATCTTCAGAAATGACTCAAGTAGATATATTGATATTTACTTGATGAGACGTAAGTCTGGATCTTTTGAATTCATTCATAAGGTTTTCAAAAATGAAGTAGAAGTTGTTGTAACAAGAAAATTATGTTTCTACAATTCGATTGCAGAAAGGAATATTTGAGTTACAAGTTTAGCGAATGTCTGATGAGTTGTGAAAGGGGTTTCATAACTTACACCTCCCGGAGTACCACTGCAAGTGGAGAGTCCGTGTAGATGTAATCGAACCATTCATGACATGGTAAGATCAAAGATGACATAAATAAATTTGCCATTATCCCTTTTAAAGTGATGCTTTAGAGATTGCGGCTTTTACACTAAAAAGAGCTCCATCGGGTCTGTTGAAATGACGCCATGGTATGGTACGCCCAACCATATTATATCTTTTCTTAACATTTGGAATATGGGGCTTGTGTAAAAGGTTACAAACCTATTCCAAATCAGACAAGTGCTACTTTGTAGGTTATCCCAAGTCATTGGGTATTTCCCCACCACAATACCGAGGCAAATAGGTTTGCCACAAAGAACGGTATGCTTTTTTGAAGAAAATGGTTCTTTCAAAAAGGTGAGTGGGAGAACAGTGCAACTCGACGAGATAAACAGTATCATCGTCATCAGATCAAAGGAAAGAGACCTTGGAAGTAATTCCGGAGTTTCTTATTGCGACTGATACGGAAGTCTCTACAATAAAATGTATGGACTTCGGTCGAACTTGCAGCTGAACCACGTAGGCAAAGCTCGTGCAAACCTATCAGGTGCGCAAACGAGATATTGTTGTTAGACAACAGTATACCTACGATTCACAAGGAAGCGTTGATGGGCCCTGACTCCGGAATTGGCTAAATGCCAATACAATCCGAGATAGTTTCCATATAAGTGATTCAAGATTAAGATCTTGATACACCTTTCGGAAGACTTAGAGTCTAACGAATATTTATGGAACTAAAAACTGATACGGATAAAATGTTTTATCCATAAAGCTCGACTTGTTGCAATAACAAGTTCAAGGAGTTGACTACGATGAGATTGTCTCACCGTAGCGATGCTTAAAGTCGGTTCGGGTTGAACTAGCAATTAATACATATTTCAATCATGAGATATGAAACATGGATGACAAAAGGATTTCCATGTGATGGAAATGAAACCTAGGACTTGTATGTGATACAGTCCAAAGTAATTTGTCGATCCAGAGGATGCTAGTAAGTATGCAAACTTCAGAGTTCCAGCGATGGACAGAAGAGAGCAAAGCGGAGTTGGAATCTTCGTTTTTGATGGAATGGTCAAAAGGGTTTTGACTTCATCAAATGGATATCGAAGATGCTTGTGATTCAAGAAAGTAAGTGGGAGCATAATAATATTTTCTAAAAACCTTGTGTACTTGACACATTGTTAATTGGAAATAAATTTCTTGACACGAATTAGGACTTCATTTGAAAATAGTTTTTCCGATGAAGTGCTTGAGCTAAATAGCCTCAATATTAGGCATGATGATCTATGGAGATAGATTTACCTAATGGGGCTAAGCAATGAATACATATTGACAAGATGCTAAAACTTTTTAGCATTTAAAACGCCAAGGAGTGATTCTTGCCGAAGTCACATGGAAAGAGTTTTTGCAAGACTCGGTGTCCCAAAACACTGATGAGTAAAATACATGATGGAGATTCCACACACTCTTGTGTTTGGATTAATCATGTATTCCATGGTATGTAAAACAACCAGATATGTCCGATACTCCAAAAGTTGTTGCGAGTATGGATACCAAAGTGATCAAAGTACTGATCATAGGACAACAGTGAAAGATGTCATTGAGTACTAGAGTAGTAGTGATGACATGTTTTCTCGCAAGCAGAGATTATGAAGTGCTCGTTGTAAGTAATTACATCGATACAGTCTTCATCAATGCTCCATGCGATTTTCGATTTAAGTTAAGGGTTTTGTGTAATACACAATATGATGGCACGGTAGTTGGAAATTGTTCCAAACAAGATACTGTGGCGAATTCTATAACAAAGGCTAAGTATGTTGACGCTTAAGAAGCGACAAAGAAGTTGTTGAATCATATAGTTCATTCTTGAAATTGGTATGGTTCCAAGATGGCTTTGGTCTATGGGACACTATTGCAGATAGTTGCTCCATAGCTCAGTCTGAGGAATCAGGTTTCGACCAATGATTCACACATATGCAAAGCCAAGTACACACAAAATATGAATTTTGTGAAAGCGTGAAAACGCGAGGATATGAAAAGTTACACACGGAGCTGAAGTCGTCAGATCCGTTGGACATCAGGCTATACCACATGCGAAGCATTTTGTACACCAGTATGCCATAGGTGTAAAGTGCATTAGCATTGACTAGATTATTGACTCTAGTGCAAGTGGGAGTCTGTAGGAGATATGCCCTAGAGGCAATAATAAATGTTATTGATTATCTCCCTGTTCATAATTAGGTTTATGTTCCATGCTATAACTGCTATGGTTCTCGAGTCTGCAATAACCACGAGGCTCGGAGGAAGACTCATATGCACGTGTGGAAAAATAAACGGTAAAATGTATTCCTAGTCTGGCCTCTAAGACTAGCCCAAGTGTTGCATGATGGTTCTGTTTTCCTGATCATGGGCATGTCTATGCCGGCAACTTTGAGGGCACAATGTTAGTAGAACACTTGTGTTGAATCGACCCGATTGATGTTATGCTATGAGATTCATTCGTCGTAACTTAATGGTTAATAACACAGAGAAGTTAATGTTTGCATAATTCCTTAGTCATGAGAGTGTCGAGTTTCTTCATGCTTGCTTCATGAACTTTGGGGTTTGTTAAACGTCATCCCTAAATGGGTGGCTATTACGGCGGCTTACGGGTTCATGGAAAAGTATGTTAAGTAACTTGATAGCTCAAGATTGGGATTTGCTCCTCCGACGATGGAGAGATATCTCTGGGCCCTCTCGGTGTTACGGTATCCATCATCGTCTGGCCAGACACAAGTGTGATTTGATCACAGGGATACCGGAACACAGAAACGAGAAAAGAGAACAAAAACCGGCAACGAGGTAACTGGCATTGTGGACAAGTGTTGATCCACGAGGATGCCGATGTTTCTCACCTCGGGTATTTGTAACATATCGCGAAGCAACAGGAATAGCACATGGCAACTGGAGGTTCACTCGAATATTCATTCGTGTGGGTATAGGGGTCAATATGGGTGTCCATGGCTCCGATGTTGATAATTGATCGGAAAGAGTTCCGGTCATGTCTATACTTCACCGAACTTATAGGGTCACACGCTTAAGGGTCATCTATCTGTTGAATACTAGACAGGGAGTCTGAGAGAAAAACATCGAAAAAGTTTCAGACGAAACGGAAACGTTCCGGAGAGAACACCGGAATAGTTCCGGTGAAACTGAAAAGTTGTTTCAGGGTATTCCATTAAGTCAAATTGGTTCTGGCACACGCCCGGAAATTCTTGGAGGATGCCAGAAGTGTTCTGGAAACTTCTGGGAATTTTCCGGGACAATAACCGGAAATGTTCCGGAGCAGCCGGAACCGATTTGGTTGCTTTTCGCTGAAGATACATTGTTTCGAAATTGTTTCGGAATGCGTTCAAAATTATTTTGGTGGGTACTAGAATTGTTCTAGGCACACAGAAATAATTTGGGATTTAACGGACGCAGAAAAATGTCTTCGTGAATAGTGAAAAGCACTTTTTGGGCTGATTTGCAAATGGGGTTTTTCTTCTAGAAGAAAACCACTTTTGGTGTGTGAAAGGGAGGTGGAGCTCCCCAAGGGGGCTGCAAATTTCGTCCATGGCATGGTGGGGGCCCTCCTTGAGGTGTCCTTCCACCTCATGGTGGATATCTTCTACACACCCTTATGTGGCATGTGGTGGAAAGATCCTAGGAAGGTCCTTTTGGTCTTTCCTCTACCCCTTGCTCCTCCTATAAATAGAGGTGGAGATTGCTCTCCAAAATCAGCTCATGCTTGCTCTCATACACATGCCATTGACTTGTCTGGCTTCTCTCTCCCTCCCAGCGAAATAGTTTCGTAGAGCCGAAAGGCTGTCTGGGTTCCGGTGGGAACTAGTTCTGGACGGCGAAGCCCTGCCGGATAGATGACACCGTATGTGTGCAACTCTGTAGAGAGATCGTAGTTTCGGTCTTAGTTCGAGAGTGCCTCCCGAAGGGCTGTCCAAGTGATCATCTTAGTTTCGAGGGTCCTCCCGAAGGGCTGTCCGAGTGACCGTTCGAGTTTCGAAGGTCCTCCCGAAGGGCTGTCCGCGACACCGTCCGAGGGACTGTCCGACCGCCTCCCGGAGGGCTGTCCGAGGGGCAGATGTGGGAGTACATCCTCGCGGTTGGGAGGTTGTAAATCCTAGCTGCGGGGATCTGCCCCGCCGATCGTCATCGACTCTACTTCCGCTGCGCTACGAGTCGGTAACGAAATAGATCAAACCTTGTATGCAGTCTCCATAGTGATCCTGGGCTGGTGCGTAGGTCGGAAATTTTTGTTTTCTGTTGCGTTCCCAACACTTTAAAGGCAAGCATAATTCTAAAAATAAAAATTATCTGCGACGCACTTAACAAACTTATTTTCTCATTGAAGCAGCAAATCAACTATTCCAAGTGATCATGGATCATGCTACTGCCAAGAACAAGAGATTTTGGTTATTTTTGTAAACCAGTAATATTCTCATATCATCAACGCTGACGACCCACCCCACTCCCTGTCGAATGAGATGTCCATGATGTCGTATGTATAGTCATGGGCGGCGCACAGATGTTGTGCACATTGCTGGTGAGTGACCCACACAACGTACTTGGTGAATGGTTTTTACTATGCAAACACCAAACTGAAAATTTGCACATAAGATGCAAATTATATGGGTTTGCAGCATAATAAGTTAATTCAAACTTGGCTTGAATTCGTTGATGTTTAATTTAGCCTGGATAGAGTTGTTAGATGGTACTCTTCGCTCTAAATTGTTTTTTATTCAACTCAGGCTGCACCCGTTCTATGATGATATTCTCCACATATTATTTTATTTGATCTCCATAATTGTAATGCACTGCAGAAGGTTGGGTGTTTCCTCATAGATGTTCTACTGCTGATTATTAATCCTTCCCAGTGTATATGGTCATCGCGCCAAACTATGGACATGGTTGGTTGATAGACGAAATTTCGCATGTCAACATCTGAAAGGTCAAAACGTCACAAAACATTCGTAGGTATTGTAAGGTTAGAGAACCAATTTGACAATCGACCAATTGGTTGCCAATTTTTGGACATGCCTATGTGATGGTAAACCAATTTTTGGCACCAAACTAACTTCCCCCTCTATTCTTTTTCATAGTTGACAGAAGTATGATCTAGACAAAGCAAGACTAACAAGGTGGTCTTCTCATTCCCAAACATTGTAGCAACCATTTTTGTAGCAGAACTGGATGTTCCTCCTATCTAATAGAATGGATACATTGTTTGCAATGCCAAGGGATACAGTTTGTTGTTTTCATTAGGGGAAACTATTACTACTGAGTTGTAATCAAAATTTTATATTAAAATGTAACTTATTGGTGTTGTAGAGGAATCTGTGTGTGTCCCTTTTTCATTTAAACTAAATCCGATCACTGCAATATTGGGTCAACTCTTTTAGTTTGAAGTGCTCTTTGTCCCTCAGATCCACTCACCTCTTCCGTTTCAAAGTGTTATGAGTCTCCCAGACTCACTCACTCGCTCCACTGCATATTCCATTTCTTCAATCAAATGAGCACCAAAAATTTGAATATTCCATTTCTTTAACCAAATGAGCACCAAAAATTCAAACGGGCTCTCTACGGGCGCGGCGTGACGCCGCGCTTTCTCGGTGGGTCTCCTCTCCTCTCCTCTGTTGTTCTTTTAGTTTTCGAGCTGCTGGCGACGGAACAGATGCGCGCCATTGCCGTCAGTACTGTGGCATCTCTCTCTTTTTATTGTGTTGTGTGTGCAGCACATAGAGTAGGGCATTTTGGAGGCCGAGCTTCATGGAGCCTTTTATTTTGAAATTTTTGAAAATCTCATTTTAAAGTTTTAGAAAAATCTAAAAAAATTCACACATGTTCATACGGATGTATAGTACATATGTATAAAAATTGAAGATGATATGCATTATGGTGAGAGCTAAACAAAAAGGGAAAATTCGTGTATTTTTTATAGTGAACAGTGCACATACTGTTCATCATTTCAAAATCATGATTTTCTCTTTTTTGTGTAGCTCTCATTATAATGTATACCATCTTCAATTTTTACACACATGTACTGTACATCCGTATGAACACGTGTGATTTTTTTTAGAATTTTTTGAAACTTTAAAATGAAATTTAAAAGAAAATTAAATAAAGGGCTCCATGGAGCTCCGCCTCCATTTAGCATTTCTGCAGCATATAGGAGTATATAGAAGCGAGCTTTGCTATAAAATGGAGATTCTGTGCACGGGGGCATCGGTGCACTTTATCCAAGCCGTCGTTATATGCATGGAGATGGTTCAAACATGTACCTGCTCATTTATCCATAGTTCCTTTCTTGCATCTACACGTAGGGTGTGGCTAGGTCTTACCAAGTCTCAGTCAAATACATAACATCTAAGAAAGAAAAGAGACAAAACCAAAACAAAAGGTTTGCACAGATCTTAATGTAAAATCTCATGAATATAACATCGACTGAGACATAACCAAGTCTAGGGCCCGTTCAGAAGTCCGCTGGCTTCCAAAAGTGGCCAGCTTCTCGGGGAGCCAGCGCTAGCCAGCTTCTTGGCGGAGCCAGCGCTGCGTTCGGCAGCAGCGGCTGCTCCAGCTCCCGTCTGCATGGGCTGGCAGCCCAGGAAGCAAGCATGAAGCCCATTTGGGTGGTTTCTCGTACGGGAGAGAACGTATCGGGGAGAGAAACATATCGATCGAACCGGTACGCTGCCCCAGAGGTTACTTGGCGGTGGCATATAGGGTAATTATGTCCAACTCCACCTCCTTCCATTTTTGAAGCTGGGTTCGACATGCTTCTCGTTTTTGCACTGCGAGGGAAGTTTGCTCCGCGAAGCTGGCTTCTAGGAGCTGCTGCGTTCGGGACGGCTCCACGTGCTGAGCCAAAGAAGCTAGGAGTAGGAGAGGATCCGAACGGGGCCTAAGTCGACTGAGATTTAGCAAGACTGATACACGTAGTATCAGCGGTGCGTTTGTGTACGAGACAGGCACAAGTGCACTAACAATACATGCACGCATCATTACGATACGGTTGTCATGGGCCCACCGGCCTTCATGTACCGGCCCAATTATATGGCTTGAGATGTACTGGATCTGCACCTGGTTTCTTTGCTGGCAAAACTAGCCCGCATAAATGATAGTGTCTGTTCACAACTAGAGGAGCCCGTCGCCGAATTAGTTCTGAAGCTCCCGGTGCATCGAGAATTAATTCCTGTCTACCAAGCTTACTTCTCGTAGAGCCAGGAAAAAAGCAATGGAGTTCATCGACATGGAAGGAGATCTGAGGTATTTCCTACTTCTCCTGCTAGTATTTTTTTCAATTTCTCTTCCCCCGGATAGGGCGTATTCCTCGTTCGATATGAGTTCTTGAGTTTCCGTTTCGAAAAAAAAAAGTTCTTGAGTTGGTTGTGGGTGGCTGCCCGGGATGAACGAAGCACAGTAAATGTGGAGCGGTGGGGTAGGTTGAAACGCCGGTGGGAATCTTCGAGTGTGCAGTCTGAGTTGAAATTATGACTGTGGGTGTGGGGGGGTTGGGTGGTAATAGCAAAATGGTACAGCTAGTCGCTGTGATAACTGCTACAGTCTTTGGTCAATAACTGGCCTCGTTCCACTAATTATTGGTTTTAATTTACGTTGATTAGGACCAGTGGCGGAGCTACACTAATAAAATAGGGCGGGCCATGCTAGGCTTTCACTCGTACATAATGGTTGTTTTGCTTACTAATGCTGTGTGTGCTATTTCATGCGGCAGGGCGCAGCCTGATGATTTATAACCAGTAGATTCGCAAGGGGATGTACTGCATATTAGTAGGGGTGACGGTGTACTGAAAAAAATGGAAATGTTTGGTGCCGTGTGCAAGGCAAACCTATTGCAACATAAAAACATTGCTAATGGTCAGGAAAATGTTTACTAACGTACATTTTGGTACAAGATGATTGATTTGGGGAAAACAATATTTTTAATTTAACTAACGCCCCGTTCTGAAGCTAAAGTAGCTCCAGTTTCGGTGAGCAGTTTGACCACAAAGGTTTGCTTCGACAGAACACACGGATTCTGTGCAAGCAGCGGCCCCGGCGAAACAAATAACGATTGAAAAATTCGGTGCTCCAAATCCTGCTGCTATCGAGGTAGTACTGGCACATGTTGAGGGAAGAGAGAAATCGTGTCCTGGTGAGGACCTACCGAACAGATACAACCACGACGACCTGTGCCAGTACGAGCTAGCGCGAGATGGAATACCTAATAATGTACACATATTACCTGATAGCTATGCATGCGGCAATGAATGCGTTGCGCTAATCCAGATGTGCATGCATGGTACTCCCTCCGTACCGGTGTGTATTAGTCATCTTAGTTTGTGCACCGCAACCAAGCTGCAGTAAAAACGAGAGAACTTGATGTTTATTTGCTAATTAATGTCATTGCATGCAGAGAATTGACCACTGCATGTTGTGCTAAGTAGTCTCAAGTAATTGAATGCATACACGCCCCACGTCTCCTATTGGCTAATTTCTTTTTTCAAGGCAAAAAACAGGGAACGAGGTGGGTAGTTAATGCACCGCGACTAAAAGTTTTGAGATTATTTGGTTTTCGTAATGTGACTTATGCACCGTTACGGAGGGAGTAGAGATATGCATAGCACTAGACACCGTGCACAGAAGCCAATTTTCGGCTTTGCTACTGTTTCGAGTAGGATCGAGAGACAAGACACAGAAGATGTAAAAGTGAACACTAGTTTTTATTGATGACTGATTACAGGTATATATAGCCCCGAGGGGATGCATTGAACAGACGCGATGGTCCGGAGAGACACGAGCGAACAGTCGCGTCCCTCGTGCATGGCGGTTAGGGATAGTGGAGATTCTCCTTAATTAATACATGGGTTAATTAAATCTCAACACTCCCCCTGATCTACGCTATCCTTGTAGACATTATCATCTTAAATGAAACATCCTCCAAAACCCTGTGGGAAAAATATGAGAAGTATGATATTTGATATGTTGCCAAAACTCCTGCAAACCCAGTGGGAAAATAAGGAGAAAATGACGCAACATTAATGGTTATTGCCTCTTCCAACTCAATATGAGAAAACCCATAGAATTAAGAGGACAATAAAGTATGACATATGGTCTTGTGTTGATATTACCTCATTAAAAACCTTTATGAGAATCTGTAGTAAACTCATGAAGGAAAAAAGAGTATAATATGATGCATTGAACAGGAACAATTCAGGAAGATACTCCCCCTGATTCTTGCAAATTCCGAAGGCGTCACATACCAATTCCATGAATATATTTCTGGAATGTAGAAGTTGGTAGATACTTGGTGAACAAATCAGTCACATGATTTGACTTGCAAGATATGCAATATAGCGATATTGCTTATTACGTAACCTGTTTGCATCCGGGCAACACAAGCAACATTATCTTTGAGATAATGGTTGGTGGATGTAGCCACAAGGTCTATTTCGAAGACCCTCATGAGATGGCTACCACACCTAGCAGGAACACAAACCTTGTCTACGATCTGACATAGTAGGGATCTGATCGATGTATCCAATGATATTGGTGTCCAGATTTCTCTATAACTGAAAGATTAGGACAAAATCTTTGATGCCTTGGAGATATCAAAAGATATTCTTGAGCCCAAACCAATTATGTGTGGTGGGTCCAATGGCACTAGGATATGGAACTTTGTTTCCCAATATCGCATTTCCATCACCTCATGGTCTAAATGAATCTTTCTCTACGTCTAGAGAACGAACAACCATGGAAATTATGGATGGATAAGAATAGTCCGCAATCAATTTCTTCAATATAATATGGATATAGACAACATAGTGTACCATAATGTATGAGTGAAGGTGATCGAGGTTTTACCCAATCCTTCATCTCAAAATCCGTCATTAAGATGATCATGTGCTTCGTCAACAAACACACATGGGCAATCATCACTGTAGGAGTAATCCTTGTGTATAAGGAACTCACTATACGTCGGTTGTACCAAATGTACCGACAACAATAAGCCGTATGGTGACTTACTGATTTTACACAATGTATGTTGCGTTTTGCATTTCGATTCAGAAGTGAGATTCCAACGGAACCATCTAGGTCTGAATCTAGTGATCCACATAGATATGTAATCACTATATCTATGAACTGCATAGATAGATGATTTTGTACTGCCAATGATATAAGTTATCGGAAAGAGATTCCACCTCTGGAGAATAATTGGGTATCTGCGTGAACCCTTGTGCTACAATACATGCTCTATGTTTCACCACCTCATTGTCCTCATTCTGTTTGCAGAAGAAAACCGGTGTAGGTATTGCTTATGTGAATACCTTCCCTTTATTGAGAAAGATTATTTCTTCCTAGATTATACCCTTTGCTTGAGTTCAGTCCGAGTGTTGTTCACACTTTGCCATGTCCATGGTCTTTGGATCTGAATCACTTGAAAGGTTTTTGCAATCTAGTTGAGAAATGTATGTCGACAATTGTAGACTTCCGGTTATATGTTTCTCCAGAATCTATATATGAGTATATAGTTGATGGAAATATCGTTACCCATGGTGACTGCTCGCGATTTCCCAATACGGTTGAGTCGGGTATTCTGATGTCCCGGTCATTGTGTGCACTATGACCTGGGTTGGTGGAGGTTTCCCATCCACTGGGTGTATACTACCCATTAAGTGTCTGTCAACGTGAAGTTGACTTGCATTTACTGATTCAGAGGCCTCGATATCCTTGCTTGCAAGAAGCTGAATCCTGATGTACTATTGCCATACATCTCCCCCTGATGCTTTGAACGGGGAGTGGAGTGTTTCTTGTTGGTACCTTCACTCTTTCAGGCATATTTTGCAGGATTGTAAGATTGTGTGACATCTTTATAGTTAGTAAATGAATCTGGCAGGTTATTTGTAATGTGTTGCAAATCTTCTGAACGCATGGTTCAGATCTTTGAGTACGTGGATTTGAGGCAGAAATGTGTCGAACATTCCACTTGTAGGGGAACGCGACAGAAAACAAAAAAAATCGGTACAGCGAGCACGCCCAGGACCACTATGGAGATGTCATACAAGGTTTGATCTGATCCGTACCGACTTGAAACGCAGCGGAAGAAGAGTCGGTGTAGATCGTCGGTGCAGATCCCCGCAGCTAGGATTTACAACCTCCCAACCGCGAGGATGTACTCCCTCGCCTGACAGCCCTTCGGGAGGCGGTCGGATAGTCCCTCAGACGATGTCACGGACAGCCCTTCGGGAGGACCCTCGAAACTTGAACAGTAACTCGGACAGCCCTTCGGGAGGACACCCGAAACTCGAACGGTAACTCGGACAGCCCTCCGGGAGGACACTCGAACAGCCCCTCGGGCAAAAAATCGAAAATACAATCTCTCTACGGGGTTGCACACATACGGTGTCAGCTATCCGGCAGGGCTTCGCCGTCCAGAACTAGTTCCTGCCGGAACCCAGACAGCCTTTCGGCTCTACGAAACTATTTCCCTGGGAGGGAGAGAGAGAGAGAGAGCCAGACGAGCATGGCATGTGTATGAGAGGAAGGATGATCTTTGGAGAGCACCCCTCCACCTCTATTTATAGGATAGCCAAGGGGTAAAGTTGGCATTCAAAAATACCAAAAGTACCCCCACTTTATGCCTTTTCATAAAAGAATAAAGCTAAAAAGGATGGCATGTGGAGCTCCAAGGAGCTCCACCTCCCTTGGCCGGCCACTCTTGGGAGCCCCCCATGAGGGGGCTTCCTTGGCTCCCAAGTCCTTCTAGAAGCCTTTTGGAAAATATCCCAAAAAGTGCTTTCCAAAAAATATCCATAAAGCACTTTTACTATTCACGAAGACATTTTTCTGCGTCCGTTAAATCCCAAATTATTTCTGTGTGCCTAGAATAATTCCAGTACCCACTAAAATAATTTTGAATGCATTCCGAAACAATTCCGGAACAATGTTTTTCTTCAGCGAAAAGCAACCAAAGCGGTTCCGGCAGCTCCGGAACATTTCCTGTTTTTATCCCGGAAAATTCCCAGAAGTTTCCAGAACACTTCTGGCATCCTCCAAGAATTTCCAGGCGTGTGCCGAAACCAATTTGACTTAATGGAATACCCTGAAACAACTTTTCAGTTTCACCGAAACTATTCCGGTGTTCTCTCCGGAACGTTTCCGTTTCGTCCGAAACTTTTTCGGTGATTTTCTCTCAGAGTCCCTGTCTAGTATTCAGCAGATAGATGACCCTTAAGCGTGTGACCCTATAGGTTCGGTGAAGTATAGACATGACCCGGAACACTTTCCGATCAATGATCAACATCGGAGCCGTGGACACCCATATTGACCCCTATACCCACACGAATGAATATTCGAATGAACCTCCAGTTGCCGTGTGCTATTCCTGTTGCTTCGCGATATGTTACAAATACCCGAGGTGAGATTTTCTGCATCCCTGTGGATCAACAAATTGTCCACCATGCAAGTTACCTCGTTACCGGTTTTGTTCTCTTTTCTCGTTTCTGTGTTCCGGCATCCCAGTGATCAAATCACAATGTGTCTGGCCAGACGATGATGGATACCGTAACACCGAGAGGGCCCGAGAATATCTCTCCATCGTCGGAGGAGCAAATCCCAATCTTGAGCTATCTCGTTACTTGTCATACTTTTCCGTGAACCCGTAAGATGCCATAATAGTCACCCATTTACGGATGACGTTTAACAAACCCCAAAGTTCACGAAGCAAGTACGAAGGAAGTCGATACTCTCATGGTCTAAGGAATTATTCAAACATTAACTATTTCTGTGTTATTAACCATTAACTTGTGACGAATGTATCTCATAGCATAACATCAATTCGGGTCGATTCAAGACAAGTGTTCTACTAACATTATGCCCTCAAAATTGCCGGCATAGACATGCCCATGATCAGGAAAACAAGATCATCATGCAATACTTGAGCCAGTCTTAGAGGCAACACTAGGAATACATTTTACGGTTTATTATACCACACGTGCACATGAGTTTCCCTCCAAACCTCGTGGATATTGCAGACTCGAGAATCATTGCAGTTATAGCATGGAACATAAACATTCATTACAAACTCGGAGATACAAATAACTGTTATTACTGCCTCTAGGGCATATCTCCTACAGACTCCCACTTGCAGTAGAGTCATAATCTAGTTACATGGCTTCCCTAACACCAATGGCTATCCGGTGCTGCTTATGCTTTGCTCGTGGTAGAGGCTTTGTCATCGGGTCTGACACGTTCAGATCCGTGTGAACTTTGCGTACTTTCACTAAACCCACTTCGACATGATGTCGAATGAGTTTATATTTGCGTTCAATATGTCTTGTCTTATGGTGCGAACTTGGCTCCCTTGCCTGAGCCACGGCGCCACTATTATCACAATAGATCTTCACCGGGTCCAGAGCACTTGGAACCACACCAAGGTCTTCAAGAAATTGCTTGATCCATACCGCCTCCTTGGAGGCTTCTGAAGCAGCAACATATTCCGCCTTTGTCATAGAATCCGCTACAGTCTTTTGTTTGGAACTTTTCCAATCAACTGCGCCGCCGTTCAATATGAAAACATAGCCTGATTGAGATTTGAAGTCATCTGGGTCAGTCATGAAGCCTGCATCAGTGTAACCACTTACAATGAGCTCTTCATCACCTCCGTACACAAGGAGTAAATCCTTGGTCCTTCTGAGGTACTTAAGAATACCCTTGACTGCGGCCCAGTGTTCCAATCCTGGATCACTTTGGTACCGGCTGCTAACACTTAGCGCATAGGAAACGTCCGGTCTTGTACATAGCATGGCATACATAATAGAACCAACTGCCGATGCATATGGAACATCATTCATCTGTACTCGCTCATCGAGAGTCCGAGGACACTGATTCTTGCAAAGCACTGTGCCAGGTGACATGGGGAGTAGGCCTTTCTTGGAGTTCTCCATGTTGAACCTTTTCAACACCTTGTCAATGTACGTGCTTTGGCTAAGCGCTATTCACTAGTCGAAAACGGGCCTTTAATCCCGGTTTGTAAGGCCCTTTAGTGCCGGTTCTCCCCCCCCCCCCTTTAGTCCCGGTTCGTCACGGCCCGGCACTAAAGGCCCACCACGTGGCGCCTGCCGGGGCCGTGCGCTGGGGGACCTTTAGTCCCGGTTGGTAACACCAACCGGGACTAAAAGTATTTAATTCTTTTAATTTTGGTTTTTTTTCCTTTTAATTTTGTGTTTTCCATTTAATTATTTTTCATTTCAAACATATATTACGCTACTACATACTGTACACGTTGTGCATATATATATAAATCGAATTTCTCGTACGACGACCATTCACATACATATATATATACAATTTCTCCTACAATTTGCGGATCATTACATATGCAGGGCATTACTGCTTGATCTTGTAATGGTATTCTCCTTTGGGATCTATGACCTGGTCGACCAGAAATCCAGCTATTTCCTCTTGAATTGCTCGTACGCGAGCCGTTGGTAGGAGCTGGCCCCGCATCTCTATCATCTATAATCAGGAGATCAAGATGAATATATTAGTTGTGTGTATATATATATTAGCTAGATCATGATAAAAAAAATTATGGATACTGTTCTGGCAAACGTACCCAAAGAGTTTTTTCATCTATGCTCCTTTCAGACGTGATCATGCGAATATTCTCGCAAACGTAGTATGCGCATAAACTATTCCCCTTCTCCTGCCTCATGCACTTTACGAGAATAAAATTCAATCAGGTAATAATTAATCAAGCATGATAATGGTATTGAAACTAGAATTAAAGAGATACACGGACGTAGCTAGCTAGTACTACTTAATTACCTTGGGTCGCACCCATTTCAGCTGTTGTTTCCATTGGCCGGGGACCTCTTCGATGAACTTTTTCCAAGCCCTGCCCGCCGGCAAAGAAAATGAATAAAGGAGTTATTAACTAGTTGATATCAGGAAATGAAGTAAAGAGGCAGACATAGTGCGATAATGATTGAAATTACCTGTCGAACATCCCCTTCACGGTTGCGTATTCGGATGGATCCACTACTGGAATCAGCTTCTTTGCCGTCTGCCATAGCAGACGGCAAAGGCCTGCCTGGCGGACGGCAAAGCCATTGCCGTCCGCCAGCAGACGGCGAACAGTCCGGCCGAACGGGTGCCGGTAAAGGCCACTTTGCCGTCTGCTGGCAGACGGCAAAGAAGCCTTTACCGGCACCCGTTCGGCCGGACTGTTCGCCGTCTGCTGGCAAAGAAGCCAAGCTCTTTGCCGTCTGCCAGCAGACGGCAAAGCCCCTGGACGGCAGACAAAAGGTGCCAGCCCCGTTAGGGGGCTAACGGCGCTCTTTGCCGTCTGCCAGCAGACGGCAAATAAGAAAGCTCTTTGCCGTCTGCTCGCAGACGACAAACAGGCCAAATAGGCCAGCCCAGCTTGCACAGGCTGCTGCCACGTGGCCTATTTGTCGTCTGCTAGCAGACGGCAAACCTCTTTGCCGTCTGCTAGCAGACGGCAAAGTGGCTATATAGCCCCTGTTTTTACTGTTTTCTCTTATATCAATTCATTTGCACATAAATTCACACACATATATATATATTCAGAATCACATAATAAGGCAAACATTATGTCTAGTCCATCACATAAAATGTCTCATCCACCACATAATAAACAACACATATGCAAATAATATGCAAGCCATATGGATATGATCATCCAACACATACCAAATCAAAACATATGCAAGTCTCATCCATACATATGCAAGTTTCATTCATCTATACATACATATGCCAGTGTCAATTGTTGATCCTACAAAATCAAAACAAAATGGAAGGACAAGGACTCCATGAACGCAAGCTTCCGTGAAGTGAATCAAATCTGCAAAATGGGAAAGAAGGAAGTTAGAAGAAGAAGAAGACTAGAAGAAGAAGAAGAAAAAGAAGAAGAAGAAGACTAGAAGAAGAAGAAGAAGAAGAAGAAGAAGACTTTTTCTTCTCTTTCTTTTTCTTCTTCTTATTGCTTACTTGTGTCATTTTAGAGCTAACCTAGTTAAATGGGCCATTTTTGACCTAAATATGCTAAGTATGTCATAAATGAACTAAATAAGCTAAGTATAGGTCATTTCAGAGCTAACCTAAGTAATTATGCCATTTTTGAGCTAATTAAGCATATTAAGTCATTTTGGAGCTAAATAGGTCACTTCTTAAGCATATTATGTCATTTTTGAGCTAGCTAAGCATATTGAGTCATTTTGGAGGAATAAATGCTAAGTATAGGTAACTTTAGAGCTATCCTAGGTTAAATAGGTCATTTTTGAGCTAATTAAGGTTATTATGTCATTTTTGAGCTAGCTAACCATATAAATTCATTTTTGGAGGAATAAATGCTAAGTATATGTCATTTTAGAGCTTTCCTAGGTTAAATAGGTCATTTTGGAGCTAAATAGGTGATTTCTTAAGCTGAGCTAAGTATAGGTCATTTGAGAGCTATCCGTGGTAAAATTGGTCATTTTGGAGCTAATTAAGGTTATTATGTCATTTTGGAGGAAATAATGCTAAGTACAGGTCATTTTAGAGCTAAATATGTCATTTCTTAAGCTAAGCTAAGTATAGGTCATTTGAGAGCTATCCATGGTAAAATTGGTCATTTTGGAGCTAAGTAAGGTTATAATGTCATTTTCGAGGAAACAGAGCTAAGTATACGGCATTTTGGAGATAAATAGGTCATTTCTTAAGCTAAGTACGCATTTGTTATGCTAAACACTTGCGAAAACTTACCGTCATCACGGAGGTGTAGTTGTAGGTGTAGTTGTAGGACCGGTCGCGCCAGTGGCTGACGGAGGAGGATCGGTCGATGCTTGTCGGGAGTTATGCTGCACCAAAGATCATTTCCAATGTATCGTTAGCATGATGCAACTCAAATGTGAAGACTAGTAACTAATGACCATTCAAATGAAACTCACCATGCCCGCCGGAGCAATGACTGGCATCGGCGGAGGGGTCGTGCCGCTCTTCTCGCACAGGGTCTGCACATTTGGTTTTGACGAGTCAGTCATATTAGATACTACTGTAAGGAACATTACGTGCATGATTTGGCTAATATGCAGAAGAAACTTACCGTGAACATCTCGTATAGGGCCCGGTTAGCCATCATGTTCCGGTTCCTCTCCTCCTCCAACGCATTAGCCGTCCTGTCCTCAAGCTCCCTCTCCCTCTCCGCCGCCTGCCGGTCCCTCTCCTCTAGAATCGCCTGGGTCTTCGCTCTCTCTTCCTCAATAGCAGCCTGGGTCTTCGCTCTCTCTGCCTCAATAGCAGCCTGCAACACCACTCGTTAGCATTGTAATCATCGACGGCCGCACACACAATGTAATGAAGGAAAGGTATCTGAGTCCGTATAACTAACCTTGAATTCGAGCTCCACTGGCCGTGCACGAGGCAATATCTCAGGATCGGAGCCGGTCTGGCGCTTCTTGATCTGTGGGAGAGTGCTACTACAACGTATCAGTCCATCCCCAATGGCTAACGAGCCATGGGGCCTCCCGCCACCAGATATCATCACCAGCTCTGGATCAAGAGGTTGCTGGCTCGGGTTAAAGTCCGGCCCTTTCCTCGCCTTTCCCTCGTCTCTGTACCTCACAAGCTTGTGGTGGGAGGCGCGGTTGGTGAATTTCTTTGGATCATCGAGGTCAGACTCAGAGAATGCCTTGGCCTTCTTGTACGAGGCAGTATTGGACATGGCATAGAGGTCGAACAGCTGTGGCACTGGAGCCTTGTTCTCTCGCGCCTAAAATAGAGGAACAGAGTATTAGTTGAGGGCTCAAGCTAGCATGAAGAATAAATTTGCATGAATCATGAAGCAAACCACATACCCAGTTTTCCCCGTACTGATGTAGGTTGACGCTGCCTAGATGGTGTGGGACACCTTTCATTTTGCCACGCTTGTCCTTTGCAGTGTCGTGGGTGGAGCGCCATTGGGGAGAGCACCACTCATCCACCAACGCCTCCCAACAGTCCATCCTATCCGCACACCATCTCGGGGGCACCTAAGTTAAGCAAGAGAAATTTGAGCGCTACGCCTACGAATCAAATAAAGGAAACTAAGTACAAGGCCTTAAGAATAGGTAATTACCTTCATGTACTTCTCCTTACTCAGAAACTTCTCGCGGCACTTCTCTCTTTTCCTCCTAATACCAGCCGAGGCGAAGTAGTCTCGAATAGCCTGCGTCCGAGCCTCGTGCCGAAAGTTTTGAAGTAGCCTGATAGACCGCACATAGTCGGAGTCCTTCTGATTGTCAGCCGGTCGAGCCATATCAATAAAGTGTTGTGATACATGCTCAGGTACTTTCTCCTTTGGCGGCGCGGGCGGTTTCGGTGCAAAATGGGCCTTCAATTGGGCATCACATGCGTCGTCGAGTTCCTCCT
The DNA here is from genome assembly GCA_039707655.1 of Elymus sibiricus. Classification (NCBI taxonomy): domain Eukaryota; kingdom Viridiplantae; phylum Streptophyta; class Magnoliopsida; order Poales; family Poaceae; genus Elymus; species Elymus sibiricus. The sequence goes on from CM077674.1 coordinate 70,790,954, forward strand.
GAGTCAGGTGGTAAGACAACTTCGGAAGAGGCTTGAGGCTTGGACCATGTTTGAATTTCTTGTCTGTTGTGCCGCTAGCCGTCGTAGCTGCGGCCTCTCTCTTCCGCTGTTGCTTAGGCGGAGCACGCTGAGTCGGCTGACTTGGAGGAGGAGGAGTTGGCTGACGCCGTGCCGGACTTGGAGGAGGAGTCGGCTGACGCGGTGCCGGACTTGGAGGAGGAGGAGTCGACTGAAGCGGCGGAGGACTTGGAGAAGGAGGAGTCGGTGGCCTTGGAAAGACGATGCAATCCTTTTTTCCATAGAATGATACGATGTATGGCCTCTCCCAGTGTTCTCTCCTCGTCACCTCCAAGAATGTCAAGTTGTAGCTCGTGATATCCTGACATCACTTCATCAACCCCGACACGAGCATAGCCTGCTGGAATGGATTGCAATGGAAGGTTGCTTCAGGGGGATTTGCTAAAGCATAGCCGTCCGCCACCTTCATGGATAAGTTCTTCACTTTCATGTGTAGCTCACAGTTAGTCATGTCTTTGATATCATCCACAGGGTAGCTAGCTAGCAGTGCATTATCGATATCGGCCGGGGCGGAACCCACGCTGCTTCTCGGCATAGATGGGACGGTGCTATCCAATGCTGGATCGATCTGCTCATGCTGCCGCTGAGACACCCTTTCCTGGCTGAGTGAGTCGATCTGCTCCTGCTACCGCCTGACAAATCGTTCCAACTCCAGGTGCGAGGATATTAGGCCTTCAAGGCGGAGTGCTTCCTCCTTCTTCTTCTGCTCCTCATGCTTCTTCTTTCTCGCACGGCTTCTATAGTCGTCGTTCCAATCCGCAAACCCCTCATACCACGGAACAACGCCTTTGCCTCGTGTTCTTCCCGGGTGTTCAGGATTCTTCAGGGCGCGCGTAAGCTCGTCGTTATCTCTGTTGGGCGTGAACACCCCCGATCGAGCTTCTTCTATTGCAATAAGTATTTCGTCTGTCGCTTCTTTAAGACTTGCCTTCACCATAACCAGCCCTGTCTCTGGGTCCAACTTCCCCCATGCGCATAAAACCATGTCCTGCACCTGGGGGGCCATGTCAATGTAACTGGACTGACCCGTTTACTAATCATCTCTTGCTCAGATTGATGCCACTTAGGCAGGGCCACCTGGTAGCCACCTGGCCCCAGACGATGGTGCCACTTCTTTTTCGCAGCATTAATCTTGTTTTTCCTCGACAGTTCCTTAGCTTCTTCCGATTCCTTGAACTTCACGAAAGCGTCCCAGTGATCTTTTGCCTTCACCAGTGCTCCCGTGAATTCTGGAGTCTTCTTTTTTGATTTGACGTACTTAGCCCATGCATTTTTCTCTAAGGTGTTGAATGCGATCGCCATCTTTTTAAGAGCATAGTTTCTGACTTTCTTCAGATCTGCATCTGTCAAATTATCTGGTAGGGTGAAATGTTCCATGAGCGTAGTCCAAAGCACATCTTTTGCTCTTTCGTCGACAAAAGTAACTCCTGCTCGATCTCCCTTTGCTGGCTTTCTCCATTCTTGAACGGAGATCGGGATTTGGTCCCTGACAATAAGTCCGCATTGATTCTTGAACGTGGTCGCATTTTTCTTAGGTTCAAGCGGTTCGCTAGTTGATGTTTTGATGGAATCGATGTTGAACTTTACGCCTTTGTCCAACTTTTTGGCCGGGCCTCGAACTACCCTGTCGCTTGTACAAGATTTGCTCGATCTGGAGGCCTAAAAGAAGAAAGATCGATTCGTTAATACATACAAATCAATTAAGACATGTAATGATCACCGGATGGCTTATATATTAAATATACCTCGCCGGTCATTTGAAGAACATTTTCTTCGTCAACATCGTTGTCGTCACCTTCATCTATTCGTTCGTCTTCATCAAACATCATACCCTCACCCGAAGGGTTCAGATATTGCGAGCCGTCATCATGATCATCTGGGCTCGTGGAGCCTATGATGTCGAACACAGCCTCTTCTCCTTCTCTGCCGGTATTGTCCATAGCTTTTATTTAACTAATCCAGAAGAAAGATAAAACAATTTAGTATTCAGAGATCCGAAAGGTAGATGCATGAGATCAGAAAGAAATTGGATCAACTTGTGCACATCCATAATGGGGGCATTCCTGATAATTAATCCCTTAAAGGACTAAGAAAATCTATTGCAAATACAACATTAAAATATGCAACTTTTGCAAGTACTAATTGCTATACATTGGATCAAATGTCAAAATTCCTCAACGTTTTTATATCTAACATTTATCTAGCTATAACTAAAAGTATAAAAAACTAAAAAAACATTCATCTAACATTTCTATAACTAAAAGTATAAAAAATTAAAAAACAGAAAAAGAAACACTAATTAAGCATACTTCTATACATCCATTAAAAAACAACAAAACAACATTATATAAAAAATCTATACTAATTAAACACTAATTATATCCATCTAACATGCATTCATACATACATATATACTAGTGAAAAACAACTAAAACATCTAAATAGAAAATGTGTGTGTGTGTGTTCATGCATGTGTGTGTGGGGGGGGGCTCGGGGACGGGCGGCCATGGCGGCAGGGGGCGAGGAAGGGGGGGGAGAGGGAGGAACTGAGCTCACAGCGGGGCGACGGCGAGGCGAGGCGAATCGGGGGCAGCGACAGCGTCGGGGCAGGCGGCGCAGCGAGGAGCGGGCGCGCGCGCGCGGGCCGGCGGCGCCGTCGGGGATCGGCGAGGAAGGGCGCGTCCGGAGTAGGGGTCGACGAGGAGGGACGGGCGGCTGGCGTCGGGGGCGGCGACGGCGTCGATCGGGGCAGGCGGCGGCGCGCAACAGCCTGGCGGCGTCGTCTGTGTTTGGCGTCGAGAGAATGGAGAGGATCGTAAGTGGAGTTATATATATGAGAGCCTTTAGTCGCGGTTGGTGGTTCCAACCGCGACTAAAGGCCACCTTTAGTCGCGGTTGGAGCCACCAACCGCGACTAAAGGTCTCACTTCCCGCCGCTTGGACTGGATGAAATTCACCTTTAGTCGCGGTTGGTGGCTCCAACCGCGACTAAAGGCCTGTTCCTGGCACGGCGCAGTGTGGTGGATGTTTAGTCCCACCTCGCCCAGCGAAGGGCGCTCGCACTGGTTTATAAACCCCGGCGCGTTAGCTCATTCGAGCTCCCCTCTAAAGCAGGCCTACAAGGCCTACCGTTCTTTTCTGCCTTGTGGGCCATACTGGGCCTTGCGGGCCTGCATCCTGGCCCAACTAGTGAGTGTCTAGTCGTATGCAGGCCGTGGCGGCCCAGTAGGCGGGCTTTTTTTTTTACTTTTCAGTTTTTTTTTCTTCTATATTTATTTTCTTTTGTTTCTTGGTTGTTTTTTGCTTTATTTAGAGTTTCTGAGTGAATCTTTTTTGCTTTAGGTAAAAAAATTATAAACTTTCTATTAGTGCCAGTAGTTTTCAAATTTGAATTATTTGAAATTTGTGTGAATCACTAGTTTGTGAATAACTTTATTTAAAAAAAAGATTTTTCAGTGATTCTTTTTTCTGCTGTTTAATATTAGTGTGTTTTATCATTATATTCAATTTGGTAATTCTTAGGTTATTTAAAAAAATGAAATGCCTTTGTAACATACGAGTTTTCGTTCGAAAGCGTGATACTTCGAAAGAGATTGTCCATTTTGTACACGAAGTGCATCTAGTTTTTGCCGTAACCCTCTCAACTTTTTAGCACATGCTATGTGGGTGAAATGATGATACCATGCCAACTTTCATCCTTTTCTGATTGTGATTTGTAGTGCTTTTCAATTTCAGGGTCATTTAGCTCAAAAAAATCAGTAAATGCATGAAAAATAGCAAATGAAGTCAGAAAGGGTTGAAAATTGATGACGTGGCTTTGGACATAATATTTCTTCGCGTTTCAAATGCCAAAACACATAAGTCGGAGTTCTATTACAAAGATTCCCTCCGGTTTGTCCGAAGTGGGACTTTCCAGATATATAAGTCTGGAAACTAACTAGAGAAGCCGGTGTGTCCCTTTGTGTCGTAACCATGGACAATCTTCATCGTTTAACTTGATGCTCGGGTCAACATTCACTGTGAAGGGAGCAATTTCATGAAACTTTTCATAATCTTCTGACATGTCTGTCTTGTCCTCCACTCCCACGATGTTTCTTTTCCCTGAAAGAACTATGTGGCGTTTGGCTCATCGTATGATGTATTCGCTTCCTTATCTTTTCTTTTTCTCGGCTTGGTAGACATGTCCTTCCCATAGAAAACCTGCGCCACATCATTGGCTAGGACGAATGGTTCGTCTGCGTACCCAAGATTGTTGAGATCCACTGTTGTCATTCCATACTGCGGGTCTTCCTTTACCCCGCCTCCTCTCAGATTGACCCATTTGCACCGAAACAAAGGGACCTTCAAACCAAGTCCATAGTCAAGTTCCCATATCTCCTCTATGTAACCATAATATGTGTCCTTTGGCCTATTGGTGTTTGCTGCATCAAAGCGGACACCACTGTTTTGGTTGGCGCTCTTTTTATCTTGGGCGATCGTGTAAAATGTATTCCCATTTATCTCGTACCCTTTGAAAGTCAATATTGTCGAAGATGGTAACTTGGACAGCAAGTACAGGTCATCTGCAACAGTGTCGTCATGCATGAGACGTGTCTGCAACCAACCGGCGAAAGTCACAGTTTGTTCATGTGTAATCCAGTCGTCAGACTGCTCCGGGTGTTTGGAGCGTAGAATATTCTTGTGTTGCTCGATATACGGAGCCACCAAGGCGGAACTTTGTAGAACTGTGTAGTGTGCTTGCGCCAAAGAATGCCCGTCCCGGCATATTACTGAATTCTTTCCTAGCGTGCCTTTTCCACCCAGTCTGCCCTCATGCCGCGATTCAGGAACACCAATCGGCTTAATGTCAGGAATAAAGTCAACACAAAACTCAATGACCTCCTCTGTTTCATGGCCCTTGGAGATGCTTCCTTCTGGCCTAGCACGATTACGAACATATTTCTTTAAGACTCCCATGAACCTCTCAAAGGGGAACATATTGTGTAGAAATACAGGACCCAGAATGGCAATCTCCTCGACTAGGTGAACTAGGACGTGCGTCATGATATTGAAGAAGGATGGTGGGAACACCAACTCGAAACTGACAAGACATTGCACCAAATCATTCTCTAACCTTGGTAAGATTTCTGGATCGATTACCTTCTGAGAGATTGCATTGAGGAATGCACATAGCTTCACAATGGCTAATCGAACGTTTTCCGGTAGAAGCCCCCTCAATGCAACCGGAAGCAGTTGCGTCATAATCACGTGGCAGTCATGAGACTTTAGGTTCTGGAACTTTTTCTCTGCCATATTTATTATTCCCTTTATATTCGACGAGAAGCCAGATGGGACCTTCATACTGAGCAGGCATTCGAAGAAGATTTCCTTCTCTTCTTTGGTAAGAGCGTAGTTGGCATGACCCTGAAACTGCTTTGGATCCATGCTGTCTTCTCCGTGCATACGTTGCTGGTCCTCCCGTGCCTCCGGTGTATCTTTTGTCTTCCCATACACGCCCAAGAAGCTTAGCAGGTTCACGCAAAGATTCTTCGTCACGTGCATCACGTCGATTGCAGAGCGGACCTCTAGGTCTTTCCAATAGGGTAGGTCCCAAAATATAGATTTCTTCTTCCACATGGGTGCACGTCCGTCAGCGTCATTCGGAACAGATTGTCCGCCAGGACCCTTTCCAAAGATTACTTTTAAATCCTTGACCATATCAAGTATATCATCACCAGTACGGTGGCGAGGCTTCTTCCGGTGATCTGCCTCACCTTTGAAATGCTTGCCTTTCTTTCTTACAGGATGCCTGCTCTGAAGAAATCAACGATGCCCCAGGTACACATTCTTCTTACATTTATCCAAATATATACTGTCGGTATCATCTAAATAGTGCGTGCATGCGTGGTATCCCTTGTTTGTCTGTCCTGAAAGGTTACTGAGAGCAGGCCAATCATTGATGGTTACAAATAGCAACGCTCGCAGGTCAAATTCCTGCTGTTTGTGCTCATCCCACGCACGTACACCTTTTCCATTCCACAGCTCTGAAAGTTCTTCGACTAATGGCCTTATGTACACATCAATGTCGTTGTCGGGTTGCTTGGGGCCTTGGATGAGCACTGGCATCATAATGAACTTCCTCTTCATGCACAACCAAGGAGGAAGGTTATAGATACATAGAGTCATAGGCCAGGTGCTATGATTGCTGCTCTGCTCCCCAAAAGGATTGATGCCATCTGCACTTAAACCAAACCATACGTTCCTTCCGTCATCTGCAAAGTCCTTCCACTTTCTCTCGATTTTTCTCCACTGTGATCCGTCAGCGGGTACTCTCAACTTCCCGTCTTTCTTACGGTCATCTTTGTGCCATCGCATCAACTTGGCATGCTCTTTGTTTTGGAACAAACGTTTCAACCGTGGTATTATAGGAGCATACCACATCACCTTGGCAGGAATCTTCTTCCTGGGGCGCTCGCCCGCAACATCACCAGGGTCATCGTGGCCGATCTTATAGCGCAATGCACAGCATACCAGGCATGCATTCAAATCCTCGTACTCACCGCGGTAGAGGATGTAGTCATTAGGGCATGCATGTATCTTCTGCACCTCTAATCCTAGAGGGCAGACGGCCTTCTTTGCTTCGTACATACTGTCGGGCAATTCGTTGTCCTTTGGTAGCTTATTCTTCATTATTTTCAGCAACTTTTCAAATGCCTTGTCAGGTACACCATTCTCTGCCTTCCATTGCAGCAATTCCAGTGTGGTACCCAGATTTTTCTTGTCCTCTTCGCAATTTGGGTACAACAATTTCTTGTGATCCTCTAACATGCGCTGCAACTTCAGCTTCTCCTTTTCACTTGCATAGTTTCTATTTGCATCGGCAATGGCCCGACCAAGATCATCAGTGGGCTCATCTGATGCCTCTTCTTCAGCTCCTTCCTGCATTGCCGGCTCAGCTTCTTCCCCCATTGTTGTACCATCGTATTCATGGAACCCATGGCCAGGATAGCTGTCGTCATCCTCTTCTTCTTCATTCTCTTCCATTAGGACCCCTCTTTCTCCGTGCTTGGTCCAACAGTTATAGCCGGACATGAAACCGAACTCAAACAGGTGGACGTGAATGGTTCTTGAGTTAGAGTAATTTCGATCATTCTTACAGCCAGCACATGGACAATACATAAAACCATTCGCCCGCTTGTTTGCCTCAGCCGCAACCAGAAAAGTATGCACGCCATTAATGAACTGGGGAGAGCATCGGTCATCGTACATCCATTGCCGGCTCATCTTCATTACACAACACCGAAAAGACCAAATTAATACAAGTTCATACATAAAGTTCATACACACTTGTTCTCATAAAGCAACATACAAACTCTCTAGCTAAATCATTTAAATGCAACAACAAATGTGATCAAGATCGCAACTAAGGTAACAATTGATCCAACAGCATAGTGATACCAAGCCTCACTATCAATGGCATATTTTTTAAATTTTCTAATCTTCAAGCGCATTGCATCCATCTTGATCTTGTGATCATCGACGACATCGGCAACATACAACTCCAGTTTCATCTTCTCTTCTTCAACTCTTTTCAATTTTTCTTTCAAATACTCATTTTCTTTTTCAACTAAATTTAACTTCTTGACAAGAATATCTATGTCGGTTGCAATTTCCGGTTCACATACCTCCTAGATAAAAATATCTATGTCAACTTGATGGGCATAATTGTCATAAACGTCAAATGCAACAAATAGTTATAAAAGAGAATATATATACCACATCCGAATCATAAACCGGACGAGGGCCGACGGGGACGGATATCAAAGTCATGGCACTATGTATAACAAACAATCATACATGTAAGAAAATTATACAATTAACTATCTAAATCATACAAATAAGATTTTTTTATATAAAAAGGATAAGAACGAACAAGAGGCTCACCAAGGTGTGGTGACGGCGACGGGACGGTGCGGGCGATCGACGGTGGTTAGGACGGGGACGGGAAGGCACTAAGTAAACCACACCTACACATGCAAAGTAAGAAGTTAATTTGAGCTCAAATTGCATATAAATCAAATGAACTACCACATATAAATACTCCCAAACTAAAACCCACAAATCACTATACTTATAGAGCATTGCAAGAGCTAATCTAGCAATGAGAGATGAAAGGACAAAGTTGCTAACCTTTGTGAACACTTGGATGGATGGGGTGCCTCCAAATCTTGACAAATTTTGGCAAAAATGGAGGATGAGCTCGAGGAAGAGGAAGAACAAAGGAGGGGAAGAAGGGGGAAAAAAGGGAGGAGTACTGTGATCGGGCTGGCCGAATTCATATAGGGGATCTTTAGTCCCGGTTGGTATCTCCAACCGGGACTAAAGGGGGGGCCTTTAGTCCCGGTTGGTGATACCAACCGGGACTAAAGGGGCTCGTGGGGGCCCCAGCTGACACCAGCCTGCCACCACCCTTTAGTCCCGGTTCGTGTTACGAACCGGGACTAAAGGGGGGGCCTGTAGTCCCGGTTGGTGATACCAACCGGGACTAAAGGGGCTCGTGGGGGCCCCAGCTGACACCAGCCTGCCACCACCACATTAGTCCCGGTTCGTGTTACGAACCGGGACTAAAGGTCCGGAACGAACCGCGACTAATGATGCCCGTCCCAAACCGGGACTAATGGTCACATTAGTGCCGGTTCAAAACCCGACCGGGACTAAAGCTGCGGACAAAAGGTCCGTTTTCTACTAGTGATTAGGCGTCTTGATCTATCTCTATAGATTCTGATGCCCAATACATATGCCGCTTCGCCTAAGTCTTTCATTGAAAAACTTTTCTTCAATGAGTCTTTTATTTCGTTAAGAAAATTCATGTCATTTCCAATCAACAATATGTCATCCACATATAAGATTAGAAATGCTTTTGCGCTCCCACTAAACTTGTAAACATAAGATTCTTCGTCATTCCTGATGAAGCCAAACTATTTGACCACTTCATCAAAACGAATGTTCCAGCTCCTTGACGCTTGCTTCAAACCATAAATGACTTTCTGAAGTTTGCATACCTTTCCAGCATCCTTATGGACGACAAAACCTTCTGGTTGTATCATGTATACATCCTCTTTGAGGTTTCCATTTAGGAAAGCCGTTTTGACGTCCATCTGCCATATTTCATAATCGAAATAAGCAGCAATTGCTAGTAATATCAGAACAGAGTTAAGCATAGCTACGGGAGAGAAAGTCTCGTCGTAGTCCACTCCTGGAACTTGCGTGAACCCTTTCGCGACAAGTCTAGCTTTGTGGATAGTAATGTTACCATCCGCGTCCGTCTTTCTTTTGAAAATCCATTTACAACCAATGGGCTTTACGCCTTCTGGAAGTTCTTCCAAGTTCCAAACTTGGTTTTCGTACATGGATTCCGTTTCGGATTTCATGGCCTTGTGCCATTCCTTTGAGCTGGGCCCCGCCATCGCTTCCTTGTAGTGCGCAGGTTCATCGTCTTCAAGAATGAAGATTTCGTTATGAAACCACTCAGGTGGCTGGATAGCCCTACCTGATCTGCGCGGTTCAGTTACAACATTGTCTGAAGTTTCCGCATCACATGCGACAACTTCCGGCTCGGTTGTAGGGATAATTAGCGGAATTTCTTCCGGTTCCTTAGCCATATCAACGGTTGCCGAAGATTCACTAATCTCATCAAGTTGTACTGTCCTCCCACTTACTTCTTTAGCGAGAAACTCTTTCTCAAGAAATACTCCGCTTTTAGCGACAAACACTTTGTGCTCGGAGGGTAGGTAGAAGGAATACCCAACTGTTTCTTTTGGATAACCTACAAAGTTACATTTGTCTGATCTGGGATCGAGTTTGGTTGGTTGTAAACGTTTTACATGTACCTCACATCCCCAAATTTTAAGATGCGACAAACTGGGTTTCTTCCCATTCCACATCTCATGTGGTGTCGTCTTAACAGACTTAGACAGTGCTCTGTTTAGTGTGTGAGCGGCAGTTTCTAGTGCATGACCCCAAAAAGATATCGGCAGATCTGTAAGAGACATCATCGACCTTACCATGTCTAACAGGGTTCGGTTACGTCTTTCCGACACTCCGTTTCGCTGTGGAGTTCCGGGAGGCGTAAGCTGTGAAACGATTCCACGGTCACTCAGATGTTGGCCAAACTCATGACTAAGGTATTCGCCTCCGCGATCAGACCGCAGAAACTTAATCTTTTTGTCACGATGATTTTCTACCTCATTCTGAAATTCCTTGAACTTTTCAAAGGTTTCCGACTTATGCTTCATCAAGTAGATATAGCCATACCGACTTAAATCATCAGTAAAAGTCACGAACTAGAAATACCCACCCCGTGCGGCTGTGCTCATTGGACCACATACATCACTATGTATTATTTCCAATAATTTACCAGCCCGTTCAGGATGACCCGTGAACGGCGTCTTGGTCATTTTCCCCATCAGACAAGCTTCACATGTGTCAAATGATTCAAAATCAAAGGACGGTAAAACCCCATCTCTCTGGAGTCTTTGCATGCGTTTCTTTCCGATGTGGCCAAGCCGACAGTGCCACAAGTAAGTGGTGGTGGTATCAGCCTTCTTAAGGCGTTTAGCATTCACGTTACAGACATCATTTCCACATTCAAGATTTAGTATGAAAAGGCCCCCAACAATGGGTGCAAATCCATAAAACATATCCTTACAATAAAGTGAACAACCATTGTTCTCGGACTTGTACAAATACCCATCGTGTACTAAACATGATCCGGAGATAATGTTTCTACACAATAGTGGAACAAAATAACAGTTATTTAGTTCTAAGATAAATCCTGAAGGGAGACGTAGAGGCATAATGCGGACGGCTTGAGCGGCGATCCCATTGCCGTTCCCGACGCGCATCACGACTTCATTCTTTGCTAGTTTGCGCACCTTCTGAAGTCCTTGTATCGAGTTGCAAATGTGAGCAACCGATCCGGTATCAAATATCCAAGACTTAGAATTTTCGCTAGCAAGCAAAACGTCAATGACATTAACTTGTATAACAATTATACCTTTTCCGGTTTTCCCGGACTTCTTATCTTCCAGATACTTCTTGCAGTTTCTCTTCCAGTGTCCTATGCCCTTGCAGTAGAAGCACTCAGTTTCATTCGGCTCCGCCCTTAGAGTTGCTTTGGGAGCCGGTCTTATCGGCGCCCATGCCCTTCTTTGGCTTGCCTTTCTTTTTGAAACTGGCGGTTTTATTCACAAGCAACACTTGCTTGCAATTTTTCCGCAGTCCTCCTTCCGCAGTTTTCAGCATGGCGAGCACCTCTTCCGGTGTTTTCTCCATCCCACTCATGTTGTAGTTCATGACAAAACCGTCGTAAGACGGGGGGAGTGAAGAAAGCATCATGTCCATCATATGGCCAGGCGGAATTGGAAATTCCAGGGTTTAAGCCTTTCAGCATAGCCAATCATTTTGACTACGTGTTCGCCAACTGAACTACCCTCAGCCATCTTGCATTCCATCAAGGTCTTCATGATATATAATCGTTCAGACCTTGCGGTTTCCTTGTACAGAGCATCCAATTCCCGGATCATATCGCGGGGTTTATGGAATTCAAAATGTTTTTGAAGCCCTGCACTCATGCAAGCTAACATGAGGCACTGCACTAAGTTGTGATCATCATCCTTAGTGACCCAGACATTTTGTTCATCTTCCGGGGCATCGGCCGCCGGTTTAGCTGGAAGAGCAATTTCAAGCACATACATTTTCTTAGCGCTCCTGAGGACAATCCTCAGGTTACGGACCCAGTCCGCATAGTTGTTTCCAGTCGCAGCTAACTTCTCTTTCTCTAACATCGGGCCTAAGTTGAACGCGGTGTTGCGAGCCATTTGATCTACAACGGAAAACACAAGTTTCACTTAGACTTTGTTCATAATGATTTTGGCACTAGTGAATAAACAATTTTATTCTAAAGTGCGCTCCCACTTAAATCAATATCTCTCATAATTGATTTTGAGTGATTCAAGATCCGAATATCAATTCAACGTCATAGAATCATCATCTCATGACGAGGATTTCAATTGGTAGGCCAACTTGCCGATCACATCTCTATGTGACTCTTGTTCATCTTTCGATGCGTGTGTTCCGAGCTCAGGACGATCCTGCCATGAACGTCAAGACAACTAAGTGATCTCGCTGCGAGGTTTGACCTCACCCGCCTTACATTTCTCCAATCGTTCGTACCCATGCATCCATGGCGCACCCCGAAAGGATAGATGCTGTGACGGTGCTACACTTGGGAGAACACTAACTACTTGATATTTTTAGTGAGAGATCACCCTAATAAAAAGCGACTACCGCGCAATCAAAAGGGTGCATCATAAGGGATAAACATCTCAGGCAATTCATAATAGCATGATATGTTATAGCCCTTTCTGACGGAGAAGTCTTTAATTTCTTCGTCTTCGGCATTTGCGTCAGTGTTCACCTTCGCGAAGATTGCCACCACCTTGTCGATGCACCAGATAATATTGCTATCTCTATAGCTAATAAATTAAGTGCATTACTTAAGGTTGACACACAGGTCATTAAAGTGACAATCATATGGCTCCAGCCATCATGCCGAATCATGACACGCAGGTCATGTTAATAAATTTACATCATATAGTCATCTCATACATAATCGAATTAATATGAGCATTGCTATACCACATCACATGCACATCCTGCAAAAACAAGTTAGACGCCTCTAATCGGTTTATGCAAAATTTTATTTCTCGTGGCTTCTAAGGTTTTGACTTAAACCGCAGCTACCAATGTTTTATCATCAAGTATGATTATTCAAGTCGCTAGATTAACTTTCCAGGGTGTATGAAACACGAGATAATAAAATCTCGAGCCCCATACTAAACTTCGTCATACGCATGACCCCTGTGCAGATCATATCTGCATTGCCCTTTCGTCTGCGAATTTCATCTTTCTTTTGACTATGGCGGAACCCAAAGAACTGATAGCACTTCGTTGATCAATCAGGATCACGGATTGCCAGAACTTTGTGAAATTCCACCATGCTGTCTCGAGATCAGAAATACGCAAATTCTAGGGAAGCAACAAGAACATCGGGTAACAGACTTTATCTGCTACCCACATAAATAATTTTCAGCAATAGATCTCATCTACTCCAAAATTATATTATGCAATACCCATACATCTCTATGTATTCTAGATCGTAACCTGCATCTACGCATAGCACGGCTCATGATGCCACTGTAGGGGAACGCGACAGAAAACAAAAAAATTCAGTACAGAGAGCACGCCCAGGACCACTATGGAGATGTCATACAAGGTTTGATCTGATCCGTACCGACTTGAAACGCAGCGGAAGAAGAGTCGGTGTAGATCGTTGGTGCAGATCCCCGCAGATAGGATTTACAACCTCCCAACCGCGAGGATGTACTCCCTCGCCGGACATCCCTTCAGGAGGCGGTCGGACAGTCCCTCGGACGCTGTCGCGGACAGCCCTTCGGGAGGACCCTCGAAACTCGAACAGTAACTCGGACAGCCCTTCGGGAGGACACCCGAAACTCGAACGGTAACTCGGACAGCCCTCCGGGAGGACACTCGAACAGCCCCTCGGGCAAAAAATCGAAACTACAATCTCTCTACGGGGTTGCACACATACGGTGTCAGCTATCCGGCAGGGCTTCGCCGTCCAGAACTAGTTCCTGCAGAAACCCAGACAGCCTTTCGGCTCTACGAAACTATTTCGCTGGGAGGGAGAGAGAGAGAGAGCCAGACGAGCATGGCATGTGTATGAGAGCAAGGATGATCTTTGGAGAGCACCCCTCCACCTCTATTTATAGGATAGCCAAGGGGTAAAGTTCACATTCAAAAATACCAAAAGTACCCCCACTTTATGCCTTTTCATAAAAGAATAAAGCTAAAAAGGATGGCATGAGGAGCTCCAAGGAGCTCCACCTCCCTTGGCCGGCCACTCTTGGGGCCCCCCCATGAGGGGGCTTCCTTGGCTCCCAAGTCTCTCTAGAAGCCTTTTGGAAAATATCTCAAAAGGTGCTTTCCAAAAAATATCCATAAAGCACTTTTACTATTCACAAAGACATTTTTCTGCGTCCGTTAAATCCCAAATTATTTCTGTGTGCCTAGAATAATTCCAGTACCCACTAAAATAATTTTGAATGCATTCCGAAACAATTCCAGAACAATGTTTTTCTTCAGTGAAAAGCAACCAAAGTTGTTCTTGTAACTCCGGAATTTCCGGTTTTTATCCCGAAAAATTCCCAGAAGTTTTCAGAACACTTCTGGCATCCTCCAAGAATTTCCAGGTGTGTGCCGAAACCAATTTGACTTAATGGAATACCCTGAAACAACTTTTCAGTTTCACCGAAACTATTCCGGTGTTCTCTCTTTGCTTGAGTTCAGTCCGAGTGTTGTTCACACTTTGCCATGTCCATGGTCTTTGGATCTGAATCACTTGAAAGGTTTTTACAATCTAGTTGAGAAATGTATGTCGACAATTGTAGACTTCCGGTTATATGTTTCTCCAGAATCTATATATGAGTATATAGTTGATGGAAATATCGTTACCCATGGTGACTGCTCGCGATTTCCCAACACGGTTGAGTCGGGTATTCTGATGTCCCGGTCATTGTGTGCACTATGACCTGGGTTGGTGGAGGTTTCCCATCCACTGGGTGTATACTACCCATTAAGTGTCTGTCAACGTGAAGTTGACTTGCATTTACTGATTCAGAGGCCTCGATATCCTTGCTTGCAAGAAGCTGAATCCTGATGTACTATTGCCATACATCTCCCCCTGTTGCTTTGAACGGGGAGTGGAGTGTTTCTTGTTGGTACCTTCACTCTTTCAGGCATATTTTGCAGGATTGTAAGATTGTGTGACATCTTTATAGTTAGTAAATGAATCTGGCAGGTTATTTGTAATGTGTTGCAAATCTTCTGAACGCATGGTTCAGATCTTTGAGTACGTGGATTTGAGGCAGAAATGTGACGAACATTCCACTTGTAGGGGAACGCGACAGAAAACAAAAAAATTCGGTACAGCGAGCACGCCCAGGACCACTATGGAGATGTCATACAAGGTTTGATCTGATCTGTACCGACTCGAAACGCAGCGGAAGAAGAGTCGGTGTAGATCGTCGGTGCAGATCCCCGCAGCTAGGATTTACAACCTCCCAACCACGAGGATGTACTCCCTCACCAGACAGCCCTTCGGGAGGCGGTCGGACAGTCCCTCGGACGATGTCGCGGACAGCCCTTCGGGAGAACCCTCGAAACTCGAGCAGTAACTCGGACAGCCCTTCGGGAGGACACCCGAAACTCGATCGGTAACTCGGACAGCCCTCCGGGAGGACACACGAACAGCCCCTCGGGCAAAAAATCGAAACTACAATCTCACTACGGGGTTGCACACATACGGTGTCAGCTATCCGGCAGGGCTTCGCCGTCCAGAACTAGTTCCTGCCGGAACCCTGACAGCCTTTCGGCTCTACGAAACTATTTCGCTGGGAGGGAGAGAGAGAGAGCCAGACGAGCATGGCATGTGTATGAGAGCAAGGATGATCTTTGTAGAGCACCCCTCCACCTCTATTTATAGGATAGCCAAGGGGTAAAGTTGGCATTCAAAAATACCAAAAGTACCCCCACTTTATGCCTTTTCATAAAAGAATAAAGCTAAAAAGGATGGCATGTGGAGCTCCAAGGAGCTCCACCTCCCTTGGCCGGCCACTCTTGGGGGCCCCTCCATGAGGGGGCTTCCTTGGCTCCCAAGTCCTTCTGGAAGCCTTTTGGAAAATATCCCAAAAAGTGCTTTCCAAAAAATATCCATAAAGCACTTTTACTATTCACGAAGACATTTTTCTTCGTCCGTTAAATCCCAAATTATTTCTGTGTGCCTAGAATAATTCCGGTACCCACTAAAATAATTTTGAATGCATTCCGAAACAATTCTGGAACAATGTTTTTCATCAGCGAAAAGCAACCAAAGCGGTTCCGGCAGCTCCGGAACATTTCCGGTTTTTATCCCGGAAAATTCCCAGAAGTTTCCAGAACACTTCTGGCATCCTCCAAGAATTTCCAGGCGTGTGCCGAAACCAATTTGACTTAATGGAATACCCTGAAACAACTTTTCAGTTTCATCGAAACTATTCCGGTGTTCTCTCCGGAACGTTTCCGTTTCGTCCGAAACTTTTTCGGTGATTTTCTCTCAGAGTCCCTGTCTAGTATTCAGCAGATAGATGACCCTTAAGCGTGTGACCCTATAGGTTCGGTGAAGTATAGACATGACCCGGAACACTTTCCGATCAATGATCAACATCGGAGCCGTGGACACCCATATTGACCCCTATACCCACACGAATGAATATTCGAGTGAACCTCCAGTTGCCGTGTGCTATTCCTGTTGCTTCGCGATATGTTACAAATACCCGAGGTGAGATTTTCTGCATCCCCGTGGATCAACAACTTGTCCACCATGCAAGTTACCTCGTTACCGGTTTTGTTCTCTTTTCTCGTTTCCGTGTTCCGGCATCCCAGTGATCAAATCACAATGTGTCTGGCCAGACGATGATGGATACCGTAACACCGAGAGGGCCCGAGAATATCTCTCCATCGTCGGAGGAGCAAATCCCAATCTTGAGCTATCTCGTTACTTGTCATACTTTTCCGTGAACCCGTAAGCTACCGTAATAGCCACCCATTTACAGATGACGTTTAACAAACCCCAAAGTTCACGAAGCAAGTACGAAGGAAGTCGATACTCTCATGGTCTAAGGAATTATTCAAACATTAACTATTTATGTGTTATTAACCATTAACTTGTGACGAATGTATCTCATAGCATAACATCAATTCGCGTCGATTCAACACAAGTGTTCTACTAACATTGTGCCCTGAAAATTACCGGCATAGACATGCCCATGATCAGGAAAACAGGATCATCATGCAATACTTGAGCCAGTCTTAGAGGCAAGACTAGGAATACATTTTACCGTTTATTATACCACACGTGCACATGAGTTTCCCTCCAAGCCTCGTGGATATTGCAGACTCGAGAATCATTGCAGTTATAGCATGGAACATAAACATTCATTACAAACTTGGAGATACAAATAACTGTTATTACTGCCTCTAGGGCATATCTCCTACACCACTAATTTCTTGGCATTCTTTATGGTACTTGAAATCTCCCCCTAATGCCTGGAAATGTTCCTCATTGAATCAAAATACTGGCCTTGAATAACTCCCCATGAGAGGGGCTTGAGGTATTGACGGAAATACAATTATTCCTCACATAGATCCCAAATATATGTTGAGGGGCCAATGATGTATGCTGGGGTGGTGATCTCGGTATGTAACCGAATTACCGCAGATGGGAAATACTTGGTAGATTTCCACGTATCAAAAATAGAGGGGAATAATATTATGCAGTTTGGTCATGAGCGTGTAAAACTGCATGACTCAAACGTAAAGTTGGTAAGTTGTAATTCCAAAGTGAAAACAATGTAATGAGCTTAATTCTTTGGATAAAGGATTCCACCAAATCATTTTGAGTCTAGACATTAGGACAAAGTGCTAAACTTCTATCCTAGGGCCATATTAAAGGCATGAAGGAGAATTCTGCAACGTTGTCCATTCGATTTGCTTGAAATCGATGGTCAGGATAATCACCAAATGGTTTTCATGTCGATAAAGTCACACTTGAGACCATCATGTAGATGTGTCTTTTAAAACCATGGACTACCCGAATAGTCTAGTCAATGGTTGGGAAGAGCCACTTACCTCGACTTGATGCATTCAAGGAGTTTGAGTGGTTCAGCGTTGACTTTAAGGTATGCGGGCCTTAAAATTAGCTTCCCTGTGTCACATGCAGTACACCTAAAATCCAAATATTGTTAGAATTTAGCATCATAATAGTAAAACCAATGGAATTGTTGATAGTTTCTGTTTCAACCCAATGTCACGATGACCAAGGCGAGTATGCCAAGTTTGTCATGCAAAAGACATTCTGAAAAACTATCTTGTACGCAACATGTGCTACGAGTTCTGTAGTATGTGTAGTACAATGCAGACGATAAGGAGCTCATGTGTTTGCCATATCCGTATATGGTGAAGAGAAAATATTCCTCTTTGTTGTGATCATAAGTTTCGCAATGGAAACTATTTTGACGGATATTTCCATAGTTCAGTGGGTACGAGTTGAACCAAGACACAATTAAGCATCCTTGATGGCACTCGAGTACCCATAGGGATAGTAAGATGACCCGAGTTGAGTCAACAATTACCTCATCGCGTCTAGCGATTTTTAAAATACCCCCCTTTCTCTTAGTAAGAGCGGAAACATTTCCCTAAGTATGGAGTTTGTGGTGCATATGTCCACAAGGCACATATCCTTTCATCAGATTGATCCCCGTAGAAATCTATATATAGACTTGAAGATTCTCAATATGAGAATCACTGTCAGATATATAGAATACGTACAAATGTATTGTACCAAAGTGCTAATACAATATATTGTGATATACAATATATGATGACAACAATATTTATGTTCTTATGAGAACATCAGAAATGGACATAAATTATATTGACCACTCAGGAGATTGAGAGACTAGACGAAGTCTTCAAACATGTTAATTGAGTCATATTCAACCATCATGTTCTCCATGCCCAAAGGGTCTCGTGACTGCTGGATAGTCATGTTGGAGGTTGAAGTGAGATTCAAACATTTGCCCTTAATATTCTTTGCGTCCCAGGAATTGCTGATACAGAATAACCAGATGCTGAGATCTGGATCGATATAATGCCTTATGATGTATAAGGCAACATATTGTTCTCTGTTAGCGGTGTGATTCCGACCGAAGGTGAATCCTATGGATCTTGGATTGCACACATTATCCCACGAGACACAAGAGCGATCATGATGTACATGGCCAAGGCAGGGCGGTGGTGGCCATTGAGGGCGAATGCCTCAAATTCTCTAGCCATCGGTTACCAGAGATAATTAATTTACAGTCAGTAAATTAAAGACCATCATGGTTAGTGTTATAATGAATTTTGCAAAAATCAATGGATATTTCAAGAAGTTAGCTTGAAACCATTAGTGTGAACTTCAAATTGTTAAGCACGACACCTTGTAGATACTCCCCAATTCGGGGTCCATCTCTCGGCACCAGAGAGTATAATCTGATGAAATCAGTAGATACTCATATTTCTAGTACCTTATGTCATAACTTAATAAAATGTATGGGAGAGCACATTGTTGAGCAATCATAATGTCAAATATGACAAAATGTAGGCTTAAACAGTAGTGATGATAATCTGCAAAGCAGTAGATTTAGACACTACCTTGTGATCCCAATACATCAATTCGAAGAAATCACTTTGAATTTTGCATCCATATTTGCAAGAAATAAAAAATCTCAATTGCAAATAGACGTAATTAATCTCGACACGTGACAAACGTGAAAATATATTACATCAACTTAGGTTTTGGAATACATTGGCACTCAACAGAATACAGTACTACTGAAATAGCTGTACTGAATGTAACAGAGTCTCAAACAGAATTAAAACACTGCTGGAACTGCTGTTAGGAGACTGATCTGCTAGTGTGTTAAAACATATAAGCAAATAAGCAAATGTGGCAAGTGCTGCTGGTTGCCTAATTCCCAGCGCATGTACATAGGCCACGTAATGCATATCAGCCCATCTGGTCAACCGAACAGATAAGGAAGCGACAAGAGAAGGAAAATCCCAGGCAGCTTTCTATCCCCAATCCACGAAGATCAAGACAGGCGGAGACGCCCACGGCCAGACGGCCGTATCACCGGCGGCGAGAGGAACTCCCGCCGCGCTCATCCTCGTCGGAAGAGCCTCCAGGAAGGAGGGTGCCAGGTGAGACGTCGTTGGAGGCGCCATTCGCGAGCTCGAGGGCCGCTGGGCTCCATGTGCCAGTTGGCCGGAGCGGCTGCTTGACGGCGGGACGCCGAGGGCCAAGAGGCGGCGACGAACCCCCGCGCGTGGCGAAAGCGGCGGGGTGGCCGGCATCGGGGACAGCAGGCGCGGCGCGACTGCGTCGACGTCGACAACCGCGTGGTTGGAGGAGCCGCCCGCGCCCGAACCGAAGACGAAGGAGGACGCGCCGGTCGGCGCCGAGACGAAGGCCAGTGCGTGGCTGGCGGCGACCTCGACGACCGCGGGGGTCGGAGATGGCAGGCGCGGCGGCCCGATGGCGTCGCTCGGGGCGCGCCACCATCGGCAAACTCCGGAGCGGCGCGCCGCCTTCAGCCTCAACAACCGCTGGGGTCGGATGCTGCAGCGGCGCGGCCCCATCTTCTTCGTCGTCAATGAGGACGATTCCCTCCTCCTGAGGCGCCGCTACGACCGAATTGGCCACGGCAAAGTCGTACTGATGCAGGGGGGCATAAGTGGCGGAGCCAAGGGGGGGCGAGCAGGGGCCTGGCCCCCCTAACGATCGACAATTTTGTTAGGAGCTGCGAGTAATTAGCAAGGAGATTGGATCTATATACGTACTTGGGCCCCCTTGACCCAGACGGACTCTGGAGAAAGAAAGGCCATATAAAAGCCCACTCATGGCCATGGCCTCCATCCATCTAGTACTAACTACTAGCCCATGAGGCCATGACGTTACCCTAAAAGAATAGGTTAGCCCCCGGCGTGATTAACGCGTTATTGCAGGCTGCTGGCCGCCGCTGCTGCTTCTTGCCTCACTACTCCTGATTAGATTTAGTCCGATTAAAGTAGGCGACACCGGCTCGGCGTTGGGAAATCCTTCATACTGCACTCCAATTCTCCGATGGTCAAGCCAACTAGTCATGGTTTAGCACTAGTGAGTATTGTCTATTAATCTCTCAACCCTCATCTTATATACAGAGAAATTGTACATCCAATTTTTAATCATCTTGACTGTGTGATCTACTATGCTATTGATTCTTAATTTATTTGATTGTGTAATCTGCAAAACAGTTATGAATAGAACAACGCCGCCAAACACCTTAAGGATTAATTCGATTTTTAAGCATGTTGTTTCAGTTGCTCTACCTATGGATAATGTTAATGAAGCTGAAGTGCTAGTTATCAATCCAGTCCAATGGGAGATGACTTGCTTCAGAATTGCATGATAATCTTCACTAAAAGTTAATTAGTAGTACCCATCAACTAAGTTATGTTCTGAGAAATTATTTGTATTTTTTTGATTCTATTGAAAATTGTCGGGAAAAATTTAAACCAATACTCTAGTTGTGCACACATTTTTTTTGTTGCACTAGGCAAAAAAAATTCCAAGTTGCCTTGGCCCCCCTATACCCAAATCCTGGCTCCGCCCCTGCGGCATACTACCCATCCGTGCACCGAGCACCAGAACGGCGGCGGCGGAGCCGCAAGCGCCGGGTCGATGTTTTCATCAGCCTCGACCATTGGCGCGGCCGGACCAGCGAGAAGCCAGGCGGGAACCTCCTGTTCGAGGGGTTGCAGTGGCATTGGTGGCTGCGCAGGCTGGTTCGAGGGCCCCGCGCCGTTTTGGTGGTGGCAATGAAGAGCGCGGAAGACGCGGTGCGCTCCTGTACGAGGGCGGCGACCGACAAGAAACGGCGAAATTGCCGAGCATGGAAGTGGTGGTTACGAAGACCACCGATGCCGAGACGGGGATGGTCGACGGCCACCACCTCTAAGAAGGCGAAGAAACAAGGACATGAGACCTCCAGGCATTTTCTCTTCTCACCTTTTGCCTGTAGATCTTCCCCTGCCGATCTTGTTTTGTTCCGGCGATCGCCGGCGAATTTTTGCTCTTTTGGAGAGCGACGTGCGTGATAACGTGTTTCAAGTAGGAATGAGAGACAAGACACAGAAGATGTAAAAGTGAATAGTAGTCTTTATTGATGACTGATTACAGGCATATATAGCCCTGAGGGGATCATCGAACAGACGCGATGGTCCGGAGAGACGTGAGCGAACAGTCAGTCGCGTCCCTCGTGCATGGCGGTTAGGGATAGTGGAGATCAGGGGCGGAGCTACACTATGGCAATGGGGTCAAATGACCCCGGTGGATTTATGTTAAAATAATACTAAATTGGTGGTAATCAAAGTGTATTTAGGGTTGAACACATGCAATATATGAAGATGACCCAGTGACAAATTTAGGGGGTGTTTGTTTCCAGGGACTTTTTGGTGTAGGGACTAGAAAAAGTCCCTCTTAGAGACTTTTTAACCAAACAGGAGGGACTACTAGGGACTAAAAGTTGCTTTTTGGGACTAAATGAAGAAGACTCTCAAGGAGAGTCTTTTTTGGGACTTTTTGGGACTTTTCCAACAATGCCCCTCCCTGCACCCATTGCCCCGCCGCCCCATGGTGTTGTTTGGTTGTTATTTTTCTGTATACTAGGGGTAACATGGTCATTTAATAACCTCTAGGGAGGGACTAGGGACTTTTTAGTCTCTGGAAACAAACAGGGAGGGACTTTTTAGGGACTAGGGACTTTTTAGTTGGGACTAGAAAAAGTCCTAGGACTTATAAACCAAACAGGGCCTTAGCTAGCTTCGCCCCTGGTGGAGATTCTCCTTAATTAACACAGGGGTTAATTAAATCTCAACAGCTACATCTACTAATAATTACGGGGTGAAAGTGCTTACGGGATGAGGTGGCTGCCCTTCACTGGATATTAATGGGCACGGGACCCACCCCCTCAAATTCAGGTGGGGCAGTTTTTGATATAGAAGCTATGCAGTAGGCACGATGGATCGATCTATCGTCTCTGTCTCTTTTCTTCTTTGCATATTTTTATCGTGTACGATCATGTCGGCCACCCAAGTGCTAGAATATTTTTTACTACCAAAGGCAGGCCAAAGCACGAGTGCACCATGCAGCGTCCATAGTTTGAGTGGCAACGTTAGCCGCTTGGGGGGGGGGGGGGCGATGACTCCTTCCATGATTTTCAAACAATATTGCGTTACCGATTAGCTAGGCCAGATAACACCCGCCTGCCATTGACTGACGATCGAGGCAATTGTCTGGTGCGCTATATGGTGTGGGAGCTTCTTGTTGCTGAGGTGTTGTGTCTGGTGCGTATGGTATGGTATGATGTAAGGGGACGTGATTACGTGATTCGATTTGATCATCTCCGGCCGGTTGGTTCTCTTCTCCACCCCTCCTTTCCCTCCCCAGCCGATTCCATTCCGGGCGTACGAGCGGAGGAATGTGTACAAAGAAGCAAAAAGAAAAGAGATCAATTCCGATAATTCTCAGTCTAGGAGTGTTGCATTTCTTTCTTATCAATTACACCCATCCTGACGATATTCATTCGAAACACATCAGATCTGTTGCTTCATGGATAACTGATGTACTACGTAGGAAGCAGATTATATCATTTAATTATACACTACCCAGCGTATCTGTTGCTATCCAAATATTACAATAATAATAGTATAAAGGAAATTCAAAGCCCAAGTGATGCATTGCATGGTACGTGCAGTGGCGTACCCAGGGGGTGTGCCATGGCGTACCCAGACTTTTGGAAAACATTTTTCACCATGTAAAACTTAGCTGATTTTTAAGACCCATGCAAGCTAATTGAAATAGTCTTAATTTTTTTAAAGTGTGCACACCTTCTATTTTATTTCTAGGTCCGCCACTGGGTACGTGCATGGTTAGGACGTGCATGGAGGGGGTATCTCTCATCTCTCTCATGGCCACCACAGAAAGCAATTGTTCGCTGGCTCAGCGCCGGCCACCCATCGATAGTGCATGCGCGTCGCGTCACTTTGCTGCCGTCTACTCCTTGGCATGGCATGGCAGCACGTCAAGATGTCCACTCACGCTAACGTACGCATCGTATTCTCCTTGTATCTCCCCATGACTTTTGCGGGTTGGAATCCCTATCTTTTTTCCCGGGAAAGAGGAGAACACCTCGATCATTTTATCAGCTGCTCTTTTGTTGCAAAATCAACCATTGAACTAGTACATGGATCGCCTCCAACAACTAAACACTGCTCCTCCTCTTCCAAGGAATTATACTCATGATCATAATCATACGTACTGGTGTACACGTGTTCCATTTTAACCACTCCCAGCCCACGTCAGTTACAAAGTACACGTACAGCTCCGGGATCAAAGTTCAAAGGCTCAAGAGACCAACTCCATCGATCAGTGTTAGTTAACAACATGAAAGATAAAAAACTAATATAGTATACACTCGACCGGGATATTTTAGAAACTAGCAAAAGGGAACGGGAGAAAAAAAAATCACACCCAATAAGCATTGTCGCCCGCTCACGCTCACACGCCATGCTCCTTTCCCTCATCTAGGGGTGGAAACGGATCGGATGCGGATCGGATAGTGCTCTTACCACTTACATTTTCATATTGTCAAAACGAATACGAATGGGAATACGGATCTTATCAGATATGAATGCAGATCGGATATTACTCGAATACGGATACGTATCGGATGTTTACTCGATTCGGCACGGATACGAATAATAGTGACGTATTGCTTAAGAAAATTAGTGGAAGGCTATGCGTGACATGAAATAATCAACTTGCAAAATACAATAAGTCAATGATAAATAGGTTTATCAATAAATACTACTGTAATACATAATAATTTCAAATTTAATCATACAAAGAGTAAAATTTGACCATTGATTTGGCTTTTATGTTGGATTATTGGCATATTGGGGCTAGAATTTTGAAAATTACCTCCCATAATCTTATTCGGATACGGATATATCCACTTCTATATCCATATTTGTGTCAAAATCTCATACCATATTTATTTTTTTATTTTTTAAATAAATCCGGATACGGATAATTTCCATTTCCATTTTCGTTCAGATGCGGATGTTTCGGATACGAATAGGCATTTTCTCGAATACGAATATTGGATATTTTGGATTATCCACTACCAGATTCCACCCCTACCCTCATCCATCCCCCACATGCGCTACTACACTACTGCAGGGCACGTTGATGGCCTCGCCGAGGATGTCTGGTCTCACATTAAATTTGTGTTTCTTTCTTGGACCTAGGACCATTCTAAAAATTGTTTGGGCAGATGTCTGCAATTATGTCTGATATACATATTGCACATTACCCAAATAATTCCCTGCAATTTCATGCATATAATTCCCAAATTGTAATTACCCTTTGCATGTTCAATTTATTTCGGCAAGGCCAAAGCCGAAACAACATAGGTAGTCCACTGCCGGGAAGTTATTTCTAAGCATGGGATTGTTGCAAATTTCAGGTATTTTACACAACGCATAAACCATCAAGTGGCTGGAGGGAATGGTGTGTGTTCACAAGCAAGGTGTGTAATCCTTCGATCAAATTCTGATTATACGTGTGCTCATCGGCAAGGAAAATCAAGTTTTGAAGCCATTGGATGTTGCATGTGCATTTCTATAGCTAACCGTCCTGCCGTCAGGATTTTTAGTTGAAGTTCCACCGAATCATATAATGATATTTCAGCGATAATACGATCGATCCAACAGTTACCTTTGGGATACTTTTTGGGGTCAACTCATTTGAAGATATTGGCTAGCTTGCACCAACATCTGTATCTTCTGTATGAATATATGAAGATTCACATCGACCTTCAACCTCAGTTTAATCTCCTGCTATATTATTAACTTATTAATCTTCTTGTTTAAAATAATCCCCTGCTGATTGTGTGAGTCTTGACCACCTCCTTGTTGAGATGAAGCACCACCTCCTCCACATTACGAGGGGTGAGCAGATCAAGCACCAAATCCAGCACCTTCCTCTTGACATCTAAATTCGGGCGCCCCTGACTCGCAAGTGCACGCAGCACATCCATTACTACATCCACCATCACCTCCCGGTGCGACGCCTGCAGCTCATCCAGACGGTCCAGGAGAATGAGCCTGACATTGTTGTCACTCTGCGATGAGAAGAGGTGGCAGTACGTGTTGGCGGCAGCTCGCACCGCAGTGGGCGCCGAGGAGAGAGACACAATAGCGCCCGCGCACTCGTACAGAACCGCGGTGCTTGGAGAGGAGAGGAGGGAGATGATGATCTTGATACACCCGCGGCGCTTGTCGGCACGGTCTGGGGTTGGAGAGCGGCAGACATTGCGGATGAGGTCTACCGCGGCCATCTGGAGGAGACCGGGCCACTCCGTGACACGTTCGGCGTTGGACAGCAGGTATGCCATGGCACGTTCCCGCCCACAGAGGCAGAGCACGAGGAACGCGTTCCGCCGGGCGGAGGCGTCCTGCTCCGACGCGAGTGCGCGCTCGGCGAGCTCGGGCGCGTCCGGGATGAGCCGATGGCCTTGCGGGAGGCGGTGGATGGCCAGGATGGCGGAGAGCGCGTGGCGGCGGATCAAGTGGTGGCGGTGCTCCAGATTCTCGAGGATGGAAGGAACAAGCGGCTCAAGCACCTCCGGCTCGGAGAAGCGGCAGAGGAACCGCAGCGTGGCGCCACGGATGTACTCGTTGGGGTGCTGTAAGTTGTGTCGGAGGTTCCGGCAGAGGAGGATCGTCTCCGGGAGAAGGCGGCCGGCGGCGTCGCGCTTGTCAATGGTCTCAAGGTAGAGGAGCAGCAGCCTCTGGATGGTGTGATCCTCGGATGGGAGGACGTAGCGGACGATGGTGATGAAGAGCGTCGGCAGGGTCTCGCCATTGAGGAGGAGCATGACGGCGCGCTTCATGGCCTCGACCTTGGCGGCGACATCGCCGCCCTCCAGATCAGCCATGATCTCGTTCGCCATGGCGGCGGAGCCCTTGTACAAGCAGCGTGCACGGCTTGTCCATGGCGCCGGCGGGTGGGTTGACGGTGGTTGGATCAGGGCTGGGGAGAGTGGATCTGGATCTGGGCGAGTGCAGCGGGACGAGGGGACTTTTTTTTATATATCATTATTATTAGCAAATATATACTCCCTCTGTTCCTATAAATAAAAATATAAGGTGTATTATATTGTCATTTGATGAGACAAACAAACTTCGCAAACCTTCTTCTGAAGCGAAAAAATGAATTAAAAATAATATATAAAAACAACATGCATAACAAAGTATATTGTTTCTGTTAGTATCATCCAAAAATGCAGAAAAAAAATCAGTTAGTACTTTAATTGGGATTAGGGGGTGCTTTGGCTGGTGTTAGAACTTCAGGGGGTTAATTAACCGGTTTTAGAGTTGAGGGGGTGGATTAGCCGGTTTTTGAAAGTCCAGGGGGTGATGTGGACTTCTTTCTTTTTTGTGTCTTGGGAGAATGGGTACTAACATGCATAACATGCATAATACGTGAACATCTTGCCTGAACTCTATCTCGTTCAGACCTGAACCATCTTGCTCTCACCCACAGATTTCAAGCATACTTATCTATGCATGCTTGTTACACCAAAAAACATGGATTAAGAATCCCCCCATTAAAAAACCCACAGATCTCCTAATTTACACCCACTTATATCCTGTTCATGACCTGTCCAAAATGACAAAAAGATGAAGACGAAAAATCCTACTTGAAAAGAAAACACACAAGGTAAACCTTGAAAATAACTTCTGCTGGACAAGCTACTCATCCCATTTTGGACCAAGGTCACTCATCTCATTTTGGACCAAACATGGAATGATCCTTTTATTACCAAAGGAATAAAATTGGAGGTAATAATTATGTTAATAAAAACACAAAAATGATCTAAATGGCTGGTAAGTGGAACTCCATGTAACACAAAATCACACTGCTAGCTATATAGATTTGAGCAGAAGTAAATTTGGCCAAGAGTGATACATTACCACTAAACTCCACTAGGTCATTATTTGGTCGCTTTGGCTATGTAGAAATGATAAGGTGTTTAATAATAAAAGTACTTCTCTAATGCAGATTATCTACAGATGTACCGGGACTCTTCGTTTATGGTCCTCTCTACAACGCGTGGAGAATCGAGACCTGTTTACGGAGGTGTGTACACGATTGGAGACTACGGCGAGGGATACTTTTACCCAACATGGGTGGCAGCATGATCTTAGGATTGGCCCCCCTACGCTTTAGGCGTTATAAGGACTCTACATGTCTCTTTGTATTTCGCCTTTTTATTTTTTGTTTGTGTGAGAGGACCTTATTTGGCTGTGTGCATCTTAGTTATGGAGAGACCGCGTGTAATGCTTAAATCTTTTAAGTAATAAAGCGCCCTTTTTCGAAAAAACTCCACTAGGTACAACAAAAGGAGAACTCCACTTTGTGGCCATCAAAGCCATGACGTGTTGCTCTAGTGCTGGCTGAAATCACTGTTTTGACCATTTTTCCTAACTTCAGCATGATCTAACCATAGTTCGTAAAAATTTCACGATGTGATCTTTTTTCCTACCGCCGTCGTCTTTGACGATAGAGTACCACTGCCTACCGCCGAGGTCAATAGCTGTAGGACTTACCTGCGCCGTCACGTCCGTTTATAGTTGGAAATACCCTACCGCCAAAGACTTTGACGGTAGTCCATTATACCCTACCGCCATTGTCTTTGGCGGTAGGATGGTAGGATAGGCAGAGCACAAGTGTACAAAGTGATTACAGATGATGGATTAAAAGTATTCTAGTAGTCTTATCTTTGACGTACTCTACTTCCCATGTGGCATGCGCCATCGAACTCGTGCATGCATGGAAAAAGTAGCATGTTGGTAGTGCTCCAACCTGACGCATGCATGTATTAGCACGTGGGCAGTGCTGTGGAGCCGGTCTTTTCCATGGACTCCGTCTCTCTACTGTACCGTAGTAGGCAGTGCTGTGGTGCAGTTTCACGAGTCACTTCTCTCCCATGTCCGAAATGTAACTGCATGCATCTACCGTCAAATACCATGGTGGTAGGGTATTTTTCACGATAAACGGACGTGATGGCGCAGGTAAGTCTTACCATCATTGATTTTGGCGGTAGGTTGTATTATCCTACCGCCAAGGACGATGACGGTAGAAAAAAGGCCAGATCTCAATTTTTTTTACAAAGTGGGTTCAAAACGTGCTGAAGTTAGAGGAAAGGGTCAGAACAGTGAATTCGACCTCTAGTGCAAGTCTATGCAGTGGGGGACAAGCTACTCTGAATTCAGCGAGAAAGACATACATACTACTGCACCCCAAAAAGGTCTCTCAGCCTGAAAGGCAAAGCAGGGCCAGCAACAAAAGCAAGCAGAGGATCTTAGTACTATCATACACAAACTCATCCGATGAACTAAAAACATCATTAATTACTACAATTAGTACTATCACATAAACTCATCTCATTCTTTACAAGTTTTGACAGACATTATCAAGACAAAAAATTCAGACATTACTATTGAGAGAGCAGACAGGAAACACAGCTCTCGATTGAGAGGGAGAGAGAGAGAAAAAAAAAATATCAATGTATTACTCCCTCCCCCACCTCCCCCGTTGATTACAACCCTATGAGGAGGGGGAGACAACTGAATGAGAGGGGATGAACAAATTACTCACGCCATCAGCGGTCTCCGAGCTCCCTTCGTCGCGTGTAGCAGATCGACCCGTCCCCTTCGCATTCATGTTCACCGTCGCTTCCTACCAGCAGAGTTCTTCCAGATTTGAGAAGCAGTGAGTAGGGATGGCCGGCCTGCTTGGCAACATACCGGGCCGACAAAAAAGGACATAAACGGTTGAATAGTTTCAACGGTTGAGAACTTAGATGAATCAGATTTTGCGTGAGATTTACAGCGAAATAGATTCAACGGTTGAGAACTTAGATGAGACATTGTTAAATCTCATTTGAATGAGACTTAGCACATCCGTTTATCTAATTAGCAAGTCTGAAGGCCGGTATGGTAGTCTCTTTTGAATTTCAACATGTGAAACAAATTGTGATCATAAAAGTAGGTTTTAATTAACATGTTGATGAATGTGTACGATAGATATGCCCGGTTCAGGGCTACAGAGGATTTGATTTATTATTGACTATACATATTCGTGCATATAAGTGAGGCTTTTTCTTTATGGAGCAACTGGTTTGCTAAGATCATATTCTGTCTTGCTCATCAGCAAATCCAAGGTAGTGATGGATTAAGAAATTCATCGACCTGCAATTGATTAGTAGAAAGCTCAATTAGCCCGGCCATACTGATCGATTTGCTAACTAAGATCAGATCCTATTTTGTTCATTTTTATTTGCGGGGGATTCTATTTCGTTCATTAGCAACAAAAGAGAGCAAATTAAGCCAGCTAGTGATAGATTAAGAAACTTTTGATTTGCTTAATAAAGTGCTGGGTGGCGACATCACCAGTGCCGGTCGGGCAGGAGTTTGAATAGTTTAGTATGCAGCCATCTGTAAGAGGTAATTACAGTTTGGAACATGTTTGCAAATCTGTTGATATAGTTCTAGTTTATGCGTTACAGTGGAAGTGGAGATGAGAATTGGATTTCTTGACCATTGATTGTAGAAAGCAACCTGTATACATGGAAGAATATATATTTTGTTTGAAAAGAGGGCAGAACCCCCGGACAGAAGCATATAAGTACAAACTAGCACAAATGCTCGTGCGTTGCAACGGGAGAAATTTTTACACGTCGCATGCCTCAGTAAATTCTGCTCATCCTCATGTCCTCGTCTCTGTCTGCGCTCCATATAATTTCATTTTAATTAGAGAGCTTTCCTTCCTTATTTCTCTGACTGGTTTTCATCCTTATTCCTTACACATCTTCCTTATTTTGTCTCAATTCCTTTCCTTCCCTTTCTTATTCTCTCTCAATTTCTTTCCTTCCTTTTCCCTTGCATGTCGGGAATTAGCAAGAGCGAGACCATCTCTCATAGCCATCACGTCTATGGTGATCACGGCTGCTGCAAATGGAATGAATTTACACCGAGCTGCCAGAAAATTACCTCTATCATCCCTGAGTATGGCCGCCGTAGCTCCAACTCCTTCGTCTGGGAAAAATACCGCATCAACATTTAGTTTAGTGAAACTCTTGTTTGGCTTACACCACCTGGGTTTGACAAGACCGAAAGTGACCATCTCCATGTTGGCGGAACCGCTTCGTTGTGCGTATTTTTTCTGCAGATCCACCACAAGTACCAACCTCCGACTGCTATCACTTGTTGGAAAATCAAAGTTGGATGTATAGCTAGGTCTTCCTCCAGAAGAGATAAGATGTGTTCGAATATAACAGAACCCGGTCTGTCCACTGGGAAAGTGTGATCAATGAGCTGTATCACTCCAGGACAGGTCCACAGGACTTGCGCGTTTGTGCACATGAACAGTAGATGTCGGATGTCCCCTCCCCTTGATGACAAATAGGGCATCCTCTGTTTGACCCGACTAGTAAGCATGCACGTGCAACGCACGTCTGGACTAAAATCATGCTATATTATGAAACATAAATATTTTTACATAACATAGAATAACTCTTTGAGAATTTCATATTTGATGCTTCATAGTTGCAAATAATTGTTCACAATGAATTGGCTAAACGATCACCAAACAGTTAGCAGGCGATAAAAACATGGTAGGAAAGCCGTGCATAAATATGAAGCATCAATTATAGGCAAAATTAACATCAATGAAGGGTTATGATCTTAAAGTGGTTTAGTGAAACCTTGTAGCCATTCTATGGTGAAGCATGATAATAAGGTGCCTCAAACTGCACCATCACTCTGTAACAATACATATTATCGACCTTCCACAAGAGTCTGTTCTGACAATGTGATCCTAACAAAAGATAACCATGGGGAAAATGTCCAACGTAACAATCCCAAAATTAGCAGCAGCACGCTCTAAACATGCGCTTTAAGAGAATCTCTATTACTAATTCAATGACAAATAGTTGCATTTTGTAATAGTTCTTTTACAAAAAATTATGATTTGAGCAATTTGTTTCAAAGCAAAAGAAATTGATAAATGAAAGAACACTCAAATTTGGGCACTACTTAGCCTTCGTTTTGAAAATTTCCATGGCCTGACTTGGAAACTGTGAGACGTCCAACCAAATAAACTCATTTGCATGAGTCAGAATGCATATATATTCTCAAGAGCAGTAAATAACTATTGTGCTTACCTAATAGGCCAGGCATTAGACAGGCTTAGAAAAAACAACACTTTAAATTCCCAATGTGTTTTGTGCGACTATCGAGTGATTTCTGTGTTTGTCAGTGTGATCAAGCAGCTATACTGGTTCTATAGATCTACCATGGAAATGATCAAAAGCATACTGGATTGATGAGATTATAAATAAATATTAAGCTCGCATGTTGTTGTTGGTGCTTGATGTGATACCTGCTTCTCCCTTGTAACTCCTTTACCCTTCTCATTGCGCCCTTGGGCCCCTTAATTAATACAACTTAAGTAGCAAGGTTAATTCAGCACAATGAATCCAATATCTTTAGAGAAATTGCAGAACGAAGGGAATTTCATTAGCTTTAGAAAAATTTAAGCAGCAATTTTAGTATATTGGAAATTCGAGCGTTGTCACCAGTCCTAATTCCTAAAGCTCATAAAATGTATAGCTGACATAATCACTTGTTATTCATGGCATAAAGTCGTCATTGTGTCCATAGTTGAACTGAATATGAGGTATAATATTT
The DNA here is from genome assembly GCA_039707655.1 of Elymus sibiricus. Taxonomy (NCBI): domain Eukaryota; kingdom Viridiplantae; phylum Streptophyta; class Magnoliopsida; order Poales; family Poaceae; genus Elymus; species Elymus sibiricus. Next base: position 70,823,591 of record CM077674.1, read on the forward strand.
CCAATCAGGAAAAATACCTCTTCAATCTTATTGTAAATAAGCACCAGAAATAAAAAAAAATCTGAGATGCAAGTGCATGTATAGAGGAATGGAAATAAGTGGTTTTCACATAAGCCAGTCAAATGACAGAATTCATCAAACTTCTGAGATGCAATCTTGTGCATCTATGAAACAAAAAAAATTGCTAGTTCATATAGAAGCAAACCATCAGGCTGCATTGGTATCACATCTTTATCACTAGAATAAGTCATGAATCACGCTACTCATTACTTAAAGGTCCTGACCATTGTAGTTCAGTGCTGGCCCTTCTCCCTGCGGCTGTACCAAGCGACGGCCCATACATAACCAGCCAGAGAACCCGTCGACGGACAATGCGGATGCGTAAGCTAGTGGAGCAAGAATCATTTATTATGTGGAGATCCCGACAAATGTAGTTCATTTGACATCATTTAGTGTTCATCCTTCCATGGTCAGGTCCTGACAAATGGAGGTATAACAAAATTTGCAATCTATCAATTTTAAATAGAATGCCTGTCCTGTAACTTGTACAAAACGTACAGGCATGGCCTATGCCCAAATAAGGGCCATTCCAGGTTGGCAAACAAATTGAAAAATATAGGTAGTCGTTCAGGATTATAAGTCTAATAGTAGCTCTTAGATGACAACGACAAAATCTAATAGTGACCAGGATGATCCCACCGTGTCTCTAATTTGGGGCACTACTCAGCCTTTGTTCGTTTGGTATGAATTTAAGTGGTCCACTCAAATTTTCCATCTAAGCTCAATAAAACTGAGCCATGCATAGCCAGCCTTTCCATGACCAATAGCAACTGCACACAAATTAGCTCATCCTGAACCAGCAAAAGTATCAACTACCATCGGAGATGCATGTGAAATCGCTTCCCAAGTCCTAAATGTATAAGGCTGCTGAATATCAGGAAACAAGAAAGTAGCAAAGCATTGAAAACAGATCAATTCCATGGCAGCATGATCTCTCTGCCATCCTATCCTCGTGAATCTTGATTATTTGCAGGGAGAAACTTCTGAGTCGCCTTCTTCGGTTCCTGGGTACAGCTTCTTGTAGCAAGATGTAGAATGTTAACACTGTTCTCAATAGATTTGCTAATAAAATTCAACATCAAGTAGGTCTAAGCGTGCAAGCCACGCAGAACCATTCTTTCAGCCGATCAATATTGTTTCAAAGCAAAAGAAATTGACAATTGAAAGAACACACTAATGCAGAACCATGAAAGGTTGTCTCTGCATAATAATACTGACTAATTCTGCAAACACGATGAAAAAAGTACAGTCATGAACCATGGTGCATATATATATAACAATGTCTAAATTAAGATGATGAGCATTACAAAAAGGGGAGCAATTGACCTTAAATCTCTTACATATGGATATGTCTTCTCTAATGTAGGCCCTGGCTGAGAAGCTTGTCAGATCTGGACATTCAGCAACTAAAGCCACAAACTTATCCACCTCTTCATCCTTAAACAACATATTTCTATAAGATAGTAGTATATGTGTATATGCAGTGAATAAGGCCCAAAACTAAGGATTAGGAAGGGAATCAATATTCAGATATGTGAAGGTGCAGGTCTGTGTATGTGAGAGAGAAATAGTAAATCAAAGAAATAAAAGATGTACCTGGTGCAGTTCTGACCCGGCCCGGTCCTTGTTGGCGCACAAGGGTTCTGAAGAGTACAGTAACAAGGATGACAGCGACTAAGGCCAAAATCGAAATTTTAATGTTGGGTTGCTTCTCTCCCTTTTCAATCACATCCTGAGAGACAAAGAGAGATTATATGTCATTTTTCAGAGAACACACAGAACTGCTTGAACAGAAGAGACAAGTAAGGTTCTTCAGTCCTTTCAATGATCTTGATCTTGTAAGGTTCCAAGAACGGAATGACAGCGATTTTGTACAAAACGTTGAAGGTCCTATTCTGCAATATGCATACCAAATCAGTTAGCGATAATGCAGGTAGCGATAAAATGAAGGGCATATATAATGTATGGAAGACGTCAGAAGAAGAATGAATTACCTGGAACTCAGAAAGGTCCTCTGACCCGGCTGCTGCAGCCTATTTAGCCATCTGCTTTTCCTTCTCAACATCAAACTTGGGCTTCCATGTATTCTCCAGGATAGAGGTGGCTACCTTCTCATCATCGGCAATAAGAATATTGTCAAAAAGGATGCCGTCCTGCATTGTCCAGATCTCAATTCCAATAGCAGCAATCGGATCAAAGTCAGGCTTGTCAAGCTCAAAGTACTCGGGGTTGGGGATATCTTGGGGCTTCCAGATTCCCTTGTAACTGGGGTTGTCAATCAGGGGCGCATACCACTTGCCTTTGTAGGAAGGGTTATGCTTCATCGGCCTCTTCCATTCACCACAACCAGGTGCCTCTTCACACTTGGGGAGTTGGGGTAGTCAATCTTCGGTGCCTCCCATTCACCATCCTCCTCCTCATCCCACGACATAGGCAGCCTCAGTGGCCTATAGCTCCGCCTCGGCCACGACTTCCCAATAGAAATTGCCGTTGTCGCCGCCGCCAGCGTAGTGGGCGGTGCGCCCACCGGAGCTAGGGCTATGCAGCAGAGGGAGGGTGCGGTGGATACGGGCGATGCGGCCACCGGAGCGAGGGCCTGGGCGGTGGAGGGAGGTGCGGCAGCGGAGTTTGGCATAAACAGATCATGGTTGTGGTCCTTTTTTTCGGGCTCGTGGTTGTGGTCGATCGCCAGGGGTAGGATGGCAGAGTTTTCATCCGCTCACTGAAATTGCTAAACGTACTTTTGGTGAGGTTAGTTATTATTTTAACGGTTAGATCTAAATGAGTAGGCCTAATCATGTGGCTTTAATTACTCCTGGTTGTTCTGTGTACGCTAGATGAGGTGTGGTTAGGAAAGATAATGTTTGTTTGTTTAATAGCAGTAGAGATATGCCTATTGGTTAAGATAGCTCGGAGAGGAATAATTTTTTGCAGAACTCTCCATCCAAAAATCTTAACCTTGCATGGAATTTGAAGTTTTCAAAGATTATTCCAGACAGACAAAGGGGTAGAGACACCAGGTCGCTTTATCATGTTTGCATGCACCCGGAAAGTATGTATCCAGTCCTCACTTCAGACTGAAAAAATTCATGTTCTATTTGAGTGCCATGCTTATCCACTGGGTTAATATGCTCCTTAGTAAGTAGCGCATCATCCCATGTCCCACTCACTGGATCTATTAGCTCACATGTTAAGAATTTGAAATGCGTCTAGAAAAAAGTCTTACATTTTAATGGGCCGGCCGGCGTGGTACCGGTACACCATCAAAGCAGTTTACATATTTTTTTGAGGTGAATCAGAACAGTTACATGCGTTTGATTGTAAACTGAATTGTTGTTGGGCCGTCCTTTGACATGTCTCACCTGCCATTTGACACACGCATGCATGCGTAGCTTAATTAGAGAGCTTTTCCTTCCATATTTCTCTGATCTGACTGATTTCTATTCTTATATTCCTTAACACCTCTTCCTTATTTTGTCTCATTTTCTTCCTTTTTCCTTGCACGTCTTCCTTATTCTTTGTCTCCATTCCTTTCCTTTCCTTATTTCTTTGTCGCAATGCTTTCATTCCTCCTTTGCATATTAATTCCTAAGACGACTCCTTAATACCAGGAATCTTAAAAACATATATAAATTGGAAGAATTTTATGTAAGGGGGCGAGGTGGGATTTTGTATAGCGTCAGAGCTGTGCAACGTTGATGGGCTGGCCCATAGTCTTTTATTTGGTATAAGAGGGTAAGGTTGGACTAATAGACGGACCAAACCTATTTTAATCCACAAGGTGACCTAGTCTGGTTGGTCGGGTCTTGTAGGTAGTGAACGTGAGGTCGCGTGTTCAAATCCCCCATCAACCACTATATTTTTGTCGCATACGGGCAGGCTGATCAGTGCGTCGCAGAAGGCCCAGGTGGGTGCGTGGGCCGGGCCAGATGTTGAAGTGCGGACTACAGCAGGGCGAAAACAGAAAAGTTGCCACATGTATTGCGGGTTGATTTTAAATAACGTCAGGGGGTATTTAGCAAAAACGCCGCGACGGTGAACCTGACGAAAGCAATGCGTGCTTTATTAGTAGGTAAAGATAAAGATATATATTACTATTGTCCTAAATTACTTGTCTTAGATTTTTGTAGATACGAATATATCTAATAAAACATGTCTAAATACATTCGTATCTAGACAAATCTAAGATAAGTAGTTCGGAACGAAAGGAGTACATCTATATAACATGCAACATATGTATATACACACACATAATTAAGCAAGTTGTGTGATCGGCCCATTAATTGGTTAAGCCAGCTACTAGTCGACCGGGTGAGTGAGTGGGTGGTCATGTCGGAAGGCGGAGAAAGCTCCGGCAACCAGACCAAGTACCGTGGGGTGCGGCGCCGGCCCTGGGGCAAGTTCGCGGCGGAGATCCGTGACTCGAGCCGGCACGGCGTCCGCGTGTGGCTGGGCACCTTCGACACCGCTGAGGAGGAGGCAGCGGCGTACGACCGCTCCGCCTACTCCATGCGCGGCAGGAACGCCGTCCTCAACTTCCCCGACCAGGCGCATGTCTACAAGAGCGAGGCGTCGTGTGGCGGTGGCGGTGCTGATCCTTCTCCATCGGCGGCGACGACGAAGGTGATTGAGTTGGAGTGCCTGGAAGACGGCGTGCTGCAGGAGATGCTCGATGGCCACGACAAATCAAGCAAGAGCAAGTAGCAGCCATGAGTGACATGCATGCATGTATACATTCTGGCTGGGTAAGTGTGGTGTGTGTATCCATTATATGGTAGAACGTCGACTAAGAGTTTACTGTGGTATGGCGCAGACCGTAACGGCGACTTAATTCTCGCCATCTCTCCGTTTGTACTCCCTCTGTAGGAAGAAATATAAGAGCATTTAGATCACTACTTTTGTGATCTAAACGCTCTTATATTTTTTTGTGGAGGGAGTAACTTGTAAGTGTCACGTTTTGTGCGGCCCGGGCCTTCTGGTTTGGGCGAGCGCTGAGGATATCCCTATCTTCTCACTGTTGGGCCTAATTTCGTTGCGCCTACGCTTATGCAAATCTGTCAAGGAAATAAGCCTGCCATGGCAGAGTTTTTTGCTGCCACGAGGCAGCCCAATTTTGCTGCCACAGCTTCCCTTTTAGTTAGCAATTTTGTTACTCCCTCTGATCCATATTAATTGTCGCTGATTTACTACAAAGTTGTACTAAATCAACGACAATTAATATCGATAGGAGGAAGTTGCATTTCTTTCACTTGTTTTTGTTTAGATCGAGCCGAAGAACGTGGTCTGTATATACGATCATCCGTGAGTTAGTATGAAGGCCTGGTGCGTGGGTCCTGGGATGGCACGATCGGTCGTTGGGTGAGCTCCACGACATGTTTGCTTTTGTTCACTGATGAATAAAAGGAGAAAGACAAAAAAGTTGTAGATATTGCACACAACGAAGCTCTCGTGCGTCTCACTATGTTTCGTCCAGCTCGAGCAACAACAATTGACATCATAGTTGTGTGAGATCTGTGGCGGGTTCGCCGTCCTCTCAGCGCGGAGGAGTCGGTGACACCGGAGCTGGTGGCACGGGTCAAGGACAACGGTGCCACGCCGTAGGACATTGCCATCACCTGTCCCGCATCATGGGCGTAGCCCAGGACGCCACGGAGCTAGTGAGATAGTGGTTCATGAGAGAGTTGTGAGCGAGAGCAACTGCTCTGCCCAATATCCGACACTCACCTTCACAAACTAAGTCGACTGGGCGATGGTGATGCACGTGCAGCTCCACGCAAGGCCTCTAGGAGGCCATCGAGTTCGGAAATGACGACCGCGACGACTGGGCGGTGATGGCGAGGCCACTCACATGGTCCCGCTAAAGATGGTGCACACACTTGCCGGCAAGGACAACGGCAAGGCAGCGTGAGACACTCTAAAAACGCTCCGCATGGGGAGCGAGCGCATGCGGGAGGCCAGGGCGCAAGTCCGCCGCCGCGAGTTCGTGGAGCTATGTTTCCGTGATGGTCAGTCGATTGATGATTTCGATTACTCCTCACCACTATCGTCAACAATCTGCAGCTCCTGAATGACCCAATGACTAAGTACCGAGTTGTGATCAAGTTCATCCGTGCGGTACCGTGCAAGTACCGGCAGATGGCAATGGTCATCAAATCCTTCGTCGACCTGTAGACATTCACGAACAAGAAATTATGTGGACACCTGAAGTGGGTGGAGGAGAGCTACACGAATGCATCGTCGGCAACCTGGATGACCCAGTTGGTTGCTTAATTGTTTAAAGATGGAACTACCAGGTCATATACTCTGTGAAGTTCATATAGTCTGCATTGCTTTGATGCTCTTCCTTCAGGCAACAGGATGATGAACTTGATGAACTCAGTACAAGCGTTCAGAGGATCGGAGGTGTAGAGTTAGGTATTGTGGTTGTCGGTGTGATTTCTATGTGTTATGTTGTTGGTGTGATTTCGCTGCATATAAAATGACATTAGTTTTGAATATGAAAATAATCTTGCCAAACTTATTTTGTTATTTTGTTTATTATTGAACAATAACCTCCCAAGATTTCATGCACGTCCTTCCCTTTTTGCTTTCATGCAAGGACAACAAATGAACCATCCATTTCTTGATTAGTGATTAGGATTTAGCCCATGTGGACTACATACCTTGAGCACAAAGTCCATAACTACATCTAGCTTCTTTTATATATGAGATATATACATGTGAACCGTGAACATATCTAGGAGAAGTAAGTCATGGTTCTCCGGTTAACACGTCAACATGGCTTCAGATTAGTCTGAACTAGACCAAAGGCCAATTGAAAGCACATAGAGACAAATCAACAAGTTAGAACACAATTATTTGACACATTCTCGCACTGTCAATAACTTTTCTGCGCTAACCTCCCAAGATTTCATCCATGCCCTTCCCTTTCTGCTTTCAGAAAAAGAGGGAAATGTCATGCAAGGACAGCAAATTAGCCATCCATCTCTTTGATAGTATGATTGTTCACTTTAGCTATATGTAAGTTGCTTGAATTTTAAATTTGGGCAAGTCAATATTCTAACCGTTGATTCTTTTGTCAAGATTCATGCTATTTTTTCTCTTATGTTATTTCATGGCTTCTTCGGCTGAATTTTTGACTTGCCCCTGTTTGTGGTCAGTCAATTTTCGTATTGGGCTTGAAGCCCGTTACTCATTGCCTGCTTTTTTCTCTTGTATGTGTTTTTGCCCTTTTTCTTTTTTTTTTTTTACTTGATTTTTTCTTTTCTATATGGTTATTTCTGGGATGTTGGATGAGTGTAAATGTATATCCGGAAGTACTATATAATATGTGTGTAAATTATACTAGAGTGTGAAAATTGTACTATTGCATGTTTATTTTGGGATATTACAAAAAGTGCAATTTCGATGTAAAGTTGTGTGCAAGTTTAAAAAATTATTATCTCTCTTCTTAAATGGTAATACCAATGCCACCAATCCATTCTTCCTTAGAAAGCCTAATTATTTTATTTTGTTTTAGTATTTATTTTATTTTCTTTCTTTTTAAGGGTAATACCAATGTCACTAATTCATTCCTTATTAGGAAACTTTTTTTTGCGAAAGTTCACTATTATATGCTTGTTCTTGCATATTGTTAAAAAGCTTAATTTCTATGTAAGTTGTGTACAAATTTTGTCATTGTTTATTTTTCTTCTTCTTAAAGGTTAATATCAATGCCATTAATTCATTCTTCATTAGAAAACTTCATTATTTGATTTTGTTGTAGTTTTTATTTCATTTTCTTCTTTAAGGGTAATATCAATGCTGCTAATTCATTCTTTCTTAGGAAACTTTATTTTTGCGAAAAATATACTATTATATGCTTATTCTTTCATATTATTAAAAAAAGGCAATTGTGTGCAATTTTTATATTTATTTTCTTTCTTTTTGAAGGATAATACTAATGCCACTAATTCATTCTTTCTTAAAAAAAAATCATTAGTTTTATTTTGAGACGCCATGGAATGCAATGGAACGGAAGATCAAAGATGGCCGGCCGGATTACTCTGAGGAGCTTTGCTTTGGGAGGTTCGGATGGGTTGGGAGGTGCACAATGCACTATGAATGATGGATGATTCTCTTCTTATTCTCTTCTGTGTGCTCACCACGAGGAATGAGTTTTTCAACTTGGTGTTACTTCACAAGGAAGGGAGGGGCCTCTGCCCTGCTCTGGTGTACGAAAGCCAAAGGCAAAGCCAAAATTGCTACGAAGGGAGTATACTCTGCTGGAATCTTGTGTTGACGTCACGAGAGCCGTATGTGCACAACTTGTCGTCTAAGTGTGCTGCTGCCGCATATGCATGCCCAGCTGGATAGTTTAAGACCAAGGTGAAGAACTCACTCATGCCCAGCTGCATTTTAACCCATGTGGACAGCATACATTCAACACGCAATCAGTTTCAGAACAGAGGCAATGCCTATCATCCTTTATTCATCTTTGTTATATATAGCTGCAATTTGAAAGAAAATGCATCTAAATAAATAAGTAATAATAAGATGAAAAGTGCTCCATTTAAAAAAGATGGTAATGTAAAGCGGAAAGTAGGACACGCGGTTTGATTTAAAGGAAAAGCTGAAATGCGGTGCGGGGCAGGCCCCAGCCCACTCGGTGGAGAAACAACAAAGCCACCGGAGACTTTCTTCAGGTTCTAGCTTACTTATCAAGCCCCCAATTGACTCCAGTCTCCTTGCTCGTCTTCTTCCTCTTCCTCCCCACCTTTACTTGTTTCTCCTTGACACCGGAGAGAGAGAGAGAGGAGAGGGAGATGGGGAACATCTGCGGTGGTCGGGGAAAGGCTCGTGTGGCGACGGATTACAGGCAGTCAAGCCCAGATGAGGAATCTGGTTTCCAAGAACCTAATTCAGGTGAGCTCTCAGATTTCCTCTGTTCTTTGTAGCAGCAGTCAGTAGAGATCAAGGGTGGGAATTAACTGAATTAGTATCATACAACCATAGTTCTCTAAGCTTGATGCACCCTTAGTTTTCTTTGATAAAACATCTACATATTTTTAGAAGTACTATGTCCGGAAAACAGAGTAGTTTTCCCTATTTCAGAAACAAGGTAGTTTTCCCTATTTCAGAAATCATACAGCCTGCAGGACCCATATATCACTTTGTGACGAACCGCAACCATATATTGCTTGTGCATCCTACCAGTTTCCTACTTCAGCTGAACTCTATGTTCTTTGCAAAATTCTTTGATGGCACTCTTAAAAAAAACTTTCCCATTCTTCGGAAGAAAAACAATTCTGTGATGATCAAATTCAGTATGTTAATGCGTGTTAATTGTATAACAGAGCCAATAAACTCCAAGACAAGCAGCAGTGTCACCACCAGCTTCATGGCCTCTGTCGGCAGCGACGGTACAAATGGTGGAAGCAACCAAGGGTGTTTCCTCGAAGGCCAAATACTGGAGGCACCGAACTTCCGGAAATTCACATTCCTTGAGATTCAGACAATTACCAAGAATTTCGGGCCAGATTATCTCCTTGGGGTGGGGGGATTTGGGTGGGTGTACAAAGCGTGGGTCGATGAGAAGACGATGAACCCGACAAAGAGTGACGCTGGCATGGCTGTTGCTATCATGCATGGAAATGAGGAATGGCAGGTAAAATCTGGCCCTTATACTGATTAAGGAAATCTTGAATTTTCAAATTCCAACAGAGTCATCACCTCTAAATGTTGCTGCAACTATGCGTAACAGAAATTTCTGATTGTCAACTTGAAATCGGACATAAACCTTTTGGGAAGGTTCTCCCACCCAAACCTTGTCAAGCTACTGGGCTACTGCTGGGAGGGCAAGGAACTATTCCTTGTGCACGAGTTCATAGCCCAAGGGAGCTTAGAAGACCATCTATTCGCAGGTGAGTCGTAGCTGACGACCATTTGTTTCATCCTTACTTCTCGGTATTTTGCTTATAAAAAAATTTGTTCATGGCCTTGCTCATGCTGGCTGTGTTTTTTCTTCCTCTCTACAGTTCTTGAAAAACCAGTTGACTGAAAAGTACTGATAATGTAACCGGAGGCGATTGAAATTCTTTTCAGGAGGATGTGCTCCGCTATCATGGGAACTGAGGCTGAAGATCGCCATCGGTGCAGCTCGAGGACTTGCATTCTTGCATGCATCAGAGAAGAAAGCTATGTACCGTGACTTCAAGGCTTCCAAGATTCTTCTAGATGCAGTAAGCTTCCTACCCTGCAATGTATCTTTCATCTGTTGTCTATTTATCAAGATCAAATTCTGACCGTGTTTTGCTGGCAGCACTATAACGCGAAGCTCTCTGATTTTGGGCTTGCTAAGCTTGGGTCAAGTGGCAACTCGCGTATGACTATCATGCCCACACGCACCCACGGGTATGCAGCTCCGGAATATGTAATATCTGGTATAAGCCCTCACTCATCACATCTTTCCAGATTTAGTGTTTTGCACACTGAAAAAAATAGCGCGCTATAGCGGGCCGCTAATAGCACGCTATAGCGTGTAGAGAATTGTCTCGCTAAATTGATCAATGTACAATGTCCCGCTAATAGCGCGCTATAGCACCCTAATAGCATATTTTCAGGGGCAACGCTATTTTGTAAAGCGCGCTATTTTTTCCCTTGGTTTTGCATCAAATAGGTTTGTCGATCATTCATAACAATTGCTTTCTCAAGCGGTTAATTGTCATAGTAAATTGATCCATGTGCTAACAGTTCCTTTGGCATTCCTCTACCATCACCTTCAATAAAAAGAGCAAAGAATAATGTGCGGTCGATTTCAATCATTTATACCACTTGACAGGAGGCACGGCTTGCCGCGCGTTGCCCGCCTTAATGTGTGGTGGCCCATTGGGCCGTTCTCATTTTGTTGCTTTGGTGTTAACTTTATTGCCAAACTTAAACCAAGGGAAGAGTTTACAGAAGATCAAAGAGGAACATGCACATTTTCACTTAGCCCGTAGAAACCATATTTGGTGATATAAGGGTCGTGGTCTGTTTGGGTCGTGCCATCTTCGGCGATGTAAGGGTCATGCCGGCTTCAGCGTTGTAATCTTTTTCTTCTTAATGAATGACATGCAACTCTTTCGCATGGTTTGGAAAAAAGAACATTGGAACCCTAAATGTTGACTTTCTAGCTCCATTAAATCTTTTAAAATTTAGAATCTACTCCCTCTGTAAACTAATATAAGACGTTTTAGATCACCAAAGTAGTGATCTGAAACGTCTTATATTATTTTACAAAGGAATACAAGTTGCTACATATACTAGCTGTTTTTAGCGGTTGGTGGTTATTCTCACTTCATGCTCTGAACCATGTCCAGGCCTTTTGTACGTGCAGAGTGACGTTTACGGTTTCGGGGTTATGATGCTGGAGATGCTGTCCGGTCAGCGTGCGAGGGATCCCAACCGCCCCAAGGGGCAAACGAACATCATCGACTGGGCAAAGCAATTGGCTGACCGGAGAAAGCTCTCTCATTTTATGGACCCCCGGCTCAAGGGCCAATACAACTCCAAACAAGCCCTGCAGGCGGTGCATGTGGCGCTGAGCTGCCTCGCTGGGGAGTCTAGGAGCAGGCCCTCGATGAAGGTGGTTCTTGACGCGCTCGAGAAGATCTAGGCAATGAAGAGCCGCGGATATCTTCATCTGCGATGTGGCTTTTGAATATACATACGTAAGCATGTTGACTGAGTTTCTGTTGGATGACCATGAAAACATGATCGATTCCTGGCTTGAATTAAGATGATTCTGTATTTTATTTTATTTTTTGTTGGAGATGGGACTAGTTGTCCATGTCATAGTAGTAGTGGAATGGAAGAATTGATCGATGGAAGCTCCACAAGTTTGGGAAATTATTGAGTGACACAACTTGCCAATTGATGGAGGCGATGCTGAATTACTTGCTGAAAGGGGATCCAATCTGAAGAGTCAGGTCTACGTACTGAAGGAGTAAACTAGAACAGTGTTAAACTGTATTAGTAGCAGATTTATTGTTTTCCTTTCCCATGAGTTTAATTGCAGTTAATTTTCACCAGCTGTTGAACGGGACCATGGTTCACCAGAACCTACGCTCAACACCATTGATCTCTGGACATCACTAATGGGGATCTGTGCACAGTATATTAAACAATGCATGGCGCGAACTGTTTGGGGAGATGGCGGAGCAGTCATGCATCGCACAAGTAGTTTAGTGATGGTTATAAGCGAATAATCACGAGTGGACATGCGGCCACGCGAGGTCGGTATCCACACCGCCGTATAATGATTTCCGTCTCACCATATGGCATTCAGTATAGCGTGTATTTGCATCTGACACATGCAGCACGTGAGTTGCATCTGACACATGCAATTAACCACTCACCCATTACAACGGCTATCTGCAGCATGCTCCTCTCCTTATCTGCACCATGCTTTTCTCCTCGTTAAATCACTCTGGCCTTCTTCTTCTTCCCCTGCCCAACTTTCTTCTACTCTATGCTCTCTCTCTCTCTCTCTCTCTCTCTCTCACACACACACACACACACACACACACACACACTTTCTAGCATCGAATCGACCCCTTCCACAACCATGTGTTCATCCATGTCCCAGGCTAGCTCTCCACCACCTTCATCTCACGTCAGTCGTCATGTCCAATCAGTTTGCACCTCTCCCTTTCATCACTCTCAGTGCTCTGGTTCGTTTCGGGCACTGTTCTCAACCCCGGGAGGAATTTCTACAAGTGTGATCGCCATGTTGTGAGTTCATATTCGATCTTTCAATCCATTTCGTGACGAGGCTGAAAAAATGGGGTGCAGGTTCTGGAAGTGGGAACTACATACAGTTCTTCTCATATCGCAGTCAACTGTCTACTTTGTTTACCTTTCAGATTCTCGAAGATAATCAAGCTTTGCTGAAGAAGATAACCATGTTGTGCCTTGCCGATCTGCTCACCAACTGTCTACTTCTTTTACCTTTCAGTTTCGACCTTTTCTGGATCCAAGCCAGCCATGCATCAGCCAGTAATGTTTTTTTTCCCACCAAGGTCGTCGATGTAGTAATAGCTAGTAATTTAAGTTTGGACCAAGCTACTCAATGCATATCAATGTACGATCCAGTATTGGCTGCCTGTTTTAACTATTACTCACACTGTAAATGCCTGCCAGCAATCAAGGCTCCCACGAATGATTAATGGCTTTCATTTATCCAGCGTATATTAGGAGCAGGTCGTGAACCGTTAATTACACCGGAAGCTTGCACCCTGGCATAATCACACCAACTCTATCCACCCAGCATTGTTCAACTTGAAAAGTTTGGTATTTTAATTTCGTCACATGTTTTGGACTCCTGATTAACAACTGAAAATCCTTATATGTATCATTTTCTAACTGAAAAAATCAGTTGGCTTCATTCTTCATCGTTAACTCTAATCATGAAAAATACAACTTGAATTTTAAAACGTGACATTAATAAAAAAACAGCACACAGATTCTACATAAAGTTTTTTTGCAGCGCCGAAATAGCGTTTTAGCGCGCTGGGCTGGTGTTTTGCTTTACCAGAAGCGCAAAAACACGGCACCCAATCCGGCGGCCCCACCCGCAGCAGCCCAGATTTTGCAGCGCACGTAAGCGGGCGCACCAAATAAGCAGCGCGCGATGCCGTTTCCTCCGCGCGCTGAACCAACTTTATCGTGCGCGCGATTTTAGCGCGACTGCTAGAGCGCCCGTTTCGGTCCCGCGCGCGCAATAAAGCGGTTTTTTCCAGCGCGCGGCTAAGATAGCGCGCCTGTTGGAGATGCTCTAAGAACATTTGAGACACCACCAATATGAGAGAATGATATGTTTTTTGCGGCTTTGGTTTTGATCTCAGCTTCACAATCATACTTGTTACAAAAAATACAATTCCCCTTTTTGACAAATTAGAGACATCGAAATCAACTCCACAGATTCCTAATTGAACTTTACAATATGAAAACATCTACGGGCTGCATTTAATTACCAAAATATATGAGAGTAAGTTTGTCACGGTTGCAGCCAAATTCCTGTGCTTAGTTTAAGTTCTATGTATTAATAGTGCATTAACCGCGGCATGGCGAACCTGTACATCACGAGCTATTGGACAACGAGTATGCATGCAAAATTTAATGACGATGACCCCACACCCTGACCTGTATAGCCCACGTATTCACATCCTATTGTAAATACTAGAAATGATGGTATAGCATAAATGCTATATTAAGTAGCAATCCTGATGTGCAACCGGACGTCTCAGATTTCGGCATCGCGTGGCCGCATGTCCCAAAAATTCACGTCCTAATTATAAGCCCCTACATTGCTACTTGATGCTCACACCATAGGCAATAAAATAGTGATGTTGCATTGGACATCTCGAATGCTGTCCCATGCACAAACACTGTTCACTTTTTTTTTATTGCCTTGGTATGGGTAACAGCTCTCTGCCCAAGACATGAATGGAGTAGTGAGATAAATTCAGCATGTATTTGCATTCGGTAAAAGGTTAGAATACTAAAAATTTATGCTAAAACTTAATATTTCTTGTTTGTGCATGTGGTTCTATTCCTTGCATGGTCGAGTAAAAATTATCTTTATTCTGCACTAGAGACATTGTATAAATTATAGGCCAAGGGATGGTGATGTCTAATTTTGCAAATTCACTTGAGGCTGACAATGACTTTATAACACTAGAGCTGATAAAAAAATTATAGCTTGAGGTTGATAATGACATATTTCTTTATTGAACATATTATAATCTTACATATATATCAGTGAGTCCCTACTATCTTAGATATCGCTGCTGGCTGTTGCTACTCGATCTATTATTCTTTCTATTTTGAAGATGATCCATGCTTGTTTTTTTCGAAAAGAATGACACATCATATCTATAGGTATCACTGGTTTTTGCTCCTGGTTTTTTTAGCTGGTCCGAATTTACTGTTAGCAAACAGATAAGAAAATATATATTTTTTTGCGAGAACAGATAAGAAAATATTGCCTGCAAAAGAAAAATAAGAAAATATAGACAAGTTTTTTATTCCTTTGGGCCCGACTCAAATGCTACAGTGTGTCTAGTGACGCGTGCTAGTCCATCAGTCTGGAAAAAAATACCTAGCCCGCCCAGGCCTAGAGGGAAGTGCTTAACATGGACTTGGAACTGTTTAAGCCTTAACCAAAAAAATTGAATTCAAAAGGGACACTGATCCACATGTGGACGGCTGGTACATCCTACGGCGTGGACCATACGTTCGGCCGAACCATGGTCCTAAAAATTGCCTCTCCTGTTAGAAGCGCTGGCGCTCTAATTAAGATCCAAACTACACATAAGGATCCCACGTGCACGAGTCAGCTGTAAGATAAAAGACAACAGCTACAGCTAAAGATGATTACAGTTTACATAACACATGAAATAACAAGGTTGCACATGCTGAATAAAACATCAACTCAATACAGATTGAATAAACATCTAAATTCAGTTAAAGATGATATACACATCCCAATCTTTTACACATTACTTAATAATGTATACAGACAGTCATAATTCAGTTGAACATGGAATCATTTAACTTGTGTACTAGTAGTAAATCTTTACCAGAGAAAAGTTTCCAAGGAGTAAGGCAGTAGTACTACCAGCTCCCAGTAAACATCAGTGTCTCAGATTAGCAATGTAGTTAATTAATCAGCTCCTGAAAGCTAGAGTAATCCATTGTCTGTCTGCAGGCTGCACAGATAGGAAGCGTAAGATAATACATGTACTTCACCAACTAACAGGAGTCAACTTTGCAAGGGCACCTCTTAGCTAGTGATTTCACACTGTTGTTTGCGGCCTGCGGGTGTGAGAGCTATATCTCACTTTATGCGAGATGGAAGGTACTCTCACCTGAAGGGAATAGCTCTCTCATTCCGCAAGGGGTTCACTGGTTCGCGCGAATGTTTTCGGTCGTGATAGCTTTGCTGTTTTTTAGCTGGGATCGTTTATTTGTTTCTTTTCTTTTTTCGGTTTGTTTCTTCGCCGGTTTTTCTCGGTTTTTTGTTAATTTTTGTTTTTCATTGATTTCTTCCTTTCTTTATCTATTTTTTTTCTTTATTTTCTCATCGTTTTTCATCATTTGTTCATGGTTCTTACCGCTTCTTTCCACGGGTTTCTTCGGTTTTTTGCGTTTTCTTTGTTTTTTGACATTTTTCTTAGTTTTTAATTGGGTTTTTTCTTTCTTCTTTTTCTTCTATATTTTGTTTCTTTCTTTCTTGTTTCTTTTTATATATATTTCTCGGTTTTCAGTACATATTCAACATTTTCTTTAGACATCAGAAACATTTTTATATACATTTAAACATTTTTTAAATACACAATTAACATTTTTTGAAATCATATATTTTTTGATGTCTACTTTTTTTCCATGCACATTGCACATTTTTGGTATATATCTAATACGTGTTTTTAATACACATTTAACAATTTTCAAATACAAGTTTAAATATATTTTTAATACATGGTCAACATTTTTTGAATACAATTTTCTCTTTCCAATGCTTAATAAATGTGTATAGAAAAAATGTTGACCATGTATTAAAAAAATTAATCTTGTAGTTGAAAAATGTTAAATGTGTATAGAAAAAATGTTAAGCATGTATTAAAAAATATTAATCTTTTACTTGAAAAGTGTTAATCAAGCATTTGAAAAATGTTAAATGTGTATAGAAAAAATATTGACCATGTATTAAAAAAAATTAAACTTTTTACTTCAAAAATGTTAATCAAGCATTTTGAAAAATGTTAAATGTGTATAGAAAATTATTTAAGCATATATTAAAAAATGTTAATCTTTTAGTTGAAAAATGTTAATCAAGCATTTGCAAAAATGTTAAATGTGTATAGAAAAAATGTTGACCATGTATTGAAAAAATTGTTAATCTTGTACTTGAAAAAAGTTAATCATGCATTTTGAGAATGTTAAATGTGTATGGAAAAATGTTGACCATGTATTAAATTTTTTAATCTTATGAAAATGATAATCAAGCATTTTGTAAAAAAAATGTGTATAGAAAAAATATTGACCATGTATTAAAAAAAGTTAAATGTGTATTTGAAAGATGTTAAACGTGTATTAGGAAAATGTATTGGATATATATAAAATATGTATGTATATGAAAAAAATTAGACATCAATTTTTTTTAATGTTAACCATGTATTTAAAAATATTAAATGTGTATAAAAATGTTTGTGATGTATAAGAAAAATATTGAATGTGTACTAAAATAAGTTAACACATGTTGAACAAAAAAACCCGATGAAAAATCGACAAAAAAACAAAGAAAAACGAAGAAATCCAATAAAATCAAAAATAAAAAAATAAAGAAAACAAAACATACGAAATGGAAAAGTGAAGAAACCAATGCAAAAGGAAAGAAACCATGTAAACCAAGAAAGAAACAAATAAAAAAACCAATTAAAAACCAAGAATGAAATGAAGAAAGAAAGAAAAAAAAACCAGTGAAACCCGATAAATAAACACATACAAACAAAGAAAAATAAAAAACCGATGACAACCGAGAAAGAAACAAAGATAACTAATGAAAGAACAAAGAAAACATAAATATCAGAGAAAACCATGAATAAAACGAAAAAAATTGGTGAAAAAACAAAAAAAAAACGGAGAAGAATTAACAAAACTATAAAGAGAAAAGAGAATCAGAGTGGATCCAGTGAAGCGATCGATCGATCGCTCGCCAGCGAACATCGCGTGGCAGT
This sequence comes from Elymus sibiricus, assembly GCA_039707655.1. Lineage (NCBI taxonomy): Eukaryota > Viridiplantae > Streptophyta > Magnoliopsida > Poales > Poaceae > Elymus > Elymus sibiricus. The sequence goes on from CM077674.1 coordinate 70,841,410, forward strand.
CCAGTTGCTAAGTGGTAAATAGGATCTGTCCCCTCAACCAGCGGGTTGCGGCCTGCCTGATTGTTGTTAGAGCATCGGCGGCAGTGGGCCTCGCTGGGTTGTGGTCTTGCGGCCACCGCGGCTATGGCCAGCCTTGCCCTTTTCGGGCCCGACAACCGGGGAAGGGTCGCGGGCGGCGCCGTCGGAGCGGCTCTCTGGTTGGATGGATGGTTGTGCGCAGCCGCCGCCATGCCGCCGCGACAGGAGGATTCGCCAGCAGCGTCGCTGCTGTGCAGCGGACAGCAGCGGGATGGGGAACTGGCTTGGTCCGCCGTGAGGTGGTGGGCGCCGGTGGCGCTGCCCGACGAACAGGTGGCGGGGGCAGCGCGGCCGTCTTCTCGATCGTCCGCCTGCGCCGCGCCGGTCAGTGTACGTCCTGGACCCACCACATCCGCACCCAGGCCCCATTCTCATTCCGTTTGCGCCATTCAGTCTTTGATCCTTAATTTTGCTAGTAATTTTGGAATCAGCACATTTTTGGGGGCTACATCCGTTTCTGCTTTGCTTGATGAGAGTGTCAGTCTAATTCAGCTCCAGCATCATAAGCTGTTTACATGTACGTTCTCCAAGTTCACTGTCAGTACACATCTCTGAATTACTTAAGCAACAGCAACCATTATTATGTCCAGTAAAAGAATAGCATAGCCATGCAGAACTCATGTTGATTCCACCAAAGATGACGGTGCCTGATGATGATGTCACAGAAACTGACTCAGGGATCTTCAGTCTTTAATTTCTAGATATAGTCCTGATAATAATGCCTCATTTGCTACAATTTACCGGGTCGTTGTTTCTCTCTAGCTAGTGTTTCTCTGTTTCAGTGCTCATTTCTCTCTTGCATCCACGCTTTTATATTATGAGACGGAGGGAGTAGTTGTCATTTGTGTCTACTATTCTCACGTCTTCATCTCTGGAAAGTATCTTTTTTTTTTTGGCAATCAATGTTACTATGTACAATCTTTTCCTACTCCTCCAAGTGGGAGGCAGCAGGTATTACATTTCTCCTACTCCTCCAAGTGGGAGGCAGGTTGAAGATGGTGACAATTACTGCTAATTATCCAAGCTTGATAGCAATGCATCCAAGGCTATCAGGCTAGTATCTCCAAATTATTGGGGTTGTCTAGGTTCTGGGAATGCCTTTGTTTTCTTGTCTAGGTATGAAACCATCAAACTGAATTGCAAATACCATTTCAAAGTAAACTATACCACCAACATTCAAAAAAAAAAAAAAAACACTACACCACCTGCTCCCCTTATTATTTGGTGTCTATGATTAAATTAGGTGTGCTTTTCTATCACTACAAGTCTTCCATTTCTATATTTGAACAAATACCTTCCATTTTCTTTTGTGGAACAAGATTTGCATTTACATGTCATCGGGTTCACATTTTTAGAAAGAAAACAAAGAAAAGTCTAGCACGTATGAGTAGAATAGCATATTTACCCACGCCATGAAAAAATATAGCAAATGTCGTAAAGCTGTTAATAAAGTGCATTTTGCATCTGCTTGAAACTCATGATTATATAAATATCATAGTAAATTAATATATGAATGTATTTTGACGAATTCTGTAGCTGTCAACAACTCTCATGTTCGGAAAATGAAAACTAGAAAACTTCAAGCGATGAACCTTTCAATTGAAGATAGGCCGGGTAGCTCATACAAAAAAAGACATAAAAGTATAGATTTGACACTGTAAACTATTAAGCTTCATGCACTAGTCAACGCAATAAAAGTTCGAACTGATGAAAAGGGCTAGGCAATCCACATATACAATTCAACACCCCCTCTCACGTGTGACGCGGGAAGTCAACACGTGAATAGACTCAAAGGTATGGCTCAAGAGGCCTATACGTGGACACAGAGGGGTGCAGCAGCAATTTTTGGAGAAATTGCAAAAGTCAGGACTTAAGACCTTAGCCCTGATACCATGTTAAGCTTCATGCACTACTCAACGCAACCAAAAGTCCGAACATATGGAAAGGTTAGGCAATCCACATATACACTTCAACATAAACAACACATCACCAGTTTTCTAGTTCAGGTTTAAACTTCCATATGTCAAGGCATGAAATAGGCCTCTGCCAGGCATAATTTTCAGACTGGTATATACCAATTGGCTGAGTGGTGACCGCTGGCTTCTTACTATTAGATTATAGATGGCGTCAGTTGTACCATTGACCAGCTAATTAGCTTCTTGCTAACATATCAATATGATGAATAATTCATGCCTGCACCGATCACGTCCGAATTAACAAGACAATCAGGCATCGTGCACATGCACGCATCCTGAACATCTGACTTTCTGGTCGATCTGGCGTCGCTAATTAATTAGTTAAGATCAGATGTAGCGTCATTTGTGGAAATAGCATGTGGATGGATGTGCATATTAGTATTATGTAGAGAGTAAGCAAGACGACCCAACATATAATTATGGAATTAATTCCTTTCCTCCTATATATACAGTGCCATGTCCTTGTTAGCCCTTCACGAGTACTATCAGTTGCTCCAGAGGAGGACCCAACATCCATCAATCTTGAAGGTAGTTTTGGATCCCTCTTATGGTTTAGCTGGCTTTTCTTGCATCTATTGATTTAGGCAGCATAAGCTTGCCTATTTTTGTTGTTTCTCATGCAAACTTGTTCATTCCAGTGCTGAATTATTCTTTCTTTAGTGCTGGTAATCTTCTTTCTTTTGTGGGGATATTGTTGCTAATCTTTAATTAGCTACAACAACTGGTGGATATGATATGTTGGTTTATCTTCGTTACAGCAAAAGACAGCGAAAATGGCGATGGTTCTGGATGCTTTTGCATTCTATGTGCAAAACATGTTGATGGAGATGGCAAGCGAAGAGGTGCACATGCTGCTTTTGGTCAGAGACGAGATCGACAAGATGGACATCAAGCTTAGGGACCTCAAGAACTTCCTTGCTGACGCTGATAGGAGAAACATCACTGACAAAAGCGTTCGAGAGTGGGTGGGCCAGCTCAAGCACGCCATGTACGAAGCTGCTGACATACTCGACCTCTGCCAACTCAAGGCCATGGAGCGCGATCCATCCACTGTAGATGTCGGCTGCTTAAATCCCTTGCACTTTTGCCTGCGGAATCCCTCCCATGCCCATGATATCGGCACCCGCATCAAGGAGCTCAACAAGAGGCTCGACACCATCAAGGAGCAAAGCGCTGCTTTCAACTTCATCAATCTTGGTTCCTATGAGGATCGTAGAGGCAAGGTGCAAGCCTCTCGTTCTGGTAATACTAGCCGTGAAACATCAGGGGAGTTCAACCGGTCGGGTGTTGTCGGGGAGAAGATCGAAGAAGACACAAGAAAGTTAGTTGAGATCATGTTGTCTGACACGCTGACTGAAAAAGAGGGCAAGACCAATATCATGGTAGTCGCCATCATTGGCATCGGCGGGATTGGTAAGACCACTCTTGCCCAGAAGGTCTTCAATGATGAAACCGTGAAGGTCGAGTTCGACAAGACGATATGGTTGAGCATCAATCAGAACTTTGACAAGGTTGAGTTGCTCAGGACAATCATCACACTCACAGGGGGAGTACACAGAGGTGAGAAGGCGTTGGCTGTGCTTCAGCCAATCCTCAGTACTGCTTTGACAGGGAAGAAGCTATTGCTGGTGCTAGATGATATGTGGAGCCATGGAGCATGGAGCGATGTGCTCGAAATACCCTTGGCTAATGTTGTGTCTCGAGGTAGCCGAGTTCTTGTCACTACTAGAGATGAAAGAGTTGCTCGAGGGATGAAAGCTGTGCAACCTTACCACCACATCGACAAATTAGAGGAGGAGGATGCCTGGTTATTACTCAAAAAACAGGTACATAACTGAACTCCATGCATGATCGGTAATTCCTCGCTCCCTCCTTCGGAGTAAAGATATAATAATTGCGCACAAACTTTTTTGTTACCACCACGCATGTCACATGCATATGCCACGTTGTATGGTGAGTAGATAAGGCACAATATTTTAATGTAGGCAGCAAATTTGTTTTGTTGAAATGGTATACCTCGCTCCCACAACTGCACTAGACCTCATGCTCATATATTCTTCATGCACTACTTTTCGTGCTAGATTGAATATAGTTGTATCTGGGAGTAATTAAGGGCTATTGCCCCTCTCAAAGATAATATACCTGTTCTCTTTTACTCCCTCCAGTCATCTATACAAGGTCACCTCGTAATTCAGGTCTAACTTTGGGTATTGCTTTGACAAACAAAAAATATGTTATATGCCAGAAGCAATATACCATTAGTTCATATTTGAAAGAAGTTTCAAGTGGTAATTTTTTGTGGCATACAATATATATTTTATTGGCCAATGGATGGTCAAAGTTAAACCCAAATTACAAGGCGACCTTGTAATGAATGAGGGGAGTAGAAAGTTACAATTTTGAATGATTGCCACCTGAAATGCCAGTCCAAACAATATATGGCATATCATACAAATAAGAAACTAGCAAGGTGTGAGAAGCGTTGCGTACATGATAATTTCATGTGGTAGATGGCAAGATATCTTCACTGGTTGGGTGAGCCACGAGCCATGCTCAAGCCCAATATTGCCCCACGTGTGCGACTCGGCGTCGTGGGCACTACTATTCGAGGTGCTCTGAAGGGTTGGGTTTGGTCCGTGCTTTCACTAAGTGGATGGCCATCCTCATGTCCTCAAATATCACAAGGGTGATGTTCAACAGTGAAAGGGGCCCACCGGTTTGGCACCAGAAGGGTCTGCGGTAGGGCCCCTTTGTTGTTTGTGTTGGTGATTGACACTCTCGACAGGTCGCTGGCCAAGGCTAGGGAGTCAGGGTTGCTCCGCAGCGTTGTGCCCTGTTTGCTGACAGATAGCGTCTCACTTTAAACAGACGACACTGTCATCTTCTGCCACCCGGATAGGGAGGAGATGCTCGTTGTTCATACCTTGCTAGCGCTCTTTTCGACATGTATCGGGGTTGCACTCCAACTTTCTCAAGTGCTCGATGTCCCCCATTGGTTGTTCGGAGGAGGCCCTAGAAATGATATCGATTATGGAGTGTCCTGATCTTTGTCAAGGCTGTCATGGCCACCATGCCTCTACATCGGCTGTTAGTCCTAGGCATCTATAAGAAGGTCCAGAGCAGGTGGACAAGATCCTGAGAGGTTTCCTTTAGGTGGGCAGGGCGGCCACTGCCAGTCAACCAGTCAACTGGTTTAGGGTGTGTAGGCTCCTCCGATTGGGAGTTTTGGGTGTTCTGGACCTTGGCAGAGTGGTGATTAGCCTCGGGTTCTGATGGTTGTCTCCATCCCTAGAAGGGTCTAGACATGCAATTCTCCCGAGATGAGCACGACGTGTTTGCCGTGTCCACCAAGGCGGTTGTTGGTGATGAAGCATCTGCCTTATTTTGGGAGGATCGCCAGCTTGATTGTCGTGCCATTCCGGAGATTGCGCCCGAGTTGCTACTTCTGGTCTCAGGGCGCGCTAGGAAGCGACGGACCGTCCAGGACACCTTGACCGACCATGCATGGTTGGATCATGGACATCAGGGGGCCTTCCGTCCAGTGGCCTTATGATGCAGTTTGTCCAGGTTTGGCGGATGGTGCGCAGGGCGCAGCTTTGTAACTCGCCGGACACCTTCTTTTGGCATTAGACACCGAACGACCAATGCACGTCCAAGAGCTAGTATGATGCCCTCTTTCAGGTAGCGGTCGGTTTGAGCTCTTGGTAGCTAAACTAGAAATCTTGGGATCCCCTCATGGTCAAGTTTGTGTGGCTCGCCTGCCAGGTCCGTCTCATCCCACCGGCTTCTCCTTTTCATGCACAGTGTTGCACTAGGTGCTCTTATGGGTCCGATCGACGCCACCCCTCCCCCTTTGCGGGGTACAATTTCATGGACTGGTGGCAACAAACATGCCATTTTGTCCATAGCTCTCCTTGGAAGGGCACGTCCTCTGCCATCATGCTGGTGGCATGGTGCATCTGGAAGCATCATAACGCTCAGCTTAGCCCATCTCCTTCACAAGAATAATAATTGTGTACGTGCAATGCACATCAATATTAGGCAATATATTAATTGTATTGCACATTAATATTAGACAAGATATTAATTATATTGCGCATATGGTATTAGGCAAGATATAATAAATCGCATGTTAATATTAGGTAGGATATAATTACTTGGTTAATGCTCATGATGATAGTGATCTAAACGATCTTATATTTCTTTACGGAGGGAGTATTAATTGGTGGAGGGTGCTAAACATGTTTAATGCTAAACACCGGAGCGACGTAGACCATTGGATAGATGCGATTGAACGGGTGAGATTTCTTAGATCTCTGCAACTCGCACTTTTTATATTGGCATAGATTAAGATAGAAGCTAGGCAATGGGCGCCGGTGGGTGCGAGGGGTCTTGCAGCCTAGCTACTGGTGAAGGCGGTGTCTAGTGATTAGAGGCATCATGTTTTAAATACCGGGTGTTGCCCTTCTTAGGGCTTTTACAACCTCTTCTTTCTATCAATGCATCGAGACTCAAGGATTTCGTGTTTTCTTGAGAGAAAAAAACATGCAAGTAGAACTCGGGTTAAGCTGGAACCGAGGTAGTAAAAGTGGGAGTGCTCGAGCACATCTTCACGGCCAGCATCCGTTCATCCCCGAAGAGCAGACGAAGCAGCCGCTAGACCACCTCGGCCTCCCTGTCCTCCCCCGGCGGCGCTATTCTTCTGGTCGATCTGCTGCTGGTGCCTTGAGCGGCGCGGAAACGGGGTGTGGCCTCATCTCCCTCCGGTGCGGGCCACATGGGGTGGTCGCCTCCCTCCGGTGGTGGCGGCCGGAGCTGCGCCAGGGCGGTCGTGTGGATCTGTTTCCTCCTCGACAAGGTGAGCAGAGCCACAGCACAAAGCAGCTTCTCCTCCTTGGCTTCCCCCTGCTTGACTGCACACAAGGTGCTTAATAGAATGCCAAAGAGATAAATGAGGAAGGAGGAAGAAGAAGACCAAGTCAACATGCCCGCGTGGCAAAAAAAAAAATCTCCAACTCATCCTGACGGGCGGGCCCGACTAGTTAAAAACATCATCACAGAAATTAGCTCCGTCCGTCAGTGTTTTTGGACACTGTCAAATGTTGCGCGCGGTGCATTTTTTCATGATTTGTATCGTGGTGGTTTTATGCATTTCAGGACACTATTGTTGTGGTTTTATGCATTTCACTCTGATAGTTGCTCACGTGCGGTAACCTGGTTGACAGCGACCTCCCTAGTTACCGGTTCATTCACTGAGAATTCAGTTTAGGTAGTACATTAACCTGGTTGACAGCGACATCCCTAGTTACCGGTTCATTCACTTGACAATTCAGTTTAGGTAGTACATTAACTGGTACTTCTTCCGTCCCAAAAAGCATGTCTTAGATTTGTCAAGATACGGATATATCTAGACATGTTTTAGTGTTAGATAAATCCGTATCTAGATAAATCTAAGACAAGCTTTTTGGGACGGAGGTAATATTTTATTAGTGTCTTTCTTTTACGAGCTTATTATTGATTAATATTGAATTGACAGTAGCTGCTAAGTAACTGTTATTTTCCTAAAGAAGACAAACTTCTCTGTATTGACTGTATCAGTTAAAACTGCTTGCAGATAGTCTCAAGTGAGACAAATGGACGTGAGATTGATAAGCTCAAGGATATTGGGTTGCAAATTATAGCGAAATGTGATGGTTTGCCTCTTGCTGTCAAAGTAATGGGAGGACTCTTGTGCCAAAAGGATAATAAGCGCCGTGACTGGGAGATGGTTCTAGATGATTCTATATGGTCAGTTTCTGGAATGCCTGAAGAGCTAAACCATGTAGTATATTTAAGCTACGAAGATTTACCTTCTTGCATCAAACAATGCTTTCTATGCTACTCCCTTCTCCCAAAAAGTGCATTGTTCGGAAGAGATGACATAATTGGCATGTGGATTAGTGAAGGATTTCTTCATGGAACCTCAGACGACTTAGAAAAACTAGGTAGCAAGTACTATACGGAGCTGATAATGAGGAACCTTATAGAGCCAAATACACAGTACCTTGATCAATGTGTCTGCAGCATGCATGATGTTGTGCGTTCATTTGCTCAATTTGTGGCTAGAGATGAGGCACTAACAGCTCACAGTGGAGAAACTAATATTGCTAGTAAACTTAGTGCACAGAAGTTTCTTCGATTGTCTCTAGAAAGCAAAGCATCGGAATCAGATGGGTTAGACTGGAGTTCTTTAGAAGCACAAAAGACATTGAGAACACTAATATCAGTTGGCCATATAAATATGAAGCCTAGTAATTCATTGGTTCATTTTCCATGTCTACGGACACTACATATCGACTCTGCACATGTTGTTACATTGGTCGAATCTTTGCATGAATTCAAGCACCTGCGGTACTTGTCCTTACAAAACTCTGATATATCTAGTCTTCCAGATAGCATTGGAAAGATGAAATTCTTGCAATACATTAACCTTAGAGGATGCCAACAATTTTTGGAAGTTCCGCATAGCATTGTAAAGTTAAGGAAGCTAAGGTATCTTAACTTCAATAAAACAAGTATAAATGGCATACCTAGGGGGTTCTGTGATCTGACAGATCTGAGGATAATACATGGGTTTCCAGCCCGGGTAGATGGTGAGTGGTGCAGTGTGGAAGAGTTAGGCCCTCTTTATCGGCTCAAGCATGTTGGAATACAGGGGTTGGAGAATGTAACTGCTTCCTCGTCTGCAGCAAAGGCAAAGCTAGGTGAGAAGGTACATCTTACCAACCTAGACTTAACATGCAGTAGTATATTGGGGGACAATGGGCTGATTAAAGAGGGATATATCATCTCTGAGGAAGAGCAACAACGACTTAAGAATGTGTTTGATGAGCTCTGCCCTCCTCCTAGGTTAGAGTATCTTGCCATTGAAGGATATTTTGGCCGTTGGCTCCCAAGGTGGATGATGGCATCATCAGATGTGCCCCTCAAGAGCTTGAGGACTTTGATGATTGATGACCTGGCTTGCTGCACTCATCTTCCTGATGGCTTGTGTCAGCTCCCTGATTTGGAGTTCATTCAGATCAATCGTGCACCAGCCATCAAGCGTGTTGGACCAGAATTCCTGCAGTCATACTATCACCACAATCCTCGTCCTTCCCAGGTGGTGGCCGGGTTTCCAAGAGTGCACTCGATGAATTTAGCAGGAATGGTGGAATGGGAGGTGTGGGAGTGGGAGGAGCAAGTGCAAGCCTTTCCTGTCTTGCAGAATCTTGCGCTAATTAGGTGCAAGTTGCGGTGTCTTCCTCCTGGCCTTGCCTCCCAGGCAAGAGCTTTGAATGTATTATCCATACAACAAGTCCGGGGTCTCAGCTCTCTCGAGAACTTTGGATCTCTGGTCGAGCTGGAAGTGGCTGGGGGTCTTGACCTGGAGAGGATCACTAATCTCCCCAAACTAAAGAATCTTACCATCAAGAACTGCTCGAAGCTAAGGGTGCTGGAGGGTGTTATTGCACTCCAGACTCTCGTGCTCATGGATTTAAATATGAAGACACTCCCAGAATACTTGAGAGGTATAAACCCAAGGCACTTGGAGCTATACTGTAGCCTAGCGGTGCTCACTTCCGTAGCCGCTGGACAATCTGGCCCTGTGTGGGACAAGTTCAGCCATGTTGAGCATGTCAAGGCATATGCACAAGAAGGAGATAATATAAAGAAATGGTATGTCTTGTACACAACTCACCCCTGCAACATGGAGACAAATGTCAGCTGCTCTTTCATATCCAGAGGTAATTTAGCATTGCTGGTTCATCTTAATTTGTTTATTTATTCTGTTTATTTATACTATTCCCTACATTATCATTCCTTTGAACACACCCTTCTAGAGTAGGACAACAAAAACATCGTAGTACTGTTAACATAGATGTATTACCAGCTTTTCCTTCAAAGAAAATAGATGACTGCCTTCTTATCGTATTGTAATGGCTATTTGTTTAACAATGATACTTTCTGATTTGGCTGGAGTCTGTCATCTGGTAAGTTTCTGTTGTTCACACTTGTTCTCTGCTTACGCTGCTCATATGTTATTTCTGGATCTCATTATTTTAACAGTCACAGTTGAGCTCTTGCCTTGCAGGTTATGGGTTGTGTAACCACTTTTATCTTTTATTCTCATGCAGGAACCTTAACTTCTTTCGAGGAAACGCAAAGATTTGAGTCTGTCTTCAAAATGACAAAAAAAACCTTTAGCTACATCTGCAGCTTCGTGGATGTGCCATCATTGGAAAACATGAACAGGTACACCTTCCTCGACGGGAGGGTACTGTGTTTGGAAGATCGAGTGGCCGTTGCTCTAAGAATGCTGTACTCTAGCGAGCCACCAGAGACCTTAGGATTCTCTGTTGGTGTGAGCAAGTCAATCATCTTGCTGGTAACTGAGAGATTTGTTGATGCTGTGTTCAAGCGAGCAAGGCACCACTTGCGCTGGCCAGACTCCAGTAAAATGGATAAGATCAAATCCATGTTTAACAAGATTCATAATATGAATAACTGCTGCGGTGTTATATGTACAACTCGCATCCCATTTGGACCAAACTGCGACCATGAAAAAAATGGCAGCATTCAAATACAAGTCGTCGTTGATACAGAGACGAGGTTCACGAACATTTGGTTGGAATTGGCAGATAGCATGACCCAGTTGAGCATTTTGCACGACTCTGAAATCTTTGAGGTGTGCGAGAAGGGTGATTGGCTGAATGGCACCAACCTGAAGGTAGGATTAGATGAGTCAGAAGTTGGGGAATACATAATTGGTGATGCAGGATACCCTCTTCTCCCCTGGCTACTCACACCTTATCAGGAAGAAGACCTCTCAGATTCCAAAGCAGAGTTCAATAGGAGACACTCCGCAGCCACAACCTGTTCTCTGAAGGCGCTGGCAAGGCTCAAAGATACATGGAAGTACCTGCAGGGAGATGCGTGGCGGCCAGTTAATCTGGAAACTATGGCTAAGATGATCTGTGCCTTCTGCATGTTGCATAATATAGTCATAGATATAGAGGGTGATGCAGCGATGCAGAGAATTGAGGACCTGAATTACTTTGAGAAGGTGCGCCAGTTAGAAAATGAAGATTCCATGAGGGCGAGGGATCTGCTGTCACAATATTTCTTGATTGGCAGGTCATCCGAATCAGGAGGTGAATCGACACAGCTGCTGCTACATCTTAATTAGTTCGTTTGATTGTGCTGCCTACTAAATTTAACATTTCTTTCCCTCTTGCTGTTTCCATCCTCCATCTCTTTAGCTGGCCTGGTGGATGCGGAGGACCATGAAGTAGCTGCATCAGGCTCGGCCGCTCAGCGGATGAAGACAAGGAACAAGAAGCGCAGAGAAGCTAGCCAGGAGATCATAGAACTTTCTTGAGCTGCATTCTAGGTATTGCTGCTAGCATGCTGTGATTCATGTCTTGTTAATCCCTCCATCCAGCAGTATCACAACTCTCTTTTTATTTCTTTGTTTTTTAGATATTGCATCCCTTGTCTAAGTGATTAACTCCCTTGGTTGTATATTAATCAGAAGAAAGGTAATTGATTCAACTGTTTTTTAGATGGACAATTGATTCAACGGTTAGCAATGTGCTAAGCAAAACAGCAGTACTTATTAACCGAGACTCTGAATTGGCAATTGCTTTAATTGATGGCTCATTTAATATCATGCGCAATTCAGACAAAAATAAAGTTAGCAGCTATAATATGCATGGAAATGAAAAATCTTGATATGTTAAACCTCCTTATCTCTTTGCTCAGTTTTCCCCTCTAATGTCCCTCTCCATTATTATTCATAGTAATGTGCTCTTACCTTGATGCAGATCAGCCCTGGCAATGGAGCCAAAGACTCTTACCTTGATGCTACAAAATGAACTGAAGTTAAATGATTTGTTTAAAAAATAACTTGGTCATCTGTTTGGCAAAGACAAGGAGACAACTGTTATGTACTCCCTATGTAAACTAATATAAGATCTTTTAGATCAGTACTTTAGTGTAACTAAAAGATCTTATATTAGTTTACAGAGTGAGTACTATGTAACATAGCCTTTGTGTTGGAAAAACGACAATGTGGCATAGCTGTAATTTACATTCGTCGGTTGATGCAATCTAAAGAATTTGCACACATGATGGCAGGGAGTCCTGTATGTTTATGATAGATGTTTGAGGCAGCAATCTTATTCAAATGCAAGAACTTATGATGAAAGCCCCCTAATCCAGAAAAGATAGATTACACAGTTCCTGGGAATAGGCTTACCCCCCCCCCCCTCCCTCCCGCGACGCGCCCCGCGCGCGCATCCGGGAGCCCTAGATCCGCCACCGGCGCTCGTCCCTGCTTCTCCTCCTCCTTGCCGCCGCGGAGGGGGTCCGCCGGGCGACGCGACTCGTGGGGGCGCGGGGTCCCCGGTGGCTGTGGCGCGCGGATCCCGCGGCTGTGCTGTTGGGAGGCGGCGGGCGTCCAGCAGCGGTGGCGGCGGAGGGCTAGGTCGCGGGCCGACCTGGATCTCCTCGGGCGGTTGATGGCGTGGACGACTGGTGGTGTGCGGCGCTTGTGGCGCATGGTGTGGTGGTGGCGGCGACCTCCGACGTGGGTACCCCCTTTCCGACGACAGGGGAGGTGGTGCTGATGGTGTTGGGCACCGTTCTTGGTCATGCGGGTGGCAAGTCGGCGGCGAGCGTGGATCTCGGTCATGGGCGACCCCGTTAGCCCATGGTGCCGACCTAAAGATGGCGTATGTACGCGTTCTTCGGCCTCCCACGCCGACCCTGATGCCGACAACCCTGTGTGGCCGGTATGGTGGTTGTCGGGGTGTGGGCTTGGATGGGGGAAACCCTTGACCGGCGGCGGCAGTCACGATGCCGGCGGCGCTCCGGTGCCGTTCTACTTCTTGGAGTCGGCATCGAGTGCTATCCCACATCCCCCACTTCCTGTCCCGGGTGAAAACCCAAAATCCCCACGGATTGGGCGGCGACGGCGCCTTGGCGTCGATTTCTTCCTGAAGACGTCGCCTTGGGATGGTGGAGTGGTGGTCGTGGCTTTGGCGTGCGTGTCGGTCTGCCAGAGATCTTCAGTGGTGTTCCTGCTCGGCAGCTTACGGTGGCCTTTGTGGTTGTGGCCGGAGGTGGTGGTGATGATGGGAGTTGTTTTTTCAGGCAAGGGCACCGTGTCTGTCGTCCTCTCCCCAGCATCATGTTTTCCCAGTCCATACGGGCTCAGGGGTGAGTTCTTTTGCCTGTTGACGGAGCAGCATCCTTCGATCCAGGACGAGAGGGCAGGGGGGCCTCTTCGATGGCGGAGACGGATGGCTGGACAACGGTGGTGACCTCTTGGGAGCTGACGACGCGTGGTCTCCCTCCGGCGGCGGGCTGCTCCATTATCATGGTCGCATCGATGGCATGACCTGGAGTTGCCGGGTCCTCGATGGCCTAGCATGTTCTAGGTGTAGTTAGGGCCTATTAGCTGTTCGGCATCATCTTGTATCCTTCCGTCGCCTATCTTTGTTTTTTTCCTTCTTCTTTTGGTGTCTCGGTGGTTGTAATGCTCGGTTGCGGGGGGAAACCCTTTATCGTCAATCCAGAAAAGAAAAGGTGAATAAATAACTTCGACAATTGGTGAGACTCATCGCCGGCTTCACTTGCAGCTAAGAAGACTTGTTGATGTGTTTGTCACCAATGAAGAACACCATGTACAATTATTAACTGATCTGATTTCACACAAATTGAGCCGACGATTGTTGGCCAAAACAAATGAAAGATTCTTATTGCTGCTCGCCTCCCCATATGAATTAGGAACCAAATATACATCCGACGTTCGCCAGCGGATCGAGAGAGTCCGATCGAAGGATTCGTTCGATACACGATGAGGGGAGGAGCGAACATTTTAGGGGCAACATATGTCTCGCTTTAGCCTCGTTATTTTCTTTTCTTTTTTTCACTTTTTTGATTTCTTTTTTTTCTTTTCTTTACACTTCCAAAAATTATAAACATATATATTAAAAACATATACTTTACATAATGTTTAGAAAAATATCAATCATGCATTTAAAAAATGTTAAATGTGTATAAAAAAGTGTTAACCATGTATATGAAAAATATATACGATGTGTGTGAAAAAAGTTGATCATGTATTAAAAAAATTAATCAAGCATTTGAAAAAAAAAAGTCCTTGAAAAAAGTTAATCAAGCATTTCAAAAATGTTAAATGTGTATAGAAAAAATGTTGACCATGTAGTCAAAAAAATGTTAATCTTCATTTGAAAAATGTTGATCCAGCATTTAAAAAATGTTAAATGTGTATAGGAAAATGTTGACCATGTATTTAAAAAATGTTAATCTTGTAATTCATAAATGTTAATCAAGCATTTGAAAAAAAAATGTTAAATGTGTATGGAAAAATTGGTGACCATGTATTAAAAAAATATTAATCTTGTATTTGAAAAATGTTAATCAAGCATTTGAAAAAATGTGTATAAAAAATGTTGACCATGTATTAAAAAAATGTTAAACTTGTATTCGATAATGTTAAACATGTATTAGAAAAGTGGTATTAGATATATTCAAAAAATGTACAATGTGTACAGAGAAAAAGTAGACATAAAAAATAAGATTAAAAAATGTTAAACATGTGTATAATTGTTTTTCTGATGTATACGAAAAATGTAGCATATGTATTGAAAACCGAGAAAATCCAAAAAAGAAACGAAACAAAGAAACAAGAAAACCCCAAGAAAACCAGGGAACACCAAAAAAAAGTAGACATAAAAAAACAAAGAAAACACAAAAAACCGAAGAAACACATGAAAAAACAAAGAAAACCGATAAGAACCATGAAAAAATGAAGAAAAAATATGAAAAGAAAAGAACAATGAAAATTAGATAAAGAAATGAAGAAATCGGTGAACCAAAGAAAAACACCATCGAAGAAACAAAGAAACCGAAAAAAAAAAAGAAACAAAAAAACCAAAAAAAACAAAGAGACGATCGGAGCGTAAAACACAGTGAAGCGATCATGATAGAAAACGTTCAAACGAACCAGCGAAGGATTTGCTCGTGAAAAAGAAAGGGCTGGCCCACGCTCACGCGAGGGAGCTATTCTCTTTAGGCGAGAGTACCTTTCATCTCGCTTAACGCGAGATATAGTTGTCGCGACATTTTAGTTCGCTACGATGGGACCTCCTATCTGCCGCATTCTGCGGCAGACTGGAGGGGCTTCACACAGGGCAGTCTCCACCTGGGCCGGCCCACTCTCGCGCGAGGGAGCTATTCTCTTCAGGCGAGAGTACCTTCCATCTTGCGTAACACGTGATATAGTTCTCGTGAAATTTTAGTTCGCTATGATGGGACCTCCTATCTGCCGCATTCTGCGGCAGACTGGCTGGGCTTCACATAGGGCAGTCAGCTCCTGGGCTGGCCCACGCAGGAGAAGCTAGCAGCGTAAAAAACAACGAAAAATTGTGACAATTTTTTGGACCTGTAACCAAATTTTTTTAATGCAAAGAATGAATGAATTTGTGAACAAATTTTGAAAACAGGAACATTTATTAAATTTCAAACAATTTTTTACAAACATGAATAAGTTTTCAAAAGATGTGAATAATTTCTGAATGTGCGAACAAATTTCAAAATACTAACTTTTTTTAATTTGTGAACAAATTTTAAAAAAATGGAACAGTTTTTTGAAATCGTGAAATTTTTCGAAAAAGGACATTTTTGCATATGTGAACAAATTTTGAAACTCTGAACAAAATTAGAAAAGGGCGAATATTATTTGAAATTTGCAACATTTTCAATTTTTGAACAAACTATTAAAATCGGAACATTTTTTGAACTTATGAACAGTTTTTGAAAGGCGGTTTTTTTCAAATATGCGAACATTGTTTCTATGTGCTCGCACATCTTCTGTAGGTAGTGACTGTAGCACATGCATTATCTCGTATTCGTAATTGGGCCGGCCCATCTCGGTCGCTAGGTCGCTCGCCTCTGTGGGAATCAGCAACAACTTGACGCATCGAGCGTCCGTTAGGACTTAGGAAATGCCCGCTAGGATACTCCCCCGTGCGAACACCCTTGTTACAGGTCCAGCGGTCCAGTCCGATCATCATTAATCTTTTTAAATGCCCGCTAGGATACTTCCCTTGAATTTTTTTTACCACATACTCCCTCTGTCTCATAATATAAGAGCGTTTTTTATACTAGTGTAGTGTCAAAAATGCTCTTATATTATGGGACGGAGGGAGTACTAAATGTCTAAAAAAACTAAATGTTGACTTTCTTGCTCCAATAATCTTTTTAAATTCAGAATATACAAGTTGCTACATATAGTAGCATTTTTTAGCGGTTGATGGTTGTTCTCACTTCATGCTCTGAACCATGTCCAGGCCTTTTGCATGTGCAGAGTGATGTTTACGGTTTCGGGGTTACGATGCTGGAGATGCTTTTTTTTTTTGCGAAAATGATGCTGGAGATGTTGTCCGGTCAGCGAGCTAGGGATCCCAACCGCCCCAAGGGGCAAACGAACATCATCGACTGGGCAAAGCCATTGGCTGACCGGAGAAAACTCTCTCATTTTATGGACCCCCGGCTCAAGGGCCAATACAGCTCCAAACAAGCCCTGCAGGCCGTGCATGTGGCGCTGAGCTGCCTGGACAGGGAGCCTAGGAGCAGGCCCTCTATGAAGGTGGTTCTCGAGGCGCTCGAGCAGATCTAGGCAATGAAGAACTGCGGATATCTTCATCTGCGATGTTGCTTTTGTATACATTTGTAAGCTTGTTGAATGAGTTTTGTTGGGACGACCATGCAAACATGATCAATTCCTGGCCTGAATTAAGATGATTTTGTGCTTGTCGGTTCCTGCATTTCCGGTTCTCTGCTTGTCACACTTGATTTTTTGTTGTTGTTGGAGATGGAACTTGTTTTCCATACCTCATAGTAGTAGTAGAATGGAAGAATTGATCCCTACTGATCAAGGTCCACAAATTTAGGATATTTTTGAGTGACAACATCCCCAATTGCCGACTGATGGAAGCAGTGGTGATTTAGTTGCTGATTACGGTGATCATCAGTTACGGACAGGGTATCCAATCTGAAGAGTCAGGTGTATGTACCGAAGGAGTAAGCTAGAGGAGTGTTCTGTAGTTTTCCTCAAAATCATGAATGTTTTTTTGAATCGTAAAAACAAATTCTATTCACGACCACTTTTAAAAACCATAAACATTTTTTAAAATAGTGAAAATTATTTAAAATTCGTGTACAACTTTAAAACTCGTCAAGATTTTTTTAAATTTTTTCATTAGTTTTTCAAAATATGAACATTTTTAGAATTCATTAACAATGTTTAGAATCCGTGAATAAGTTTTAAAATTTTAAGCATTGTTAATTAAATTAATAAAAGTTTTAATGAATTTGTGAATAGTTTTGGAATTCACAATAAAATCTTGAATATTTTTTAAAATTTGAAGAAGTGTTTCAGTAGAAGCCAACTGAAATAAAAAAAACATCGACTGGAAACCCAAATGGAAAAACTCTCCCACGCAATATGCACATAGCGCCAGATAATGTTATGTGAACCGGCGGGCTGCGAGCATGATTTGATGGATCGTGTGAATTTATTTTCAAGTTTAAATCCATCCTACCTCTGTTTGATCACCTTTTCCACTTATTAGATTGGGCCACATGTTCTGACCTTGGGCCAAAAGATCATTATGAATATCTAGTCCAAAAGCAATGAAGTTGGTGGGCAGAATACAAGGTACATATCCAAGGAAAATCCTAACGGACGCTCATTGCGACAGACTGTCGCCGTTTCGCACAGGGGTTCGAGCGACCGATCGACCTGGGCCGGCCCATTAGCAGCGACCGGTGCGTGCGTTCTATAGAATCCGGTTTTGGAACCTTCTGGAAGGTTCCTGACTGGTTTTGGGAACCTTCCAGAAGGTTCCTGAACCGGTTTTTCTGGATTTTTAGTTTTTAGTTTTTCTTTTTCTTTTTTCTTTTTTATTTTCTTTTTTTCTTTTTTCTGTTTCTTTTTAAAATTATCATTTTTCTTTTCTTTTTCTTTTTTTTTCAAACTTATTCAAAAATTTCAAATTTTGTTCAGAATTTCACAAAATGTTCTTGTTTTCAAAATTTGTTCACAAATTTAACAAATGTTCGCGTTTAAAAAAAATTCAGGAATTTCAAAAAATATTCGTGGTTTCAAAATTTTGTTCACAATTTCAAAAAATGTTCTTGTTTTCAAAATTTGTTCACAGAAACAAAAAATGTTCCCTTTTTTTCAATTTTTTTTCACAATTTCAAAAAATGTTTCCGTTTTCAAAATTTGTTCATAGAAACAAAAAATGTTCCCTTTTTTCAAAAAAAATTCACAATTTCAAAAAATGTTCCCGTTTTCAAAATTTGTTGACAAATTCATAAAATATTCCCTTTTTAAAAAAAATTGTTCACAAATTCAAAATATGTTCGGGGAGTTTCAAATAATGTTCGTGCTTTCAAAAAAAATTCAAAATTTGAGAAATGTTCCCGTTTTCAAATTTTTTGTTCATAAATTCAAAAAATGTTCGGGGAAATTCAAAATAATTTTGTTGTTTCAAATTTTTCTTTGTCTTTTTTGAAAAATGTTTGAAATTCCAAATTATGTTCGTGTTTTTCAAAAAATGTTCGTTTCAAAATTTTGAACAGAAGCAACTACTAGTCCTTTTTTTTTTTTTGAGGTGAAGCAACTACTAGTCGAGCAGAACGAAAAACAAAACCCGAAAACAGAAACTGGAACGAAGATATCGGCCCAGCTGGCCCGCCAGTGGGATGCTCTGTGCGAAGCGCTCGCCAGTGGGATGCTCTGTGCGAAGCGACGCCTATTTGACGCAAAGAGCGTCATATAGGCGCTCCCCATATCCAACGACCGGATGCATTCTGCCTTCCTCTTTTGCAATACTACTTACCAGCAATGGTATATTTGGTTGCCAGGTGTGGATTCCGCACGTATAATTGATGACGGGAAGGGCTTACTCGAGGTGATCGGCGGTTTTGACCCAGTAGCCCTGATAACTCGCCTGCGCAAGAAAGGCTTTCCGCTATGCCTATATCTACAATGTGGGCACAACGAAGTATGCCAAATAGAAGTCGAAGCTAGACACCGACACCGAGGAAGATAGGTAGAAACCGATCCGAGAGAAGACCATCGAGTTGCCATCGTACTATTTCTATCGGCCGTCTAAGCCCAATAAATCATGCTTCGTCATGTAAACCAAGGGTGCCACTATGAGTTAAATACACCGACTCACTGTACTTGTCCCGCAAACTCACTTTAGTCCTTGTACTCGCGCAATGTAGAAATCTACGCCATGTACTTGTCAAATGACTCATTTTAGTCCGAAATGATGCAAACCGAGCTAAATGACGCCGATGTGGACTGGGACCCATGCATGCAACGACAGTGGTTGGATCTTTTCACTCAGGTCCTCTCGTCTTTTCCATTTTAGTACAAGAAAATTAATTTTGGTGTGGTTTTTCTTCTTATAGGTGGTGACTGAAACTGTCGATACCTACTTTTTTCAAATACATTTTTATATACTTGAATACGAACACTTGATGTTTATGTATTGTGCAACACATAACATGTGTTATTAGGCTTCACACATAACATGTGTTATTAGGCTGCACACATTTCTTTCTTTCCTTGCCGCACTTTTTTTTTCCATTTCCAACAATTAATATGTTCATTAGGCTGAACACATTTCTTTCTTAGGAAATTCTACTCTGCACACTACGCACCGTTGAGTTCCGGTGCGGCAGGCACCCGGAATCCATTCTCTCCTACCCTACCCTGCCCTGGCATGCTGTGACGCTACGGTGCTCAAACCATTTTTCACTTTCCAATAAAAATATGCTTATTAGGTGGAACACATTTCTTTCTTTCCTCGCCACACTTTTTTCTCCATTTCCATTCTGGCTCTCTATCCCCTGCCATAGTGTCATGTCTATTTCTCATCCTCCCTACCATACTCTTTAACTGTATCTATTTTTTCCGAACATTTGGCTTCTTGCAAAAGGAACACGAATAGTGAACCCCTAAATGTCAAGATATCTCAATAGAACGACAAGTAGATATTACTAATCTGCTATTCCAAACTACATTTTCAAACAAAGTGGTGGTAACATGAAATCTGCAAGGACCAAGAATAACAAATGACTTTCAGAACTGGACAGATTCAAGTGATTGCGGAAAGGCATGCATTCTACTCGCTTTAAACAATCGATCTTCCATCAGATCTACATGCGACACAACGGAGGGAGCACGCCGGCGTCGCAATTCGGGGAGGAAATGGACATGTGAAGAGAAGAAAAAGCCTATGCTATGCTCGGCAGTTTTTTTTTTTTTTTTTTTTGACAATTCCTATTTTTGAGTGGATGCTCGGCAGTGTGTTATTTTTTTGAGCAAAGGATGCTCGGCAGTGTGTGTGCAGCAGCGTCGTCGTCCCTATGCAGTTGTGAGGTGGGCCCACGGCCCAGCAGGCCTTCTCATTGCCGGCCCATTTATGAAACATTCCGCACAAACCCCCGGTTCCGTTCCTCTCTCTCTCTTCTCCCACGAGACCTCTCCGCCGCCGCCGCCGGCCGGCTTACGATCGATGCACGCATCCCAGCCGCGGCTGGATAGAGTTGGGTCACGCAATACTGATGCCCGTTCTCTGCGGCTGCGTCGTGCCTGATGGGGAGCGGAGCGCACCTCTACCACGGCTCCCTCCCGCTTCGGCGCCGACGAGCTCGCGCCTCCGCGAAGCCCACCCATTCCCGCAGGTTCGGCTCAGAAATCTCCCTCCTTTCGTCTCATATCTCGGTGATCGGATCCTGGCAGACAGAGCTCGGACTGACTTGATTTGCGCGCGGCGGCTCCCCAGGTGGTCAAGGATGAAGGAGATCGTCGGAGGTGAAGGAGTTCCTCTACCTCTACCGTTACCTTCGTCCACTACGCCTATGTGATTAGTTGTTGTGCCAGGCCTGACTAAGCACAACAGTACGTCAGCTAGAACCACTGCTTGTTTCAGCACAACAGGAAGTCTGAGGGTGATGGTGAACTTATTAGCAGAATTTTGAAGAATTTTATGTTCTTTCTGTAAAGTGGGACACGCTGTTGGAAGTGATTCTGCATTTATTTATTTATTTGCTCTTGCCGCAGGTGCCAAAATGAAGCGGACCCTCCCGCCGTATGCTATTGCTGAACATGATTGGTCAAGAATTCTGCAATTACTATCTGCTTCAAATTTACCTTTGGAGATCCTGGGTGGCAATGATTCAGTTCATGCTGATAGTATTAGTATGTCCTGCATCCAGTCTGAAACTAATGTTAAGGAAGTTCGTAACAGTGTGCCAAACAAACACATTGTTTTGGCATTATATTCAAGATGGCCGACAACTCCTAAAGTGGATGATGTCATCATCAGTTGTGCCCCTCAATAGCTTCAGGGTTCTGTTCATTGATCACCTGGCTTGCTGCACACAGCTTCCCGATGGCTATTTGGAGTTTATTCAGACCCGCTGTTCTGAAACTCTAGGAAACATATTCTGAATATGCTGCATGTTTCGTAACATAGTCATAGATATGGAGGATGATGCAACCATGTCGAGCTCTGAAGCCAAGGATTGGAATTACCATCAACAAGTGCACCAGATAGCAAATGAGGACGCCATCAGGGCAAGGGATATGATGTTGCAATACTTCTTGACCACCATGTCATCCGAATTGGGAGGTAAATTAACACAACTGCTCTTACATCTCAATTTGTTCATCTGGTTGCTCTGTCCACTAAATTTTCATATGTATTCCTCCTGCTGTTTCCATCCTTCATCTCTCTGAACAGAAATATTTTTTCCATTGCAATCTCTATACAGTACACACCTTCTCCTACTCCAAGTTGGAGGCAGGTAGAAGATGGTGACAGTAATGCTAATTAACCAAGCTTGATAGCAATGTCTCAAAGGCTATTAGGCTAGCATCTCAAAATCATATAGGGGTTGTCTAGATTCCAGGAGTTGCTTTGTTTTTTTGCTAGTATGAAACCATGAAACCGAATCACGACGACTCTTTTGGTTATGGCTACAAGTCTTCCATTTCTATATTTGAACAAGTTATTTCCTTTTTTCTGTTTCTGAACAGACATTTTCAGAGCAAACTACACTACTTGCTCCCATCATTATTTGCTACAAGTCTTCCATTTCTATATTTTAGCAAGTTATTCCCTTTTTTTGGTGGAGCAGGTTTATCATTTGCATGGCATCAGCTTCGTATTTTTCAGAACGATAACAAACAAAAAGTCCAGCACATAAGAGTAGAATAGCATATTTACAGACGCCATGAATAAATATACCAAATTTCATAAAGTGTTGATGAAGCGCATTTTTCATTTTTTTTGAATCTCATAATTATACTAAATCTCATAGTAAATTAATATCTGGATGTATTTTAACAAATTTTATAGCTGTCAACAACTTTCATATTTGGAAAATGAAAATAAGAAATGTCAAGAAAACTTGAAATGATGAACCTTTCAGTTGCTGATGGAGTGGGTGGCTCATTCAAAAAAAGGCATACAAGTATAGACTTGACTTGAGTGAATCCTAAACAATATATCTTGTACAGCTAAGAGTAGTAGTAATAAACAACACTTCACCATTTTGCACTTCGTGAAGTTTGACTTTCCGAAAAATATATACACACCACATTATGGAACAGAGGGAGTAGTAAACAACACCTCACCATTTTTCTAGTGAAGGTCTAAACTTCCATATGTCAAGGCATGAAATATGCTTGTCATGCATATTTTTCAGTGGTATCCACCAACTGGCTGTTGAGTGGTCATTGCTGGCTTCTTAATACTATTAGATTAGAGGTGGCGTCAGTTGTACCATTGACCAGCTAATTAGCTGCCTGCTAACACATCAATCTGATGAATAAGAAATTATAGGCACCAAAGTAAGAGCTAGACCAGCATCTTCTCCTATTGAAATTCTTGCAGAGAAAGGAAAACTATTCATGCCCGCATGGTGCATGCCGTGTTGTTATACTTGATTAAAGCTAGTGCAGCTCAGCTTCCATTGTCATGGTGCTCTGTGGATCACATCTAGACTAACACGACAATCCGGCATCGTGCGCGTGCACGCATCCTGGACATGTTTGACTTTCTGATTGATTTGGCACCACTAATTAATCAGTTAAGATTAGATGTTAGCGTCATATAATTGTAGAGACTACCAACATATATCATGTGGATGGATTGGTTCACGACGGCTTGCATGTTATCTTGTAACATGATAGCGTTAGAGTGCTAGTTTCCATCTGGCTTATATACACCATCCATCTATTACGTGCCAACATCCATCCATCTTGAAGGTAATATTGGATTTCCACTGTTTAGCTGGCTTTGCTTGCATCTACCAATCTAGGTGCCTTAAGTTTGCGTATTTCTGTTGTTTCTCATGCTTATAACTCATTCATCAATCATGCTAGCATTCTAGTGCTGCCCTTTCGTTTCTTTTTTGCTAGTAATCTTAATTAGCTACAACGAGTGGCGGGGATGATTAGTTGGTTTATCTTTGTTGCAGCAAAAAGCGGCGAAAATGGCGATGGTCCTGGATGCTTTTGCATCCTATGTGCGAAACATGCTGACAGAGATGGTGAGCGAAGAGGTGCACATGCTGCTTGGAGTCGGAGACGAGATTGACAAGATGGACATAAAGCTTAGGGACCTCAAGAACTTCCTCACCGATGCTTATAGGAGAAACATCACCGACAAGAGTGTGCAAGAGTGGGTGGCCCAGCTCAAGCGTGCCATGTACGAAGCTGCTGACATCCTCGACCTCTGCCAGCTCAAGGCCCTGGAGCGTGGTCCGTCCACTGTAGATGTCGGGTGCTTTAACCCCTTGCTCTTTTGCATGCGGAACCCCTCCCATGCCCACGACATTGGCACCCGCATCAAGGCGCTCAACAAGAGGCTTGACACCATCAAGGAGCGAAGCGCTGCTTTTAGCTTCATCAATCTTGGTTCCTATGAAGATCGTGGTTGCAAGGTGCATGGCTTTCATTCTGGGAATAGCCGTGAGACATCAGGGGAGTTTGACCGGTCGGGTGTAGTCGGAGAGAAGATCGAACAAGACACAAGAAAGCTGGTCGAGATCATGCTCACTGAAAAGGAGGGCAACACAAACATTATGGTGGTCGCCATTGTTGGTGTTGGCGGAATTGGTAAGACCACTCTTGCCCAGAACGTCTTCAATGACAAAATCATTAAGGCCGAGTTCAACAAGACCATATGGCTGAGCATCAACCAGGACTTTGACAAGGTTGAACTGCTCAGGACAATCATCACGCTCGCTGGGGGAGTACACGGTGGTGAAAAGGCTATGGCTGTGCTTCAGCCAATCCTTACTACTACCTTGACAGAGAAGAAGCTATTCCTGGTGCTAGATGATATGTGGAGCCACGGAGCGTGGGGTGATGTGCTTAAAGCACCCTTGGCTAATACTGTGGCTCAAGGTAGCCGAATCCTTGTCACAACAAGAGATGAAAGAGTGGCTCAAGGGATGAAAGCTGTGCTTCACCACCATGTCAAAAAATTAGAAGAGGAGGATGCCTGGTCCTTGCTCAAGAAACAGGTGCGTAACTAAACTCCATGCATCTTAATAATTACTAGCTTCATGCTTAACTTGCAGTAGAGATAGTAAACACTCATCATGCAATAAGAGAAAACCCACTGTACAAGTTTCATGCTTAATAATTACTAGCTTAATTATTAATCAATATGGGTTGATAAAACTGGACAACCGCACTGCCACACCACTAGACCTCATGCCCACATATTCCTGCATGTATCATTTTCCGAGGTAAATCAAATAGATGTACGTTTAGAGTTGAGCACAAAAATGAAGAGTGCGAGTAAAATGCCCGTATTGTCCATCACCTTTTACTCACACAAGTTGTCAAGTGGGGAATACACTATAGCAGGCGCAAGCCCAAGCCAGCTCAGGCTGCAAGTGGGACATTCCGCGGGATGCCCACATCCACCCCACATCTGCCACATAGTATAAGTGGAAGGCCTGCATCTGCCCACATATTTTTATGCGGGACAAGTGGGTTTAGTGGGCATCCCACATCCCAAAGTAAACACCAAACGTGACTGAAAGTAAAAGGAACACATACAACTCTTCTCTGAACAGAAGGCACAACAACGTCAGGCAACATAGTACAAGCATGTCAGGCAGCATTCCACCAAATACGACCAGCATAGCACAAACGCGATCAACTCACGCAGAATAGTACAAATACTAAAACGTTCATGCATTCCAAATACTGAATATTACAGCATAGCACTCAAATGTTCATGCACTTATTGACTCTGTAAGATTGCTTGCTCAGTTCTTCAGGATGGTTTTAACAAACCTGCCATCCTTCTTCAGAACTTGCTTGTTCATTGCTTCTTCAACTCAAGTACAAGCTAGGAACGAAAAAGACAATATGAATTAGGAACTGCCACAGTGGAGGAAGAAGGTGGCACTAGGCCGGCCATGGCGGAGGTGGACGACGGCGGCGTGGCCATGTCGGAGGTGGAAGTCGGCAGCGCGGCCATGTCGTAGGTGGAAGGCGGCGGCGCGGCCATGGCGGAGGTGGAAGGCGGCGGCGCGGCCATGGCGGAGGTGGAAAGCGGCGGCGCGGCCATGGCGGAGGTTGAAGGCGGCGGCGTGGCCATGCATGCTCTATGCGGCGGCGTGGCCATGCGTGATCTATGCGGAGCCGAGCCCTAATCTCCTCTCGGGCGTGGCTAGTAACTGGGCGCTGTGGGCACCGTGGGATGAGCCCACTTAGTCCACATATCTCCACGTTCTGCCCGTGGGTGTCCACGAAGGCCAATTAAGTGGGCTTTTAAGTGGACACCAGCCCGTGTCCACCTGCAGTCTGAAAGCCAGCAGATGATGGCCTACAGCTTGGCAGCAGCTGGGATCGGAATAGGATAAGCCCTGTTGGATCCTCGATTTGTACCAAATCTGGATTCATATGCCCACATTGTCCATCACCTTTGATATCGATGTTGTACAATCCCTCATAGTTTTCCTTAGGAAAGTTACTACATACATAAAGATAATTCAAACATAGATGAAACCCTTCGCTGTCATGTATTCATATACGGAGTAACAAATATGACTCCATCTTCTAAGTGCGGATATACGCGCCTTGGAGCCCATGGTTCGTCGTATGCGGCTTCATCTCTTGGCGGTGGCGTGTTCACGGCTGAGGACTCCGGTTACTCTTGTAGTGCTAGGGGTGATGTTGCTGCGCTCAGCACCTTTGTATCCTGCCTTGGGTGTGTGTGTTGTGTTGGTGTGCGTTTGTACCAGGTTTGTTGATGATCATTGCTTTATATATAAAGCGGGGCGGAAGCCTTTTTCGGTAAGTGCGGATATATGTACTGTAACATCCTTTCACTACCTTTGGGTGATGTATGGCCGACTACCATGACTCCCACGCAATTAAGGGTATAATTTGGTTAGCACTACAGACGGTAGACTTGTACAGATTAAGAATTCTGGATAAAAATAAAGAAACTTAGCATCATGTTTGGTGTTAGATCGCTCACTTGCTAGGTATCCTGGTTGATAGCAACGTCCCAGTTATCGGTTCATTCATTTGGCAACCCCGTTTACTTAGTACATTAACAGGTCCTTGATTTGTTTTCTTTTGTTAATGAGCTTATTATTTACTAAACTAAACACTAGCCACTAATAAATCACTATTGTACTGGACCTTATTTGTGTAAACCATTTTTATAGATAGTCTCAAGTGAGACAGATGGACATGAAGTCGATATGCTCAAGGACATTGGATTGCAAATTGTAGCAAAATGTGATGGTTTGCCTCTTGCTATCAAAGTCATGGGAGGACTCTTGGTGTCAGAAAGACACAAAACATTGTGCGTGGGAGATGGTTCTAGATGACTCCGTATGGTCGGTATCTGAAATGCCCGAAGAGCTAAACCAAGCAGTGTATTTAAGCTATCAAGATTTGCATTCTTGCATCAAACAGTGCTTTCTGTACTACTCCCTTCTCCCCAAAACTGCATTGTTCTATAGTGAAAACTTCATTGGCATGTGGATTAGTGAAGGATTTCTTCATGGAACCTCAGAAGACTTAGAAGAACTAGGAAGGAAGTACTACAGGGAGTTAATACTGAGGAACCTTATAGAGCCAGATACACAGTACGTTAATCAGTCTGTCTGCAAAATGCATGATGTTGTACGATCATTTGCTCAATTTGTGGCGAGAGATGAGGCACTAGCATCTGGAGAAACTAATATTGTTAATAAATTCAGAGCAGATAAGTTTCTTCGGTTATCTATAGAAAGCAAAGCATCGGCCGATGGATTGGACTGGAGTTCTTTACAAGCACAAAATACATTGAGAACACTTATAACAGTTGGCCACATAAATATGAATCCTGGTGATTCTTTGATTAATTTTCCATGTCTACGAACTTTATCTATAGATTCTGCACATGCTGTAGCATTGATTCAATCGTTGCATGAACTCAAGCACCTGAGGTACCTTTCCTTACAAAACACAGATATATCAAGTCTGCCAGATAGCATTGAGAAGATGAAATTCTTGCAGTACATTAGCCTTAGAGGATGCAAACAGTTTGTCAAACTTCCACGCAGCATTTTGAAGTTAGGGCAGCTGAGGTATCTTAACTTCATTGAAACAGGTATAAATGGCATACCTAGAGGATTTTGTGCTCTAACAAATTTGAGGGCATTACGTGGATTTCCAGCCCGGGTGGATGGTGATTGGTGCAGTTTGGAAGAGTTGGGTCCTCTTTCTCGGTTCAAGGATCTTGGACTGCACGGGTTAGAGAATGTAACTGCTTCCTCGTCCGCGGCAAAGGCAAAGCTTTGTGAGAAGTTGTATCTTACCAGATTATATTTAACCTGCGGTAGTAGATTAGGAGATGACGGGCTTATTGAAGAGAAAGATATTGTATCCGAGGAAGAGCAACAACAAATCAAGAATGTGTTTAATGAGCTCTGCCCTCCATCCAGGTTAGAATATCTTTACATCAAAGGATATTTTGGCCAACGGCTCCCAGGGTGGTTGATGTCATCATCATTTGTGCCCCTCAAGAGCTTGAGAATTCTATTCATTGATGCCCTGGCTTGGTGCACACAGCTTCCTGATGGCTTGTGCCAGCTCCCTTATTTGGAGTTCTTTCAGATCGATCGTGCTCCAGCCATCAAGCGTGTTGGACCTGAATTCATGCAATCCTACCATCACCACAGTCCTCATCCTTCGTTTCGGAGATTGCACGAGATGAATTTAATAGTAATGGTGCAATGGGAGGAATGGCAGTGGGAGGAGAATGTGCAAGCATTTCCTGTCTTGCGGGAACTTATGCTAAAGCACTGCAAATTGAAGTGTCTTCCTCCTGGCCTTGCCTCCCAGGCAAGGGCTTTGGAAGAATTATCAATACAAAATGTCCAGGGTCTTGTCTCCCTGGAGAACTTTGCATCACTGGTCGAGCTGGAAGTTATTGTAGACGTTGATCTGGAGAGGGTCACCAATCTTCCCACACTGCAGAAGCTTACCATCAAAGCCTGCCCAAAGCTGAAGGTGCTGGAGGGTGTTCCTGCACTCCAGAGGCTCAAGCTGGTTGATCTAGAGATGGAGACACTCCCAGAATACATGGGAGATATAAACCTAAGGCATTTGGAGCTATACTGCAGCCTAGCGCTGCTCACTTCCATAGCCACGGGACAATCTGGCCCTGAGTGGGACAAGTTCAGCCATGTTAAGCATGTCAAGGCGTACTCAAATGAAGGAGATAATCCAAGGAAATGGTATGTCTTGTACACAGCTAACCCCTACAACTTGGAGACAAATGTCAGCCACTCTTTCCTATCTAGAGGTAAATTAGCATTGCTCGTTCATCTTTATTTGTCCTTTTATTCTGTTTATTTGATATGTTCTCTTTATTTCCAACCTTCCGCTCATATATATGTTGGAATTTAATGCATTCTGTACGTCTTCATTCCCTTTGATAACACCCGGTTAGAGCAGGACAATTAAATTTGTAGTGATGTCAACATAGATATGACTAGATCATGTTGGATGGAGCGAAAAAACAGTCTTCAGCAAAGAGGTCAATTTCCTTCAATATGTTGTGCGCCGCATCTTCAAAGAAATTCACCAGTAGCATGAGGCTGGCGCCACGTGTCTTAGTCATGTTTGTAGCTAATCCACGGTAGTTTGGACGTGGTTGCGGTGTATGTTTCCTTTGCCAAACTCTTTGTTTAAACCTTTTTTTTTCTTTCTCTAATATATACATGCAGCCCGACTTCATTTTCTGGTAAAAGAAGATATGGCTAGTTTTTTCTCTAAAGATAGTGGACAATCGACTTTTTATCATTTTGTAATGGCTATATGTTGACCAATACTACTTTCTGATTTGGCTGCATTCCCTCATGCGCTAAATATCACACCGTGGATAGTGAGCTCTTGCCTTGCAAGTTATGGACAACATAAGTACTTTTCCTCTTTTTTTTCTTAAACGCAGGAACCTTATCTTCTTTTGAGGATGCGCAAAGATTTGAGTCCATCTTCAAAATTACAAAGAAAACCTTTAGCTACATTTGCAGCTTGGTGTATGTGCCATCACTGAAAGATATGAACAGCTATACCTTTGTTGATGGGAGGATACTGTGTTTAGAAGATCGAGTGGCTGTTGCTCTGAGAAGGTTGTACTCTAGCGAGTCACCGGAGACCTTAGGATCCTCTGTTGGTGTGAATGAGTCGATCATCTTCTTGGTAACTGAGAGTTTCGTTGATGCTATATGCGAGCAAGCAAGCCACCACTTGCGCTGGCCAGACTCCAGTGAAATGGATAAGATCAAATCACTGTTTGACAAGATCCATAATATGCAGAACTGCTGCGGCGTTATCTATACAAATCACATCCCACTTGGACCAAACTGGAACCATGAGAAGAATGATAGCATTCTAATGCAAGTCCTCGTTGATCCAAAGATGAGGTTCTTGAACATTTGGTCTGAATTGGCAGATAGCATGACCCAGTTGAGCATTTTGCACGAGTCTGGACTCTTTGAGGAGTGTGAGAAAGGTGCTTGCCTGAATGGAAGCAAGCTGAAGACAGCATTAGATGGATCAGAAGTCGGGGAATACATAATTGGTGATGCAGGATACCCGCTTCTCCCGTGGCTACTCACACCTTACCAGGAAGAAGACCTCTCAGAGTCCATGGCAGAGTTCAATAGGAGACACTCCGCAGCCACAACCTGTGCGCTGAAGGCACTAAAAAGGTTCAAAGACACATGGAGGTACCTACCATTGTGGCCAGTCGATCTGAAAACTCTACCTAGGATGATCTGCGCCTGCTTCATGTTGCATAACATAGTCATAGATATGGAGGATGATGCAGCCATGCCGAGCGTGAAGGAGGGGAATTACTGCAAGGAAGTGCGCCAGTTAGAAAATGAGGATACTGTCAGGGTGAGAGATATGCTGTCGCAACACTTCTTGACCAGCAGGTCGTCTGAATCGGGAGGTGAATTAACACATCTGCTCTTACATCTTAATTTTTTCATTTGGTTTCTCTGTCCGCTAATTTGTCATGTTTATTTCGTCCTGTTGTTTCATTTGTTTAGTTGGCCCGGTGGATGCAGAGGATGATGATGAAGGAGGTTGATCAAGCTCAGGGGATGGAGATAAGGAACAAGGAGCACAGACAAGAACATCAGAGGAAGAGATCATGAACTAAAAGAACTTCTTTCTGCTGCATCTTCCAGCTTCATTCTAGGTACTACTGCGCATGATGTGCTTCAAGTCTTGTTGTCTTCTTGGTTTGTTATTTCCATATGGCACTAATCCCATTGATAATATTTAAGCAATTAACTCCCTTGGATATATATTGGCAATGTGCTAAGCAAAGCGTCAGTATCTATTATCTGAAACTCTGCTTGGTTCATTTATTTAATTAATAGTATGCATGATTTGGACAATAAAATCAGCAGCTAAACTATATATGCAGGGAACGGAATTCTTGATATGTTAATACCTGGTGCGTGGCCATTTATGGATACAACTAAAACTTTGGTTTGATCAGGTAGCAGGGAAGCCCTTCATCCTGCAGTCTGGAGCTTTTAAATGCATGAATTCGGAGCAGCCATGGCAATGGAGCTTTATATTGATGCTGCAGCGTCAATTGAAGTTCAATTTTATTTTGGTCATCTTTGCATTTGGGGAAGACAAGAGTGTTGCCCTGTAGTCTGTCCTCTGTACTAGCAATGTGACCTATGTGTAGTATCCCTCCATGAGTTGGTGCTAACTGAAGAACTTTTCAAGCATATAATGGCAGCCAGTCCTGTGTTTTTATTTATGTCAGGTGTATGTCTTGAACTTGTGATGAATCTGCTAACGGAAAAACCGACAGAAAGGTGAATCACGAGTGTTACTTTTTCATGCAAAATATATCAACGTGTCTGCCTACTATGGTAGCTCAAGGTTCAAAGTAATGAAGGCCATTTGACAGTATTTCACTATTGATTAATCGATGAGTGAAAAAGTAAAGAAATTTACCTTGATCTTAAAAGGACTAATGGCATTTCCAACCGGGACCCTCAAACAGCCTGCCATCCAACACGGTACTCCATCGGTCCGCAAACTTGTCGGACGTCCGTTTTTTCGCAAACCAGGGGATATCTCCCGCGAGATGCGGTTGCCACGCATTTATACCGGTCAGCGCTGCTCCAGAGCGCTGGTGCAACATTCATCCGGTGCAGAGTGAATGCGACCTCTCACTGGAGCCGACATTGGAAGCGGCGCTACAGCCGAGAGCATCGCCCGGTCTCGTGTCTGTTCCAATGTCGGAGACGCGTGAACGGACGGGACTGGACGACTATGTATCGCATTCAAACCGGCTCCTATCCGTCCGCCTGCCGGCATTAAACAGGCGTGGCGGTCGAGAAACCCACTTCAACGCCCGCATTGACACAACCTACTGCCAGCACCTGCTATTTAAACGCTTCCTCCTTGCCTGGCACCACCAGCACCACACCACGTCCGCCATGATCGCCAGCTGTAGAGCGATGTGGGAGAGCCTCTGGACGTAGCAGAAGCAGGAGTTATCCGGCATTGCAGCATTCTGTTGGGGCTCTATACGAAGACATCACGTTGCCATTCCCTCACAACATTGTCATGTGCCGCAGGTGTTCTCACCACACCAAATTGGTGGGCCATCGCCATGAAACCCCGGAGTACTAAGGCAACACGAGAGGGTCGGGGTGGAGGAGGGGTTAGTCGGTGTCGTTTGGGAGAGCTCTAGGAGCTTGGTCATACTTGATCTTGTGGATGAAAAGCGTCCTTTTGTGGGAAGCAACGTTACCATCGATCTCAAGGTGCATGTGATGACTTTGCCAATCTCAAGATCCGTCGGCTCAATCTATCGGATGTGCTCATAGGAGTCGGGTGTGCGTGCGTTCACTGGGTGAGTGTATGTATACGTCTATGAGCATGTGTGTATGTATTGTGTTTAAAAAAGAACATGCCTGCTTGGTGTCATGTCTTTTCTAGGTTTTCTTTTCCTAAATGATAAGTGCCACATGTGTGGCACGAAGAAACATCGCCCTGGCGTTTTTACAATTAAAATTGCCATCCGAAAAAAAACCCCAAAAAACTGAAACTTACCATCGAAACAGAAAGTTGCCATACTTTACAACTAAAATTGTCATCCCGGGTAACTAAAGTTGCCATCAAAAAACGTTAGAGCGGAATTATTTCGTGTCACACATGAGGCACTTATCAGGGTCCTTTTTTTTTAGAGGAAAGGGGTATTTTCTTTTTCAACAATTCGACCTCTCTCGAAATAGGCTTTCGCCCCGCTTTATAAATAAAGCAACGGTCCATACAACCAACGAACAATTGTCCGGGGCAGCGGCACAATCATGCCCAAAGAAAGGAAAAGAAATAAGAAAAAAAGCCACCTAGTGGCGGCCGCCAAGCGACCCTACGGAGATGATAGTTGACGCGCCGTAGCCTGAAGCGCGTCCAGCATGCTGTCAAGTCGGTCCCGATCTCGCTGCCTAGAGAGCGGGTGCCAGTGCTGGCGAGAGATCACGGATATACAGTTACAGTACAAGATATCTCTGAATTTATTTCCTTTTTGCTACATTTTACAGTCGCCGCGACACCATCTAAAAAAAAAAAAGCGGCAGAGACAAAAATAAAACTTGGCCAGAATGTCATGTTCATCGTCAGCTCCGACTGCCGGTTGGGGATGACCGCGCCTGCGCCACCCATCGCTGCTGCAGACTGCCCGTCCTCTCGCCTCCCTTGTGCGGCTCTTCATTGCCTCGATCTGCTCGAGCGTTCTCGAGGACCTCTCTCGTCGACGGCCTGCTCCGGCCTGGGCTCGCCGGCGAGGCAGCTCAGTGTCAGCTGCGCCGCCTGGAGGGCTTGGCTTGTTTGCTCGAAGTTGCCGGCAAGATGCACCTCCGGGTCGACCCAGCTCAGGAGCGGATTCGTCGCCTGGAGTGGGATGAGGACGCGATCTCCGAGGAGGAAGGAAGGAATAAGGGAGGAGGCACGGACATTGAATCCCTCAACAGAGCAGCAGGTAAACTGAAAATTCCCTAATTCTATCCCTTTTCAAAGTTTCTTTTTCTTCCTGCGTTGGTCCTTCAGATTCGATTCCCAATTTTTTTATGTGCTTGGACAGGGATTCGTGTTAAATTTCGTCTCCCATGACCTCCTTGTCCGATGCTTGATGTTTCAGTTCAGCAGTCAAACTTACAGTGGCTTGCAAAACCTTCCATCAGATTAAGGCAAGCACAGCAGGGACTCTAGCCCGCTCCAACCCTAGCTTAATCTCTGACTGTCTGCACTAATCTCTCCTGATAGAAAGTACTCCCGCTGTACCTAAATATAAGGCGTTTTTGCAGTTCAAATTCTCATGCAGTTCAAATTGAACTGCAAAAACGTCTTATATTTGGATACAGAGGGATACATGTTACAGAATTAGGATTTTCATTTTCTTTATTCATTGCTCTGCCTTGCAAGCCACCCCTGTTTCACAAACAAAAAAATCATACACGTGTATACTATATGTTTATTTCTGTAGAGAAATATGGTGTGCTCCAACTTCCAGGGTGTCTCCATACTAAGGTATGAACAGCTAGTAGATTGTTGCCAGATAAACCTACATAGAGATACTCTGTTGAGTCAGTTCTCTCATGGCTCATTCGCCAAGTAAAATCAATTTAACACATATCCATGGTAGTCAGTAAAGTAGTTTACAGTCTATTATGGCTCATTTCGTTTTGATTAACACACATCCATGACAGAACAGAAGCTAAAAAATCAGTTTTCTCATGGAAAGTTAGTTTGCATCTCATCGTCTTGATACGTTTTACTTTAGGCTGCAGTTGGGGAGCAATTAGCCTTATCGAGCATTTCATCACTGTGAAAAAGTTGTGCGCATCAACTGGAGCATTTTAAATTTCAGCATCATGTCCATCCTAACTTATATTTTGAATGGCATCACAAAGAACCAGTGTAACATATATGCATTTCAGTAGTACTGTGCAGCAAGTTTAGTTTCTGAACAGTTAGATAGTACTCCCTCCATAAAGAAATATAAGAGCATTTAGATCACTACTCTTATATTTCTTTACGGAGGGAGTATTAAACTGTCCGAATCTGAAAGATTCTTTTGGTTATTATACCACTTGCGCTCCCCCCCCCCCCCCCCCCCCCCCCCCCGGGCTGATCTCTATGATTAAATTATGTGTGCTCTGGTATTGCTACAAGTCTTCGACATCTATTTTTGAACAATTATTTCTTTTACAGGGAACAAGTTTGTTACTTACATTTCGAGGTTCATATTTTCAGAAGGAAAAAAGAAAAGA
The DNA here is from genome assembly GCA_039707655.1 of Elymus sibiricus. Lineage (NCBI taxonomy): Eukaryota > Viridiplantae > Streptophyta > Magnoliopsida > Poales > Poaceae > Elymus > Elymus sibiricus. The sequence goes on from CM077674.1 coordinate 70,876,443, forward strand.
AAAGTCCAACACATATGAGCAGAATAGCATATTTACAGGCATTTGAGAATAAATATGTAGATCTCATAAATTTGTTAATGAGGCACATTTTGCATTTGTGTGTATTTCAGAGATATATGAATTTTTTTTTGTAGCTGTCAACAACTCTCATACTTCGATTTTTTTAAAAAAAAAGGAAATTCAAGAAGACTTTAGAAGATGAGCCTTTCGGTGGTTCATACAAAAAGAGGCAGATAAGTCTAGACTTGACTTGAGTGAGTCCTAATGAATATATGTAGGTACAACTAAGAGTAGTAATACACTACGCAGTTTTTCTTGTCAAGGCTTTAACTTACTAAATATGCCTCTCTGTAGAGGTGGCTTCAGTTGTTAGCATTGACAAGCTATATACATCCCTTTAGTTTAGATGTCTATGTATCTATTTTTTAATCATATCCCAATTTGTTTTTGTAGTTCGCACTGCTCTTTCTCTCTCTCTCTCCCTCCCTCCCTCCCTCCCTCTCTCTCATTGCATCAAAAAAATAGAAAGAGGGAGGGAGCAGATTGTTCCTATCCCCTATAATGAACACTCATCCCTATCTATTTCTAGAAAAGAAAGATCTTTGTCATGGACTTTGCCTTTATTCTATTTTTTGGGGGGGATTTGATGAATTTCTCATATCCAAGTCTGTTCCCCAGAAACACTATCCATATGGCTATGCACCCCTTTGAATCGACAGTAGATTGGGTTTCATAGCTACTTCCATTCTAAAGAAGAATATTAGTAAATAGGCAGACTTTTTTCAGTAGCACATATATTCATTATCACCGGGCTCTGTGCACCTTTGGTACTTCTGGAGGGCAAATAGTTATATAGTGACTTCATGCCTGCATGATGCATTCCCTGATGATGTCTGATGATATATATTACTTGGCTAAAGCTGGTCTCTTCTTTTGATCACATGCACACCCGCATCCCAAACACATCTGACTTTCTCATAAATCTTGAGTTGAGTGGGTCATAAACATAATCTAGACGTGCTGTCGACCACGTCTGAACCAATAAGACAATCCGGCATCATGAGCATGCACGCATCCTGAACACATCTGACTTTCTGATCAATTCTAGCGCCACTGATTAATCAGTAAAGATTGCACGCATGTGGATGGATCGGTTCACGATGTGCATGTTAGTATTGTTATAGAGACTAAGCAAGGCGACTCAACATGTTATTATAGAGCTAACTTCTGTTAGTCTAATATATACAGTGCCCTGCCCTTGTTAGCCCTTCACCGGTTCTAGGAATTGCTCCAGAGCATTCGGTGGCGCCCTCCTGAAATTTGGTTTGTTTACTTAACTCTTTCATGTAAAATTTACATTTCCTTGTTCATAATCCGTAGACAGTTACTGATCATGCGAGCTATCATCTGACATGCTGAGGTACGCATTTCAGTGGCCGGTGCACAACAATCGCAATGGCGGAAGGACTGGTGGTGCACCTGTGGAAAGAATGGGGGATCCAAATATTGGTCCTTGCTAGCTTCATGCTGCAAGTGGTCCTCCTTGTCTTTGCAGGGATCCGTCGGCGCAAAGCCTCTACTGCGTTGAGGATCTTCCTCTGGCTAGCGTACCTGATGGCGGACAGCATCGCAGTATACGCCCTGGGCCACATGTCCCTCAACAGCAGGCCTCACGAGGACTGGCTAGTCGCGTTCTGGGCGCCGTTTTTCCTGCTGCACCTGGGTGGCCAGGACACCATCACAGCCTACTCTTTAGAGGACAACCAACTCTGGAAGCGTCACCTGCTGACTCTGCTAGTGCAGGTTTCAGGAGCCAGCTATATCCTCTATGTTTATATTGGTAATACGCTGACCCTGGTCTCGGTCACCATACTGATGTTCATTGTGGGTGCCCTCAAGTATGGCGAGAGGGTGTTGGCAATCAAGCTCGCTAACATTGAAAGTCTGGGCACCTCTCTGGACATACCGGAGGGTGATTATGGCAAACTGGACAGAAAAGGAGATATGGATGCCGAGCAAGAGGTTGTGCTGGGAGCTCATTACCTGTTCAGCTTATGCAGGAGTGAATTTGTCGATCGTGTGCCGACGGTGGGGGCATACAAGGCTGCTACGGCAATTAAGCAAAGCGAGCACTTCAATGGAGGCATGTACATGTATGGGCTGGTGGAGGTGGAGCTCTCCCTTCTTTATGACTTCCTTTACACCAAGGCGCCTGTGATCCACACTTGGCATGGCTGCTGCATCCGTGTTGTCTCATCGGTTGCCACTGTGGCCGCATTCTTGCTGTTCCAGCTTGGTAGTAGAGGTGCTTACAACAGGGTTGATGTTGCCATCACTTACGTTCTGTTGGTTGGTGCCATCGTTTTGGAGATCACATCTCTACTGAGGGCACTAGGGTCAACATGGACATGCGCGTTCTTGCATGCTTGGAAATGGGATTGGTCTTATGGTGCGGTGATGTGCCTTCGCTGGCCTGTCAAGGCGGCGAGCAACAGAAGGTGGTTGCAATCTATCGGGCAACATAATGTGCTGGATTTCTGCGTTTGTGACAAGCGCAAGCTCAGAGATAGGATTGCCAAGGCAGTGGGACTGGGGAACTGGTGGAAGAAACTGCATTACTCAAGCACCATTCCTGTTACACCTGAGTTCAAGGAGTTGGTGATGACACAGATGTTGAAGACAATGCATGATTGGAGAAAATGGAACATCAGATATGTGCGTGGCAAAGCAGTGCTAACCGATTGTGGAATCATTGATGATATCGGCTCCAATGTGGAAGGCAGGGATTTTGATGAGTGCATCCTTGCCTGGCACATTGCGACTGATATATACCTTCACTGCAGCCCGCAAAATGAAGAGGAACCCCTTGTAAAGGCAATCAAGGTACTGTCTAACTACATGGGGTTCCTCCTCTTGGTACGCCCCAACTTACTGCCAGGGGGAGTACGTCGCAGCCTTTTCCGCTACAATTGCCCTCTTTTGGAGAAAATGATGCGTCAACTCTGTACTGGAGAGTCTACTTTCTGCTCTGATGTAGAGCAGGAAGAAGATGTAGGCGGAGCTTCGGTCGCATTTTTGTGGGGGGCAATGGGCTGGTGGGGCAACAAAAATGAGATTTGGGCCTGGCTTTACTGGGTGTATGGCCTAATTAGTAAGAGGCATTTGGAAGAAACCTCATGGCCTGGGGTGGCAGCGGCTCAGGCTGACCCTGCCGAAGCTCCGCCACTGAATGTACTGACTGCTGAAGACGATGACGGGAACCACCCTATGGTACCCTCCAGCGAGACCCTCGCCAAGTTTGTGCTTCACAAGCACAGCGATGGGTCTAATAGCAGTGCTTACGCCATGGCTGGTCATCTTGCCAGTAAGCTACTTGGCAACAAGTGGAACCTGCCAAACATGCTGGAAGTCATCTTCGCGGTGTGGGTGGAATTCTTGTGCTACGCAGCCCACAATTGCAGTGATGTTTCCCATTGCAGGCAGCTCGGCGATGGCGGTGACTTCCTCACCATTATCCGCATCGTCGTAGATCACATCGAGTTGTTTGGAATCCATAGGACGGATCTCTATGATGTGTAGGCATAGATTTTTTTTCTTCTTTATTTCGAATGTTTGGTTTGTTGACCTGGTATGTGACGTTTCTTTGCAAGCTTTTTATCGAAATAATTCTCTATTTTGTGAGAATGGAGCAAATCAAATGTACAATCTATGCTTATCTACAAAAGGACATCCTCTCATTCTAGGTTGGCAGATGATTCATCTGTTTCCAGCTGAGTGATTATATAATTATATTGGTTACATCATCTTTCTTTGTTCAGTATTATGTTGAGTCCCCAAGGGAACATGGTGCTGTATAAACAATACTGGAAAGCACAGGGCTCTTGAGAGTTAGGATTTGTTGGTTTCAGTCGAAATCGTCCTTTCAAGTTTTATTCTTAAAAATCATGAGATTAATTTGTCTGCTGGGAACAATATAAGGGTCAATATGAAGGTCTGGTGAACATTTTATTTTTATTTTGCCATGTTACCAGCAGCAGACGGTCCAGTTTCTATTTTTGTTGCTGAAAGGAGTTAATTTTGTTTTTCACTAAGGACGTGTGGAATGCGGCGCTACTTGCCTATCGTGGGTTTTGCTGGCATTGCTGGTTCATGAAGAGTTCGACGCCCATGTACCTTTTCGGCTCCAAAAAAGTGAGAGAGTTTTACTCCTACCAATTCCTCCTGCTGAGAATACTCCTAGCATATCGAGGATTTGAGGTAACTGAATGAATGCAAATGAACAGCTGATTTGAGGATCTAATCGTGGGGATGTATAGGTAACTGATTTGAGACAACTGAGTGCATGGTATTTCGTACTCCCATTTCAATCAGGGGAAAATTCACTTATACCATACTAACGTCAATAAATTCCTTGAACAGATCTATATTGGTCAGCCATGCATCATCATATTCATATTCATACCCACACCCAGTTACCAGAAGAGATTGTTCCACCTAGAAAATAAATAGAAGAAATAAGTGGAATTGCCGTCAGAAAGTGTGCGGTTAGCAGATGAGGATGTGTCAGGGCGAGGGATATGCTGTCGCAACTCTTCTTCACCAGCAGGTCAGCCGAACTGGGAGGTGAATTAACACAACCGCTCTTGCATCTCAATTTCTTCACCTGGTTGCTCTGTCTGCTAATTTGTCATATTTATTCCTCCTGTTGTTTCCATCCTTCATCTGTCTAGTAGATGTATACGAGGCTCCGGGGATCATTAACTAAAAATAATAATCTTCTTTCTGCCAGCATCATTCTAGGTAGACCGCGCAGTCTGTGCTTATTCCCTCCATTCCAGCAATATATCAGTTCTCTTCTTCCTGGTTTGTTTTCTGTGATAACCTTTAGCTGATAAATTCCCTTGGTTATATATGAATTACATAACTAAGAAAATACACCTATGAGCAATGTATTTCCCTCTCAGTATTGGCAAATTGCATTAATTGATGGTTCATTTAATATCATGGTGATTTGGACAAAAAGGATTAGCAGCTATACAATCCACAGCGACGAAAAATCCTGACACAACTAAAACCTTTGATTTGATCAGGTGGAAGGGAAGCTAGCATCATGCTGCTCGGAGCTTTTGAATGCATGAATCCAGAGCAGGCCTGGCAATGGAGAAGTAGTCTGAACTTTGTGTATCGGAGACAAGCTTTAAAATGGCAATGCAGCCTATCTGTCTTGGTTGCACCATATCTAACATCGTTTGGAGTCGGGTGCTGTCTTGGTGTGGACTATTGACAATGACCCCCGCCATCAACGTCGCCTTTTCTGATTAGTGGTCATTGTCTAGGAACGGAATTGCGTCAGGGGACAGGAAGAAACTCAACTGCATTATTTGCCTGGTTGCCTGATCCATCCGGAAAGAAAGGAATAACAGTGTTTGGAAACAAATGGCAATCGATCGACCCTCTGCTGGCTCAGATCAAGTGCAATGCCTTTCAATGGCTCAAAGCCAGAGGCAAGTGTCTGGAATCGCTGTTCCTCTAGGGTCGCTGTTTTCAGTGGTAGTTGTCGGTGTTGTCGTCTGTAGTTAGTTGTCTTTAGTCATTGTTTATGTTTGTGTCATGAACTTTGTACTTCAATACTGTACTTTGTACAGTTTCTTTTCTTCTATAATGATCACATGCAATTCTTATGCATTTCAAAGAAAAAGTAGCAAATCAGTAGTCTACATCAATTCATTAGTTTTGACTTCTTTTGCGGGGATGAAACATTGCATTACTCAAGCAGGAATAAGCTCCACTGGCGGGCTGTCTTCAGTGGTATCATGCCATGGAAATTTCGAACTCAAAATCACATGAAGGCAACACTGCAAATACTGTATATACAATACATGTTGTGGGATATCTTTGTTTTTTTTTTTTTTTTGAGGGAAGATACCAGAAGGGGCAATACACCCTAACTAATTTTTTAAAATGAAAACACACTAATGTATCAGTTGATCTCAAACCAAACAAAGTTTTTAAACTATTCCCCGCAAAAAAAAGTTTTAAAACTATGGTTTCTAAAAAATCACAGTATACTAAAAAACTTCTAAAAATACTTAGCTGCCAAAAAGCAGTCTAACTATGGACGCGACTATGTCTCGCTTGTAGCGAGACGTAGCTAAGCCTCATGTCAAGCAACCGCCAAAATGGGCCAGCCCAGTAGGGATCAGACCCCTTCAGCGCTTTTTTTCTTCCTTTTTTTCACATTTTCCTTTATTTTTTTTTACTTATGCTTATATTTCGAAATGTTCTACTATATCTCTAATAATATTCACTTTACATGCAGAATTGAAAAATGTTGATTGCACATTTGAAAAAAAAAATAGACGTGTATAGAAAATATTTCTATAAATTAGGCATCAAAACAAATATATTAAAAGAAGTTAATCATCTATTTAAGAAAATGATAAATGTGTAATAAAAAATGTCCCTGATGTATACAAAATATCTACAATGTGTATGAGAAAAGTAGACATCAAAACATATATGTAAAAAATGTTAATTATGTATTTAGAAAAGTAAAACATGTACAAAATATGTTCCTGATGTATAGAGAAAATGTACAAATGTTTATGAAAAAAGTATACCTCAAAATATATATGACAACTATCTTAATCATGTATTCCAAAATTGTGAAATGTGTATAAGAAAACGTTCCTGATGTATAAAAAATGTACAATGTGTACGGAAATAAGTTATGAAAACATTTATATGAAAAAACAACTAATCATATATGTAAAAAATGTTAAACATGTATAGAAAATGTCTCGGATGTATACAAAATATTTATGATATGTATGATAAAAGTAAACATCAAAACAAATATTTAGAAAAATGTTAATAACGCATTTAAAAATTTAAATTTGTACGAAAAATGTTCCTGATGTATACAAAAATATATATGAAAAAAAATCATAATCATGTATTTCAAAAAATGTTAAATGTGCATAATAAAATGTTGCTGATGTAGAAAAAAATGTATAATTTGTACAGAAAAAACTAGACATCAAAACATATATATGAAATAAAATCCTTAAACTTGCATTTAGAAATGTTAAACATCTATTAAAAAAATGTTCCTGATGTATACAAAAAATGTACACTATGCATGAAAAAATAGAAATAAAAGAATATATGCTAAAAAATGTTAATCATGTATATAAAAAATGTTAAACATGTATATAAAAAATGTTAAACATGTACATAAAAAATGTTCCTGATGTATATGAAAAAGGTACAATATGTATGGAAGAAATTAGACATCAAAATATATATAAGAAAAATTGTAATCATATACTTAAAAAATGGTCAACGAGTACTAAAAATGTTCTTGGTGTATGAAAAATGTGTATGGAAAAAAATATGCATAAAATAATATATGATTTAAAACATATTAATCATGTATTGAAATTTATTTAAATATGTATATATAATAAATGTTCATGATGTATACAAGAAATGTACAATGTGTATGTAAAATAATATATGTTTATAAAATGGTAAACATGTATTTAAAATTTATTAAGCATGTATATATATAACTCATTGATGTATACAAATGTATGCAGTGTATGCAAAAAAATGAAAAATATATGTTGAAAAATGTTAATCATTATTTGGAAAAAAATTAACGTGTGTAAAAAATGTTTCTGATGTATATGGAAAAATGAAGAAGGGAAACAATAAAAACTAAGAAAAACTAAAAAGACCAGTGAACACCGAAAAAGTTACAAGGGAAACCAAAAGAAAAAGAAAAATAAAACGAAAGAAAACAGGTGCAAAATAATAAAAAATAGTGAAACCCAAGGGAAAACAAGAAAGATGAAAACAAAGAAAGAACGAAGAAGATCGGTAATGAAGAAGAAAACAAAGACCAATGACAACCGAGAAAGAAATAAAAGAAACCAATAAAAACAAATAAAGAAACAAAGAAAACCGCCTTCTGGTTAGGTTAGGCTAACTATATGTCTTTTGTTTCAATTCTCCAGACTGAAAAATTCATGTAATTGTTAAATAAAAATAAAAATAAAATAATTTCTTTACTTTCATTTTTTATCCAAAAGTCATATAAAGGTATACCAAAGAAGAAACAAGGAAAGTAGAAAAGGAAAACAGAAAAAACAAGAAAAAATACAACAAACACACAAGCAAGCGATCGAGCGGTAAAAATGGGCCGGCCCAGTACTGTACAGGCGTGCGAAAACCTACACACTAGACGGTAGGTACTCTCACTTGCTATAAGCAAGAAATAGTTCCCGCGGTCTAACTATAATTTTAGATACCCACAAATAAAACTATCGTTTTACATCATCATGAGATCCCTCGACCGGCGGGTTCTCGGGCTAGGCGGCCCACCTGTTTGTTTCAGCATCGGCAGTGGGCCTCGTTGGGTTGTGATGTTGCGGCCACCGCGGCGGTGGCTGTGCTTGCCCTTTTCGGGCCTGACGACGAGGCCTCGTCCCTGGCACCAGGGAGCCAAGCGGACCCGCAGTGATGCTAACGGGCCACAGCCCAAACTTACGGGAGCCAAACAGACACCCGCTTCGGCCCTCGATCGGTCGCTCATTTCATCCGTTGTTTTTTCCTTCCGATTTTTTTCTGTTGTTGGTCTGCTATGAAAAAAACCATTGACCTTTACAATTAACCACTGACTGCTGAACAAAGACCATTGGCTTTTGGAAAAAAAAGTGCATGGATTTGAATTCTTTTGCGAAAAGTTCACAAAATTCAAATAAAAATCGTGAATTTCAAAAGGTTCATGAATTTTAAAAGTTTGTGTATTCAAATTTGGAAAAGTTCATGAATTCAAAAAAGTCCGTGGATTTATAAAAGTTCATCGATTTTGAAAGAAAATTCATCGATTTTGGAAGACAAGATCACAAATTTAAAAAAAGTTCATGGATTTTGAAAAATATCATGCGTTTGAAAAAAGTTCATTGATTTTTTAAAAAACTTCACGGATTCAATTTTTTCATTAATTTGAAAAAGGTTTTTGAATTTCAAAAGGTTCATGCATTTTAAAAAAGGAGAAAAAGTATAAAAAGAGAAAAGAAGTATAAACAGTCCAGATAACGGTGGAATGAAAAGGAAAAGGTTAAAAACTAAAGAAAAAAAAAGCAAATAAACAGAAAAAGGAAAAAAGGAAACGAAAAACGAAAAAGTAAAGAAATAGAGAACAAAAAAACCAGAAAACCGGGCTGCACCAGCGGGTCCCGAACCTGGGCGCACGCTGCGGAAAAAATATTTCATGGGCCGAGCCCAGTATGGAGAGGGGTGTGCGCCAGTTTGGTCCCAACCGCAAAAAAAAAAAAAAAAAAAAAAAAAAAAAAAAAAGGGTTTGGTCCCGACGACGGGGGAAAGGTCGCGGGCGGCGCCGTCGGAGCGACTCTCTGGTTGGATGGATGGTTGTGCGCAGGCGCCGCCATGCCGCCGCGACAGGACGATTCGCCAGCAGCGCCGCTGCTGTGCAGCGGGATGGGGAGCTGACATGGTCCGACGATCAGGTGGCGGGGGCAGCGCGGCCGTCTTCTCCATCGTCCACCGGCGCCGCCCCGGTCAGAGTACGTCCTGGACCCACCACATTTTTGGCCCCATTCCCATTCCGTTTGTTCCATTCACTCTTTGATCCCTAATTTTGCTAGTAGTAATTTTGGAATCTGCACATTTTTTTTGTTTGGTACAGTACATCCGTATTTGCTGGTCTTGATGGGAGTATCAGTCTAATTCAGTTCCAGCATCATAATGTATTTACAAGTACCGCAAGTTCACTGTCAGTACACATCTCTGATTTACTTAAGCAAGAACAACCATTATTAGGTCCAGTTAAAGCATATCACACACACAGAACTCACTTTGATTCCACCAAGGATGACAGTGCCTGATGACGATCTCACAGAAATTGATTCAGGGATCTCCAGTCTTCCATTTCTATAGTACTGATAATATTGCCTCATTCACTACGCAGTTCATATATATCTGGTGCCAGTAGTATATCACACAAGGCATGGCACTTGGAACCTGACGTAGATTATGCTGGCCGATGGTCAACCTTGTAAGAAGTCTTAGGAAACTGCCAGGCCTCAAAATATCGGTAGAAGATGGCGACATTTAGTGCTAGTTAACCAATGGGTGCCCATCAGAAAGGCCTTTATTATAGTATAATGTAGTAGTACATTGTGCAGCAAGTTAGGCTAGTGTGAAACCATGATATCGAATCACAAAGAGTCTTTTGGTTCTGGCTAGCTTCCAAACAAACAGCCAATTTTTCAGTTGTACGGCACTTGCTTCCGGAAAATACCAGGATGCTCCTGGGTCCTGGTTTATGCCTTTCCTTCCCTGCACAACATCTGATAAGAGACGGATATATCTAGGTACAGCTAATTGTGTTGGTGTTTCTTAACATCAGACGTGGCATCGATTGTATCGTACCATTCATCAGCTACCTTAGCTGCCAGCTAACAGGCTGGTCTGCTGAATAATCCAAGGCTCAACGCGTGCGGATGGATCCGTTGATCATGATGTGGGAGTTATGTTTAATCCCATACAAGTTGCATGTAATCTAGTAACATGACAGGGTTAGAGAACTAATTATTTTCCCTTTGGCTTATATATATACACAGTGCCTCGTCCTTGTTAGCCCTTCACCAGTACTGGTGTGTACTACGAGTTGCTCCAGAGGAGCTAGAGCAGGACCCAACATCCATCCACCTTGAAGGTAATTTTGCATCTCTCTCTTCACGTTCAGCTGGTTTTGCTTGTATCTGTCCATCTGGGTAGCTTGCCCATGCTTATGAATTATAACTCGTTCCTCATCTGCCCATGTTAGCATTCTAGTGCTGCCTTTTTTCAATAATTTTGGCTGGCAATCTTCAGCTGCAACGAGTGGCAGGGAAGATATGATATGTGTTTAAAATTTGTTACAGCAGAAACGTAGCAAACATGGCGATGGTCCTGGATGCTTTTGCATCCTATGTGCTAAACATGCTAACGGAGATGGCGAGGGAAGAGGTGCACATGCTGCTTGGATTCAGACGGGAGATCGACAAGATGGACATTAAACTTAGGGACCTCAAGAACTTCCTCGCCGACGCTGACAGGAGAAACATCACCGACAAGAGCGTGCAAGAGCGGGTGGGCCAGCTCAAGCATGCCATGTACGAAGCTGCTGATATACTTGACCTCTGCCAGCTCAAGGCCATGGAGCGCCGTTCGTCCACTTTAGATGTGGGGTGCTTCAACCCCTTGCTCTTTTGCATGCGGAATCCCTCCCATGCCCATGACATCGGCACCCGCATCAAGGCACTCAACAAGAGGCTCGACACCATCAAGGAGCGAAGCGCTGCTTTCAGCTTCATCAATATCGGTTCATATGAGGATCGTAGCAGCAAAGTGCAGGTCACTCGTTCTGCTAATCCCAACCGTGAGACGACAGGGGAATTTGACCGGTCGGGTGTAGTTGGGGAGAAGATCAAAGAAGACACAAGAGCGCTGGTTGAGACCATGTTAGCTGAAAAAGAGGGCAACACCAACATCATGGTCGTGGCCATTGTTGGCGTCGGCGGGATTGGCAAGACCACTCTTGCCCAGAACGTCATCAATGATGAAACCATGAAGGCCGAGTTCGACAACACAATATGGTTAAGCATAAACAAGGACTTTGACAAGGTTGAGTTACTAAGGACAATCATCACGCTCGCCGGGGGTGTACATGGAGGTGAAAAGGCATTGGTTGTGCTTCAGTCGGTCCTCACCACTGCCTTGAAAGGAAAGAAGCTATTCCTGGTACTAGATGATGTATGGAACCATGGAGCATGGGGTGATGTGCTTAAAACGCCCTTGGTTAATGTTGTGGCTCGAGGTAGCCGAGTCCTCATCACTACTAGAGATGAAAAAGTAGCTCGAGGGATGAAAGCTGAGCTTCCCTACCATCATGTCAACAAATTAGAGGAGGAGGATGCCTGGTCATTGCTCAAGAAACAGGTGCGTAATGAAACTCCATTCATTTTTAATAACTACTAGCTCCATGCTTAATTTGGAGTAGAGATAATTAATAAGGCACTCACAGTGTGATGTCTCTTATTGCATGATGGTTTTTATATACCACTTTCTCAGTGCATAGTTTATTGAGTGTTTTATCATAGCCTTTTTCATTTAATAAGTTGTACCATCATTCTAGCATATATGTATGGTGCCACCTCTGATTTTGCCTAGGGTCTTGTGATAACTAGGGTGCCACATTTGAGTTTTTCCTACGTTACGATGCTAAGAACATGTGCACCTTTCCTTGGTGCCCAGGGAGTGGCCTAATACTTGGACGTCGCCTTTATTTTTGAGGTTACAAGATGGATACATACAAATACAACACATGGGCACTATAGTTATGCCACCACACACTATTGACCCCAGTCTCATATATTCCCACATGTATCATTTTTCAAGGTAAACTGAGTATAGTTGTAGGTCCTCTGTTTAGAATTGAGAACAAGAATAACAGTGTGAATAAAATGCCTATATCGCCCATCACCTTTTACTCACAAGAGCTGTCATGTGGGAAATACATATAGTGGGCGCAAGCCCAGGCCAGAAGCAGTATGACCCGCGCTTTCCAGGTTGGCAGCAGTTGGGATCAAGTCTGGATTCATACCAGATTGATAGGTTCGTATCAGATTAGGATACATAAGAGCATCTCTAGCCCCTTCTCCTAAAACTTAACTCCCTATACCACCTCCTTAAACTTAACACTTCAAAATTTGAGTGTTCAAATTTTTGCGCACCTAATCCTTTCCATAAAACTAACTCCCCAATTTATTTTGCTAATTCAAACCTTCTTTTGCATGAAAAACCAAGTTCGAATATATTTCCACGTTATTATAGGAAAAGTTAAAAAAAAGTCTTTCAGCCATTTCGTTGAGCACCTCGCGTGTGTCGCCGGCTGAAGGTCGCGTTGGTTGGCCGGAGCTTGCCATAGACGATGTGGTGGCCGGAGGGGGAGGTGACACAACCTAATTCCCATCCTCGCTGGAGCTCGAGGCCATGGCTAGGCTTGGGAGACGGCGATGGCCGACATGGCGCGGGCGCTAGAGGCGGTCGAGAACCTCGAGGGAGGTTCGTCGGGGCTTGGGAGGGTTTGTGGTTGGCGTGGTGGCGTCCACGAGCTCCCGCTGGATGGCGAGAAGTGGTGGCGGCGGGGGAGGCTTGGGAGGCAGTGCGAGTGGCGTGTCCGGATAGGTCGGCGGCGGCGATGTTGGCAGTTGGGGAAGGAAACTTCCTCCTGCTACTTTTTGGTTGGATAAGTAGGGACCAAAATCTGCTCAAATCTAAGGAGATGGGGGAGGGGGGTTGGGTTTAGGATAACTCCTCAAATTTTGGTGAGTTAATTATTTTAGGGGGGGGGGGTGATAGTGTTAACTCCCTTAAAAAGCATCTATGAAGACGAGAACTATACGCTTTTCTATAATCTGGGGGGGGGGTGGGGGGGGGGGGGAGGGGCGATGCGGGAGAAGGAAGCAGAGCCTCCTGTTGGCGCTGGAACAGAGGCTCGAGCATGGGCGGCATTGCGTCATCGTCGCTGCAGTCAACAGGCATGCAGTCCTCGACGGTGGCCAGGGGCGGCGTGCACAACACTGAGCTCGCAGAGGGCGAGGCCTCAAAGTCAGGATGGCGCGATAGTGAGGAAGAAGGCGATGGCAGCACGAGGCGAGGCGGCGAAGGCTCGGTTCCACCCGTGCAATGATGCTGATCACTGACATGGAGTTGGCCGTGGCGCGCTTGGACCTACTCATCATAAGCAACACGGATGTCGGGGAGGACGGGAAGCTCGAGAAGAAGGCGGCGTCAAGTCTCCCCCCCCCCCCCCCCCCCCCCCCCCCCCCCCCCCGCGACTTCCGGAGCAGCGCGTTGAGAGAGGTGACACACCGGGCTGCATCCCCCGACGAGAACCAAAGTGGTCGACGGGAGCGATGATGGGCTAAGGAGGTTGGGTTGCGCCATCATGAAGTGCGTCCACACCAGCAACATCACGACGACGACCATCCTAGTTGTAACGGTGATTATCATGGCCGCCATGGTCAGGCTCCCTCCCTAGCTCGTCACAAGGGCGCGGAAGAGACTACGATAAAGGCATTCGCCCCATCCTTGCTTGCTTCGGGAGTGGTCGCGCCCACAGCGGTCGTGGTCACCGCCATCGTCATGGTCACGTCGATACTCTCGCACCGGTTCATTGCCCTTGTCTCGCTGTCGATGACGCCCAAGCACAAGGAGTGGGGCTTGGACACCACATCGGAGCCGGTGGTCAGATCCTCGTGGATGGGTGAATGAGTACGCGGTGCTCCAGCGTGAAAAGGCCAAACACCGGGGCACCAACATCCCGCATCGGGAGGCCTTCAAGGTAGAGCCGGACGTGGTGGCAGAGATCAACATTCTCCGCATGCGCCTCGAGCCCCCACGGCCCGAGCTAGAGCCTGGTATTGTCGAAAGGGAGCTCGCGCCATAGAGGTGCTGATGGATGAAATGTGCCAGAAATGCCTCAGGGTAGTGGCGGACGACGACATCTTCTTGTAGCGGGCCCAGGGCTTCCATGATAGTAGCAGTGACGACATCGGCGATGCTGCGCAGATCCTGGTCGAGCCAGGCCACTGCAACGTTCAACTCAAGGAGCGCCGCCTCCATTTGCATGGTCGGCGAGTTGTGGAGGACAATGAACACCTCAACGCGCTGCGCGCTATGGTCCGCACTCCAGGCCATCGTCGATGACGGGGAAGCAGGCAACTGGGGCTGAGTAGAGGGTGGTGCAGGAAGTTGAGCGCGGCTGGAAGGGTGGGGTTGGTCTTGCTGGAGCTGGGCACGCCTGGGCGGAGATGGGGGCATGGTGCGTGGCGCGGTGGCCGGAACGGAAGCAACGACGGCAGGTGATTGGGGCGCGGCAATTGGCGGCTCGGTGGTGTGTGGCTTGAGGCAATGGAAAAAGGTGTCTTTTAACCAAGGGGGAGGGGGTGGATGCGAAGTGAATGCGGGAGCTCACAAAGTCGGCTGTCGCGGATGACATGGCTGGACAAGCTCTCGCGGCGCCATCTCCTCCGCCTCAAGCCCCGCGGCCGCCCCGCCATGCGGGGTTGAACACTCTGGCGCGAGTTAACTCGGAAGTACTACATCTTGGGCCTACAAAGGTCATAAGCAAATGTAACTCAGGTTAAACTGGCACTATGGTACTAAGGGCTCATTCGGTTTGGAGGAAACCAACACGTAGGAATTAGTAGTACATGAATGTAATAGGATGGCACTTGCCATCCTAAGGAATTGCATTGCCTTGTTTGTACGCAAAACAAATGAGCTTTGATTGAATGTGTAATTTTCTCCAAAAACATAGGAAATGAATAGTATCCCTAAGGAATTGATGTACTTGTTTCCTACAAACCAAATGAATCTAAAGGAAACTTTGCTCTAGAATCATCGTTCCTATGTTTTTCCTATGAAAATCCACCAAACTAAATGAGGTATAAAAATGGGAGTGCTTAAAGTGTGTCTAACAAGGGGCAGAACTTTAAATCAATACCCTAAGGATTAGAATGCATGAACTAAGATGCTCTCTCTCGAAATAGGCTTTCGCCCCGCTTTATATATAAAGTAACAACCGAAGAAAGTACACGGCCGAACGATTCAAGATGGTGAGGTAGCCCTCTTACAAAGCTGATCCCAAAATAACCGGATCACGCAGAACGCACGCGACTACGCTACCATCAAAGAACACAAGAAGATCTGAACACACCCCCACGCTACGACCTAGTACACCAAAGCTCCACGACAACGTCCTCAAGAGGAAGAACGACGCAGAGCGTCGCCGCTGCCGAGTCCTCAACGAACAAAGGTCTTCACCCGGAGCCCTGACACGGAGAGAAGAACCATGACGACGTCTTCAAGAAGAGCATGACACCCACGGGTGTCACCATCATCGGCGCCAAGGCGTGGAGCTTTCGCTCGGCAACTCACCCGTGCCACCACGAGGCCGTCAGGACGAACGTGACAAGGTCAGATCCCTAGTTCCGGATCAGGGTGTCGCCCCCTGCGAGGACAGAGAGCACGCCCAAGCCACTCGTCGCCCACACAACCTGGAAGGAGAGCCACCACCGCCGCGATGATGCCTGCCGGAGAGCAACCATGCGGACCGCCATCCGGGGCCGCCGCCCCGGCATCCCTGTCGTGAGACACTGTACACCGCTCACTTCACAACGCACTCAATCACGATAGGAGGAGCAGAGGCATACCATCTACTCCTAGCCCGACACCAATCACCAAGCCTGGGTAGGCGCCTCCACCGTAGGAGGCACCCACGCCCGCGTCCCCAGCCAATCCCGGTGGACTAGGGGGGACACGACTCCATGATTGCCGACGGCCATCGACGAGCAAGCCCCAAGTCAAGCTCGGACGACGCCATGTTCGTGGCCACCGGTGCCGATCCACGCACCGACGCAACGCTATCATGACCACCGACCACCATACCCACGAGGAGAGCACGAGCATCACCCGCGAGCACATCCCGGGCCAAGCCCAACCACACCTACCCAAAGCAGAAGCTCTGATCCGCCCCGAGCCCCGATCTGCCCTGCCCGAGCATGAACCCTAGATTTGGACATTCCCCGTTGCGCGTGCGACCGGCACCACCGGTGCCCACCCAGCCCCACGCACCATCTACAGACCCAAGAGGAGGGGGGCCGCCACCACCACCCCGCGCCGACCACACAACCGCGGCCGTCGCGCCCCCGCAGCCAACCTAGACACGCACAGCCGCCCTGCCTCCCACCGCAGACGCCAGCTGCTGCAGCCGCCTGAGCAGGTGCAGAGCACCACTACGCCGTGGCACCACCCCTAGGACACGGCCTAGCAGCCACCGCCCGCGCCGCCTGGAGCCAGATCCGGCCGCCGCAGCAAGGCGAGCACCACCGCCATGAAGCCCCACACGCCGCCACATCACAGACGCGGGAAGCCCACGCCGGCGAGCTGCCACGCCGCCCCATTGCGCGAGGGGAAGAAGACGCCCCGCCGGCGCCGGCCGGGCTTCGCCAGGCCGCGCCCTTTGGCTGCGGCGAGGGAGGAGGGAAGGAGGAGGCCGGCGGCGCAGATCGAAGACCCCTCCTGTCGCCTTGCGGAGGCTGGGCAGGAGGGGATAGGGTTCGGGGGGGGGGGGGGGGGGGGGGGGAGGGGATTAGATCCACTGCCCCCCGAATGAGCAGGGGATGCCCTTGTGCCAAACTATTGAAATAAAACAAGTACAATGGGGAGGAATCCCACAAACTGTATTAAGGATGTAAGAGACCACAAGCCGAACCCACGAATTATAACCATGTCCGGCCGAAGCCACAGCTGGGCTCCCACCATAGTGCTCAGTTCTTATGTGCCAAATTGATGTATATTAAACTAAGCGCATCCTGGTTAAAAGAGTAACAAACTTAATATCTTTTCTGGGTGAGCATGTTCTGATGATAGTTTCTCACGTTCTAGGTAACCTTGTTGACGGCGATATCCTTGGTTACCAGTTCATTTGCTTGAGAATTCAGTTTAGGCAGCACATTAACTGGTATTTTATTATTTTCTTTTCTTTACGAGTTTATTATTGACTAACATTGAATTGACACTAAGCGCCCAGTAACTGCAAATTTTTTTAAGAAGGCAAACTTATCTGCATTGACTGTGTCACTTAATCCTGCTTGCAGATAGTCTCAAGTGAGACAAATGGACATGAAATTGATATGCTCAAGGATATTGGGTTGCAAATTATAGCGAAATGTGATGGTCTGCCTCTTACTATCAAAGTAATGGGAGGACTCTTGTGCCAAAAGGACAATAAGCGCCGTGACTGGGAGATGGTTCTAGATGATTCTATATGGTCAGTATCAGGAATGCCTGAAGAGCTAAATCAGGCAGTATATTTAAGCTATGAAGATTTACCTTCTAGCATCAAACAATGCTTTCTATGCTACTCCCTTCTCCCAAAAGCTACATTGTTCAGAAGAGACAACATAATTGGCATGTGGATTGGTGAAGGATTTCTTCACGGAACCTCAGATGACTTAGAAGAACTAGGTAGCAAGTACTATAAAGAGCTGATACTAAGAAACCTTATAGAGCCAAATACATACTACGTTGATCAACGTGTTTGCAGCATGCATGATGTTGTATGCTCATTTGCTCAATTTGTGGCTAGAGATGAGGCACTAGCAGCTCACATCGGAGAAACTAATATTCTTAGTAAACTTGGGGCACAAAAGTTTCTTCGGGTATCTCTAGAAGCAACAGAATCAGATGGGTTGGACTGGGGTTCTCTGCATGCACAGAAGACATTGAGGACACTAATATCAGCTGGCCATATAAATATGAAGCCTCGTAATTCACTTGTTCATTTTCCGAGTTTACGAACTTTACACATAGATTCTGCACATATTGTTGCATTGGTTGAATCTTTGCATGAATTCAAGCACCTGAGATACTTGTCCTTACGCGACGCTGATATATCTAGTCTGCCAGATAGCATTGGAAAGATGAAATTCTTGCAATACATTAACCTTGCAGGGTGCAAACAGTTTGTTAAACTACCAGATAGCATTGTGAAGTTAGGGCAGTTAAGGTATCTTAACTTCAATAGCACAAGTATAAATGGCATACCTAGGGGGTTCTGTGATCTGACAAATCTAAGGATAATAGATGGGTTTCCAGCCCGGGTAGATGGTGAGTGGTGTAGTTTGGAAGAGTTGGGCCCTCTTGATCGGCTCAAGCATGTTGGAATAGAAGGGTTGGAGAATGTAAGTGCTTCCTCATCCGCAATAAAGGCAAAGCTTAGTGAAAAGGTGCATCTTACGAACCTAGAGTTAACATGCAGTAGTATATTGGGGGACAATGGACTAATTGAAGAGGAAGAGCAAAAACGGATCGAGAATGTGTTTGATGAGCTCTGCCCTCCGCCCAGGTTAGAAGTTCTTTATATCAATGGGTATTTTGGCCGACGGCTCCCAATGTGGATGATGTCATCATCAATTGTGACCCTCAATAGCTTGAGGATTCTAATGATTGACGACCTGGCTTGCTGCACACAGCTTCCTGATGGCTTGTGTAAGCTCCCCTATTTGGAGTTCATTCAGATCAACCATGCTCCAGCCATCAAGCGTGTTGGACCTGAATTCATGCAGTCCTGCCATCACAGTCCTCGTCCTTCCCAGATGGTGGCTGCATTTCCAAGATTGCATGAGATGAATTTAATAGGAATGGTGGAATGGGAGGAGTGGGAGTGGGAGAAGCAAGTGCAAGCCTTTCCTGTCTTGCACGAACTTTTGGTACAGCGCTGCAAATTGAGGTGTCTTCCTCCTGGCCTTGCCTCCCATGCAATGGCTTTGAATAAATTATCCATACAATATGTCCATAGTCTCAGCTCTCTAGAGAACTTTCCATGTGTGGTCGAACTGTTCCTGGATGAAAACCTTGACTTGGAGAGGATCACCAATCTTCTCAGACTACAGAAGCTTACCATCGATGGCTGCCCAAAGCTGAAGGCGTTGGAAGGTGTTCCTGCACTCCAGAGGCTCATACTCACGGATGAAGACATGGAGACACTCCCAGAATACATGGGAGGTATAAACCCAAAGCATTTGGAGCTATACTGCAGCCTAGCACTGCTCGCTTCCATAGCCGTGGGACAATCTGGCCCTGAGTGGGACAAGTTCAGCCATGTTGAGCATGTCAAGGCATATGCATGTGAAGGTGATAATCCAAGGAAATGGTATGTCTTGTACACAGCTAACCCCTACAACTTGGAGACAAATGTCAGCCACTCTTTCATGTCCAGAGGTAATTTAGCATTGCTCGTTCATCTTAATTTTTCTGTTTATATTCTGGTTATTTGAACTGTTCTCTTTGTTTTCTACCTTTCATCAGCATCTATTACTAGTTTTTTCTCTGAAGAAAACAGATGAGTAGCTTTTTATCAATTTGTAATGCCTATTTGTTGATCTGGCCGGAGTCCCTCATTTGCTAAGTTTATGTTGTTCTCACTTGTTCCCTACTCCCCCCTGCTTATATGTTGTTTTGCTGGATCTCACTATTTTAAATGCCACATCTGAGCTGCTCTTATGGATTGTGTAACCACTTATGTTTTTTATGCAGGGACCGTAACTTTTTTAGAGGACACACAAAGATTTGAGTCTGTCTTCAAAATGACAAGAAAAACCTTTACCTACATCTGCAGCTTGGTGATGGGGCCGTCAATGGAAGATATGAACATCTACACCTTTATTGACGGGAGGGTGCTGTCTTTACAAGATCGAGTAGTTGTTGCTTTGAGAAGGTTGCAATGTAGTGAGCCGACAGAGACCATAGCATCCTCTGTTGGTGTGAGCGAGTCAACAGTCTTGTTGGTAACTGAGAGGTTTACTGCTGCTGTGTGGCAGCAAGCAGATCGCCACTTCCGCTGGCCAGACTCCAGACAAATGGATAAGATCAAATCCATGTTTGACAAGATCCACAATATGCCTAACTGTTGTGGTGTTATATGTACAACTCAGATTCCATTTGGACCAAACTGCGACCATGAGAAGATTTTGAGCATTCAGATGCAAGTCATCGTTGATCCAGAGATGAGGTTCAGGAACATTTGGTTTGGACGGGCAGGTAGAATAAACCGCTTAAACATATTGCACGACTCTGAGCTCTTCAAGGAGTGCGAGAAAGGCGGTTGGCTGAATGGTAGCAAGCTGAAGGTAGCATTAGATGGACCAGAAGTCAGGGAATACATAATTGGTGATGCAGGATATCCTCTTCTCCCCTGGCTACTCACACCTTACCAGGAAGAAGACCACTCAGATTACAAGGCGGAGTTCAATAGGAGACACTCCACAGCCACAACCTGTGCTATGAAGGCAGTCGCAAGGCTCAAAGACACATGGAAGTACCTGCAGGGAGAGATGTCGAGCCCCGTCAATCTATGTAAGACAATCCATGCCTGCTGCATGTTGCATAACATAGTCATAGAAATGGAGGAGGATGCAGCCATGCTGAGCCCCAAGAGGAGGAATTACTCTGAGGAAGTGCGCCGGTTAGCAAACGAGGACGCTGTCAAGGCGAGGGATATGTTGTCGCAACACTTCCTGGCCAGCAGGTCATCTGAATCGGGAGGTGAATTAGCATAATGTCTCGTACTTAATTTGATCGTTGGTCGCTCTGTTCACTGAATTTTCATATTTATTACCTCCTGGTGGATGCAGAGGAGGATGAAGTAGCTGCATCAGGCTGAAGGGATGAAAACAAGAAACAAGAAAGGCAGACAAGAACAGCAGATGAAGAGATCATTAACTAGGTACTACTGCTAGCACGCTGTGCTTCAGTTCCTGTTATTCCCTCCATGCAGAAATATCAGAGCTCTCTTCTTCGTGGTTTATTCTTTTGCTATGGCACCAATGCTAGTGAGACTGTTTAACTGATTAACACAATATACTCCCTCCCTCCGTCCGTCCATCCGTCCCATAATATAAAATGTTATTACATCCAAGATGTGAGTATACTGGATGTAATAACATCTTATGTTATGGGACGGAGGGAGTATTAACCCTGAAAGAATGGTCATTGATACAAACTATTAGCAGTATATTAACTGATACTCTGTACCGGCAATTGCTTTAGCCAATGGTTCATAATATGGCATGTGTGATGTGGTTAATAAAGTTAGCAGCTATACTATGCATGGAAATGAAAATTCTTGATATAGTAAACCCTGGGGCATGGTCAGGTGGAAGGGAGGCCTTCATCCTGCTGGTTGGAGCTTTTGGATGCATGAATGAATACAAAGAAGCCCCGGGAATGGAGGCAGCGACTACTTTGATGCTGCAGCATGAATTCAAGTTGAACATTTTCTTAAATTTCGTCATCTATCCATTAGGAAAAGAGAAATATTATGTAGTCTGTACGCGCAGATGCAGAGAGACTGACTATCTGTATTTATGTTGGTGCGAACTGAGGAATTTGCAAACATAATGGCCGGGAGTCCTCTTTGTCTTTATGACAAGTGTATGTTTGGAGCTGTAATCCTATTCAATGGAACTCCGGTAATGGTAAACCAGAGTCATCTTTCTTTCTTTCTTTCTTTCTTCCTTGGCTGGTTGGTTTGGAGACATGAGGAGAATGGGGCTGTTTCACTTCAGAAATCAACATTGCCGGCATCACATCATTCACGCTGATGATTTATATGCAGTTTCTGCTACCACAACTTGGTGACAAAAAAGTCAATCAAGTGGAGACCATTTCAAACAAAACATCATCATGTTAACAGATTATGCACACCGAGTTCATTTGGCCGATTCTCTACACTGAATTTGTATGCCTATCACAGATTCACAAACAAATTAACTGCTCACAAAGTGCCATTTCAGTCCCAGAATGTATATGACTCACAAACGAAGTACTCCTAACGATCCTACAATTAACTGTCCAAAGTGTGGCCCCACCAAAAACAATCATGCTATCTAAGTATTATCCAACGGAGTGCCAAATGAATCACAATGGTGCGCAAACACTGAAGAATTGTCGCCTCTGCTATTTTGAATATCCGACAGAAAACGGGCTTCTCTTTCCATCTTTGGCTCCAATTTCATACAGGGAAGCAACAACAAGCCTGTGCTACCAACTCTCCTTGTCTTTATACAGTTCACAACTCCTACAGAATATGCTAATCTCTTCTGCTAGTTCTCGACTACATAATGAGATAACCAAGCCTTTAGTATTTTCTTACATAGGAAAAACAGGGACACCACACCATCCTAGCCACTGTTTAGCTGCACAACTAGATAGGTTATTCAATGCATCAGTCTGCACATAGGATTCTACTCAATTAAAGATCAGGACGGACGAGAGAAAGAAAAGATCAATCTCCTACTCTATGTATAAGCTGTGCGTACCAACATATGGGCATTTTTCCTTTAAAATATGAGCAGTTTTAACATGCTCCCTCTTACCCTCACTTTTCACATGAGAGGTAAGAGTATATAATAGATCTGAGCCGTTGATCTCATTCATTAGTGGTCAGATTAACTCTTACCCTCACATCTAAAAAGAGGGGGTGAGAGGGAGCATGTTAAAATTTGCCTTAAAATATACCAAAAGTAGTGTAAGCTGCCTTCTGGCTTCACAAGTCAAAACAACTATTTAAAATGTCAGTTGGCACATAACAAGTGAAAATTGTTGAAATATAGATGGGCTTTAGGCCCATAAAACAATTACAGAAAAATCTCTAAAGGCCTATGTGGGTGTCATGATTAGGTGGTGGGAAGTTTAGTACCACATCGGGAGTGGAGGAAGTTTTGGACCTCTTTAAAGGGATTCTCTTCCACATGCTCCTCCTCCACCGCGCACGCGCACGTCCTGTTTCGTGAATGAACCGAGCCGAGCTCATACCTATGTCATGTGTGCACTTAATTTTTGTCGGTCTGTAACAGATAATTAATTCGCAATTAATTATGAGTCAATTTTTTTACAGTGTTGACATAGAGTTAGAGAAAAATAATAATGTTGTTGTAACTTTTCTTCTTCACTTTCTTAATAACTATTTCTTCCCATGTTCACTTTAATTCGCAATTAATTACGAGTCAATTTTTTTTACAGTATTGACATAGAGTTAGAGAAAAATAATAATGTTGTTCTAACTTTTCTTCTTCACTTTCTTAATAACTATGTCTTCCCATGTTCACTTTAATTCTTCTATCGATGTTGCCTCATAGTTGGACCAAGAACAAAAAAGAATAAATAATTTCAACCTCTCCCAAACTTCGCTTGAAGAATTTTTCCTCAAAGTTATAGCTCCCCACTATACTCCCGCCCTGGCTTTCCGGTTGGGCATACCCTCCTCCTACCCCAGCCCCTGGTTGTCCCGCCAGGCATAGTTTGGCCCCTACCCTCCACCCTCGGGCAGAGCTACCCTATGTAATCCTAGACCTTATATTGTATGCTATATACCCTAAGATTTGTTTATTCTAAAATATACCTCTATTTGCTACTTGGTGATACTAGTCTCGAGCAAAAAAATTATACAGCGGTGAAAATCCTATCAAATTGGCGATGTGGGACTAAAAACATCTAGGTATAGTGGGTCAATCATATTTGATGCCTTAAGTGTCAAATTGCCGGTGAAACACACAAGCACATGTGTGTTTGGGCCGACCATTTACACTTGATTTTCTATGTCTTTTTTCTTCAGTTTTTTTATTGGTTCTTTTGGCTTTCTTCTGTTTATTTCATTTTTTGATTTCTTTTTCCGTTTTCTTCCTTTCTTTTAATTTTTAAACACATTTTATACATATTTTTTTTGCGGGGTATACATAAATATTATTTAAATAAACAGCGAATGTTTTTTACATACACGACAAACTTTTAGAACACGGTGAACATTTTTCAAATATAAGAAATATTTCTTTTACTAAGCGATGAACTTATTTTAAAAAATCTATTCTTAAATTGTTTTAACAATAAATTTCAATATTTTTTCCTTAATTTCTGAAAACAAAAAAATATATAAAGTTATTGGGTCATGCTTTGGGCGGCCTATATTGGTAGGCGTGGGCGTTTGCCCACCTATTTGACGCCACTCGTGGGACGGTCGCCACCTCCCTCCAGCCCAGGCCCAGGTCGGCTGAAGAAAGAAGGCTCGGCCCTCTCAACGGCGGCCCAGGCTACACGTCTGCTCTCTTCCACGCCGCCGGCGCCCCTCGCTCCTCCGTCCGCTTGTATCCTCCCAGCCACTTCCTCCGCCCGCTCCTCCCTCCGTGCGGTGCTCGCATGGAAGAAAGAGAGAGGAAGGACCGGAGCACGGGCCGCGCGGTGTCGTGCCCTGTCGCCTGACGACGGAGGCGGCACCGTGAGCTGCGTGCGGTGGGGCGTCCACGGCGGCGGCGCTTGGGTCCCGCGGACTGCACACGGCGGCGACCTGGACAGCGGTTTCCACGGGGGGTGGCGAGCTGGGCGCCTCAAACATCCAAGTGCGAAGTAAGTTGGGTTTAGAGGTCAAATTCCCCATCGGAAAAACGCAAGAGAAGAAGAGAAATGCCCGCGCGCCGCCGCCACCACCTCACCATTGCCGCCGCCGCCGCCGCTAAATCCCACGCCGCCCTGCTCAAGTCCGGTGTCACCTCCCCCACGCCCTGGAACCAGCTCCTCACCGCCTACTCTCTCACCCCTCTCGGCCTCGTCGCCGCGCGCCAGGTGTTCGACCGAATCCCCCGCCCGGACGCCGCCTCCTGGAACTCCCTCCTCACCGCACACGTCTCCGCAGGTGCGCACCCCGCCGCATGCCGCCTCCTCCAGGCCATGCACGCGCGGGGACTCGCCACCAGCACCTTCGCCCTTGCCTCCGCTCTCCGCTCCACTGCCACCGCGGGCTGCCCTGCTCTCGGCACCCAGCTGCACTCGCTCGTCATCAAAGCCGGCCTCGCCAATAATGTCTTCACTGCAACCGCATTGCTCCACATGTACGCAAAATGCGGCCGAGTGAGGGACGCTCGTCGGGTGTTCGATGGAATGCCGGAGCGAAACACTGTTTCTTGGAATGCACTCGTTGCCGGTTATGTGGAGTCTGGAAAGGTTGCTCCAGCAGTTCAGCTGTTTGTTGAGATGGAGAGGGAGGGGTTGCTTCCTGACGAGGCAACATTCGCCGCATTGCTCACAGTGGTAGATGACTCCAGTTGTTTCCTGATGCACCAGCTGCATGGGAAGATTGTCAAATATGGACCGGCGTTGGGCTTGATAGTGTTGAATGCAGCAATCACCGCCTACTCGCAGTGTGGAGCCCTGGTGCATTCTAGAAAGATCTTTGATGGAATTGGGGACAGAAGGGATTTGATCTCATGGAACGCAATGCTGGGAGCTTACACCTCCCATGGGATGGAGTATGAGGCGATGGGATTCTTTGCTAGCATGATGCAAGCGAGTGGAGTTCAGCCTGACATGTATAGTTTCACAAGTATCATAAGTGCGTGCGCAGAGCATCGTGATCACGGAGGGACAGTAATTCATGGTTTGGTGATCAAGAAGGGCTTTGAAGGAGTCACGCCTGTTTGCAATGCTCTAATTGCCATGTACACTAGATTTAGTGAGAACTGCATGATGGAAGATGCATATAAGTGCTTTGATTCCTTGCTGCTTAAGGACACCGTCTCCTGGAATTCTATGTTAACTGGGTATTCACAGCACAGTTTATGTGCTGATGCCTTGAGATTCTTCAGATGTATGCAGTCAGAAAATATTAGAACTGATGAGTATGCATTCTCTGCTGCCCTGCGTTCATGCTCAGACCTTGCTTTACTTCGGCTAGGTAGACAAATACACGGTTTAGTCACCCATTCTGGTTTTGCTTCCAACAATTTTGTTTCCAGCTCGCTGATCTTCATGTATTCTAAGAGTGGCGTTCTTGATGATGCAACAAAGTCTTTTGAGGAGGCAGATAAGAGTAGCTCTGTGCCCTGGAACTCTATGATGTTTGGTTATGCGCAGCATGGACAGGCGCAAGCCGTGCGCAGCCTGTTCAATGAGATGCTGGAGCTTAAGGTTCCTTTGGATCATATTACATTTGTTGGCCTGATTACTGCCTGCAGTCATGCTGGTCTTGTAGACGAAGGTTCAGAAATCCTCAATACGATGGAAATTAGGTATGGAATTCCTCTTCGGATGGAGCATTATGCATGCGGCATTGATCTGTATGGGAGGGCTGGGCAGCTTGACAAAGCAAAAGAGCTTATTGACTCTATGCCATTTGAACCAGATGCCATGGTGTGGATGACCCTATTAGGTGCTTGCAGAATCCATGGGAATATGGAACTAGCGAGTGATGTCGCCAGCCATCTATTGGAGGCAGAACCTAGACAGCACTCCACCTATGTTCTCCTCTCCAGCATGTATTCTGGTCTTGGGATGTGGAGTGATAGAGCAATCGTGCAGAAGGAAATGAAAAATAAAGGATTAAGCAAAGTCCCTGGTTGGAGCTGGATCGAGGTGAAAAATGAGGTGCATTCTTTCAATGCAGAGGATGGGTCGCACCCAAGGATGGATGAAATATATGAGATGTTGAGTTTGTTGCTTGACAATTTTCCCATGCAGCTGGTGCATCAAGAAACAAGTGGAGCCATCGACTGCTGTGAGCAATTTGCCTCTTAATATTTTTATCATTATCATTTTACATTTATTTGCATCAATTCTGCTCTTCGAGTTTACAACCACCGTCAGTTTATTCACACACATGATATTTTGGTTGGCCACAGAACTAACAAATTATGGGCATTAACCAGCCATCCCCTGTTGGAGATGATTGGGCACACTTCTCTTGTATATTCTGTGGATGCACATTCATCTGCTCTGATTGCTAGTGGCAGTGAAGACCACTGTGTCAATATATGGAAAGGTGATCTGTTTTGTATGCTTTGGAAAATTCATGTTAAAATGTAGTTATACTTTTTCATTGGATATGATTTGTTTATACTTATATCTTCTCTATTGAACAACTCTTGAAACCTCCACCTTTCCATTGGTGGTACTATCCATTCTACAAATGGAGTTTTCTAAATAAATGTCAAATTGTAGTGAAGTCAATGTCTCTCTGCCTATGCTCCAGTCTATTCCAAACAAACAAATAGTTCTAGTCTGTGATTGTACTTACCCTAAAGCGGGGACTTCCTTTATAAGCAAATGATCCTACAGATCTTTGATCTTAAACATATTGAGTAGTTGCAAACTGGAAAGATCACTATGATACAGACCATGACAAGAAGTAAGAGTGATCTGCTGATTGTATTCTAACATTTGGATTCCTGCTTCTCCATTGACTAGTTCATGACCATGAGCAGCTTCATTGGCTTTTCTCGGGAAGTGGGATGTTAATAGTACATGTTCCAGTTTATTAATTATGTCAAAGTTTGAGCTAGAATGTGCTTAATGCTCCAATGTAACTGCTTGGAGTGGAGAGAAGATATCATGTCTTTCTCTTGCACTGATATCTTACTATCCGCTACAAAGTAAATAGGATGCAATTGATGCTTTCCTGCAAAAGCAAAACCTGCCAACATAGAAGCCCAGTGCATGTTCTGATAATCTGATGGAATCGTGAGGATATGGACAACCAGCCATAATAGGGTTTAGCAGTGATGAGGAACTTGCGGCTTATACACAGATCTTATTTCTCAGTACACACTTAGCAGGTTGGTTTCTGTTGCTTCCTGATTTTTTCATGTTCCTGCTTTCTGTAAAGTTCTGACATCTTCTGCTTAAAGTGACCATTAAACAAGTAACAAGAAGCGCAGACAAGAATAGCAGAGGGAGAGAGACAATGCTAGCCGGAAGATCATTATGTAAAAAGGAAACTTCATTCTAGGTATTACTGCTACCATGATGTGCTTCCAATCTTGTTTTTATCTACTGAAAGCTTTAAATCTTATTATTCCCTCCATCCGCCAATTTCACACTTTGTTCTTTTGATTTGCCGCATTAATGTAAGTGAGAATCTTTAGCCGGTTAGCTTGATTGGGTATATATATTAATTACATCAGTTTGAAAGAATGGTAATGTGCCAAGCAAAAATTTGCATGTTAACTGAGACTGTATCTTCCCTCTCTGTACTGTATTTTGACCATAAAAGTCAGCAGCTGTACTGTGCATGGTAATGAAAAAGAATCTTGATATACTAAACCATGGCACATGATCGTTTATCTGATACGACTAAAATCTTGATTTGATCAGGTGGAAGGGAAGCCTCCCTCCTGCTGGTTGGAGCTTTTGAATGCAATTTTGATGCCACACCATGAATTGAAGTTCAATATTTTGATTGTTTTGGCAAAGAAAGGTTTATGTACTCTGTATTTGGCTGAGCTTGTGTACGCTGCATGCTGAGTATCCGTGACTGAAGAATTTGCAAACATAAATACATAATGGCTGGGAGTCCTCTGTGTCTATGACAGGTGTTTGGGGCAGTAATCTTTATTCAATACAAGGATGAATCCCACAATGCAAAAAAAAAAAAAAAAAGCAAACAGAAATGTGAATCACAAGTGTTATTCTTTCATGTAAAATAAACAAGAATAAACCAGCTCAAACTTCAGACTAGTGAGGGCCATTTAACATTATGAACTGTTATAAATCAACTGATAAGAGCAAAATTAAAGAAAAATACCCTAATCTTAACAGAGCAAGACTGATATCTGAAGTCAATTCTTCCCATGAAACTCCATCACTACTACTAAAACATATTCATCTTCCTTTCTTTTGGTTGGTTGGTTGGTTGGAGACAGCAGAATCTAGACTTGTTGCTTTGCTTTGACTTCTGAAATCAACATTGCCGGCCCACTTTTAATAGGGTTCACAACTAGTTGGCACAATCACATCATTCACACTGATGATTCATATGCAACTTCAGCTACTGCAACTTAGAACAAGTAGTGACCAACAAAAGGTCAGTCAACTGAACACTAGCAGCAATGCCATGCCAATTCAGTTGCCATTTCAGACAATATCATCACGTCATGTCGCCGACGAACAGATTGTGCACACTGGATTCATTTGGCCAATTCTCCATACTGAACTTATATTATACCCATCACAGATTCACAAACAAATGAAAATGCCGATTCAGCCGCAGAATGTACTGACAACCATACAATTAACCTCTCAAAGCTCAGCTCCAAAAAAAAACATGGTATCTACTGTCTGACAAAGTGCCAAACGAATCATAGTGGCGCAGGAACACCGAAGAATTATTGCCTCTGCCATTTCTAGGTGTTCACAATATACAATTACATGATATCTCTGATTTTCTTTCTTGCTGTACGTTACACTCACTGTGATCCGACACAAGCTCAACACCAACATCAGACAAAAATTAATTTAATTAGGCCATGTATGTACAGGAAGAGGAAGAATGTCATCATCAGCAGCAGATCGTCTGACAGCCGGTTGGGGATCACCGTGCCTTCGTGGCGTGGCCGTTGGTGGCCCTCGAACCACGGCGCCCATCACCGTTGCCGCGTGGTGATGACCGCTGGTGCATTGCAGCAGAGCGTCCGTGGGCGCGGTCCCTAGATGACGTCCCGCTCCCTCCTCTTGCCTCCCTTGTCCGGCTCTTCAGTGCCTCGATCTGCTCAAGCGTCTCGAGGACCTCCTTCATCGACGGCCTGCTCCTGGGCTCACCAGCAAGGCAGTTCAGTGTCAGCTGCGCCGCCTGGTGGGATTGTTTGGAGTTGTACTGCCCCTCAAACTGTGGGTCCATAAGGCGGGCGAGCTTTCTCCGGTCAGCCAAGTAGGGCTTCGCCCAGTCAACGAGGCTCTGTTGTCCGTTGGGACGGTTGGGATCCAGCGCTCGCTTACCGGACAGCATCTCCAGCATAACAACTCCGAAACCGTAAACATCGCTCTTGACATACAAATGGCCTGGACATGGTTCAGAGCATGTAGTGAGAAAAGCAATCAACAGCTAAGAAAGCAACCATAGATAGGAACTTGTTAATTCTGAAGTTTGTATGGATGACTGGATGAATGGAGCTACCGACAACTTGAGAAGGTACTCCCTCCGTTTTTATTTACTCCGCATATTAGAGTTGACTGAAGTCAAACTTCATAAAGTTTGACCAAGTTTATAGAAAAGAATATAAATATTTACCATAACAAATCTATATGATGTGAAAGTACATTCAATAAGGAATCTAATGATATTGATTTGTTATTATATATGTTAGTATTTTTTTCTATAAACTTTGTCAAAGTTTACAAAGCTTGACTTTGACCAAAGCTAATACGCGGAGTAAATAAAAACGGAGGGAGTATTTACTCAGGTATATGAATTCAGAATCTCATATGGGATGAAAACTAACTGGAAAGAGTGAACACATGGTATGATCGAGTTTATGGTCTTTTCGTGGATGGTGGCAGCAGAGGAATGCCCACTTGACATAAAGGTATTGTTAGCAGAAGGATTAATTTAATTTATAAAACTGTCCACTTGACAGGAGCAATTGTCATGGCTCATGAATTATTGACAAATCTATTTGATGTAAAACTCTAAATTTGGAAAGATCCATAGTAGGAATTCATTGGCTATATGGGTATACTAAACCTATCTGCCATATGTTTATGTTTCAGTTTGTACAATTGACTGGCACATCATATATATATTTGTGGTTAACAGGCATAAGGACACATACCGGTGGCTACGTATTCCGGAGCCGCATATCCGTAGGTGCCCATCACCCTGGTCGTGATATGAGAGTTGCTACCCGTTGGTCCAAGCTTAGCAAGCCCAAAGTCGGAGAGCTTCGCATTATAACTCTGCCAAAAAAATGCAGTCAGCATTTGACCTTGATATATAGACATCAGATAAAAGGTACATTGCATAGTACTGCGTACAACACTTACTGCATCTAGAAGAATATTGGAAGCCTTGAAGTCCCTGTAGATAACTTGCTTCTCTGATGCATGCAAGAATGCAAGTCCTCGAGCTGCGCCAATTGCTATCTTCAACCTCAGTTCCCATGACAGTGGAGCACATCCTTCTACAGAAATGCAATAGGTTTCAATATCAGTATTTTGAAGTCAACTCGTTGCTCAAGAATTGCAAACACTTCACATAATTGCAGAGAAGAAATAACACAGTGAGTATGAGCAAGGTCATGAACGTATTTTGTAAGTAAAATGCCTAGAAGAAAGGACAATTTTTTTATTGGCAGTAATAACTCACTTCTGAAAAGATGGTTTTCCAAGCTCCCTTTGGCCATGAACTCGTAGACAAGCAACAGTTCCTTGTCCTCCCAGCAGTAGCCCAACAGCTTGACAAGGTTTGGGTGCGAGAGCCTTCCCAAAAAGTTTATCTCTGACTGCAAGTTGACAATCAGAAATGTTCATTAGATACAGTAGTTGCGGCAACCTTTGGAAACAATGATTCTGTTAGACTAAACTAGGAGCACCGAGTCACGTCTGCTGGCCTAATAGTAGCATTTTATATGTACCAGAGCTGACCAAACAAAAATAGAAGCGACTACATTGTGATAAACATGTGGATTATTGGGTGTTCCTGGTCAGCAGTTGTGAACAGCTTATCATACCACTTTCAAACAAAATGGTCCTGGTTAGCATTAGTCAAATGGCACTGCCCAGATAACGCAGCCCCGTTGCGATATAATAGACCTAGCAGCCAGGACATCAGAAGTTAAACAAAGCACACGGAACCATAACTCTAGAAGCATGTAACGACCGGGAGAATCTTCAAAATTGCTGTGGATTTGTTTAAACCTGACCACTAATGGTGTGTGTGTGCAGAAAGTGGACTGTAAACTCAGCTAAAACTGCAAAAGTAAACTCATAACAGTTGTTCCACATGTGCTGATCACAAAGAAAACTAAGTCAAACCCCAAAGCTTGCCAAGAATCCCATGCTCATCCTCTTCAGTATGGAATTCCCAAAAATTCAAGATTTATTTACCTGCCATTCCTCATATCCCTGCATACTCTCCGAGTTGAGCTTCTTGACCGCAACGACCATGCCGGTGCCACTCTTGGTCGGGTTCATCGTCTTCTCGTCCACCCACCCCTTGTACACCCTCCCAAACCCTCCCTCCCCGAGGACACTGTCCGGCCTGAAGTTCTTGGTGGCCGTCTTGAGCTCGAGGAACGTGAACGTGCGGAGGTTGGGCGCCTCAAGTATCTGGCCCTCGAGGAAACCCGCCGCCGCCTCGTCGAAGCCTCCGCTGGTGCCGCCGCTGCCGGCGGAGGCCATGAAGGTGCTGCTGCCGCCGGAGGAGAGCTTCCCCGTGGTGCTGTTGCTGGTGGTGACGCTGCCGCTCGTCTTGTAGTTCGATGTTCCTGTCACACAATAAGCAGCACGTTAACATACTGAATTTGATTATTGGAGAAATTTTACAAAGAACATGGAGAGGTTCCCTTTCCGAGCAAACAGTTTGGATTGCATCAGTAACATAGGTTGCTTCAGCCTGTATGATTCTTGAAAGGAGGAAAACTACTCTTTTCCCTGACAAAACACCTCTGAATTGAAGATTGGAAACCTAAGAAGCATCAAGACTTGGAAAACTATGGCTGTATGATATTAATTCAGTTAATCCACGCCCCTGATATCTGCTGGCTACTCCTGCGAGGAACAGGGGAAATCTGAGAATAGGCAGAAATTAAACGGGCTGTCCTGATTCACTGCCACCAACCAACCCCTAAACAATTCGACGGACGAGTGACGGACATGAAAGAAACAGCACGACCTTGAGCTCGGAGAACCAGGAATAAGAATCAATCAAGCTGAACTAAAACAGCGCCTTCGCCGAGACAACAACCACGGTGTCTCAGCACAAGAACGACAAAAAACAGAAACCCCCCGCCGGGAGCGCGCGGGATCCAGGGATCGACGAGATCGCGTGAAAAACATCAGCAGAAAGAGAAAAGGGGAACCGGATTCCTGCTCCACACCTGGGCTGGACGGCCGGTAGTCCGCCGCCACGTCGGCCTTCCCCGCGCCGCCGCAGATGTTCCCCATCTCCCTCCCGCCGGAGTCAATCAGTAGGAACGACGGAAGAGGGTTGCTTGCGCAGGAGGAGACAGGGGGGGAGGCGGAGGAGGAGGAGGGAGAAGACGAGTATGGAATGGGGAAGGGGGGAGGTGAAGCCAAGGGGGGGCTGGCTTGATAAGTAAGCGGAGGCTGGAGTGCAAGGGGGAAGAAGACGCTGCAAACTGAAGAAAGTCTCCGGCTTTGTTTGTTCCTCCGTGTGGGTGTGGCCGGCCGGCCTCGCCTCGCCTCGCCTGCCCCGGACCGCACTCCGCCCCTCCCTTTCAGCTCAAACTCCGCGTGCCGCTTTCCATTTCTCTCTAGTATATTGCCCGGGAAAGCGAGTCGTCTTCCAGCTGCCTGCGTCTGCGTACAAAAATGGGCAAACGATGCTCCGCACCGCGCCAGTTCTAAATACAGCAGATGTGTAATCTTTGTGGCCTCGGAATGGAAAAGGCGATTTCCATTTTGGACGATATGGATATCGGTGTGTGTACGTTGCTCTGTGTGAACTGTTGTGATGGTTTCATCCGGTTTTCCGCAAAAAAAAAAAAACTACTTCTTAACTGACGAGATGAGGCAAATCTAGATTGCCAGTACCCGAAACTTAGCTCCCATGCTAGAGGTGGGGAAAAAAGATTGCAGTTTTCACTTGTGAGGGGGCTGTCTAGAAAAGAAAAAAACCTAAGAGTAGTCCAGACAGGAATGTGATTATAGAAATATAGATAGTGCAATGTCCTAGGAGAAAAGGGCATCAATTTCGTGTTGACGTAAAAAAACAAAGTGTATAAGACCAATATTACTAATTCACAAATTATTATTGACATTGGTTTGTTGGTGTGGCTGGAATTGGTCCAAAGATCACACCACACCTTGCCCGGCCGTGGTTAATCAGTTTGTTTGACCAAGCAAAGCTATCCAGCTAGGGTTTCCTCCCAATTACCACACAAGTGATGGATGGTTAATTAGTTTGGCTGTCCTTTCATGTCCTTTTCCCCATCTTGTTCTAAAAGCAGACAATGAATATGAGACTTGACTGATGCATGAGATCTTGGGAGGTTGACAATAGTGGCACCACAGTTATCATTGATGGCGCTAGCTAGAATGTGTCAAAGCATGCTCTCATTAAGTGTCAAACTTAGCCACTGTGCTTTCATCTGGTCTTTGATCTTGTTTAGACCAATCTAAAACCATGTTTATACGTGTTAACCAGAGCCATCAATGAGGAAAATACAATGATGCAATAGTGCTGAATCTTCCGGCAACCTCACGAGAGATGCAGATGCCAGTGCCGTCATCTCCGGTCACAGCCTTGCCATCATGAGGGAAGGAAAGAAGGGCCTACCTTCTGGAGGTTGAAGACGGGGGCACCGGAGATGGTCAACATGTCCACCAGAGGCAACACATCCACCAGAGGACAACGTTGCGTCCTAGCTATCCAAATTGCTCACGGGAAAGGTGCAAAGGTCATAGAGCACCCCTTTGGGGACATTGTTGCGAGATAGCCGGCTTATCTCCCCCATGTTTTTTTTGTATCTTTCTCTAAAATTCTCTTTTGCCCCCCATATTGATCACTTGATCAACGCCATGTTTTCCCATGTGCTACCTGCTAAATCAAATGAAGCCAGCAATCTGCTGGATCTTTCAAAAAAAAAAAAATCGCTCACCGGAGACAATATATCCTTTGTCTGATCCATAGCCCCTGCGACGGAGGTCAATGCAGAGAAATAAGAAGTTGATGAGGAAGCACCGATGCGACCAGAAAGTCCATGGACTCGACAGACACGAAAAGACTATAGCAAGATCCGCCGCCCTCTCCCTTCCCGCCACCTTAGCGGCCAATGATCTTCAGATCCGGAGCCCCGAAGGAGCTCATCAAGCGTAAAACTTAGCCACTATGCTTTCATCTGGTCTTTGGTCTAGTTTAGACCAATCTAAAATCATGTTTATGTGTTAACCAGAGGACCATGTCTTGTTTCTCCCAGATATGTGCTATAAAAGAAGCTAGCTAGATGTACTTGCGGATTTCGCCTTTCATGAGCAGCAACTTTTGACTTAACTAATTAATTAAGCATCCTTGTCTGTGGAGAATCGTCCTTCATGTGGTGTAGCTTGAGAGCTGGTTGAAATAGTCAAATACATCAACTGCATATACCATGGTATATATGTGAGATTATGAAAGGACACCACCATGCATATACATATCCCTCACCTCAAACGCTTTGATTATATACATAAAATCCGTTCATTTGTACTGTCTTAATCAGTACGGTTAAACAACACGAAAACACACATTGGTCAGACAGATAGCCAGCTCCTCAACCTTGTGACTTTTTTATGCAAGACAAAACCCCAAAGTGCCAAAAGGCATTGAGTGAATATGAATGCATTGCTTTCTAGGTTTACTAGTTCAAATCTCATATATACACAAGTCAAAGCTAGCTCGTGGATCAAGTCAAGCTGCACCGGCCTTTACTGTGACTATATATGATCGGCCAGCTTGGTCGTAGGAACAAGTTGGATCATTTCTGGCTTTTTTGCTTAATCAAGATCTTGATTATCAAACGCATCCCTAGATAATAATCACATCATGCATACGCCGGCCGTATCTATGTAGGACACAAGACCAATGCAAATTGAATCTCTACAAGTGGACAATCAATTCGCATGCAAATTGATACGGTATGATACTATATGACCATACTGAAAACAAGCTGAGGTAGCGCGCATTATCAATTGAGCACATGTTAAGTCCGGAAATGCGATGGCCTACCAAGTTGAGCCATGTATATCCATGTAGTTTAATTTTTATTTTATTTTTTGCGAAACCATGCAGTTTAAGTTTGACTAACCCTGAAAACAATGAGCTGCATCTGCTGGCAGGTCCAACCACAATCCGCTGGTCTCACGCCGCATTATTACAGAAAAATGCCAACTTTTGCCTTTCCCTCCTTTTCCTTTTCTTGCACTTTCGCTATTGCGAGTCACTGACCAAGAAATTATTTTACCAGCCATGTCGTGGCTAGAAATGATGATTAACTTCGAAGAAAGCTAGAAAAGCGACCATGCACGCTCTCAAAGGAGAATTGTGCCTTTTTCTTCTGAATTTTCTTGGTTGCTTCCTCAGGCACCGGAATCAGGACTCCTCTCTCCTTTTGCAAGGATGACGTCATGCGACCGGGTGACGTATGCTGCTCTCTGTCCAACTAAGACCAGGTTGAGTATGCGCATTACATTGGTACTTGAACTAAAACCACGTCACTTATTGATGAACAGGAGGAGTAGTAAAAGGACTGGTAACATTCAGAGAACAAGACGAAGTTGCAGCAAATTAACTTAAGCAGGGGAAAGGAGAGCGACGTGCCAACAGGCACACTTTAACCATTTGGTGCGTTTCGTCGGCCTGGAGCCCGGCAGCCAACAAAGAGGTTGCTACTCGAGCGGATCGAGTTGCAATTTTTTGGCATGGCAACATTTGACAAATATAGCGGTCAATCCGGATGCAGGGGGGTACGCCGCAGTTCGCCACCGCCAGGCCGGCGCTCTTATCGTCAATGCCAGGTCCCTTTGCCCGTTACCGGCTTGCCGCTGCCAGCGGCAACCCTTCACGTCTCCGCATAGGCAACCGAGGCAGACGGTTATTATCGATGGTGCTAGGTATAGTCTGTCAAAGGCTCAAAGCACACCGCTTTGTTGGTCTCTATCTGAAGTGTCAAACTTAGCCACTGCGCTTTCATCTGGTCTTTGGTCTGGTTTAGACCAATATATAAAACCATGTGTTACGTGTTAACCAGAGGACCATGTCTTGTTTCTCCCAAATATGTTATGTGATATAAAAGTACCTAGTAGATGCTGTTGTGAATGTGTGCTTACATGAGCAGCAACTTTTGACTTTACTAATTAATTAAGTATCCTTGTCTGTGGGGGATCTTACGTCCTTCATGGGTGTAACTTGAGAAGTTGAGAGCTGGTTGAAATTGTCAAATACACTAATTCAGTAATTTTTTTTGAACGGTCACCGGGGGGGAGAGGATCCCCACCTGGATATATTGCTCAAAAAGCTGCCAAAGCCAAGAGTCACCCCTTAAGCTTTGGCTGATCCAGTTTATAAGGGAAACCGGATCGAAAACCTAAACAAGTTGACCCCGTTTATGAGGGAAACCGGGCCGAAAACCGTACAGGTAACAAGGTTACAGAAGATGAGAAAAAATTGCCACCTAGGAGAAGGCATGACCTAGCTAGCAGGCAGAAAGACCAACACCACGAGAGACACAAGTAGATGTGGGGTGCTGTTGAGGGATCACAATACCAAGACTCTGCAAACAACCTAACGCACCGCACCGGCGTGCGTACTGAGCCCCACGGCACAACAGAGGATCAACCATAATCAACGAGTGCCAAACTAACACGAACCTTGACTGGGAGATCCGCCACGGGCGGTCGAAACAATTAGCAGGTCGGGGAGGCATCATTGCGTCGTCATTGAGCAAAGGTGAACCAAGACAACACCAAGAGCCCGAAGCTCGCCGTAGCACAACGGCAACCATGGGAGGGTCTTGAGCATGCACAGTAACAGGACGGAGACCACGCGAAGGACAGCTGAAGAGAAACACATGAAGAAGAAATCACCACCGTCGGCCCCAAGCTGGCCGCACCACCACCACCAAACGCACCACCCTCAACCACGCGCAGCAGTAGGAGCCGTCGTTTGGGCCTCCAAGATGACGCCTCCAAGGAGGTAGTGCTGTCGAAGACACAACACCATCATCCGATCTGGCGAGCCCGATCCTAGGTTTTCACCCGGAGACCACAAAGCAAAGTACCGTAGGTGCTGGAGCTCCACAGCGGCACCTCCTGCGAGGAAGACGACGTCCATAGACGCCGCTGCCGCCGACATCGACATAGTCGATGCAAGGTTCTCACCCGGAGTTTGAGCACATCCCTACAGCAAGACGGCCTGAACCACGCCGAAGTCGATGCAAGGTGCTGAAGAGGCGCAATGAACCGCCGTCGCCAACCGCACCTCGCGGAGACGAACGACAGCCAAACTTCAGCACTAGGAGCTAGATCCAGCAAAGGCCAGCCGGACGCATGGCCACCGGACGCAGTGCAAGCCGTCGTGCCTTGCCGAGCACCATGCCGGCAAGGAGCAGAGGAGCACTGCCCGAAGTCAAGAACCACCATGATTCCGGGCGCAGCCAAACATCAGGCGCGCTGACACGCCCCACGCGCACCATTGCGAGCCCACCGGAGACCAGATCTGAGCGCCCGCAGTGCCGACTGAAGCTTGGAGATCAACCTTGCTGCTGCATCACCGCCACCGCCCACCACCACCCCAACCACATCGCAACTTGAGCCACAGCCACTAGCCGCATCCACCTGCAGCGCGCCACCAAGCACCCAGTAGCGAGCTGCCACCCCGCTGCAGAACAGCCGCCGCCACCACGCCCAACAATTCCAGACGAACCGGAGCCGGCGGAAACTGCCAGATCTGGGCGTAGCTGGGCCTGTAGCCCCGAGACCTCAGTCGCCGGACAGCAGTGGCTGCGCGTGATGGCTGCGCGCTGCACATGCACAACGTGCGCCACCCCACGCTGCCCGAGCGGCCGAAGGAGCCGCGACCAGCCCGGCGCGCGCCCGGATCCAGGCCCCCGGCCAGATCCGCCGCCGAGGGGGGCGCACGCAGGCGCCGCGTCCAAGCACGGGCGAGCAGGCCAGCGCCACCGAGACGCCTCCCTGCAACCCGAGCGAGCACCGCGCCCCCTCAACGCCGAGTTCGACGGCAGTCGCCACCGTGACGACCACAGCGACCCGGCCAGAACGCGTCCACAGCGACACTAATTCAGTATAATACCATGGTATACATGTGAGACTACGAGAGGACATCACCATGCATATACATATGTCTCGCCTCAAACACTTTGATTCTATACATAAAATTCATTAATTTTTACCGTCTTTATCTGTACAGTTAAACAAGCAAAAAAGACACACACGCGTGCGCACACTTACACACTTTGGTCAGATAGCCAGCTCCTCAAGATTATGACTTTTTATGCAAGAAAAAACCCCATGGTGCCAAAAGTCATGCTTGATCCACACGACCCATGCCGTTGAACGAATATGAATGCATTCTTTTCTCAGGTTTACTGGTTCAAATCTCATACGCACACAAGAGTCAAAGCTAAGCCTCCGTGGATCAAGCTGCACCGTTACTGGGACCATGATCGATCGGCCAACTCGATCTTATGAACAATTCCGATCATTTCTGTCTTTTTTAATTATAAATAAAATATTGACAATGAATTGCATCCTTTAGATAATATAGTTACATCATGCATACGCCGTATCTTTGTAGGACAAGACCATGCAAAATCTACAAGTGGACAATCAATTTGCAAAGTGCCCAACCGATGGATCAGCTGAGATCTGCCTGTGATGTGATATGAGTATGACCACTGAAAACAAGCTAAAGTTAGCAGCACGCATGCGTGCATTATATATGAATTGAGCACATGTTAAGTGGGGAATTGCATGCGATGGCCTACCAGATTAAGGAATGCTATATCCAGTTATATATCCATGCATGTAGTGTGAGTGTGAGTTGACTAGACCTGAAATCACTGAAAACAATGAGCCATATGCGCATCTGCCGGCAGGTCCAGCGGCAATCCGCTGATCGCAAGACGCATTACAGATAAACGCCAACTTTCCCCTTTTCTCTTTCCCCCTTTTTCGCACTTTGGCTATTGCGAGCGTGGCCAAAAATCAATTAACCAGTGCTTGCTCGTGGCAAGAGATGATGGTTAGTTTGTGAAGAAAGTCAGAAAAGCGACCATCCATGCATGCTCTCAAAGGAGAAGTGTGCCTTTTTATCTTCTGAATTTTCTTGGTTGCTTCCTCAGGCACTGTCTGGAATCATGCACGATTCCTCTCTCCTTTTGCAAGGCTGGAAACGATGCCAATTAAGATAACTGGGGGACGTCATGCGACCGAGTGACGTCTGCTGCTCGCTTTGTCCAACGAAGACCAGAATGAGTATGAGATTGATAGTAAATTATCAGGCGGCCGGCAAACTTGCAAGATTGGCTATGGTTAAGATGCCTGCTACAGGAGGGAAGGAAGGATTCAGAGAGCAGGAGACGAAATTGCAGGAAAGTTACTAACCAGGGAAGGAGAGCGACGTACCAACAAACACAGTTAATTATTCAAGTGTGTTTCGTTGACCATCACGATGATCATATAGAGTATGTCCAAGCCCGAATGTAATGTACGAGCCGGGACAATTTTTTATTTTTTTTGAAAAGGAGGATGACCCCCGGCCTCTGCATCTGGGCTATGCATGCAGAGAGGTAAGAAGGTAAGAGTTAATCAGACCACTAGTTAATCATATCAATGGCTCAGATCTATTATGTACTCTTACCTTTCATGTGAAAAGGGGAGGTAAGAGGGAGCATGCTAAAATTTCCCTTCACAAAAACCTTACAAAGTAATACATCAGTAAGTCTGAAGCCACCATCTACTCATAACCACTTGATGAAGGGGTGCCGATTGTCTGAGCTGAATACCAAACAGACCTCGCACCAAAGCCTAACATCTAAAGCCGGAGGCCCCAACCAAGCCTCATACCGGGTCTGGGGCACACACCGGTCCGACGCACTCTCAGAGGTCGCCGCCGCCATCTTCTGCCGATCCATCTTCAGAGCAGGTACTGACGCATCGACCTTGCCAGGCCTGCCGTCGACGCCACCACGACGCCAGACAACGCCACCATTCTGCGCTCGTCCATCACCACGCATCCACCGCTGAGACCCTGCTGCTCCATGCCGCCGAGAGACACCGTTGTCGATGTGCCAGATGCGACGCCGCTCCTCCTTCGCGAACACCACCTGCTGCCACTAGTCCCATCGCCACCGAAGACACGCCCAAAGAACAAGAGGACCGAGCCGCCTCCAGGAACCACCCGAGCTCTCTGCACCACACATTCCAACCCACCGCCCAAGACGACGCCACCAAGGT
This sequence comes from Elymus sibiricus, assembly GCA_039707655.1. Lineage (NCBI taxonomy): Eukaryota > Viridiplantae > Streptophyta > Magnoliopsida > Poales > Poaceae > Elymus > Elymus sibiricus. The sequence goes on from CM077674.1 coordinate 70,918,035, forward strand.
GGATACGACGCTGTTGCGCCGCCGCCGCCCAATCCCAAGGATTTGGGGTTTTCACCCGGGCAAGGTGGAAGAAGGGAGTGGGGGAGATGTACCTCAACATCGCCTCCAAGGAGGGATCCAGCGCCCGCAGCACCGCCGATGTCGTGGCCGCCGCCGCCGACCAAGGGTTTCCCCTGGACAGAGCTCCAGGTCAAACTCCCACCACGCTAATTGCCAGATCCCACGGAGAGGAGCTCGCCGGAGATCGAACCGGCCGGTGGAATGGGCAGCAAGCATCAGGTGGCCGTCTTCGGATCTGGCCATGGGGAAGAACGGGGTACCCCCCACGCCGCGACCACCGCCTCTGTGCCCTTACTGCCCATGCAGCCAAGGGCCACAGCCAGCCGCCCAGTGGGCGCCTCCTGCCGCCGGAAGGACGCCGCCCTCACCGTCAAGGCCGCCGCCTCGGAGCCCAACCCTTCGTCACCAACAGGAGCGAATCGGGTAGATCCTCGCCGCCCCCTCTACCAGCGGCTGCGCGGCGAGCCGGCAGCCCCCTCCGGAGGCGACGAGGGAGATGAGGAGGAGGGGAAGGGCCGGCGGCGGCTAGGGTTGGGAGCCGCCCGTGTCGCCCCTGCGGGAGCGACGCGGGGGCCTCGTGCGAAACGGTTCGTTCACTTGTTTTATATCGTCGTATACCAGCAATATGGTAGTCGGAGACAATCCTTTGTTTAACCCATAGCTTTGACGGCGAAGGTCGATGCAGTTGACGAGAAAGCACCTATGCCAGCAAAGTTTCCCTGCACTTGTCGGATCCAAAATAGAACAAAGCTAGATCTGCCATCCTCTCGCTTCCCACCACCGAGGTGGCCAATGATCTTCAATATGTTGCCCGAACGAGCTCTTCAAGTGTCAAACTTAGCCACTGTGTTTTCCTTTGGTCTTTGGTCAATCTAAAACCATGTTTATGTGTCAACCAGAGGACCATGTCTTGTTTCTCCCAGATGTGTTAACATACATATATGTGCTACAAAAGAAGCTGGCTAGATGTAGCTGTGGATTTGTGCTTACATGAGCAGCAACTTTTGACTTTACGAATTAAGCACCCTTCCTTGTAGGGAATCGTCCTTCATGGGTGTAACTTGAGAGCTGGTTGAAATAGTCAGATACATTAATTCAATATACCATGGAATATATGTGAGATTATGAGAGGACATCACCATGCACATACGTATCTCTCGAACACTTTGATTCTATACATAAATCCATGAATTTGTACTATCTTTATCGGTACAGTTAAACAAACAGAAACACGCACGCAGGCGCACAGTTACACACTTTGATCATATAGATAGGCAGCTCCTCAACCTTTTTACTTTTTATGCAAGAGCAACCCCAAAGTGCCAAAAGGCAAGATCGATCCGTACGACCATACTGTTGAATGAAATATGAATGCATATGTTTTCTCAGGTTTACTGGTTCAAATCTCAGATGTACATAAGTCAAAGCTAGCCTCCGTGGATCAAGTCAAGCTGCACCTTTATTGTGACTAGATATGACGGCCAGCTTGGTCGTAGGAACAAGTTGGATCATTTTTGTCTTGGCTTTATAAATTCAGATATATCTTGATAATCGATTACATCCCTAAATAATAATTACATCATGCATATGCCGCATAACTATCTAGGACAAGACCATGCAAAATCTACAAGTGGACAAATAATTCACAAAGTGTCCCACTGAAAGATCCGGCCATGGTATGCTTTGATATGATATGACCACTAAAAACAAGCTAAGGTAGCGCTCATTATCAATTGAGCACATGTTAAGTGGGGAAATGTGATGGCCTACCAAATTCACGCATGCAAGCTATTGCTATATACAAATTTGAACTAAAACCACAACATTTATTTTGGGATGGAGGAAGTAGTATTCATGTGGTATGAGTTGACTAGACCTAAAAACACCGAAAACAATTAGTAAGCCATATATGCATCTGCCGGCAGGTCCAACTGCAATCTGCTGATCGCACAACGCATTACAGAATACAGATAAATGCCAATCTCTGCCTTTTTCTCTTCATTTATCTCTTTCGCGCTTTCGCTATTGCGAGGGACTGACCAAGGGGTTTATCAATCAACCAGGTCGTGGCAAGAAATGGTGATAGTCAGTCTCTGAAGAAAGCCAGAAAATCAACCGTGCACGCTCTCAAAGGGGAATTGTGCTTTTCTTCTTCTTCTTCTGAGTTTTCTTGGTTGCTTCCTCAGGGCACTCCTTGGAACCACAGCTCCTCTCTGCTTTTGCAAGGCTGGAAACGATGTCAATTAAGCCAACAGGGGGTGACGTCATGCGACCGGGTGCTGCTCTTTGGCCAACGAAGACCAGATTGAGTATGCGCATTAGATTTTTCTTTTTTGAAAAGGAGGTTAGTACCCGGCTCTCTGCATCATTACGATGCACACACCCATATGCACATTAGATTTATTAGGCGGCCAGCAAACTTGTAAGACCGGCTATCATTTGATTAAGGTGCCTGAAGAATGTATTCAGCAAGGAAAGAAGGCTAATAGTAACATTCAGAGAGAACAGGAGAAAATTGCAGGAAATTGTACTTAACCAGGGAAGGAGAGCGACGTACCAACAAACACAATTATTCAGTGTGTTTCGTTGACCATCACCATATATGTCCAAGCCGAGTCGGACAGAAACAAGGCATGCATAAGTTTTTTTGTTCTTTGCCAATGATATACAGAAGGGTTTACAGTAATCTTTTTTTTTTCTCGCCTCCTTCACTCAACAGTCATCAACACCTACGTATATCCAAAAGAAAAGCCATCAGTATCTAATGTGTTAGTGAGCAACTAGCTAGCTAGTGAGTTTTACTTTTTTTTAAATGGTATAAGGTAGGTAGTGAACTGATTTTGATGGGCATACCAGATCGACCAGCAGCTACGACGTACTACAACAAGACAGAAACCACTAGGCTAACTTTATTTGGACCTTGCAGTGATGCATATGCTTACATACCAATAGTGTTGAATATACATATGTGTTGACGCTCAAAAGTGGCACAGTCATAAAAGTAGCTTAAGCTATGTCAAGATTAATTCAAACTTATGATTGGAAGTCAACTTCGGATGGCTCTCTTCGAGAAGATCAAGATGGATGTTAAGATGGTCCAAAGCGGAGCTTGGATACAAAAGTTATGACAATTTCAGAGATGCTCGTGTTGACATCAGATTAAAGAACGGCCAAGAACTCAATTAAGGTGGCCTCTGATGGAAAAAGTTTCAACATGAAAGTTGTGCGTCTCGTCGAAGCAGTTGATTTTGATATAAAAATCGTCTTAATCCGAGGTCGTATGCAACCTGTGGAGTCAAAACAAGCTCAGAAACAAAAGCTGCAGAGTCATTTCGGACCGACCGAGTTTATCTGACTCGGTGAGACCGAGTTGATGTCTGAAGATTACAGAAAGTTGGTCACGTTCACTCGGTGGAACCGAAGCAAACCACTCGGTGAGACCGAGTTGATGTCAGAAGATTACAGAAAGTTGGTCACGTTCACTCGGTGGGACCGAAGCAAACCACTCGGTGGCTCCGAGTTGATCCGGAAAATTGCCAAAGATTCCTGTCCGAGTTAGGCTAGGTTTTTTGGTGTTTTGGACGGAATTTTTAGTCCTTTTCTTGTACGGGAAGTACAGCCGCCTCATAAATAGATGAGAGGTGACGGCCGATTGAACAACACACAATCGAACAAATCAATCTACTACTTTTTCGTGTTCATCTACTTTTTATCTCTCTCCCTTGTATCTTTCTTCTCGTTCTTCTTCTTGGAGGGCAGCGATCCACGAGGCCCTAGGGGCGATCAGGTCGACCTAGGGCAGCCCATAGCCGCCGCGCGTCCAGACGGGGTCCCTCCCGGGCGCCGGACTGCTTGCGTACCGCGCTTCCGGCAGGGTCTCCTTCGACGTAAGCTGCGGTGCATCACCCCCGGCGTCGAGGGTACACGGTGACGTGTTCGTGTGCGAACAATATGCTGGTACTTGGGTCAAACTTAATTACCTCTAAAATAGCGACACGATCCATTTGGTTAATCACTAATTTTTATATAGATGGCCATAGCTCCGCTATAGCGTTTGGAGAGATCTTCCCCTAGAGCTACGCACTTTTAACGCTAAATTAAAAATAACGCTAATAGCCCGCTATAGTGCTAAATTTGGAGTCACTTAGCCCCTAGCTGCTATACAAAACCATCCTTCTGCCTTATTCTTTGTTCTCTTTTTTGATTATATATGATGCATTGATGCAAAGCTTGGACACTGAATTTGGAAACTAGATTGGTACTCGGATGTTCGAACATGTGTATATGTCAAGTATATGCGATATATCATATATGATGTCTGATTGTATACTTATTTTTCAATTTTGCATGATTTAAGACAAACGCTAAATGGGGCTTTGCTCTGCTATAGCTTTTCATAGCTTCTGGCCGAGCAGCCGTTAAATGGCATAGCCCGATATTTAAAGCATTGGTTAATCATCACTTCTTCAATGCCACTCTGATTGGAATGGTTAGAAGAAGGGGATGTGTCTATTTTGCCATGTTATCCATTTGGTTATGATCTTTTGACAACCTTTTGCTCATCTTATTAATTTTCCCTCACTAACAAGTTGGATCCACATGCATCTGGCATGTCCAACAACAATACCATTTTTTTACCACTCTGCATGAGCGGTTAGCCATTTCAAAACCCCAAAACAACGACATGCTTTTATCGCTATGGGATTGGCCATTTGGTTTCATAATTGTTATTTTCCCCTAACTCGGGGCCGACCGGGGGTTGTTGGGGGCAGGATGGAAAGCCACCCCAGGCCCCCAAAATATAGGGGCCCCGTCATACTGTGTTAAAGAAACACTATAGTTTGCTCATAAGAAAAGAAATACTTAATCATCCATCGATCCCTAGTTTTCCACTAAAAAAACTACCAATCCCTAATCCCTCTCAGTCGCTAGACATGAGTTCGTGAGGCCTAAAAAAATCATCTCCTCACATGGCAAACTCATTACAATTGTCCTCCAAAACATGGCAAATTCTAGGAATTTTTTTAATAATCACATATGGCAAAATTTGAATAATTTGTTTCTGGTCACATGACAATTTCATAACATTTTTGTATTCGACACATCGCAATTTGTAGGAATTCTCATAATGTTCACATGGCAAGCTTTTAGGAATTTTGCTTTCAAAATCATGAATTCTTTGGAGCATCACGGCAAATTGTGTGTATGCACCATGGAAAATCTTCAGAACTAGTGTCTTGGCATTATGCTTTTTTGAGCATCATGGCAAATAGTTCATGGCATGGCCAATCTTGTAGTATGATGCTAATTGACCAAATCTTTTCATGGTTAATGAAAACTAATTTTGGGTGTGATGCTAATTGACCAAATTCCCCTGGCAAATCTAGAAATTATGTTTTTTATGACAAAACCCAAATGTATAGTTCATGGCATGGCAAATCTTATTCATGCCATGGCAACAAAATTACACTAGGTAAATGGCAAGTTCACAAATTTTCTTAATGTCCACATGGCAAATTTATCAATTTCAAAACTTGTCACATGGAAACTTTTTACAGTTTTTGTATTGTCGACATGGCAACAAAATAATATTTTAGATGACAATTTTTGATTTTTTGGTGTATAAGACTTGACAATTTTTGGAATTGTTGCTAAGTCATATGGCAATTTGTAGAAATATTTTAGTGCTCACATGACAGCTCTAGGATTTTTCTGTCCACACACGATAAATTTTGAAAATTGTTTCTTATGGTCACATGACAATTTCAAAACATGGCAAATTTTAGAAAAAATGCAAACTTAGTTTCTCATGCATGGCAAGTCATGATTTGTTCTTAGTGCAACATGGCAAATCTACAGAAATTACGATTTTTTTTGTTTTTGTTTTTGGATCATGGCAAATTTATTAGACTTACCATGGCAGATTTATTAGACTTACCATAGCAAATAAGTATATTGTAGGTAGCATGGCAATTTTATTATTTAACCATGGCAATCTTATTAACCGTACCATGACAATTTTTCTTGTCTTACGACTATATATATATTTTTTGGACCATGGAAATTTTTATTGGAATTACCATGGCAAATTTATTTAACATACCATGGTAAATTCTTTTATATATACTATCAGATTTATCAACATGGCAAATTTCTGCCTTCTCACAAGCACAAACTCTTTTTGCAATGCTGAATTGCCATGTGAACACTATTGAAATTTTATAAATTTGCCATGATGTTTAGAGAAACTGATTTTTTTTTTCCTTACATGCCATGTTAAACACCCTAATTTTTATACTTTTGCCATGAGCTAGATAAATATTTCTTTTCTTTTAAAGTTGTCATCGGATCATTCCGGTTTGTTTATAAATTAGGGCATGGAAATTTGATTTTTGGATAACAAGGCATATTTATTTTTATTATACCATTGTAAATTTATAAATTAGAGAAATGGCAGTTGTATAGAGTATAGCATGCCAATTTTCATAATTTAGATCATGGCAATTGTAAATTTATGTTTATCTGCCTTATAAAAAAAATATGTCAATGACATTTAGAAAAAAACAGTTAACTGAGTTTTGCTCAACCTGGGGTCGCGCTGGCTCGCGGAAGGGTTCCACCCCGAGCGAACGAATCATCCGCTGGAGGCAGCCCCCAGCTGATGACGATTCCCTGGCTTTATGGGCCCTTGCAATATGCAGTGTCAGAAGCTCGTGCGTGAGTGATGATGCAAGAAAGTGATGTAAATTCGGCAACACGGTTTGGCTTTTGGCTTATGGGTAGCTTCGTCGTCGTCGTTGACTTGCGACATGGCACGATGGGGACGTATTTGCGTCCGCGTCCGGACAGGCTGGCTGAGAGCGCGCTGAACTTGTCGTACGTGTACGTACGCAAATATAGCGGTCAATCAGGACGCAGGGACCGGACATGGACGTCCGCGGGCCGAACCGCGCCGCGTCAAAATAACCTCAACCGCAAAAATAGGTCGCAGCACCGAAGCGGTAGCCGACAGGGCACGCCGCTGTTGGCCACCACTCGTGGCCGCGTGTGCCGTCACTTCCGGTCCCTTCGCTACGCCACGCTACCCCTGCAGCCGTACGCCCCAGTATGACTACGGGGATGAGGTGTGGATGGTTATGTTGTTTATATACATTCGTTTGATGCTAAAACTTTGAAAATACGGAATTGTAGTCCCTCAACTTGACTCAAGCGTGCACATACGGTCACAAAATGCGTATGCGGGCGTATCCGTGTCTATGGCCCACCTGTTAGTGACTGGAGGCGCTCGACCGACGGATTTTTGCATCGAACACCCTTGTATTCTTTTTATTCATGGGAAAACCGACCAGTGCGATGATTTTTTGCACAAAATCCCCTCGTGATTTTTCATTTGCTAAAAATCAACCACTGTACTGCAAAAGTTAACGTCAAAAATGGGAGCGCGCAAGGTCTTGAATACAGGACCGGCGATTGTACCAAACTAGTAAGGTTAGCCACTATACCCATCACATTCGGATGTCTGCTAACGATAACAAATTTATATGTATTGGAAGATGTCCCACCAGTTATTACAGAGCGAAATAATTAACAGAAATAAATAAGTCTGGAACTCACGACCAAAGGCTAGCACAAAAGCCGGCCTAGCCACTACAACATGCACCTGTATATCTTTACTACGGATAACAAGTCTTAAATTTTTTTTAGGGGACTAGTCTTAATTTACTTTTTTTTAAACTAGTCTTAATTTACTTGAACAGAGGCGCAATATCTGCAGCCATTTAAGCTCCACATGCTTTCTCGTCTGATACATATAAAACTGTTATCCATAGCAGAAATCCAAACATGATAGGTGGAGTGGCTAGATTTGCTACTTTGGTTAACGCTGGTCGCGTGTTCAACATCTGTTGCGTCCCCATTTTTGCCGTATAGTGGTCGGTTTTTTTTGCAAATAAAAAATGTGAGGAGGTTTCGTGCAAAAATGCGTCGCGGTGATCGGCTTTTCCCTTGAATAAAAAAATACAACGGTATTTTGTGCAAAAATATGTCGGCCGAGGGTCATCACTCACTGAAAAGTGGGGCCATACAGACAAATACACCCACGTACACATTTTGTGACCATATGTGCACGCTTGAGTCAAGTTAAGCGACTGCAATTACTTATTTTCAAAGTTCTAGCACCAAACTGAACATCGAGCACAAGTTCTATGACTTCCGGTGATATTACCTCTTCTATATACAAAAGAATTAGTAATTACGAAAAATGCAAACTATCTCAAAATACTTTTGAAATGATGTTGACCTTCTATTTTACTTGTAAAAAAACAGCGATGAAAAAATCACCGTCGACTCCACGACAAAAAGACAAAAAATTATAAAATCAAATAAGTGCGGATAGTAACTTGGAGTATATTCTAACTACATATCTGAATGTAAATTTTACTTCTAGTGTTCTTTGTACTACTTCGTAGATTTGGTCAAACTTAAAGATGCTTTGACATGGGATAAATCGAAAACTTTACATATTCTAGAACCAAGTGACCATATATCTATCGCGGAGATTACATGTTACTTACCTGTCCGTCTAGCATGCACGAATGTCTGCGTATAGGGCCATCATATTTTAAATGGATGGTCCAGATTGGAGACGGATGGAACAATTTTTTTAACAAGCGCCATTTTTTAAGAAGGGGTTTTTATCATTTATGCCACTGGTTGTGTTTCACTACTCAGTTTTGCCACTAAGAATTTCAAATGCTCAAAAATGCCATCGCTTCGTTAGGCGCATGCTCAAAAATGCCTCTGGACACCATTACTGTCAGCTCAAATCTCGTTTCCATGTTATAATGACCAAAATACATATAGACCAACATGTCAGCTCTCCCTCTATCTCACTACAATAAAGTGTGGGTCCCACTTGATCCCAACAGAGTTCTTATTTTCCTCTAAAATTATTCGCTTGCTTCTGACAAATGGGGTCCACACTTAACATTGTGAGATAGAGAGAGTTAACATGCATGTATAGGGGTATTTTTGTCATATAACATGGTCAACGAGTTTGACCTGCAATAACGATGTCTAATGGCATTTTTGAGCAAACATCTAATGGAATGATGGCATTTTTGAGATATCTAATGGCATTTTTGAGTAAGCATCTCACGGAACGATGACATTTTTGAGCAGTTGTAACTTCTAATGGCAAAACCGAGTAGTGGGACACAATAGTGACATAAATGATAAAAACCCTAAGAAGAAACAAGAGAGGCGCACATAAATGCATACATATGCTCATTATTATGAATGAGTGCATGCACACTCTATCTCTATGAGCACTCCGTCTCACAACACTAAAAAAATTGAATCGGAAAGAATGAAATAACTTTTGGAAACCTGCAGGACTTGAATGTTTCAAAGCATACTCATTATAAGTGTCAAACTTAGCTAAATTGTGTTTTCGTCTGGTCTTTGGTCTGGGTTTAGACCAATCTAAAACCATGTTTACGTGTTAACCAGAGGACCATGCCCTGTTTCTCCCAGATGTGTTCACATACATATATATTAATGCTATAAAAGAAGCTAGGTAGATGTAGTTGTGGATTTGTGCTTACATGAGCAACAATTTTTGACTTAACTAATTAATTAAGCATCCTTGTTTGCGGGGAACCGTCCTTCATGAACTTTACTTGAGTGCTTGTTGAAATAGTCAAATATATACGATTAATTCAATATACTAGATGATATCCCACGCGTTGCGGCGGAATAATTTGTTGCAATATAGGATTTGAATATGAATCTAAAATTTTAAAATACATTTGATTTGTTGTATTTTATTATTATATAGTTAAAAATATATTTTGAGTAGTATTTATCATGCATGTTGAGAGAAATAAAAGTAGTGAGGTTGATAAAGTGGAATGTATGCATGTTGAGGGAGTTAGTATAGGTACATTTTCATGCATGCATGTTGAGGGAAATAAAAGTAGTGGAATCGATGAGGTAGTTGTGTGATGATGTGGCATGTGTGCATGTTGAGATAAATAGAAGTAGTGGGGATCAACTACTTAAGTATATAGGATATAGGATACAATAGTATATTTGTTAGATTATGAGAGAACATCAATGTAACACTCACCTTAAGCACTTGGATTCTATAAAAGAAAACATTGATTTCTTCCAGTCTTAATCAGATAAAAGTAAGCACACACTTTGATCAGATAGCTAGATCCTGAACCTCTTGTGACCTTTCGTTGCCATCAGTTGAATACAAGATCGAGTAGTACAAGACAAACACCAAAGTGCCAAAAGATTTATATGACATGCATGAATTAAGATGAATGCATTGTTTTCTCAGTTTTACCAATTCAAATCAGATGTACACGAGTCAAAGCCAGCCTTCATGGATCAAGGCACGAGCGGAACACTTCACTGCTCTTTGCTTGATTAAGATCTTGGTTAATAATTACTCCTTCCGTTTCTAAATATAAGTCTTTTTAGATATTTCAATATGAACTACATACAGATGTATATAAACATACTTTAGAGTGTAGATTCACTCATTTTGCTCCCTATGTAGTTCATATTGGAATCTCTAAAAAGACTTATATTTAGGAACGGATGGAGTAGATCCCTAGATAACTACATCGTGCATGCATATCTATAAAGACCATGCAAAATCTACAAGTGGGCAAATGATTTGCAAAGTGTCCAATTGAAAGATCCGGCCATGGAATGATTTGATATGACTAAAATCCTAGCACGCATTATCAATTGAGCACATGTTAAGTGGGGAAATGTGCTTTCAAAAAAAAAAGTGGGGAAATGTGATGGCCTACCAAATTAAGGCATGTATATCCTGAAAAAAAATGAGCCATATGCATCAGCCGGCAGGTCCAACTACAATTTGCATGCTGACCGCACAACTCACTGCAGATAAATGACAACTTCCCCCTTTTTCTCTCTTTACCTATTTTTGCACTTTTCTTCTTACGAGTGTGACTAAGAAATTAGTTGATGAGGCCTTGCTCGTGAGAAGAATTTATGGCTGTTAATTTCTGAAGGAAGTCGGAAAAGCGACCACGCATGCATGCTCAAAGGAAAAATTGAGGTTGTGCCTTTTTCTGAATTTCTTAGTTGCTTCTTGGCGCACTGAAATGGGAATCTCTCTTTCTAGCTCTCTCTTGAATTTTGCATCCTTGTGGAATCGGTAGCTTAGTCTCCTGAAGCAATGGCTACAGCCATGCATCATGCACATATTTATCTAGCACAAGACACAAATCTAGAAGTGGATAATCAATCTGCGAAGTGCTACATTGATTCATCATAGATCCTACTACAGTACGATATGAGCAGTAGTATATGTAAAGCACGCATTACATTATTGAGCACATGTTAGTAGGGAAATGCTACCAAAGGCCATTGCTATGTATATATCCATGTATGAGTTGACTTGACCTGAAAACAATGAGCCATATATATATATATATATATATATATATATATATATATATATATATATATATATATATATATATATATATATATATATATATATATATATATATATATATATATATATATATATATATATATATATATACCCCCTAGGCTATTGCTCTCCACGTGTCCAACTATAGCAGCAAACAAACGGGTCGATGGATTCCCCAAGATCCGATATTGTTTACCTAACAAACTATCTTTTTTTTTGCGGGGTAACTAACTAACTATCTATTTAAATTAGCTAAACAACAAGTTCAACTAGCCACGCGAGTCTGCTGGCCGGCTAATTGCATGCATACATCGAATTGGATGGATAAGTGCTATCTACGTGCGCCTCCTAAACTCTTTCCATGCATTTACGTGCATATGTTCAAAAATCCTATGGTATATATACCCCAATTAGAATACATCTGATTTTTTTTAAATATGTACACATACTTCTGCTTGGCGTACGGATGCACTATTTTTTTAGTGGAATTGTATCTACGTATATTTAGAAATAAGGATATGAAGTACTGATTCGAATACATAGAGTATGTATATTTACTTATAAAAGTATGGAGTATATCCACATATGAAAAGAAAATGTGTATATAAACTTTTTATTGTAGTATGGAGAATATATAATATTTTTTTGAGGTCTATATAGTGTAATTTTTATTGGAGATGGAGTATATAGTTTTATTTTTGGAGTATGGAGTATGGAGTATATAGTATGATTTATGGAGTATGGAGTATGAAGTATTTAGTATTTTTTTGGAGTATGGAGTATATAGTGTTATTTTGGAGTATGGAGTCGATGGAGTATGAAGTATACTTCACGCCGTGTACAGTCCTTGCACAATTTAGCAGAACTATATACTCCATACTCATTAAGGAGTATACACGTTGTGAAGTATATATACTTTTTTTCTTCTAAAAGGAGTATGAAGTATATGGTTTTAAGTAGATATAATCTTCTTTAGAGTACGAAGTATATGGTATTACCTATGAAAGTTTTTAGTTCATGTATCAGCTAGCCACATCCATGTCCAAATTTAATCATTATCTTGCAATGATCACACATAAAATAGTTTTTCTTATCAACCATCGTATACAGTGTAGATGGAGTAGTATGTAGTATATATGAAAAGGGAAATATGGAGTAATAAGGAATATTGTGAACGTTTGTAGTCTTTTACAACAAAGTACCTATACACATCTAGTTGATGCATTCGATCAGTATTGTAGTACATGCATGTCATGCACGCATGTGATGCAGACGTGATGCCATGCTTGCATCATATAGGGGTTTGACGACGGGCCGGTTGGCCGCAGGCGACGAGGGCAGGAAGATGGTGCCAAGCGTGGACGTCGACGTCAGGCTGCCGGCAATGTCGGAGCATGTGTACGTATGATCGACGCGCAGTGTGGCCGTAGATTGTAGTCTCTCTTTGAGGTTAAAACTCACACGATAGCCATGCATGGATGTATAGATATCTTAACGGACAGCCTGCAAAATGTCAAATAAGTATTCTCAAGTTGGATCTCGGAAGAAAAAATATGACCGCACATGCCATCGTCGCTAGCTTTAATGCCAGAGCAGATCATGGAGTCATGCAGTCAAAGCCCAGTGTGCCGATGCAAGTTCTGAAAAGCATGATCCAGAGATCTGATCGATGTGCCGTGAACAGGAAGTCGGCGGCCAACGTCGTCGTGGCGTGTTGGCAGCAAGGATCTAGGCCGCCGAAGATTTCAACCTGACGCCAAACATTAAAGATTAAAGTAACGCAGAGAGAGAGAGATGGATTAAAGATCAACTTGTGTGCATTTAAAAAAAGACCGTTTTTACGGTACCCTGCACTGCTGACCGGAGAGGGACCAGTATATTAAAATCTGACCATCGATTTTCTGAGGGTAGGATAGACATTTTGTGGTTCAAAAATTAGGGGCGAGAGACACTCGCAGCAGATTGATCTGTCCGTCCCCTTCTCCCTGTCGTCGCCCTCCCATCGCAACTCGCCAGTCGCCGCCACTCTCTCGTGCTCCAGCATACACATGCTCCTGCGGCCGCAGCACCATAGTCGGCGTAGCTGTCATCGCTATGAAGTATGAACTAGGACTCAACCAACACGACGTGGGGGTGCTCAACCATGGGAGAGCTGCATGCTAACGCCTCACGGCCGGTCGGGGGAGACCTGCGCCACGCTGCCGACCGCCCGGTCCACATGGCGGAGAAAGGGAAGCCGGGTTGTGTGCGTGCCGTGACGGCCAGAACCTTAGCAACGTCGTCGACGGATAATGGCGACCAGAAATCAAGACGCTGCGCGTGCTGGCAGCGGACGGTATCCTAGAGGGCGGGCCGGGGCAGCCACAACCGTCGTAGTCTCATCTGCCCGGCACGACCAGCCGCCGTCGTGGACGAGCAGCGTGCACCTGTAGCCATCGGATGTCCGGAAGGCGGAGACGTCGGTTCAGAGGTTCTAAACCTTTCCGGCCCATCCGTCCTCGCTGAGGGAGGAGGCGGCGGTCCAGTCCCCGGAGGGCGAGACGGCGGCGCTGAAGTCGGCGATGCGGCCAAGCTGGGATGAGGCGGCGCGTGCTGCCAGAGGGGAGACGGCGGAGTAGACGGGCGTACAGCTCCGGTTTAGGGCGTCGGCACGGACCTTCGTGAAGACGAAGACGAGGAGAGAGCAGTCGCCGATGAGCGCCAGGGCGACGGGGTCCTAGGGGAGCAGCGGTGTCGGGGGCGGCGACCGGCGAGTCCTCCTGGAGCGCCTCGCGGCAGGAGGAAAAGGGTGGGTTGGGCCATGTCGACACTCATGCGGGCGGGCTGAATTTTTACGTCCCAAAGTACCCTCAGACTAGTATACTGGTGTACGGGAACGAACCGGTGCAAGCTATACTGCTCGTGATTCAACTTGGCAAATTGGAGCAGTACAGTTCGCTCGTCAGCGTTAGATTTCGAGAATGGACCGCCCATATTTGTCGCTGGGTACCATAAAAGAGCTCTAAAAAAATGATCGAACGATTACCTTGATCTGGGTGAGCTGCCATGAAAACCGTGACGCCGGTGGCCATGATTTGAATCTAAGACGGGCGTTTGACGTGAGGGCTGTTTGTTATATTTTATCCGGCCGTAAAAATGGGAGGTGGATCGATAGTTAACTAATCGGGCACAAATAATTTTTAGCTCGCTTCAGATCCGAAACCCATTAATCAAATCCAACGTTTTCATGAGATCGGACGGCAGTGAGGATGGGGTAACTACACCCAGTAATAGGATATATTTTCCATATATATATATGTGTGTGTGTGCGCGCGCGCGCATCTGTTGGCAGGTCCAACTACAATCTGCTCTGCTGATTCACAGCGCATTACAGGTAAATGCCAACTTGTCCCTTTTTCTCTTTTCCTGCCTTTCTACTTTTGCTATTGCGGGCAACTGACCAAGAATTTGTTAACGAGATCGTGGTCGTGGCTAAGAAATGATGATTAGTTTCTGAAGAAAGTGACAAAAGCGACCGTTGCACGATAACGGAAAATTGAGGCTGTGCTTTATTCTGAACTTCTTTTAGTTGCTTCTTGACGTGCTGAAATCAGAGCTTGCCTTTATGCTTCCTTGTGGGGAAATGGAAATGAAGCTTCTGGGAAGTTCGCAGGGCTGGAATCCAATGAAGGTAATCAAGCTAAGCTGCCGGCCGGCACACTGAGATACTAGATCGATCGACGTCATGTGATCAGATGACGTCTGCTTCTTGCTTTGTCCAACAAAGATCAGACTAGTACTCCTTCCATTTCATAATGTAGTGCGTCCGCACTTTTCGAGATTTAAATTTGACCATAAATTTAATCAACGTGGAATTCAATGATATAATTTTTGTTCCCGCCGCAGTCGCCCACGTTGGTTAAATTTATGGTCAAACTTCAATCTCGAAAAGCGCGGGCGCACTACATTATGGAATGGAGGAAGTATGTAGTATATATTAGCAATTAAGCGGGCGGCAAACTTGCAATGACGAGCTGTAATTAAGATGCCTGAAGGACCAACACAGGAAGAGCGGGTAACTTTGAGAGAGGAGGAGACGAAACCCTAGCAGGAAGGAAACCTGGCTAGGGAATTAATGAAAGCGAGGTACTAACAGACAGAATTCGGTGTGTTTTGTTGACCATCGAGATCGTATACATCCAAGGCCGCAAGAGTTGGCCGGGCAACGCACCAGTCGATGGAGGGTTCCCCCTTGCAAGTTGTAGACTGCACATTTGAGTTTCGTCCTAAAAAAAGTCTCTTTCGATGTAGCCAGTTGTTTGCTGTGTAGTGTAGGTCTCCATCACTAGAAGGTCAGCTCCTTAGGCAGGCATGGGTATTATATTTTCCATGGAGACGTAGCTAGTTTTCTGCTCTATAGTATAGGAGCAGTACAACGAAAAGCACGTGCGTGAGGCCGTGAGCGATGGTGGAAAGAAAGTGGTGTAAATTCGGTAACACGGTTTGGCTTGGCTCTGCTTCGTCGTCGTCGTTGACCTGCGGCATCCATGGATGGGGATGGGGACGTACGTATTTGCGTCCAGGCCAGCCTAAAAACCTTAGCTGGGGGCCGCGCGCTGAACCCGTGGTACGTATTTTTGTCGCCCTTGCCCATCATCCAAATCAACAGGATTGCCCAAGACAGTAAGCAGCAGGAAATAGTATCCAAATATCCTTGATCTTCTTGACCTTGCGAGACTTCAGAAGGCTAGCCATTTAATCTCAAGCCTCGTCAGTCTTCTATCACTATTTTGCTTGCCACGGCAGAGCCAACTGTAGAAACAGAAAACCAGATAGTAGAACACAAGCCTCAACAATGTCATGCCATTACTTCATTGATGAATCCAGCTCCGAAGAGCATATGCGATCTCCTGAGCACTGACCACTGTGACGCCTTTGATAAGTCATCACCCTCGGTCGCTATTGTCTTCAGATGCTAAGCTGTCCACCAAGTCACTTTGTAGCTTGTGGCACCAACCCCGGTACTGGATGAGCAGTGGCTGCCTGCAACAGGCGATCATGCTGATGCTGTTTTGTTATGCCCGGCATCCCATATAACAAAATCAGTATTTGTTGAATATATGAGCAAATTACTACGAGATTTAATCCGAATAAACAGTAAATAAATCATGACGGCTATAACAGAGATTAAACTAATCATGCGGATTAGTACAGTAGATGAACAGATCGTATCTAAGCCACATACTAGGAATAGGAATTCTAGCACGATCTCAAACAAAGAGGACAAGATCACATACGGTGCAGTGGGAGCAGAACCGCCGGCGTTGACGTTGTCAGCCATGTCGTTGATGAAGAGATTGCCGAGATTGGGGAAGAAGTCGTCGTTGGCAAAGTCGTCGCTGCCAGCAGTCGCGCGAGTGCGCTCCCCAAAAACCTGATCGTCCCTCTCCCGTACAGGATCACGAGAGGCGGGGTTCCGGAGGCCTGCTGTCCCTTCTTTGGGTGCATGCCGGAAGGAGGGATGGAGAAGACTTGGGTGGTGGCGCAATGTTCTGGAACGGTGCGAAACCATATGCTGTCGTGGCGGCTAGGGTAGACGTCTGCCTGTCTATATGGTGCGGGCCGGGTAGGTCGTGGGAGTAAACCCCACGTCCAAGTCAGTAACAGCCCCACGATCCAAAAGAATCGGAAACGGCTGAGTAATTAACGCGTCCGTTAATTACTAATTAATGACTCATTAATTTTTCCCGAGCAGCAAAAATATAGACAACATGCATAGCTTTGTCCTCGGAAACCCGACCCGATGCGGCGCGGCGTGGCGAGGCGAGCGAGGAGGAGGAGCGCGCGTGTAGGTCTCCTCTTCTCATGCTCATAACAAGTGATAGAAGAGCTCACCTTATAAAGAGGTGCAACTCCCACTCACCTAGCAGTATGGGACTAAACATTAGTCCCACTCACACCACACACACAGCCATGCATGAATGGGCCATGAGAATTTCAGATTTTAGTTGGGCTTTGGGCCAAAGGCCTACTAGCAAAAATCCAACAATCCCCCACAAAGTCTCATTGGCACATCTCATCATTTAGTTCCAAAACATTGTTTATATACCGGTGCTTAGTGGAGACTGTTAAGTTGAACTTCCACTTAGAAGTTTATGCTACACTAGATCACAACTTGAATAGTGGACTATGCCTTGAACTTCAAGTTTTTTGCGAGACTAGTTTCACACAAATTCTTGACCGATACTGGGCTGCCGCATGGCTTCCCCGCGAGTGGAGCGTATACGTCATACTCCAGGGCCTTTCATGAATTTATTAGAGAACACCCAATTCTCACAGACTGCGACGTTTAACAGTCAAATTCATATAGGTGTGTTCCTCAGGAGATGCTCTGCAGGACAACATCTCTGCTTACACAAATAAGCCACTTGGAACACATTAAGATAAGTATCAACCTGCCATGCAGATCAAGAGAGTATTGCATCATCACGGAGTGGGATAATTAATATAGGGATACTCTCCTCCCAGCTGACCAACAGCTTGTCTCCCACTTCTACTTCACGGGATCTCCGATCACATAGAGTGGGTTACCACTGTGGACAACTCATACGGTGGGTCTCAAACCCATCTCCATCGATGCATTATCTATCATATTTCGTGATAAACCCTTTGTGAAGGGATCTTCCAAATTTCTAGACGTTTGGATATAATCCAACGTAATAACTCCGGAGTTCTTCAATTTTCTGACAGATTTTAATCTCCTCTTCACATGCCTTGAGGACTTCATATTATCCTTAGAACTGTTTATCTTGATGATCACAGTTTGATTATCATAGTTCATCAGGATAGGGGGTATTGGTTTGTCAACCATAGGTAAGTCCATCAAGAGCTCATGAAGCCACTCTGCTTCAACAGTGGCAGTGTCTATGTTGGGGAACGTTGCATGGGAAACAAAAATTTTCCTACGCACACACAAGATCTATCCATGGTGATGAGCATCTACGAGAGGGAGAGTGAATCTACATACCCTTGTAGATCGCTAAGTGGAAGCGTTAAGAAACGCGGTTGATGTAGTCGAACGTCTCCGCGATCCAAATCGCAAGTCGTCCCTCGATCCAAGCACGATCCAGCGCCGAACGGACGGCACCTCCGCGTTCAACACACGTACGGCTTGATGACGATCTCCGCCTTCTTGATCCAGCAAGAGGGAGCGGAGAAGAAGAAGAGTTCCAGCAGCACGACGGCGTGGTGATGTTGGTGAGGAACTATTTCAGCAGGGCTTCGCCTAAGCACTACTGAAATTATGACGTAGGAGGAACTAGAGGTTGCCGGCACACGGCTTGGGGCAATTTTAATGTATCCCGTGTGCTAGCCCTGCCCCTCTATTTATATGTTGAGCCTTGGGGTCTAAACTTGGAGTAAAAGCCTCCTCCAGGTCAGTTTTGCCCGCACAAGGTCGGTTTGGCCCGCAGGGAAAGAGTCCAACTCGGATCCCTGCAGTACCGCGCACAAGCGGTAGTACCACTGCTACAGTAGCGGTAGTACCGCTTGACCAGCTTAAGCGGTAGTACCGCTGATACAGTAGCGATAGTACCGCTTAACTAGCTTAAGCGGTAGTACCGCTGCTACAGTAGCGGTAGTACTGCCTTACCAGCTTAAGGCAGTAGCAAAACTTTCTTTTGCACTTTCCAATACCTCGTGGGCTTTATCCCTTTGGCCCATATAAAGTGTTGCTGCACCCGAACACTTCGGTAAACATCCGGAACCCCTTCCGGTGAATTCTGGAACCCTTCCGGAGATCAAAACACTATTATCACATATATCAATCTTTACCTCCGGACTATTCCGGAGATCCTCGTCATGTCCGGGATCTTATCCGGGACTCCGAACAACTTTCGGTCACCAACAAAATAACTCAACTATACTAATCGTCACCAAACGTTAAGTGTGTAGACCCTGCGGGTTCGAGAACTATGTAGACATGACCGAGACACCTCTACGGTCAATAACCAATAGCGGGACCTGGATGCCCATATTGGCTCCTACATATTCTACGAAGATCTTTATCATTTGAACCTCTATGTCAAGGATTCAGTTAATCCCGTATGCTGTTCCCTTTGTTCTTTGGTATGTTACTTGCCCGAGATTCGATCGTCGGTATCTCTATACCTAGTTCAATCTCGTTACCGGCAAGTCTCTTTACTCGTTCCGTAATACAAGATCCTGTGGCTAACTCTTTAGTCACTTTGCTTGCAAGGCTCATTGTGATGTTGTATTACCGAGTGGGCCCTGAGATACCTCTCCGTCACACGGAGTAACAAATCCCAGTCTTGATCCATGCCAACCCAACAGACACCCTCGGAGATACCTGTAGAGCACCTTTATAGTCACCCAGTTACGTTGCGACGTTTGATACACACAAGGTATTCCTCCGGTGTCGGTGAGTTGCATGATCTCATGGTCAAAGGAACAGATACTTGACATGCAGAAAACAATAGCAATAAACTGACACGATCATATGCTACGTTTATAGTTTGGGTCTTGTCCATCACATCATTCTCCTAATGATGTGATCCCGTTATCAAATGACATCTCATGTCAATGGCTAGGAAACCTTCACCATCTCTTGATCAACGAGCTAGTCAACTAGAGGCTTACTAGGGACACAGTGTTGTCTATGTACCCACACATGTATTTGAGTTTCCAATCAATACAATTATAGCATGGATAATAAACGATTATCATGAACAAGGAAATATAATAATAACCAATTTATTATTGCCTCTAGGGCATATTTCCAACAGTCTCCCACTTGCACTAGAGTCAATAATCTAGTTCACATCACTATGTGATTTACATTGTAATGAATCGAACACCCATGCAGTTCTGGTGTTGTTCATGTTTAGCCCTTGGAAGAGGTTTAGTCATCGGATCTGCAACATTCAGATCCGTGTGTACTTTGCAAATATTTATGTCGTCCTCCTTGATGTAATCGCGGATGGAATTGAAGCGTCGCTTTATGTGTCTGGTCCTCTTGTGAAATCTTGGTTCCTTGGCTAGAGCAATGGCACCAGTATTATCACAAAACAGAGTCATTGGGTTAAGCGCACTAGGAACTACTCCAAGATCTGTCATGAACTCCTTCATCCAGACACCTTCCTTCGCCGCCTCCGAGGCTGCGATGTACTCCGCTTCGCATGTAGAATCAGCTACCACGCTTTGCTTGGAACTGCACCAGCTAACCGCACCCCCATTAAGAATAAATACGTATCCGGTTTGAGACTTAGAGTCATCCGGATCAGTGTCAAAGCTTGCATCGACGTAACCCTTTACGACGAGCTCTTGATCACCTCCATAAACGAGAAACATGTCCTTAGTCCTTTTCAGGTACTTCAGGATATTCTTGACCGCCGTCTAGTGTTCCATTCCTGGATCACTTTGAAACCTTCCGACCATACTTATGGCAAGGCTGACATCGGGTCTTGTGCACAGCATTGCATACATAATAGAACCTATGGCTGAAGCATAGGGGATGACACTCATCTTTTCTCTATCTTCTGTAGTCACTGAGCATTGAGTCTTACTCAACTTCACACCTTGCAAAACAGGCAAGAACCCCTTCTTGGACTGATCCATTTTGAACTTCTTCAAAATCTTATCAAGGTATGTGCTTTGTGAAAGTCCTATTAAGCGTCTTGATCTATCTCTATAGATCTTGATGCCTAATATGAAAGCAGCTTCTCCTAGGTCCTTCATTGAAAAACTCTTGTTCAAATATTCCTTCACGCTTTCCAACATTTCTATATTGTTTCCAATCAGTAATATGTCATCCACATATAATATTAGAAACGCTATAGAGCTCCCACTCACTTTCTTGTAAATACAAGCTTCTCCGTAAACTTGTATAAACTCGAACGCTTTGATCACCTCATCAAAGCGAAGATTCCAACTCCGAGATGCTTGCACCAGTCCATAAATGGATCGCTGGAGTTTGCAAACTTTGTCAGCATTCTCTGGATCGACAAAACCTTCTGGTTGCATCATATACAACTCTTCCTTAAGGAAACCGTTAAGGAACGCTGTTTTGACATCCATCTGCCAAATTTCATAATCGAAAAAAGGCAGCTATTGCTAACATGATTCTGACGGACTTAAGCATCGCTACGGGTGAGAAGGTCTCATCGTAGTCAACTCCTTGAACTTGTGAAAAACCCTTTGCCACAAGTCGAGCTTTATAGACGGTGACATTACCGTCCGCGTTCGTCTTCCTCTTAAAGATCCATTTGTTCTGAATGGCCTTACGCCCTTCAGGTAATACTTCCAAAGTCCACACTTTGTTTTCATACATGGATCCCATCTCGGATTTCATGGCCTCTAACCACTTCTCGGAATCCGGGCCCATCATCGCTTCTCCATAGCTCGCAGGTTCATCGTTGTCTAACAACATGATCTCTAAGACAGGGTTGCCGTACCACTCAGGAGCAGTACGCGTCCTTGTCGACCTACGAGGTTCGATAGCAACTTGATCCAAAGCTTCATGATCATCATCATTAACTTCCTCTTCAGCTGATGTAGGCTCTACAGAAACATCTTTCTGCGCTGCGCTACTTTCAGGTTGAAGTAAAGGTTCAACAACCTCATCAAGTTCTATTTTCCTCCCACTCAATTCTTTCGAGAGAAACTCTTTCTCAAGAAATGTTCCATTTTTAGCGACAAACACTTTGCCTTCGGATCTGAGGTAGAAGGTATACCCAACTGTCTCTTTTGGGTATCCTATGAAGACGCATTTCTCCGCTTTGGGTTCCAGCTTTTCAGGCTGAAGCTTTTTGACATAAGCATCACATCCCCAAACTTTAAGAAACGACAGCTTTGGCTTCTTGCCAAACCAAAGTTCATATGGCGTCGTCTCAACGGATTTCGATGGTGCCCTATTTAAAGTGAATGCAGCTGTCTCTAATGCATAACCCCAAAACCATAGTGGCAAATCGACAAGAGACATCATAGATCGCACCATATCCAATAAAGTTCGATTACGACGTTCGGACACACCATTACGCTGTGGTGTTCCAGGCGGTGTCAATTGTGAAACAATTCCACACTGTCTTAAGTGACTGCCAAACTCATAACTCAGATACTCTCCTCCTCGATCAGATCGTAGGAATTTAATCTTCTTGTTACGATGATTCTCAACTTCACTCTGAAATTGTTTGAACTTTTCAAATGTTTCAGACTTGTGTTTCATTAAGTAAATATACCCATATCTACTTAAGTCATCAGTGAAGGTGAGAAAGTAACGATAACCACCGCGCGCCTCAATGCTCATCGGACCGCACACATCAGTATGTATGATTTCCAATAAGTCACTTGCCCGTTTCATTATTCCAGAGAACGGCGTTTTAGTCATCTTTCCCATGAGGCATGGCTCACATGTGTCAAGTGATTCAAAATCAAGTGACTCCAAAAGTCCATCAGCATGGAGCTTCCTCACGCGTTTTACGCCAATATGACCTAAACGGCAGTGCCACAAGAAAGTGGTATTATCATTATTAATTCTACATCTTTTGGCATCAATGTTATGAACATGTGTATCATTACTATCGAGATTCAATAAGAATAAACCCCTCACATTGGGTGCATGACCATAAAAGATATTACTCATATAAATAGAACAACCATTATTCTCTGATTTAAATGAGTAACCGTCTCGCAATAAACAAGATCTAGATATAATGTTCATGCTTAACGCAGGCACTAAATAACAATTATTCAGGTTCATCACTAATCCCGATGGTAATCGAAGAACGAGCGTACCGACGGCGATCACATCAACCTTGGAACCATTTCCCACGCGCATCGTCACTTCGTCCTTTGCCAGCCTCCGTCTATTCCGCAGTTCCTGTTTTGAGTTGCAAATATGAGCAACCGCACCGGTATCAAATACCCAGGCACTACAACGAGAGTTGGTAAGGTACACATCAATAACATGTATATCATATATACCTTGTTTGTTGTTGGCCGCCTTCTTGTCAGCCAAATACTTGGGGCAGTTCCGCTTCCAGTGTCCAGTTCCCTTGCAATGAAAACACACAGTTTCTGGTTTGGGTCCAGCCTTGGGTTTCTTCACGAGAGGAGCAACTGCTTTGCCACTCTTCTTGGAGTTACCCTTCTTACCCTTGCCATTTTTCTTGAAACTAGTGGTTTTATTGACCGTCAACACTTGATGCTCCTTCTGAATTTCAGACTCAGCGGCTTTCAGCATCGCAAACAGCTCGGCGACTGACTTGTTCATCCCGTGCATGTTATAGTTCAACACGAAGCTCTTGTAGCTAGGTGGCAATGATTGAAGAACTCTGTCAGTGATAGCCTCTGGCGGAAGGGGCATCCCCAATTCAGCTAGACGGGTGGAGTACCCAGACATTCTGAGCACGTGATCACTGATAGACCCGTTCTCCTCCATCTTGCAAGCATAGAACTTATCGGAGATCTCATATCTCTCGATCCGGGCATTCTTCTGAAAGATAAACTTCAACTCCTGGAACATCTCATATGCTCCATGATGTTCAAAACGTCTTTGAAGTCCCGGTTCTAAGCCATACAACATTGCACATTGAACTATTGAGTAATCATCAGAACGAGCCTGCCAGGCGTTCACAACGTCTAGAGACTCAACTGGAGCGGGTGGATCACCAAGCGGTGCATCAAGGACATAAGCCTTCTGGGAAGCCGTAAGGATAATCCTTAGATTACAGGCCCAGTCCACAAAGTTACTTCCATCATCTTTCAACTTAGCTTTCTCTAGGAACGCATTAAAATTCAGGGGTGCTACTGCGCGAGCCATGATCTACAACATAAATATTGCAAAGACAACTTAGACTATTGTTCTAGATAATGAGTTTAGTTAATCATATTACTTAAAAACTCCCACTCAAATTGACATCCCTCCGATCATTCGAGTGTAACATGATCCAAATCCACCAACTCAAGTCCGATCATCACGTGAGTTGAGGTGGTTTCAATGGTGAACATCTTCATGTTGATCATATCTACTATATGACTCATGTTCGACCTTTCGGTCTCTTGTGTTCTGAGGCCATGTCTGTACATGCTAGGCTCGTCAAGTTTAACCCGAGTGTTTCCGCACGTGCAACATGGCTTACACCCGTTGTATGTGAACGTAGAGTCTATCACACCCGATCATCACGGCGTGTCTCGAAACGACGAACTTTCGCAACGGTGCACACTCGGGGAGAACACAATTTTATCTTGAAATTTAAGTGAGGGATCACCTTATAATGCTACCGTCGTCCTAAGCAAAATAAGATGCATAAAAGGATTAACATCACATGCAAATCATAAGTGACATGATATGGCCATGAACTTGTGCTTTTGATCTCCATCTCCAAAGCACCGGCATGATCTCCATCGTCACCGGCATGACACCATGATCTCCATCATCTTGATCTCCATCAACGTGTCGCCATGAGATTGTCGCGCCGACTGTTGCTTCCACGACTATAGCTAACGTTTAGCGATAAAGTAAAGCATTACATAGCGCTTAATGATTGACACGCAGGTCATACAATAATTAAAGACAACTCTATGGCTCCTGCCAGTTGCCGTACTCATCGACATGCAAGTCGTGATATTCTATACAACACATGATCATCTCATACATCACATATATCTCATCATGTAATTGGCCATATCACATAACAACATACCCTGCAAAAACAAGTTAGACGTCCTCTAATTGTTGTTGCAAATTTTACGTGGCTGCTACGGGTTTGCAAGAACCGTTCTTATCTACGCAAAACCACAACGTGGTGTAGTGATTGCTTTTTGATCTTCTAAAAGAACCCTCTTCATTGAAATCGATTCAACTAAAGTGAGAGAGACAGACACCCGCTAGCCATCTTTATGCAACGAAGTTACATGTTAGTTGAAGGAACCTGTCTCGCGTAAGCGTACGCGTAAAGTCGGTCCGGGCCGCTTCATCTCACAATACCGCCGAATCAAATATCAACTAGTAACGGCAAGCAATATGTATACACCCACGCCCACAACTCGTTTGTGTTCTACTCGAGATCTCATCTACGCATAGACCTAGCTCTGATACCACTGTTGGGGAACGTTGCATGGGAAACAAAAATTTTCCTACGCACACACAAGATCTATCCATGGTGATGAGCATCTACGAGAGGGAGAGTGAATCTACATACCCTTGTAGATCGCTAAGCGGAAGCGTTAAGAAACGCGGTTGATGTAGTCGAACGTCTCCGCGATCCAAATCGCAAGTCGTCCCTCGATCCAAGCACGATCCAGCGCCGAACGGACGGCACCTCCGCGTTCAACACACGTACGGCTTGATGACGATCTCCGCCTTCTTGATCCAGCAAGAGGGAGCGGAGAAGAAGAAGAGTTCCAGCAGCACGACGGCGTGGTGATGTTGGTGAGGAACTATTTCAGCAGGGCTTCGCCTAAGCACTACTGAAATTATGACGTAGGAGGAACTAGAGGTTGCCGGCACACGGCTTGGGGCAATCTTAATGTATCCCGTGTGCTAGCCCTGCCCCTCTATTTATATGTTGAGCCTTGGGGTCTAAACTTGGAGTAAAAGCCTCCTCCAGGTCGGTTTTGCCCGCACAAGGTCGGTTTGGCCCGCAGGGAAAGAGTCCAACTCGGATCCCTGCAGTACCGCGCACAAGCGGTAGTACCGCTGCTACAGTAGCGGTAGTACCGCTTGACCAGCTTAAGCGGTAGTACCGCTGATACAGTAGCGGTAGTACCGCTTAACTAGCTTAAGCGGTAGTACCGCTGCTACAGTAGCGGTAGTACTGCCTTACCAGCTTAAGGCAGTAGCAAAACTTTCTTTTGCACTTTCCAATACCTCGTGGGCTTTATCCCTTTGGCCCATATAAAGTGTTGCTGCACCCGAACACTTCGGTAAACATCCGGAACCCCTTCCGGTGAATTCCGGAACCCTTCCGGAGATCAAAACACTATTATCACATATATCAATCTTTACCTCCGGACTATTCCGGAGATCCTCGTCATGTCCGGGATCTTATCCGGGACTCCGAACAACTTTCGGTCACCAACAAAATAACTCAACTATACTAATCGTCACCAAACGTTAAGTGTGTAGACCCTGCGGGTTCGAGAACTATGTAGACATGACCGAGACACCTCTACGGTCAATAACCAATAGCGGGACCTGGATGCCCATATTGGCTCCTACATATTCTACGAAGATCTTTATCGTTTGAACCTCTATGTCAAGGATTCAGTTAATCCCGTATGCTGTTCCCTTTGTTCTTCGGTATGTTACTTGCCCGAGATTCGATCGTCGGTATCTCTATACCTAGTTCAATCTCGTTACCGGCAAGTCTCTTTACTCGTTCCGTAATACAAGATCCTGTGGCTAACTCTTTAGTCACTTTGCTTGCAAGGCTCATTGTGATGTTGTATTACCGAGTGGGCCCTGAGATACCTCTCCGTCACACGGAGTAACAAATCCCAGTCTTGATCCATGCCAACCCAACAGACACCCTCGGAGATACCTGTAGAGCACCTTTATAGTCACCCAGTTACGTTGCGACGTTTGATACACACAAGGTATTCCTCCGGTGTCAGTGAGTTGCATGATCTCATGGTCAAAGGAACAGATACTTGACATGCAAAAAACAATAGCAATAAACTGACACGATCATATGCTACGTTTATAGTTTGGGTCTTGTCCATCACATCATTCTCCTAATGATGTGATCCCGTTATCAAATGACATCTCATGTCAATGGCTAGGAAACCTTCACCATCTCTTGATCAACGAGCTAGTCAACTAGAGGCTTACTAGGGACACAGTGTTGTCTATGTACCCACACATGTATTTGAGTTTCCAATCAATACAATTATAGCATGGATAATAAACGATTATCATGAACAAGGAAATATAATAATAACCAATTTATTATTGCCTCTAGGGCATATTTCCAACAGTCTAATGCTGTGAGTTCTGCTTCCATAGTTGACCTCATTAAGATGGTCTGCTTGCAAGACTTCCAGGAAATAGCGCCACCACCAAGTGTAAAAACATAACAACTCGTGGCCTTAATCTCATCAGCATCAGATATCCAGTTTGAGTCACTATAACCCTCTAGTACCCTCGGGTACCCGTTGTAGTGAATCCCATAGCTCGCAGTGCCTTTCAAATAGCGCATAACTCTCTCAAGCGCATGCCAATGATCATATCCTGGTTTTGATACAAACCGACTCAGTTTGCTCACAGCAAATGAGATGTCAGGCCTCGTGGCACTCGCCAAATACATAAGCGAGCCAACAATCTAAGAATACCTCAGTTGATCTCTAGCAATCCGTCGATTCTTTCGAAGCAACACACTAGCATCATATGGAGTTGGAGAGGGCTTGCAGTCGCTATACCCAAAACAACTCAAGACCTTTTCCACATAGTGAGATTGAAGCAGTGTAATCCCACCATTCTCATCTCTCAATAGCTTGATGTTCATAATAACATCAGCTACTCCTAGACCCTTCATCTCAAAACAACGAGATAGGAAATCCTTAACCTCCTTGATTAAATCAAGTTTGGTTCCAAAGATCAGTATGTCGTCGACATACTGACAAAGAATAACTCCTTCGCCCCCACCATGGCGATAGTACACACACTTATCACCTTCATTTACAACAAAGCCCGCTGCAGTTAATGTTCTTTCGAACTTCTCATGCCACTCCATCGAAGCTTGTTTAAGGCCATATAAAGACTTTAATAACTTGCACACCTTTCCTTCCTGACCAGATACTACAAAACCATCTGGCTGATCCATGTAAATTTCCTCCTTCAACTCTCCATTGAGGAAAACCGTCTTAACGTCCATTTGATGAACGAAAAGACCGTGTGAGGCAGCAAGTGATAGTAGCACCCGAATAGTGGACAGTCTAGCCACAAGTGAGTAAGTATCAAAAAAGTCTTCTCCTTCTTTCTGGGTATAACCCTTGGCCACAAGCCGTGCCTTGTACTTTTCAATCGTACCATCAGGTCTAAGCTTTTTCTTGAACACCCACTTACATCCTACAGGTTTGCACCCATAAGGACGATCAGTGATTTCCCATGTTCCATTAGCTAGGATGGAATCCATCTCGCTACGGACAACTTCCTTCCAGTAGTCAGCATCAGAAGATGCATAGGCTTCTGAAATAGTATTGGGTGTGTCATCCACGAGGTACACAATGAAATCATCACCAAAGGACTTTGCAGTCCTCTGTCTCTTACTCCTTTTAGGAGTTTCATTGTCATCCTCCACAGGATTCTCAACGTGTTCCATCACAATGGTGGGTTCAGGAATTACATCAAATTCCTGACTGGATAGAATAGGTATCTCCTGATTTGATGAACTTGACATATCCTTCATAGGGAATATGTCCTCAAAGAAAGTTGCATCATTCGACTCCATAATTGTACCAACATGCATGTCGGATACCTCAGATTTTATATCAAAAATCTATAGCCAATGCTATGAAAAGCATAGCCCAGAAGAACACAATCCACGGTTTTTGGTCCAAGCTTGCGCTTCTTGGGAATTGGTATATTGACTTTCGCCAAACAGCCCCAAGTACGTAGATAAGAGAGTTTCAACCTTTTCCTTTCCCATTACTCAAAAGGAGTCATGGTCTTATGCTTTGTGGGAACTCGGTTTAGGACATGACATGCAGTCATTAGTGCCTCCCCCCACCATGCCTTGGAGAGACCCGAAGTGTCTAACATGGCATTAACCAAATCAGTTAGAGTTTGGTTCTTTCTTTCGGCCACCCCATTTGACTGAGGTGAGTAGGGAGGCGTCCTCTCATGGATTATACCATGTTCCGCACAAAACAAATCGAACTCATTGAAAAATACTCTCCACCACAATCAGACCTAAGCCGTTTAATTTTTCGATCAAGTTGGTTCTCTGCTTCAGCTTTATAGTTTTTGAAGAAATTTAAAGCCTCATCTTTTGATTTCAGAAGATACACAAAACAATATCTAGTGGAGTCATCAATCAACGTCATGAAGTATTTCTTTCCACCTTTTGTCAACACGCCATTCATCTCACAAAGATCAGAATGTATAAGCTCTAGTGGCGCCAAGTCTCTTGCCTCTGCAGTCTTACGAGACTTGCGAGGTTGCTTAGCTTGCACACACACTTGGAACTTGGAGCCTTTGACAGTAGTGAATTTCGGAATTAAACTCATATTGGCTAGCCGCGTCATGCAACCAAAGTTAATATGACAGAGTCGTGAATGCCAAATATTAGACTCATTATTGTGGCAAACATGATTAATAACTTTAGTGCAAATATCTGACAAAGACAGGCGGAACAAGCCTCCGCACTCATAGCCTTTTCCAACGAATTGTCCATACTTAGATATTACAACTTTATTGGACTCAAAAACCAACTTAAAACCATCTCGACATAAACGTGAACTGCTAACGAGATTCTTATTGATGGAGGGCACATGATGAACGTTCTTCAGGCGCACGATCTTCCCCGAAGTAAACTTCAGATCGATCGTACCAACACCTCGAACATTGGCATGTGACCCGTTCCCCATCAGCACGGGAGAAGTCCCTGTGACCTGATAAGAAGAAAACATGGAGGCATCAACACAAACATGTACATTGGCACCGGTGTCAATTAACCAATCAGGAGAATGTCATACTGAAAGGATGGTAGGAAAAATACCGTACCCAGATTCCTTCATATCAGTATCACCGATGACAACATTAGCGGACTTGCCGCTCTTCTCAAGTTCGCGCTCCTCAAAGCGGTTAGGACATCTCGGAGCCCAGTGATTAGGATCACCGCAAACATGGCATAGTCCCTTCCCCTTCTTATGAGAATTCTTCTTGAAGTTGGTAGAATGTGACGGCTTGTTCTTTGCATCAAACTTGCCTTTGCCCTGAGATTTGTTCTTGTTGTTTTTGAACTTGTTGGGCTGGAAGTTCTTCTTCTGTACCATGTGGGCACTAGAAGCTCCTTCGGCAACTCGAGCACGTGTGTCTTTTGCTCTCGCCTTCTCTTCAACATCAAGAGTGCTAATGAGATCCGAAACGGAAAACTCCTGTCTCTTGTGTTTTAGAGAAGTAGCAAAATTGTTCCACGAAGGTGGAAGCTTGGCAATGATGCCTCCGGAAACAAATTTGTCCGGCAACACACACTTGAAGTACTCAAGTTCCTTTGCGAGCGACTGTATCTCATGAGCCTGTTGAACAACAGAGCGCTCATCAGTCATCTTGTAGTCATAGAATTGCTCCATGACGTACAGCTCGCTGCCAGCGTCCGAGGCCCCAAACTTGGCCTCGAGCACAGCCCACATGTCCTTGCCGTTGTCAAACGACATATACGAATCCACAATGGAATCGTCAAGAACACTCAGAAGGGCGCCCTTAAAGAGGGTATCGATCTTCTCAAAAGCTTCCTGCTGTGCAGGATTAAGATCGCCCTCAGGCTTGCCCTTAGTGGCGTCATAGCAGTTCATGGTCTGAAACCAGTAAACTGCTCTCGTGCTTGATGTCTACTACGCAACTTTTATTCTTGTAGACGTTGTTGGGCCTCCAAGTGCAGAGTTTTGTAGGACAGTAGCAAATTTCCCTCAAGTGGATGACCTAAGGTTTATCAATCCATGAGATGTAGGAGATATGCCCTAGAGGCAATAATAAATGTTATTATTTATCCCCATGTTCTTAATTAAGTTTATGTTCCATGCTATAACTGCTATGGTTCCCGAGCCCGTATATCCATAAAGGCTCTGAGGAAAACCCATGTGCATGTGTGGAATAATAAACGGTAAAAAGTATTCCTAGTCAAGCCTCTAAGACTGGCTCAAGTGTTGCATGATGATCACGTTTTCCTGATCATGGGCATGTCTATGCCGGTAACTTTGAAGGCAAAATGTTAGGAGAACACTTGTGTTGAATCGACCCGATTGATGTTATGCTATGAGATACATTCGTCACAAGTTAATGGTTAATAACACAGAGAAAGTTAATATTTGCATAATTCCTTAGACCATGAGAGTATCGAGTTTCTTCATGCTTGCTTCATGAACTTTGGGGTTTGTTAAACATCATCCGTAAATGGGTGGCTAGTACGGCGGCTTACGGGTTCATGGAAAAGTATGTCCAGGGACTTGATAGCTCAAGATTGGGATTTGCTCCTCCGACGATGGAGAGATATTCGTTGGGCCCTCTCGGTGTTATGGTATCCATCATTGTCTGGCCAGACACATTGTGATTTGATCACAGGGATACCGGAACACGGGAACGGGAAAAGAGAACAAAACCGGTAACGAGGTAACTGGCATAGTGGACAAGTTGTTGATTCACGGGGATGTTAATAAATCTCACCTCGGGTATTTGTAACATATCACGAAGCAACAGGAATAGCACACGGCAACTGGAGGTTCACTCGAATATTTATTCGTGTGGGTATAGGGGTCAATATGGGTGTCCACGGCTCCGATGTTGATCATTGATCGAAAAGTGTTCCGTTCATGTATACTTCACCGAACCTATAGGGTCACACGCTTAAGGGTCATCTATCTGCTGAATGCTAGACAGGGAGTCTGAGAGAAAGTCACAGGAAAAGTTTCGGAGACAACGGAAGAGTTCCGGAGAGAGAACACCGGAAGAGTTTCGGTAAAACTGAAAAGTTGTTTCGAGGTATACCATTAAGTCAAATTGGTTTCGGCACACGCCTGGAAATTCTTGGAGGGTGCTAGAATTGTTCTGGGAACTTTTGGGATTTTTCCGGAGAAAAAATCCGGAAATGTTCCGGAGCTGCCGGAACCGCTTTGGTTGCTTTTCGCAGATGAAAATCACTAATCCGGAATTGTTTCGGAAGGCGTCCAAAATTATTTTAGTGGGTACTGGAAATGTTCTAAGACCTACAGAAATATTTTCGGATTTAACGGTCGTGGAAAAATGTTTCCGTGAATAGTGAAAATCACTTTATGGTTACTTTATGGAAAGCCACCTTTTTGGGCTTTGTCCCAAAATATCTTAGGGATGACATGGATGGATGAGAGCCACCCTACCCCTTGGGTTTTCCTATAAATAGAGGTGGAGAGGCACTCTCCACACTCACTCTTTCTCACATACAAAAGCCATGCATGATCTGGCCTTCTCTCTCCCTCCCCGCGAAATAGTTTCGTAGAGCCGAAAGGCTGTCTGGGTTTCGGTGGGAACTAGTTCTGGACGGCGAAGCCCTACCGAATAGATGACACCGTATGTGTGCAACCCCATAGAGAAGTCGTAGGTTCGATCTTTTTTGCCCGAGGGGATGTTCGAGAGTGCCTCCTGAAGGGCTGTCCGAGTGACCGTCCGAGTTTCTGTGAGTGCCTCCCGAAGGGCTGTTCGTGACACCGTCCAGGGGACTGTCCGACCGCCTCCCTAAGGTCTGTCTGAGGGACTGACGAGGGAGTACATCCTCGCGGTTGGGAGGTTGTAAATCCTAGTTGCGGGGATCTGCACCGACGATCTACATCGACTCTACTTCCGCTGCGCTACGAGTCGGTAATGATCAGATCAAACCTTGCATGCATCTCCATAGTGATCCTGGGCGTGCTCACTGTACCGAATTTTTTGTTTTCTGTCGCGTTCCCCAACAGTGGCATCATGAGCCGTGCTATGCGTAGATGCAGGTTACGATCTAGAATACATAGAGATGTATGGTTGTTGCATAATATAATTTGTAGTAGATGAGTTCTATTACTGAAAATTATTTGTGCGGGTAGCAGATGAAATCTGTTACCCGATGTTCTTGTTGCTTCCCTGAAATTTGCGTATTTCTGATCTTTATAACGGCATGGTGGAGTTTCAAAGTTCTGGCAATCCGCGATCCTGATTGATCAACGAAGTGCTAACAGTTCATTGAATTCCACCATAGTTAAAAGAAAGATAAAATTTCGCAAACGAAAGGGTATAGCAGATATGATCTGCATGGGGGTCATGCGTATGACGAAGTTCAATATGGGGCTCGAGATTTTATTATATCGTGTTTCATACACCCCGCAAAGTTAATCTAGCGACTTGAATAATCATACTTGATGATAAACGTTGGTAGCTGCGGTTTGGTTGAAACCTTAGAAGCCTCGTAAAATAAATTTTTGCATAAACCGATTAGAGGCATCTAGCTTGGTTTTGCAGGATGTGCATGTGATGTGGTATAGCAGTGCTCATATTAATTTGATTATGTATGAGATGACTATATGATGTAAAATTAATTAACATGACCTGTGTGTCATGATTCGGCATGATGGCTGGAGCCATATGATTATCACTCTAATGACCTGCGTGTCAACCTTAAGTAATGCACTTATTTTTATTAGCTATAGAGATAGCAATATTATCTGGTGCATCGACAAGGTGGTGGCAATCTTTGCGAAGGTGAACACCGACGCGAATGCCGAAGACGAAGAAAATAAAGACTTCTCCGTCAGAAAGGGCTATACCATATCATGCTATTATGAATTGCCTGAGATGTTTATCCCTTATGATGCCTTTTTGATTGCGCGGTAGTCGCTTTTATTAGGGTGATCTGTCACTTAAAAATATCAAGTAGTTAGTGTTCTCCCAAGTGTAGCACCGTCTACAACACGTATCTTTTCAGGGTGCGCCATGTACACATGAGCACGAACGATTAGAGAGGTGTAAGGCGGGTGAAGGTCAGACCTCACTGTGTGATCACTTGGTTGTCTTGACGTTCAGGCAGGACAGTCCTGAGCTCGTAACACGCACATCGAAAGATGGACAAGAGTCACATAGAGATCTGTTTGGCAAGTTGGCCTACCAATTGAAATTCATGTCATCAGTGATGAACCCGTCAATGGCGTCGAATGGAAATGCGGGTCTTGAATCACTCACAATCAATTATGAGAGATATTGATTTGAGTGGGAGCGCACTATAGAATTAACTTGTTTAATTCTCTGTGCAATTAACTATGAACATTGTCTAAAGTGAAATTTGCATAATAGTTGTAGAATAAAGGCTTGCGTTTCCACCTTCCCTATTAAAATTGAATAAGCTGTTATTTATCTGGTTAAAACTTTACGGTTGGTAACGTAATGTGAGGATTGTCCTCAAGAGTGCCGAGAAGGACTTTGTCCTATCGCATGCTTTCGGTATCCTCCCGCTAATGCTATGGATGATATGACTCTCGTCCTTTGATCCAAAAGCTAGAATTCCGTTACGGTCAAGTGCAATATGTTTGCTTCCATGAGACCCGAACTTCAAAAGTTTGGGATAGTTATATGATATTCATGGAATTGAAAATTATTTTCAGATTTAGACAAAGGCTAAAAGATATGAGATATCCAAAGCAATGTTTGTTTGTAAAGTATTAGTAAAGTGTTTACTGGGCATTTGACTGAAGAGAGAGGGATCCAGAAGAACGCCTGTCATGTAATGAAGGTGAATAAAACAACAACTTAAAGAGAAAGGAAATGTTCGAAGGGTATTAGTATGACTTACACACCTAGGAAATCCGGGGCTAACGCCACTCTTAAAGTTGGGTGCTTCATCTGAGAGTAGGAGAAATACAGAAAGTTAAACTATTAGAAGTATAAATGCAAAAAGAGAGAAGACTGGAATATCCAGCTCATGTATGAATGTCATACAAGTTATTGATATATAGAAGGCTGGTTAAAGATATAATTCTTGGGAATTATGATTAAACATGTTAATCACTGATTCTTGGGTATTGTGAGTTGATCACAGAGATACCCGCTCGATTGCATTCTGTTGCGACTCGATGCCAGAACTACTATGGCCTAAAAGACTTGCCGATAATGAGGTCTAGATACGCACTGAGAACATAGTAAATGTTACTATACCTTCCATCGGTGTATTACCTATGTATTTATTTTCATAATTCATTTTTGGAGTTTCATACACTCTAGCCCATTGCATAAGGTATCTTGCAAGAAGGTTGTTCATAAGAGAACTTTTGATGTTCGGTGTTATGAATAACATAAGGGCCATACTTTCATTATGAATGGGATGTATGTTATGAATATTGATAATAATACATTACCTCTGTATTTACTTTCATAATTCATTTTAGAGTTTTATACACTCTAGCCCATTTGCATAATGTTTGTTGCAAGAGTGTTGTTCATAAAAGAACAATTGTTGTTCAGTATTATGAATAACATAAGGGCCATACTTCCATCATGGATGGGATGTATGTTATGAATATTGATGGTAATATGATACATCCATAACACTGACGCTAAATGTCGCAAGACTAAAAGAATACCACACATGTGTGGCACTGCATTTGGTCACATTGGAGAAACCCGCATGGAGAAATTCCATAATGATGGATTTTGAAGTCGTTTGGTTATGAATCATCTGACACTTGCAACTTTCCTCCGAAAAGTGAAGTGACTGAAATACCGTTCACAAGCCATAAGGAACGAGCAAAGAACTTATTGGTGATCATACATCATGATGTGTGTAGTCCGATAAATGTTGTTACTGATAGTGGATTTGTCTATCTTCTGAAATGACTCAAGTAGATATATGAATATTCACTTGATGAGACATAAGTCTGGATTTTTTGAAATCATTCAAAAGGTTTTCAAAATGAAGAAAAATTATTGTAACAAGAAAATTATGTTTCTGCAATTGGATTGCGGAAAGAAATTTTGAGTTACAAGTTTAGCGAATGTCTGATGAGTTGTGAAAAGTGTTTCATAACTTACACCTCCCGGAGCACCACTGTGAGTGGAATGTCCGTGAAGATGTAGTCAAACCATTTATGACATGGTAAGATCAAAGATGACATAAATCAATTTGCCATTATCCCTTTTAAAGCAATGCTTTAGAGACTGTGGCTTTTACACTGAAAAGAGCGCCGTCGGATCTGTTGAAATAACGCCATGGTATGGTAACCCCAACCATGTTATGTCTTTTCTTAACATTTGGAATATGGGGATTGTGTAAAATATTTACAAACCTATTCCAAATCAGACAAGCGCTACTTTGTAGGTTATCCCAAATTATTGGGTATTCCTCCCTCACTATACCGAGGCAAAAGTTTGCCACAAAGAACGGTATGATTTTGAAAAAAAATGTTCTTGCAAAAAGGTGAGTGGGAGGACAGTGCAACTCGACGAGATAACAGTATCTTCATTATCATGACAAAGGAAAGAAACCGCAGAAGCAATTCCAAAGTTTCCTCCTGCGACTGATACGGATGTCTCTACAATAAAATGTATGGACTTCGGTCGAACTTGCAGTTGAACCACGTAGGCAAAACTCGTGCAAACCTCTCAGGTGCGCAAACGAGATATTGTTGTTAGATAACAGTATACCTACAATAATCAAGGAAGCGTTGATGGGCCCTGACTCCGAAATTGGCTAAATGCCAATACAATCCGAGATAGTTTCCATATAAATGATTCAAGATTAAATCTTGATGAACCTTTCGGAAAACTTAGAGTCTAACGAATATTTATGGAACTATAAACTGATGTGGATAAAATGTTTTATCCATAAAGCTCGACTTGTTGCAATAAACAAGTTCAAGGAGTTGACTACGATGAGGTTGTCTCACCGTAGTGATGCTTAAAGTCGGTTCGGGTTAAACTAGCAATTAATACATATTTCAATCATGAGATATGAAACATGGATGACGAAAGAATTTCCATGAAATGGGAATACAAACTAGGACTTGTATGTGATACAGTCCAAAGTATTTTGTCGATCCAGAGGATGCTAGTGAGTGTGCAAACTTCAAAGTTCCAGCAATGGACAGAAGAGAGCAAAAAGGAGTTGGAATCTTCGTTTTGATGAAATAGTCAAAAGAGTTTGATTTCATCAATGGATAGCAAAGATGCTTGTGGTTACAAGAAAGTAAGTGGGAGCATAATAATATTTCTAAAACTTGTGTGCTTGACACATTGTTGATTGGAAATAATATAAATTTCTTGACACGAATTAGCACTTCATTGAAAAATAGTTTCTTCAATGAAGAGCTTGGGCTAAATAGCCTTGTTATTAGGCATAATTATCTACGGAGATAAAATTGCCTAATAGGGCTAAGCCAAAATACATATTGACAAGATGCTAAAACAGTTTAGCATAAAACATCAAGGAGTGATTCTTGCCGAAGTCACATGGAAAGGCTTTTGCAAGACTCGGTGTCCTAAAACACTGATGAGCAAAATACATGATGGAATTTCCACACACTTTTGTGTTTGGATTAATCATGTATTCCATGGTATGTAAAACAACCAGATATGTCCGGCACTCCCAAGGAGTTGCGAGTAAAGATACCAAAGTGATCAAAATACTGATCATAGGACAACAGTGAAAAATGTCGTTGAGTGCTAAAGTAGCACTGATAACATGTTTTCTCGCAAACTGAGATTATGAAGTACTCGTTGTAATGCAATACATCGATACAGTCTTCATCAATGCTCCAAGCGATTTTCGGTTTAAGTTAAGGGTTTTGTGTAATACATGATATGGTGGCACGGTAGTTGGAAATTGTTCCAAACAGGTTACTGTGGCGAATTCTATAACAAAGGCTTAGTATGTCACTACTAGAAAAAGGGCTATAGCTAATATAGACATTAGTGGCGCACTATGTATGTGGTGCGCCACTGCTAAATAGCAGTGGCGCACCACACGTGGGTGCGCCACTAATCTCTATATTACTAATGGCGCACCACACACACGGTGCGCCATTGCTATTTTTTTCTGAGTCCACCCCCCTCCCCAGGCTTACCAATGGCGCACCACAGCCAGGTGCGCCACTACTATTTTAGGTAGCAGTGGCGCACCTAGATGTGGTGCGCCATTACTAAGTCTGGGCATAGTGGCGCACCTAGATGTGGTGCGCCATTACTAAATCTGCCCAGACTTAGTAATGGCGCACCTGGCAAAGGTGCGCCATTGGTCAGCCATTCACTCCTCTCTCTCACCTTATCTCTTCAATCCCACCCCAGTACCCCACACGCTCTCCTTTTCTCTCTTATCTCTCTCCCACCTCCCCACTCCTCCCGATCTCTCCCATCTCTCCTACTACCAGCCGGCGATGCCGGTCCTTGCCGGTCAGGCCCCGCCCGGGAGCCAGGGAGATCCAGGGAGGGCAGGCGGTCGCAGCCACGGGCCCGGGGCCGTGCGCTTGCCCGCGGCTGGGGAGATCCAGGGAGGCAACCGGCGACGGAGAGCAGTCGGGGGCGCGGCCGCGCACTCGCACAAGAGGACAGCAGGGGGGCCGTGGGTGCTGGGCAGTGGGAAGGCCGGGAGGCCGGCCTGCGGCGCCATGGGAGCAGGCCTCCTGGATCCACGCCGGCGACGTCTTGCCACTGGATCCACGCCGACGCCGTCTCCGTCTCGCCACTGGATCCACGCCGGCGACGTCTCGCCCACTAGATCCACGCCGGCGACATTCTGGCGACATCAACATCGACATCGGTGAGCCCTTCCCTTTCTTCCTCTTCCCCTACCTACGGAGAGGAGAGCTCGAGGTGTTGGCACAAGTGAGATCCGTTTTTCCCTCCTTTTCTCATGTTCCCTCCCTGTATTTTGATTTCTTGATTTATGGGTGGCAGAAGAGGAGTCCGGCGGCATGGTGAAGAGGAGAGTCTGGGGAAGAGGAGGGGATCGGGGGAGGAGAGAGGAGACAAAGACTGGTCGAACCCCCACCCTGGCGGCTAACTACAGAGAGGAGAGCGACATAGGTGAGCTCCCATTCTCCTCCTTTTCTCATCTTCCCTCCCTGTTCTGTGATATTGATTTATGTGTTTCCAAATACATGAGTGCAGATCTGAGAAAAAGAGGAGAAGAGGATGGATTATTGAGAGAGAGAGAGAGAGAGAGAGAGAATTCACCAGGTGTAGAATATTTGCAGTTTGATTATCAAATTGTTATTATCTTTTGGTTTCACCATAATTTTAGGTGCATATTATCTGCAGGTTGTGCATTGTGTGGTTGTGTGCAGTAATTGTTTTTTAAGTTGTTATCAAATTTTTATTACCTTTTGGTTTCACCACAAGGCAGGCTTAAATTGTTTCTCACAAATTGACTAGGAAGTGAATTCTAAGAATGTATATGCTCTACTTGTTGAGTCTGGTAACTATGTATCACTACTTTGCTAAGCTATGTGTACATGGTATCTATTTAATTTTTGTTGCTTGGTAGCACAGCATGCTAAGAGCTCAAGAAAAATAAATAGCCGCATATGTTCTCACTTGAAAAATTGCTTGCTGTAATTCGGTCATGTTGGGGGCAGGACGACTTAGTTTCTCAGTTCATATGCTGCCCTTTTACTATTAATGCCATTTTCTGGTTTTCCTTTCAAGTTCATCTTATAATTAGGTTGTATACATTCATTATGAAATAATTAACTTACAAATTCTCTATTTCATTGATAAAGAGGAGAGATCCATATGTCAGAAAAGAAAGTCAGCTTCAGTTGCCAGGTCTTGAGACCAAACGGAAGGTAAGATATCTTCTCTTCAATGATAAACTTGATTGTCCTGCATTAAGGAACTGAAAACTTGGAGGTTCTTATGTTGTGTTTCAGGATGTAAACATATATGGTGTTATACACTCGCCAATTTCTAACGTACTGAGAAAGGTAGAGAAAGCAAGTCAGGATGTTCCTAATCATAGAAAGGGGATTTTTTTACATATATTCTTTCTTTTCAGCTGTTTTGAGCATGAACCATGTTTCATTTTCAGTTAGTCTGAAAATACACGGCGAGGAGGGCAAGCAGCAGGGGGACGAGCCGGTCCCTCAAGGGGAAGGAGGAGGCCTGCGAGGATGGCAAGCAGCAGGGGGAGGAGCAGGTGCCCTTAGGGGAAAGGAGGAGGTCGGCGAGGAGGGCAAGAAGCAGGGGAGCAGGCCCGCTTTGGGACGCCTTAACGCTTTAAAAACCATTGAGCATCTTTGATCAGTGAGTATTGGTACCAACCAGATTCTGGGAGAAATATCTACTATTACATAAAACTGGGTTTTCTTAGAGCACTATGTATCAGCACTCAAAATTATATTTGCTTATGGTATGAAATTATCAAGTCATGTAATTACTTCCTTCTGATGAATCATGATGCCATATAATCAGATAAAATTATACCTATTAGACTGTCACATACACATGCTTACAATGCTCGGCTCGCCTATGCTATTTGCGCCATGGGCGCAACGGGTCATCTAGTAGATCAAACACTCCACTCGATCTCTTTTTCCTATTTGATGCCTTTTTTTACATAAGTGAAGCACATGCTATTATCTCTGGGCTGCATGCATGTACCCTGGGATGTGAGTCTTAAGTTAACTGAACTAGTAAATTACGCTCAAACTCTCACAACCAATGTAATGTGTTAATTCAGTTCAACCCCCATAAGAAGTGATCAACACTTATTATTCAAGTCGATATTACTTACAACCTTAGCTATTTTGTGCATTCCCATATAATATCCTAGGCCAATTTCATGCCAACTAGAGAGATGCAGTACGACATTTAGCCTCAGTACCGACAATAAAACAACAGAGATGGACATGTATGGATAGTTTGATACTCAAACTCGCAGGAATGAAGATCAAGAAGAAGAAAAGATCAATATTGAAGAAAAGATCAAGAAGAAGAAAAGATCAATCTTGCTGTTCATGATTCTTTTTTGCTGTCTTCGAATAATTTTCTAGTTGCTGTATTGTCAGAATGGAAATATTGTGTATTGTATAATATATATTGTGTAATCTGTGTTTGGGCAGTTGATGTAGTGTATAATATATATAGTGTATTGTTGATTGAGGAACCCTGCCGTTGGGGCAGGGTGTATTTTTTTTATCTAGGCATCACTCTACCAGTGGCGCACCACCTAGTGCGCCACTGGTATGGCAGATTTCTTCAATTCACTACCAGTGGTGCACCTACCAGAACTACCAGTGGCGCACCTACCAGAACTACCAGTGGCGCACCTAAATTTCTACCAGTGGCGCACCCGACAGAAATAGCAGTGGCGCACCCTAGGGATATCAATGGCGCACCAGGTGGTGCACCACTGGTATTTTGATTAGTAATGGCGCACCAGAGGTGCGCCATTACTAACCATTACTAATGGCGTGTTAATAGTGGCGCACCCATAGTGCGCCATTAATAGTAATATGTGGTGCGCCACTAATAGCCTTTTTTCTAGTAGTGTGTTGACGCTTTGGAAGCGACAAAGAAGATGTTGAATCATATAGTTCATTCATGAACTTAGTATGGTTCCAAGATGGCTTTGGTCAATGGGACACTATTGCAGATAGTTGCTCCATAGTTCAGTCTGAGGAATCAAGGTTTGACCTGTGATTCACATATATACAAAGCCAAGTCCACACAAAATATGTATTTTGTGAAAGCGTGAAAACGCGAGGATATGCAAAGATACACACGGAACTGAAGATGTCAGGTCCGTTAGACGTAGACTATACCACATGGCGAAGCATATTTTACACCGGTATGCCATAGGTGTAAAGTGCATTAGCATTGACTAGATTATTGACTCTAGTGCAAGCGGGAGTCTGTAGGAGATATGCCCTAGAGGCAATAATAAATGTTATTATTTATCCCCATGTTCTTAATTAAGTTTATGTTCCATCCTATAACTGATGGTTCCCGAGCCCGTATATCCATAAAGGCTCTGAGGAAAACCCATGTGCATGTGTGGAATAATAAATGGTAAAAAGTATTCCTAGTCAAGCCTCTAAGACTGGCTCAAATGTTGCATGATGATCACGTTTTCCTGATCATGGGCATGTCTATGCCGGCAACTTTGTGGGCACAATGTTAGGAGAACACTTGTGTTGAATTGACCCGATTGATGTTATGCTATGAGATACATTCGTCACAAGTTAATATTTAATAACACAGAGAAAGTTAATGTTTGCATAATTCCTTAGACCATGAGAGTATCGAGTTTCTTCATGCTTGCTTCATGAACTTTGGGGTTTGTTAAACGTCATCCGTAAGTGGGTGGCTATTACGGCGGCTTACGGGTTCATGGAAAAGTATGTCAAGGGACTTGATAGCTCAAGATTGGGATTTGCTCCTCTGACGATGGAGAGATATTCTTTGGGCCCTCTCGGTGTTACGGTATCCATCATCGTCTGGCCAGACACATTGTGATTTGATCACAGGGATACCGGAACACGGGAACGAGAAAAGAGAACAAAACCGGTAACGAGGTAACTGGCATAGTTGACAAGTTGTTGATTCATCGGGATGTTGATAAATCTCACCTCGGGTATTTGTAACATATCGTGAAGCAACAGGAATAGCACACGGCAACTGGAGGTTCACTCGAATATTTATTCGTGTGGGTATAGGGGTCAATATGGGTGCCCACGGCTCCGATGTTGATCATTGATCGGAAAGTATTCCGTTCATGTCTATACTTCACCGAACCTATAGGGTCACACGCTTAAGGGTCATCTATCTGCTGAATGCTAGACAGGGAGTCTGAGAGAAAGTCACCGGAAAAGTTTCGGAGACAACGGAAGAGTTCCGGAGAGAGAACACCGGAAGAGTTTCGGTAAAACTGAAAAGTTGTTTCGGGGTATACCATTAAGTCAAATTGGTTTCGGCACATGCCTGGAAATTCTTGGAGGGTGCCAGAATTGTTCTGGGAACTTCTGGGATTTTTCCGGAGAAAAAACCCGGAAATGTTCCGGAGCTGCCGGAACCGCTTTGGTTGCTTTTCGCAGATGAAAATCACTAATCCGGAATTTTTTCGGAAGGCGTCCAAAATTATTTTAGTGGGTACTGGAAATGTTCTAAGACCTACAGAAATATTTTCGGATTTAACGATCGCGGAAAAATGTTTCCGTGAATAGTGAAAATCACTTTATGGTTACTTTATGGAAAGCCACCTTTTTGGGCTTTGTCCCAAAATATCTTAGGGATGACATGGATGGATGAGAGCCACCCTACCCCTTGGGTTTTCCTATAAATAGAGGTGGAGAGGCACTCTCCACACTCACTCTTTCTCACATACAAAAGCCATGCATGATCTGGCCTTCTCTCTCCCTCC
This sequence comes from Elymus sibiricus, assembly GCA_039707655.1. Classification (NCBI taxonomy): domain Eukaryota; kingdom Viridiplantae; phylum Streptophyta; class Magnoliopsida; order Poales; family Poaceae; genus Elymus; species Elymus sibiricus. Next base: position 70,961,640 of record CM077674.1, read on the forward strand.
CCGCGAAATAGTTTCGTAGAGCCGAAACGCTGTCTGGGTTCCGGTGGGAACTAGTTCTGGACGGCGAAGCCCTGCCGGATAGATGACACCGTATGTGTGCAACCCCGTAGAGAGGTCGTAGGTTCGATCTTTTTTGCCCGAGGGGCTGTTCGAGAGTGCCTCCCGAAGGGCTGTCCGAGTGACCGTCCGAGTTTCTGTGAGTGCCTCCCGAAGGGCTGTCCGTGACACCGTCCAGGGGACTGTCCGACCGCCTCCCGAAGGGCTGTCCGAGTGACTGACGAGGGAGTACATCCTCGCGGTTGGGAGGTTGTAAATCCTAGCCGTGGGGACCTGCACCGACGATCTACATCGACTCTACTTCCGCTGCGCTACGAGTCGGTAATGATCAGATCAAACCTTGTATGCATCTCCATAGTGATCCTGGGCATGCTCGCTGTACCGAATTTTTTTGTTTTTTGTCGCGTTCCCCAACATGAGAGGCGTAGGATGAAGATGGCCTCTCTCAAACAACCCTGCAATCAAATACAAGAAATCTCTTGTGTCCCCAACACACCCAATACAATGGTAAATTGTATAGGTGCACTAGTTCAGCGAAGAGATGGTGATACAAGTGTAGTATGGATAGTAGATATAGGTTTTTGTAATCTGAAAATATAAAAACAGCAAGGTATCAAGTAACAAAAGTGATCACAAACGGTATTGCAATGCTTAAAAACAAGGCCTAGGGTTCATACTTTCGCTAGTGCAATCTCTCAACAATGCTAATATAATTGGATCATATAACCATCCCTCAACGTGCAATAAATAATCACTCACAAGTTCCTATTAGCGAAGAACATAAGATAGAAATTGTTTGTAGGGTACGAAACCACCTCAAAGTTATCCTTTCCGATCGATCTATTGAGCTATTCCTATAAGTGTCACAAACAGCCCTAGAGTTCGTACTAAAATAACACCATATGATACACATCAACCAACTCTAATGTCACCTAGATACTCCAATGTCACCACAAGTATCTGTGAGTTGATTATACGATATGCATCAAACAACTTCATAATCATAATATTCAATCCACACAAAGAACTCCAAGGAGCACCCCAAAGTTTCTATCGGAGAAAAGATAATGAAAACGTGCATCAACCCATATGCATAGATTACCCCGATGTCACCGCGGGAATCCGCGAGTTGAGTGCCAAAACATATATCAAGTGATAAAACAGAGCACAGACGGTATTGCAATGCTTGAAAACAAGGCCTAGGGTTCATACTTTCCCTAGTGCAATCTCTCAACAGTGCTAACATAGTTGAATCATATAACAATCCCTCAACGTGCGATAAAGAATCACTCCAAAGTTCCTATTAGCGGAGAACATAAGATGAAATTGTTGTAGGGTACGAAACCACCTCAAAGTTATCCTTTCCGATCAATCTATTGAGCCATCCCTATAAGTGTCACAAACAGCCCTAGAGTTCGTACTAAAATAACACCATATGATACACATCAACCAACTCTAATGTCACCTAGATACTCCAATGTCACCACAAGTATCCGTGAGTTGATTATTCGATATGCATCAAACAACTTCAGATTCATAATATTCTATCCACACAAAGAACTTCAAAGAGTACCCCAAAGTTTCTTATCGAAGAAAAGATAATGAAAACGTGCAACCAACCCCTATGCCTAGATCACCCCAAGGTCACGGGAATCCGCGAGTTGATCACCAAAACATACATCAAGTGACTCAATAGAATACCCCATTGTCACCACGGGTATCCACATGCAAAACATACATCAAGTGTTCTCTAATCTGAAATATTCAATCCGACAATAACGAAACCTTAAAGGGAAAGACTCAATTCATCACAAGAAGATAGAGAGGGAAGAAACACCATATGATCCAACTATATTAACAAAGCTCGCGATACATCAAGATCGTGCCAAATCAAGAACACGAGAGAGAGAGATCAAACACATAGCTACTAGTACATACCCACAGCCCCGAGGGTGAACTACTCCCTCCTCGTCATGGAGACCGCCGGGATGATGAAGATGGCCTTCGGTGATGATTCCCCCCTACGGCAGGGTGCCGGAACTGGGCTCCAGATGGTATTTCTTCAGTACAGAGGCTTGCGGCGGCGGCGTCGAAGTTCTAGGTTTATTTCTGGGGTTTCTCTATTTATAGGATTTTTCAGCGTTGGAATCACGCAAAACGGAGTTGCGAGGGCCCCACAAGGCAGCACGACGCGACCCCCCCCCCCCCAGGCCGTGCCATGGTGCCTTGTGAGCGCCTCGTATGGCTTCTGGTCCTTCCACGAAGTTTTGGGGGTCTCTTTTGGTCCAAAAAAAATCTTCAAAAAGTTATGTTCAATTCCGAGAACTTTTATTTCTGCACAAAAAACAACACCACGGTAGTTCTGCTGAAAACAGCGTCAGTCCGGGTTAGTTCTAATCAAATCATACCAAAACCATATAAAATTGTTATAAACATGGCATGAATACTTCATAAATTATAGATATGTTGAAGATGTATTGATGTCTACTACACAACTTATTCTTGTAGACTCGTGTTGGGCCTCCAAGCGCAGAGTTTTGTAGAACAGTAGCAATTTTTCCTCAAGTGGATGACCTAAGGTTTATCAATCCGTGGGAGGCATAGCATGAAGATGGTCTCTCTCAAACAACCCTTCAATCAAAAACAAGAAATCTCTTGTGTCCCCAACACGCCCAATACAATGATAAATTGTATAGGTGCACTAGTTCGGCGAAGAGATGGTGATACAATTGTAGTATGGATAGTAGATATAAGTTTTTATAATCTGAAAATAAAAAAATAGCAAGGTAGCAAGTAAAAAAAGTGAGAATAAATGGTATTGCAATGCTTAAAAACAAGGCCTAGGGTTCATACTTTCGCTAGTGCAATCTCTCAACAATGCTAATATAATTGGATCATATAACAATCCCTCAACGTGCGATAAAGAATCACTCCAAAGTTCCTATTAGCGGAGAACATAAGATAGAAATTGTTATAGGGTACGAAACCACCTCAAAGTTATTCTTTCCGATCGATCTATTGAGCCATCCCTATAAGTGTCACGAACAGCCCTAGAGTTCATACTAAAATAACACCATATCATACGCATCAACCAACTCTCATGTCACCTAGATACTCCAATGTCACCACAAGTATCCGTGAGTTCATTATTCGACATGCATCAAGCAACTTCAGATCATAATATTCAATCCACACAAAGAACTTCAAAGAGTGCCCCAAGATTTCTACCGGAGAAAGTAGGACGAAAACGTGCATCAACCCCTATGCGTAGATTACCCCAAAGTCACCTCCGGAATCCGCGAGTTGAGTGCCAAAACATACATCAAGTGAATCAATATAATACCCCATTGTCACCACGGGTATTCATATGCAAGACATACATCAAGTGTTCTCAAATCCATAAAAGTATTCAATCCGATAATAGTGAAACCTCAAAGGTAAAAACTCAATTCATCACAACAAGATAGAGAGGGGAAAACACCATATGATCCAACTATATTAACAAAGCTCACGGTACATCAAGATGGTGCCAAATCAAGAACACGAGAGAGAGAGAGAGAGAGATCAAACACATAGCTACTAGTACATACCCTCAGCCCCGAGGGTGAACTATTCCCTCCTCGTCATGGAGACCACCGGGATGATGATGATATCCTCGGGTGATGCTTCACCCCTCCGGCAGGGTGCCAGAAAAGGGCTGTAGATGAGATCGTGGAGGTACAGAGGCTTGCAGTGGCGTAAAAACTCTTCTAGGTTAACTTTCGGGGGTTTCTGAATATATATGATTTTTCAGCATTGGAATCACGCAAAGAGGTGCCACAGGGGGCCCACGAGGCACCAGGGCGCGCCTGGGGGGGGGGGGTGGCGCGCCCTGGTGGCTTGTGGGGCCCCTGTGGGTCTTCTGCTGCTCCCCCGAAGCTTCATGGGTCTGTTTACTTCCAGAAAAAATTGTCAAAAAGTTTCACTGCATTTGGACTTCATTTGATATGGATTTTCTGGAAAACCAAAAACAAGCAGAAAACAGCAACTGGCACTGGGCACTAGGTCAATATGTTAGTCCATAAAAATCATATAAAAGCCATATAAAAGTGCACCAAAATCATACAAAACTATAATAAACATGGCATGGATACTTCATAAATTATAGATACGTTGGAGACGTATCAGCATCCCCAAGCTTAATTCCTGCTCGTCCTCGAGTAGGTAAATGATAAAAGAAATAATTTATGAAGTGTGAATGCTAGCATAGTGCATAAGTTTGATCAATGATAATTTCAATCACTTTTCCTAGCATCATAACAACAAGTTTTTCTCATAAAACTCATCATGATAAAGTAGCAATCAATTCACATGTTATGGTTCAAACAATGCATTCTCTTGAAACTTAACAACCTATGTTCTTAGTCACCAAACAATTGCAATTCAACTTATCTTCAACAAAGTCTAAGTAAGAGCTCCACATACTCAATTATCATATTGTCTTCTATGATTGCTAGTACTCAAAGCATATTTTTAGAACAAATGGCATCCATCGAACACAGAGAAAGATAGGGGCTTAATGTTTCGCCTCCCAACTTATTTATCATAGAGATAATTGTCAACAATAATAATTCATGATCAAATATATTTGACTGGCCATATGTGCTTGGATCTTAACCCACCACATGATGCTTGCCAACTAGAGAATAATTGAGGTTGAAATGCGAATGAATACTTATTGACTCTTGCATAAAAGTAAATACATAAAAGTAAATGCATAAAAGTAAAAGATAGGCCCTTCGCAGAGGGAAGCAGAGGTTGTCATGCACTTTTTATTTTTGGATGCACAAGCCCTTAATGCAAAGGAACGCCACGTTATATTGCCCCTTGTGATAGCAACCTTTATTATGCAGTCCGTCGCTTTAATTTCTTTACCATCACAAGTTCGTACAATGCTTATTTTCCCTTACAATAAAAGATCATACATATTTTAGGAGCAATTTTTATTGCTTTTTGCACCGATGACAACTTACCTGAAGGATCTTATTCAATCCATAGGTAGATATGGTGGACACTCATGGGAAGAAACTGGGTTTAATGGTTTTTCGATGCACAAGTAGTATCTCTACTTAGTACGAAGTTTTGGCTAGCAAAAGATCCTAAGAAAGCACCACATGTTGGAGGATCCATAACAATATAACTTCTATGAAAATATACCCAAACATAACTCATTACGTTGTCTTCCTTGTCCAACTTCAACTAATTTGCTCAAGTTTGAAAATAATTAATGGGTATTCACAATCATAAAAGATGTCCAAGATAATATATTTATATGTGAAAGTTCTCTTCCTTATACTAATCATTCATGAATTGCTTGTATGACCAATATTGTGATTGTCAAGCTTCAATAGATTTCACTTTCCAAACCCAATGTGCAACTACTACTAGGCATGATACAAGCATATGAAGCACATATAATTTCAACTTTATGATATTCAATTCTTTCACAATTTACTCATAGGATATAAGTGAAGCACAAGAGTAAATGACAAACTAGTCCAAAAAGATATAAGTGAAGATCAACGAGTAGTCAAGTAATTAAGTAGCTATGTGAGGACTCTCTCTCATTTAAAAATTTCAGATCTTAAGTATTTTATTCAAACAGTAAAGAAAACAAAATAAAATGACCTTCCAAGAATAGCACATCTCATGTGAAGAAGCAAAAACTTAGGCTCAACCAAGACTAACCGATAATTGTTGATGAAGAAAGGTGGGATGCCTACCGGGGCATCCCCAAGCTTAGATGCTTGAGACTTCTTGAAATATTAACTTGGGATGCCTTGGGCATCCCCAATCTTGAGCTCTTGTGTCTCCTTAATTCCTCTCATATCACGGTTTCTATAAATCTTAAAAACTTCATCCACACAAAATTCAACAAGAACTCGTGAGATAAGTTAGTATAAATAAACTCAAAACCTTAACATTCTCTACTGTAACAAATCACTAAAATTATAATTAAACATTGCATACTAAATGCCTCTGCATATTTAATACTCCTATCCACAAATAGAAACATTAAACAAGCAACATATGCAAACAATGCAACTATAACAGCAATCTGCCAAAACAGAACAATCTGTAAAGGGGGATTTAAAATTCATACTTACCTAAATCCAAAAATTCTGAAAAATTACTACGTGACATAGAACTCATGCATGCTTACTTTGTAAAAATTTCAGATTTTTATCATGTTCTGACTATTCAGCAATATTCTGGACATAACAAAAAACTTTCTGTTTTCAAACAGCAACACATGAACTTGCAAACTGAGCATGGTAAAGGCTATAATTGGCATTTTATTGAACTAAACGATACAAAACATGATTATTGATAACAGCAAGCAAATATCAACAAAATAAAATGACGCTCCAAGCAAAAGACATATCATGTGACAAATAAAAATATAGCTCCAAGTAAGGTTACCGATAATATTGAAGACGAAAGAGGGGATGCCTTCCGGGGCATCCCCAAGCTTTGACGCTTGAGTCTTCCTTGAGTATTACCTTGGGGTGCCTTGTGCATCCCCAAGATTAGGGTCTTATCACTCCTTATTCTCCTCATATCGATATCTCACCCAAAACTTGAAAACTTCAATCACACAAAACTTAACGGAACTTTGTGAGATAGGTTAGTATGATAAAAATAAATCATCCACTTAGGTACTGTCAAGACAAGATTCATAATTGTTCTCACATAATTCCTACTATATTCTATCATTTCCACAATTTATATCTCATAATATAAGCTATGGAAACACAAAAACAAGCAAACTATGCACCGAAAACAGAATCTGTCAAAAACAGAACAGCGTGTAGTGAGCGATTTAAAAACCATACTTCTGTACCTCAAAGAATTCTGAAAAATTAGGACAACGTAATTTTTTTAACCCAATACTGTGTAAAAATTTTAGAATTTTCTTACGCTCCAGTACAGAATAGAAATTCCAGCACTGGACGCAAAAGTTTCTGTTCTTGCACAGAATCAAATCAACAAGCATCCACAATATCCCAAAGGCTTTACTTGGCACATTATTGAAAGAAAACATATTAAACATGATTAATACAGTAGCTTAATCATGAGAACACAAGAAAAATAGTAGGTATAAATATTGGGTTGTCTCCCAACAAGCGCTTTTCTTTAATGCCTTTTAGCTAGGCATGATGATTTCAATGATGCTTGCATAAAAGTAAAGAATTGAAACACAAAGAGAGCATCATGAAGCATGTGACTAGCACATTTAAGCCTAACCCACTTCCAATGCATAGGGATTTTTTGAACAAACAATTTATGGGAGCAAGAATCAACTAGCATAGGATGGCAAAACAAGCATAACTTCAAAACTTTCAACACATAGAGAGGAAATTTGATATTATTGCAACACCTACAAGCATATGATCCTCGCTCATAATAATTTTCAGTAGCATCATGAATGAATTCAACAATATAGCTATCACATAAAAGCATTCTTTTCATGATCCACAAGCATAGAAATTTTACTACTCTCCACATAAGCAATTTTTCTTCTCATTCATAATAGTGGGAGCAAACTCAACAAAATAACTATCATGAGATACTTGATTGGCATAATCCAATTGAAAATTAAAATCATGATGACAAGTTTCATATTTATCATTATTCGTTATAGCATACAAGTCATCACAATAATCATCATAGATAGGAGGCATGCAATCATCATAATAAATTTTCTCATCAAAACTTGAGGGACTAAAAATATCATCTTCATCAAACATAGCATCCCCAAGCTTGTGGATTTGAATATCATTAGCATCATGGATACTCATAGAATTCATACTAACAACATTGCAATCATGCTCATCATTCAAAGATTTTATGCCAAACATTGTATTGAATTCTTCTTCTATCAATTGAGCACAATTTTCCGCTCCATCATTTTCAAGAAAGACATTATAAAGATGAATAATATGAGGCAACCTCAATTCCATATTTTTTTGTAGTTTTCTTTTATAAGCCAAACTAGTGATAAAACAAGAAACTAAAAGATTCAATTGCAAGATCTAAAGATATACCTTCAAGAACTCACCTCCCCGGCAACGGCGCCAGAAAAGAGCTTGATGTCTACTACACAACTTATTCTTGTAGACTCGTGTTGGGCCTCCAAGCGCAGAGTTTTGTAGGACAGTAGCAATTTTCGCTCAAGTGGATGACCTAAGGTTTATCAATCCGTGGGAGTCGTAGGATGAAGATGGTCTCTCTCAAACAACCCTGCAATCAAATACAAGAAATCTCTTGTGTCCCCAACACACCCAATACAATGATAAATTGTATAGGTGCACTAGTTCGGCGAAGAGATGGTGATACAAGTGTAGTATGGATAGTAGATATAAGTTTTAATAATCTGAAAATAAAAAAAACAGCAAGGTAGCAAGTAACAAAAGTGAGCATAAACGGTATTGCAATGCTTAGAAACAAGGCCTAGGGTTCATACTTTCGGTAGTGCAATCTCTCAACAATGCTAATATAATTGGATCACATAACAATCCCTCAATGTGCGATAAAGAATCACTCCAAAGTTCCTATTAGCGGAGGAAATAAGATAAAAATTGTTGTAGGGTACGAAACCACCTCAAAGTTATTCTTTCCGATCGATCTATTGAGCCATCCCTATAAGTATCACGAACAGCCCTAGAGTTCGTACTAAAATAACACCATATGATATGCATCAACCAACTCTAATGTCACCTAGATACTCCAATGTCACCACAAGTATCCGTGAGTTGATTATTCGACATGCATCAAACAACTTCAGATCATAATATTCAATCCACACAAAGAACTTCAAAGAGTGCCCCAAGATTTCTACCGGAGAAAGTAGGACGAAAACGTGCATCAACCCCTATGCATAGATTACCCCAATGTCACCTCGGGAATCCGCGAGTTGAGTGCCCAAACATACATCAAGTGAATCAATATAATACCCCATTGTCACCACAGGTATTCATATGCAAGACATACATCAAGTGTTCTCAAATCCATAAAAGTATTCAATCCGATAATAGTGAAACCTCAAAGGTAAAAACTCAATTCATAACAACAAGATAGAGAGGGGAAAACACCATATGATCCAACTATATTAACAAAGCTCGTGGTACATCAAGATCGTGCCAAATCAAGAACACAAGAGAGAGAGAGATCAAACACATAGCTACTAGTACATACCCTCAGCCCCGAGGGTGAACTACTCCCTCCTCGTCATGGAGACCGCCGGGATGACGAAGATGGCCTCCGGTGATGCTTCCTCCCTCCGGCAGGGTGCCGGAAAAGGGCTGTAGATGAGATCGTGGAGGTACAGAGGCTTGCGGCGGCGTAAAAACTCTTCTAGGTTAACTTTCGGGGGTTTCTGAATATATATGATTTTTCAGCGTTGGAATCACGCAAAGAGGTGCCACAGGGGGCCCACGAGGCACCAGGGCACGCCTGGGGGGGTGGCGCGCCCTGGTGGCTTGTGGGGCCCCTGTGGGTCTTCTGTTGCTCCCCCGAAGCTTCCTGGGTCTGTTTACTTCCAGAAAAAATCGTCAAAAAGTTTCGTTGCATTTGGACTTCATTTGATATGGATTTTCTGGAAAACCAAAAACAAGCAGAAAACAGCAACTGGCACTGGGCACTAGGTCAATATGTTAGTCCATAAAAATCATATAAAATCCATATAAAAGTGCACCAAAATCATACAAAACTATAATAAACATGGCATGAATACTTCATAAATTATAGATACGTTGGAGACGTATCATGTATCAGCATCCCCAAGCTTAATTCCTGCTTGTCCTCGAGTAGGTAAATGATAAAATAAATAGTTTATGAAGTGTGAATGCTAGCATAGTGCACAAGTTTGATCAATGACAATTTCAATCACTTTTCCTAGCATCATAACAGCAACTCTTTCTCATAAAACTCATCATGATAAAGTAGCAATCAATTCACATGTTATGGTTCAAACAATGCATTCTCTTGAAACTTAACAACCTATGTTCTTAGTCACCAAACAATTGCAATTCAACTTATCTTCAACAGAGTCTAAGTAAGAGCTTCACATACTCAATTATCATATTGTCTTCTATGATTGCTAGTACTCAAAGCATATTTTTAGAACAAATGGCATCCATCGAACACAGAGAAAGATAGGAGCTTAATGTTTCGCCTCCCAAATCATTTATCATATTGATAATTGTCAACAATAATAAATCATGATCAAGTATATTTGAATGGATATATGTGCCTGGATCTATCCCCACCACATGATGCTTGCCAACTATAGAATAGGTTGGAATAAGAAGTTGACTTACCAAAAATAAAAAAGCATGAAAGTAAATAGAATGCCCCTTCGCAGAGGGAAGCAGAGATTTGCAGAGGTGCCAGAGCTCATAGCTTAAAACAGAGATGAATACATTTTGAGTGGTGTGCCTTTCCTGTCAACTTCACGATCGAGAGTTCTCAATATCTTCCATGCTAAACACATTATAGGCGGTTCCCAAGCGGAAAGGTAAAGTATACTCCCCCTCAACCATTCAAACACAAGCCATGGCTAGCCGAATCATCGGGTGCCCTTGATGTCTACTACACAACTTATTCGTGTAGACTCGTGTTGGGCCTCCAAGCGCAGAGTTTTGTAGGACAGTAGCAATTTTCCCTCAAGTGGATGACCTAAGGTTTATCAATCCGTGGGAGGCGTAGAATGAAGATGGTCTCTCTCAATCAACCCTGCAATCAAATACAAGAAATCTCTTGTGTCCCCAACACACCCAATACAATGGTAAATTGTATAGGTGCACTAGTTCGGCGAAGAGATGGTGATACAAGTGTAGTATGGATAGTAGATATAGGTTTTTATAATCTGAAAATAAAAAAACAGCAAGGTAGCAAGTAACAAAAGTGAGCACAAACGGTATTGCAATGCTTGAAAACAAGGCCTAGGGTTCATACTTTCACTAGTGCAATCTCTCAACAATGCTAACATAATTGGATCATATAACAATCCCTCTACGTGTGATAAAGAATCACTCCAAAGTTCCTATTAGCGGAGAACATAAGATGAAATTGTTGTAGGGTACGAAACCATCTCAAAGTTATTCTTTCCGATCAATCTATTGAGCCATCCCTATAAGTGTCACGAACAGCCCTAGAGTTCGTACTAAAATAACACCATATGATACGCATCAACCAACTCTAATGTCACCTAGATACTCCAATGTCACCACAAGTATCCGTGAGTTGATTATTCGATATGCATCAAACAACTTCAGATCATAATATTCAATCCACACAAAGAACTTCAAAGAGTGCCCCAAGATTTCTACCGGAGAAAGTAGGACGAAAACGTGCATCAACCCCTATGTCAACTCGGGAATCCGCGAGTTGAGTGCCAAAACATACATCAAGTGAATCAATATAATACCCCATTGTCACCACGGGTATTCATATGCAAGACATATATCAAGTGTTCTCAAATCCATAAAAGTATTCAATCCGATAATAGTGAAACCTCAAAGGTAAAAACTCAATTCATCACAACAAGATAGAGAGGGAGAAACACCATATGATCCAACTATATTAACAAAGCTCGCGGTACATCAAGATCGTGCCATATCAAGAACACGAGAGAGAGAGATCAAACACATAGCTACTAGTACATACCCTCAGCCCCGAGGGTGAACTACTCCATTCTCGTCATGGAGACCGCCGGGATGATGAAGATGGCTTCCGGTGATGATTTCCCCCTCTGGCAGGGTGCCGGAAAAGGGCTCCAGATGGGATCTCCTTGGTACAGAGGCTTGCGGTGGCGTAAAAACTCATCTAGGTTAACTTTCGGGGGTTTCTGAATATATAGGATTTGTCAGCGTTGGAATCACGCAAAGAGGTGCCATAGGGGGCCCACGAGGCACCAGGGCGGCCTGGGAGGGGTGGCGCACCCTGGTGGCTTGTGAGGCCCCTGTGGCTCTTCTGCTACTCCTCCAAAGCCTCCTGGGTCTGTTTCCTTCCAGAAAAAATCGTCAAAAAGTTTCGCTGCATTTGGACTTCATTTGATATGGATTTTCTGGAAAACCAAAAACAAGCAGAAAACAGCAACTGGCACTGGGCACTAGGTCGATATGTTAGTCCATTAAAATCATATAAAAGCCATAGAAAAGTGCACCAAAATCATACAAAACTATAATAAACATGGCATGAATACTTCATAAATTGTAGATACGTTCGAGATGTATCAGCCCTCCATACAATCAACTTTCCGGGGGAGTTTGTTTAATTATATATTTTTGTTTTGCGGGACTGGGCATCCCAATTACCGCCCTTTCTCATGCAATGACAAGTGAATAAACACTCATCTGAGAATAACCCGCTTAGCATGGAAGATACTGACCACCCCCTGCCGCTTCATGAGCGGTACGTGCACACAAAACAGATGCTTATTTGAATGATTAGAGGTGGCACATGTAAATTTACTTGGAACGGCAGAGTAATACCGTATATAGGTAGGTATGGTGGATACTCATGGAAGAAACTTGGCGCAAGGATTTTGGATGCACAAGCAGTATTCCCACTTAGTACAGAAATTTAGGCTAGCAAAAGATTCTAAACAAGCACCACATGTTTGAGGATCCATAACAATATAACTTCTATGCAAATATACCCAAACATAACTCATTACATTGTCTTCCTTGTCCAAATTCAACTACTTGATCAAGGTTGAAAATAATTAATGGGTATTCACAATCATAAAAGATGTCCAAGATAATATATTTATATCTGAAAGTTCTCTTCCATATACTATCTTTCATGAATTGCTTCTATGACCAATATTGTGATTGTCAAACTTCAATAGATCTTACTTTCTAAACCCAATGTGAAATATTACTAAGCATATGGAACATGGATAATCTTAGATTTATGATATTCAATTCATTCAACAATTTTCTCATAGGATATAAGTGAAGCACAAGAGTGAACGAGAAACTACTCCAAAAGGTATAAGTGAAGATCAATGAGTAGGCAAACAATTAAGTAGCTATGTGAAGACTCTCTCCAAATAAATATTTTAGATCTTGATAATTTTATTAAAACAGCAAACAAAATGAAAATAAAAGGACACTCCAAGAATAGCACATATCATGTGAACAAGTAGAAACTAAGGCTAACCGATAGGTGTTGATGAAGAAAGGTGGGATGCCTACCGGGGCATCCCCAAGCTTAGTTGCTTGAGACTTCTTGGAATATTAACTTGGGGTGCCTTGGGCATCCCCAAGCTTGAGCTCTTATGTCTCCTTAATTGCTTTCATAGCATGGCTTCTCGTAAATCTTAAAACTTCATCCACACAAAACTCAACAAGAACTCGTGAGATAAGTTAGTATAAATCAACTCAAAACCTTAACATTCTCTACTGTAACAAATCACTAAAATTATAATTAAACATTGCATACTAAATGCCTCTGCATATTTAATACTCCTATCCACAAATAGAAACATTAAACAAGCAACATATGCAAACAATGCAACTATAACCGAAATCTGTCTAAACAGAACAGTTTGTAAAGGGTGAATAAGAATTCATACTTTCCTAACTCCAAAAAATCTGAAAAATTACCATGTGACAGAGAACTAATGCATTCTTACTGTGTAAAAATTTCAGATTTTTATCATGTTATGACTATTCAGGAATATTCTGGGCATAACAGAAAACTTTCTGTTTTCAAACAGCAACACATAAACTTGCAAACTGAGCATGGTAAAGGCTATAATTGGCATTTTATTGAACTAAAAGATACAAAACATGATTATTGATAACAGCAAGAAAATCTCAACAAAAAAATGATGCTCCAAGCAAAACTCATATTATGTGACGAATAAAAATATAGCTCCAAGTGAGGTTACCGATAGTGTTGAAGACGAAAGAGGGGATGCCTTCCGGGGCATCCCCAAGCTTAGACGCTTGAGTCTTCCTTGAGTATTACCTTGGGGTGACTTGGGCATCCCCAAGCTTAGGGTCTTGCCACTCCTTATTCTCCTCATATCGATATCTCACCCAAAACTTGAAAACTTCAATCACACAAAACTTAACGGAACTTGTGAGATAGGTTAGTATGATAAAAATAAATCATCCACTTAGGTACTGTCAAGACAAGATTCATAATTTCTCTCACATAATGCCTACTGTATTCTATCATTTCCACAATTTATATTACTCAATATAATCTATGGAAACACTAAAACAAGCAAACTATGCATTGAAAAGAGAATATGTCAAAAATAGAACAGCATGTAGTGAGCGATTTAAAAACCATACTTGTCTACCTCCAAAAATTCTGAAAAATTAGGACAACGTAGAAAATTTGTAACCCAATACTCTGTAAAAATTTAAGAATTTTCTTACACTCCAGTACAGAATAGAAATTCCAGCACTGGACGCAAAAGTTTCTGTTTTTGCACAGAATCAAATCAACAAGTATCCACACTATCCCAAAGGCTTTACTTGGCACATTATTGAAAGGAAACATATAAAACATGATTACTACAGTAGCTTAATCATGTGAACACTCAAAAACAGTAGGTATAAATATTTGGTTGTCTCCCAACAAGCGCTTTTCTTTAATGCCTTTTAGCTAGGCATGATGATTTTAATGATGCTCGCATAAAAGTAAAGAATTGAAACACAAAGAGAGCATCATGAATCATATGAAAAGAACATTTAAGCCTAACCCACTTCCTATGCATAGGGATTTTGTGATCAAACAATTTATGGGAGCAAGTATCAACTAGCATAGGAAGGCAAAACAAGCATGACTTCCAAACTTTCTACACAAAGAGAGGAAACTTGATGTTGTTGAAATATATATATGCATATCTTCCCCTCTCATAATAATTTTCAGTAGAATCATGAAAAAATTCAACAATATAACTTTCACATAAATTATTCTTTTCATGATCCACAAGCATAGAATTTATATTACTCTCCACATAAGCAATTTCCTTCTCATTCATAATAGTGGGAGCAAATTCAATGAAATAACTATCATGTGATACTTGATTGGCATAATCCAATTGAAAATTAAAACCATGATGACAAGTTTCATAGTTATCATTATTCTTTATAGCATACATGTCATCACAATAATCATCATAGATAGCAACTTTGTTGTCATAATCAATTGAAACCTCTTTCAAAATAGTGGAATCATCATTAAATAAAGTCATGACCTCTCCAAATCCACTTTTATCAATATTGTAATAAGATTCAACACCCTACAAAATAGTGGGATAATTAGTACCAAGAGTTGACACTCTTCCAAACCCAATTTCATCAATATAATCATCATAAATAGGAGGCATGCTTTCATCATAATAAATTTGCTCATCAAAACTTGGGGGACTAAAAATAATATCTTCATCAAACATAGCATCCCCAAGCTTGTAGCTTTGCATATCATTAGCATCATGGATATTCAAAGAAAGCATACTAACAACATTGCAATCATGCTTATCATTCAAAGGACTCACGCTAAACATTTTATTAAATTCTTCCTCTAGCAATGAGCACAATTTTCCGATCCATCATTTTCAAGAAAGATATTATATAGATGAAGTATGTGAGGCAACCTAAATTCCATTTTTTTGTAGTTTTCTTTTATAAAACCAAGCTAGTGAATAAACAAGAAACTAAAATATTCAATTGCAAGATCTAAAGATATACCTTCAAGCACTCACCTCCCCGGCAACGGCGCCAGAAAAGAGCTTGATGTCTACTACGCAACTTTTATTCTTGTAGACGTTGTTGGGCCTCCAAGTGCAGAGTTTTGTAGGACAGTAGCAAATTTCCCTCAAGTGGATGACCTAAGGTTTATCAATCCGTGGGAGGCGTAGGATGAAGATGGTCTCTCTCAAACAACCCTGCAATCAAATACAAGAAATCTCTTGTGTCCCCAACACACCCGATACAATGGTAAATTGTATAGGTGCACTAGTTCGGCGAAGAGATGGTGATACAAGTGTAGTATGGATAGTAGATATAGGTTTTTGTAATCTGAAAATATAAAAACAGCAAGGTTGAAAGTGATAAAATGGAGCACAAATGGTATTGCAATGCTTGAAAACAAGGCCTAGGGTTCATACTTTCACTAGTGCAATCTCTCAACAGTGCTAACATAGTTGAATCATATAACAATCCCTCAACGTGCAATAAAGAATCACTCCAAAGTTCCCATTAGCGGAGAACATAAGATGAAATTGTTGTAGGGTACGAAACCACCTCAAAGTTATCCTTTCCGATCAATCTATTGAACCATCCCTATAAGTGTCGCAAACAGCCCTAGAGTTCGTACTAAAATAACATCATATGATACACATCAACCAACTCTAATGTCACTGCTACTTGTGAGCTGCGTTGGTAATTCCCTGAAGAGGAAGGGAGATGCAGTACAGTAGAGATAAGTATTTCCCTCAGTTAAGAACCAAGGTTATCAATCCAGTAGGAGAACCAAGCAAAATTCCGTTAAAACGCACCTGCACACACAAGAGCAAACACTTGCACCCAACGCAAATAAGAGGGTTGTCAATCCTCTTAGCGGTTATTTGCAAGGATTAAATCTTATCGAGGTAAATAGATAAACTAAACTACTAATTAAAATAAAAGTAAATAAATTGCAGCAAGGTATTTTTAGGTTTTTTATATGATAAAGAGATACCCGGGGACCATAGTTTTCACTAGAGGCTTCTCTCTTGAGCACATAAGCATACGGTGGGTAAACAAATTACTATTGGGCAATTGATAGAAAAACAAATAATTATGACGGATTCATGGCAATGATCATGTATATAGGCATCACGTCCGAGACAAGTAGACCGACTCCTGCCTGCATCTACTACTATTACTCCACCCATCGACCGCTATCCAGCATGCATCTAGGGTATTAAGTATGAAACAGAGTAACGCCTTAAGCAAGATGACATGATGTAGAGAAGCAAATTCAAGCAATATGAATAAACCCCATCTTTTTATCCTTAATGGCAACAATACAAATACGTGTCATGTCCCTTTCTGTCACTGGGATTGAGCGCCGCAAGATTGAACCAATCACAAAGCACCTCTCCCATTGCAAGATAAATCAATCTAGTAGGCCAAAGTAAACCGATAGATCGGAGAGAAATACAAAGCTATAACAATCATGCATAAAAGAGTTCAGAGAAGACTCAAATATTTCTCTTGAATAATCTGATCATAAACTCACAATTCATCGGATCCCAACAAACACACCGCAGAAGAAGATTACATCGGATAGAACTCCAAGAACATCGAGGAGAACATTGTATTGAAGATCAAAGAGAGAGAATAAGCCATCTAGCTACTAGCTATGGACCCGTAGGTCTGTGGTAAACTACTCACACATCATCGAAAGGGCAGCAAGGTTGATGTAGAAGCCCTCCGTGATTGATTCCCCCTCGGGCAGAGTACGGAAAAGGCCTCCAGATGGGATCATGGAAGAACAGAGGCTTGCAGCGGCGGAAAGGTTTTCTCTTCTGGTTCCCTGGGGGTTTCTGATGTCTACTACACAACTTATTCTTGTAGACTCGTGTTGGGCCTCCAAGCGCAGAGTTTTGTAGGACAGTAGCAATTTTCCCTCAAGTGGATGACCTAAGGTTTATCAATCCGTGGGAGGCGTAGGATGAAGATGGTCTCTCTCAAACAACCCTGCAACCAAATAACAAAGAATCTCTTGTGTCCCCAACACACCCAATACAATGGTAAATTGTATAGGTGCACTAGTTCGGCGAAGAGATGGTGATAAAAGTGTAGTATGGATAGTAGATATAGGTTTTTGTAATCTGAAAATATAAAAACAGCAAGGTAGCAAGTAACAAAAGTGAGCACAAACGGTATTGCAATGCTTAAAAACAAGGCCTAGGGTTCATACTTTCGCTAGTGCAATCTCTCAACAATGCTAATATAATTGGATCATATAACCATCCCTCAACGTGCAATAAAGAATCACTCCCAAGTTCCTATTAGCGAAGAACATAAGATAGAAATTGTTTGTAGGGTACGAAACAACCTCAAAGTTATCCTTTCCGATCGATCTATTGAGCTATTTCTATAAGTGTCACAAATAGCCCTAGAGTTCGTACTAAAATAACACCATATGATACACATCAACCAACTCTAATGTCACCTAGATACTCCAATGTCACCACAAGTATCCGTGAGTTGATTATACGATATGCATCAAACAACTTCATAATCATAATATTCAATCCACACAAAGAACTCCAAGGAGCACCCCAAAGTTTCTATTGGAGAAAAGATAATGAAAACGTGCATCAACCCATATGCATAGATTACCCCAATGTCACCGCGGGAATCTGCGAGTTGAGTGCCAAAACATATATCAAGTGAATCAATATAATACCCCATTGTCACCATGGGTATTCATATGCAAGACATACATCAAGTGTTCTCAAATCTGAAATATTCAATCCGACAATAACGAAACCTCAAAGGGAAAAGATTCGATTCATCACAACAAAGATAGAGAGGGAAGAAACACCATATGATCCAACTATATTAACAAAGCTCGCGGTACATCAAGATCATGCCAAATCAAGAACGCGCGAGAGAGAGAGAGAGAGAGATAAAACACATAGCTACAGGTACAAACCCTCAACCCCGAGGGTGAACTACTCCCTCCTTGTCATGGAGACTGCCGGGATGATGAAGATGGCCTCCGATGATGATTCCCCCCTCCGGCAGGGTGCCGGAAAAGGGTTGTAGATGAGATCGTGGAGGTATAGAGGCTTACGGCGGCGTAAAAACTCATCTAGGTTAACTTTCGGGGGTTTCTGAATATATAAGATTTTTCAGCGTTGGAATCACGCAAAGAGGTGCCACAGGGGGCCCACGAGGCACCAGGGCGCGCCTGGGGGGGGGCAAGCGCGCCCAGGTGGCTCGTGGGGCCTCTGTGGCTCTTCTGCTGCTCCTCCGAAGCTTCCTGGGTCTGTTTCCTTCCAGAAAAAATCGTCAAAAAGTTTCGCTGCATTTGGACTTCATTTGATATGGATTTTCTGGAAAACCAAAAACAAGCAGAAAACAGCAACTGGCACTGGGCACTAGGTTAATATGTTAGTCCATAAAAATCATACAAAACTATAATAAATATGGCATGAATACTTCATAAATTATAGATACATTGGAGACGTATCAGCATCCCCAAGCTTAATTCCTGCTCGTCCTCGAGTAGGTAAATGATAAAAGAAATAATTTATGAAGTGTGAATGCTAGCATAGTGCATAAATTTGATCAATGATAATTTCAATCACTTTTCCTAGCATCATAACAACAACTTTTTCTCATAAAACTCGTCATGATAAAGTAGCAATTAAAAACAGAAATTTTGATGTGGAATGCTACCTATCACAATCATATAATCTTTTCTTTTTTTGCATGGACACTTGGACTTGAATGATTCAAAGCAATAGTCTATAATTTGACATGAAGACATAAATACTCAAGCATGCTAACAAGCAACCATGTCTTTCAAAATATCAACGCTAAATAAAGTTATCCCTAGCCCATTATGCTCAATCATTGATCCATTCATGAGACACACTCAATATTAGCTACACACAATGCACAAGTATGACAATAGTGCTCTCTAGTTGGTGCTTTATAAGAGAAGATGGAGACTCAAAACAAAAATAAAAATTGCATAAAAGTAAATAGATAGGCCCTTCGTAGAGGGAAGCAGAGATTTGCAAATGTGCCAGAGCTCAAAGCTTAAATTAGAGGGATAATATTATTTTGAGAGGCATGCTTTTCCTGTCAATGAAAACGACCGAGAATTCCCAATATTTTCCATGCTAGACACATCATAGGCGGTTCCCAAACAGAAAGTAAAGTTTATTTCCTTTCCACCATTCTTTCACAATCCATGGCTAGCCGTATCCACGGGTGCCCTCCATACCAACACTTTCCAAGGAATTTTGTTGTTATTATTTTTGATTTCATTGTGGGACTGGGCATCCCTATTACCAGCCACTCTCTCGTGCAATGACAAGTGAATAAACACTCATCATGAGAATAACACACCTAGCATGGAAAATAATGGCCACCCCCTGCCGCTTCATGAGCGGTACGGGCACACAAAACAGAAAAATTATTTTGAAAATTAGAGTTGGTACACGCAAATTTACTTGGAACGGCATTGAAATACCGCATATGGGTAGATATGGTGGACTCATTTGGCACAACTCGGGTTTAAGGGATTTGGATGCACAAGCAGTATTCCCGCTTAGTACAAATGAAGGCTAGCAAATAGATTGAGAAGCAACCAAACAAAAAGTGAAAACGGTCATAAACATGCATTGAACATAACTAACACGGAATAATGCACCATAAGTAGGATATAATTTCGTTGCATAACTATTGACTTAACGTGCATGCATAGGGAATCACAAACCTTAACATCAATATTCTTATTAAATCACAATTACTCACTAACATGGCTCACATATTATCATCTCCATATCGCAAAACTATTGCAAGGAATCAAACTTATCATATCCAATGATCTATATGAAAGTTTTTATTATATCCCTCTTGAATATTCATCACTTTGGGACCAAATCCATATCTTAAGCATATTGCCATTACTATTGTCAACTCCCAAAGTAATATAAGTGAATCATGAGAGTGTATATATTTCTTCAAAATATAATCACCACCGTGCTCAAAAAGATATAAGTGAAGTACTAGAGCAAATGACAAACTACTCCAAAAAGATATAAGTGAAGATCAAATGAGTAGTTAAGTAAATAGGTAGCTATGTGAGGATTATCTCTCATTTAAGATTTCAGATCTTGATAGATTTATTCAAACAACAAGGAAAACGAAAATAAAATGATATACCAAGGATAGCACATATCATGTGAAGAAGCAAAAACTTAGGCTAACCGATAGGTGTTGATGAAGAAAGGTGGGATGCCAACCGGGGCATCCCCAAGCTTAGTTGCTTGAGACTTCTTGAAATATTAACTTGGGATGCCTTGGGTATCCCCAAGCTTGAGCTCTTGTGTCTCCTTAATTCCTCTCATATCATGGCTTCTCCTAAATCTTAAAAACTTCATCCACACAAAACTCAACAAGAACTCGTGAGATAAGTTAGTATAAATCAACTCGAAACCTTGACATTCTCTACTATAAAAAATCACTAAAATTATAATTAAACATTGCATACTAAATGGCTCTGCATATTTAATACTCCTATCCTCAAATAGAAACATTAAACAAGCAAACATATGCAAACAATGCAACTATAACAGCAATCTGCCAAAACAGAACAGTCTGTAAAAGGGGAATAAGAATCCATACTTCCCTAACTCCAAAAATTCTGAAAAACTACCATGTGACAGAGAACTCATGAATGCTTACTGTGTAACAATTTCAGATTTTTATCATGTTCTGACTATTCAGGAATATTTTGGACATTACAGAAAACTTTCTGTTTTCAAACAGCAACACATAAACTTGCAAACTGAGCATGGTAGAGGCTATAATTGGCATTTTATTGAACTAAAAGATACAAAACATGATTATAGATAACAGCAAGAAAATCTCAACAAAATAAAATGACGCTCCAAGCAAAACTCATATTATGTGACGAATAAAAATATAGCTCCAAGTGAGGTTACCGATAGTGTTGAAGACGAAAGAGGGGATGCCTTCCGGGGCATCCCCAAGCTTAGTTGCTTGGGTCTTCCTTGAATATTACCTTGGGGTGCCTTGGGAATCCCAAATCTTAGGGTCTTGCCACTCCTTATTCTCCTCATATCGATATCTCACTCAGAACTTGAAAACTTCAATCACATAAAACTTAACAGAACTTGTGAGATAGGTTAGTATGATAAAAATAAATCAACCACTTAAGTACTGTCAAGACAAGATTCATAATTGTTCTCACATAATTCCTACTGTAGTCTATCATTTCCACAATTTATGTCTCATAATATAAGCTATGGAAACACTAAAACAAGCAAACTATGCACCGAAAACAGAATCTGTCAAAAACAGAACAACATGTAGTGAGTGATTTAAAAACCATACTTCTGTACCTCAAAAATTAGGACAACGTAAAAAAATTTTATCCCAATACTCTGTAAAAATTTCTGAATTTTTTCACGCTCTAGTACAGAATAGAAATTCCAGCACTGGACGCAAAAGTTTCTGTTTTTGCACAGAATCAAGTCAACTATCATCCACACTATCCCAAAGGCTTTACTTGGCACATTATTGAAAGAAAACATATAAAACATGATTAATACAGTAGCTTAATCATGTTAACACACAAAAACAGTAGGTATAAGTATTGGGTTGTCTCCCTACAAGCGCTTTGTTTAATGCCTTTTTAGCTAGGCATGATGATTTCAATGATGCTCACATAAAAGTAAAGAATCGAAACACAAAGAGAGCATCATGAAGCATATGACTAGCACATTTAACCCTAACCCACTTCCTATGCATAGGGATTTTGTGAGCAAATAGTTTATGGGAGCAAGAATCAACTAGCATAGGAAGGCAAAACAAGTATAATTTCAAAACTTTGAACATAAAGAGAGGAAACTTGATATTATTGCGAAGCCTACAAGCATATGTTCCTCTCTCATAGTAATTTTCAGTAGCATCATGAAGAAATTCAACAATATACCCATCACACAAATCATTCTTTTCATGATCTACAAGCATAGAAATTTTATTACTCTCCACATAAGCAAAATTATTCTCATGAATAGTAGTGGGAGAAAACTCAACAAAATAGCTATCATGTGATACTTGATTGGCATAATCCAATTGAAAATTAAAATCATGATGACAAGTTATCATTATTATTTATAGCATACATGTCATCACAATAGATAGGAGGCATGCAATCATCATAATAAATTTTCTCATCAAAACTTGGGGGACTAAAAATATCATTTTCATCAAACATAGCATCCCCAAGCTTATGGCTTTGCATATCATTAGCATCATGGATATTCAAAGAATTCTTACTAGCAACATTGCAATCATGCTCATCATTCAAAGATTCTATGCCAAACATTTTATTGAACTCTTCTTCTATCAATTGAGCACAATTTTCCGCTCCATCATTTTCAAGAAAGACATTATAAAGATGAATAATATGAGGCAACCTCAATTCCATTTTTTTTGTAGTTTTCTTTTATAAACCATACTAGTGATAAAACAAGAAACTAAAAGATTTGATTGCAAGATCTAAAGATATACCTTCAAGCACTCACCTCCCCGGTAACGGCGCCAGAAAAGAGCTTGATGTCTACTACACAACTTATTCTTGTAGACTCGTGTTGGGCCTCCAAGCGCAGAGTTTTGTAGGACAGTAGCAATTTTCCCTCAAGTGGATGACCTAAGGTTTATCAATCTACGGGAGGCGTAGGATGAAGATGGTCTCTCTCAAACAACCCTGCAACCAAATAACAAAGAGTCTCTTGTGTCCCCAACACACCCAATACAATGGTAAATTGTATAGGTGCACTAGTTCGGTGAAGAGATGGTGATAAAAATGTAGTATGGATAGTAGATATAGGTTTTTCTAATCTGAAAATATAAAAACAGCAAGGTATCAAGTAACAAAAGTGAGCACAAACGGTATTGCAATGCTTAAAAACAAGGCCTAGGGTTCATACTTTCGCTAGTGCAATCTCTCAACAATGCTAATATAATTGGATCATATAACCATCCCTCAACGTGCAATAAAGAATCACTCACAAGTTCCTATTAGCGAAGAACATAAGATAGAAATTGTTTGTAGGGTACGAAACCACCTCAAAGTTATCCTTTCCGATCGATCTATTGAGCTATTCCTATAAGTGTCACAAACAGCCCTAGAGTTCGTACTAAAATAACACCATATGATACACATCAACCAACTCTAATGTCACCTAGATACTCCAATGTCACCACAAGTATCCGTGAGTTGATTATACGATATGCATCAAACAGCTTCATAATCATAATATTCAATCCACACAAAGAACTCCAAGGAGCACCCCAAAGTTTCTATCGGAGAAAAGATAATGAAAACGTGCATCAACCCATATGCATAGATTACCCCAATGTCACCGCGGGAATCCGCGAGTTGAGTGCCAAAACATATATCAAGTGAGTCAATATAATACCCCATTGTCACCACGGGTATTCATATGCAAGACATACATCAAGTGTTCTCAAATCTGAAATATTCAATCCAACAATAACGAAACCTCAAAGGGAAAAGATTCGATTCATCACAACCAAGATAGAGAGGGAAGAAACACCATATGATCCAACTATATTAACAAAGCTCGCGGTACATCAAGATCATGTCAAATCAAGAACGTGAGAGAGAGAGAGAGAAATAAAACACATAGCTACTGGTACAAACCCTCAGCCCCGAGGGTGAACTACTCCCTCCTCGTCATGGAGACCGCCAGGATGATGAAGATGGCCTCCGGTGATGATTCCCCCCTCCGGCAGGGTGCCGGAAAAGGGCTGTAGATGAGATTGTGGAGGTCAAAAGGAGTCACGTGGGCCCCACAAGGTACTACGGCGCCCCCCCTGGGGCGCGCCCTAGTGCCTTGTGAAGCCCCTGTGGGGCTTCTGGCCTCCTCCTGAAGCTTCCCAGGTTTCTTTTGTCCAGAAAAAATCTCCAAAAAGTTTTGTGGGATTTGGACTTCATTTGGTACTGTTTCTCTGAAAAGCCAAAAACAAGCAGAAAACAGCAACTGGCACTAGGCACTGGTGACGGTGTCCTGGATTAGGGGGTGCTAACCTAGCCAGCCTGTCTCCTCTGTTGGGCCGATATGCCTCTGTGCGTGATCAAGATGGACTCCGGAGGCCACACATGGGAGACGTGATCGAGGCTCTCTCTACCGAAGACTTGTAGTACACTTCAAGATTTGTCCAGCCGTCTTACTCCTAGATACCGACCTTGTAACCCTAGATGCCCTCCCTGGCATGTATATAAGCCATGGGGTTTAGCCCGTAGAAGGGGGAACAACGCAATATTGCTCACCTAGCCCTAGAAGTTAGACTCATATTACGATCTCGAGGTAGATCAACTCTGTACGTGTTACATCTCCATCAATATAAACAGAAGCAGGACGTAGGGTTTTACCTCCATTAAGAGGGCCCGAACCTGGGTAAACATCGTCTCCCTCATCTCTGTTACCATCGATCCAAGATCCACAGCTCTGGACCCCCTACCCCGAGGTCTGCCGGTATTTACACCGACACTGGTGCTTTCATTGAGAGTTCCGCTGCGCGATCACCAGAAGGATTGATGGCTCACCTGCAGATCAACTGCACTAACGGCTGCGGGGATGTTTACGCCCCCAGCCAGCTTTTTGTCTTCGGCAGCATGGTATTTTGCGCCGACTCGATGGGTCATCTGACCTCTGTCGAGAACTATGCCACAGGTCGGATCGTGACTTTCGGCGGCCTCGAGTACACTGCAGATTCCCGTGGTGAACTCATCTTATCGGGATGGACTCCCGGCCGGATCGAGAGCTCGGCTGGTTCCGGAGGCTCGACTCCGGAGCCGGACTCTGTCACGGCGCCTCTTGAGACCCCTGACACCGCTACTCCGGCCAGTCTCTCCCCGATCGCCAGTCCGGAGATGGATCCGGCTCCCACCCCTGAAATTGCACCGGTGCCAGGATTGATTCCGACACGAAACCCGGAACTATGTTCAGACTCCCGCCGCTCCGAAGATGCATCTGGTTACATGCCGGGTGTACTTCGAATCAGACCTGCCTATGGCACATCCATGAATCCCGAAGAGTTATCTCACCTCGATGAGATGCTTGACCGCATCCAGAGTATGTCCATCTCGGACGGCAAGACTTCGGTTTACAATCAGGTCGGCCTTAAAGCCGAAGATAGGGAAATTTACCTCCCACCCACCACCCACCTAGTCGCCACGATCGATGATTTAACCGACGTGTTGGACTACGGCGAACCCTCAGACATGGAGGAGGACGCCGATGGCCCCATCGAGAACACCTTGCCCCCGGTAAATGCGGACAGGTGGACCGCCACGTCCACCTACAATGTCTACATGGTGGACACCCTGAAATCCCCCCCAAGACGCCGGCGAAGGCGTCGAAGGGGCAATAATGGGGAACCCAGTGGCAACGACGCGACAGCCAATAATGGCGACGCGGAGGACGGCGACGCCGATATCCATGAGGAGGAAGTTCAAGCCTCCCCAGTAAGGAACGGCACACCAGACCGACCTCTTGGAGACTCAGATCCCGATGACCTCTTTGAAGGGGCCGACGACAACTACATGCCAGAATCCGAGGAGGACGAGAGCCTCGGCACCGAGGACTACATCGTCCCCAAAGACCCTTTTGAACAAGAGCGCTTCTGACGACGCCTCGTTGCGACGGCCCGGAGCTTAAAGCGCAAGCAACAGCAGCTGCAGGCCAATACCGATGCGCTAAATGAAAAGTGGATGGAAGTGCTCTCCGCCGAGAAAGACATGGAAAACCGACGCCATAGTGCGCCGAAATCATACCCACGCAGGCGTCTTTTGTCGGAGTTCGACGAGGAGCTCGCTGACGACCTCGATCGGCCCCCTAGAGGCCGGGACAGGCCAAGACGAGAAGACCCCAGTGAATGGCCACCTCCACGCTGTCATGCAAGGACCCCGTGGATCACTTAGATCCTCACGACGCTAGACGTCGTATTGAGGAAAATAGGGCTCCCCCTCGGTCCATCTACGGGTCAAGGGGACATGCGCCCGCCGGGCCCGACGGCTATGATGCCTGGATGGACAGGAACGGCCGTGCCCGAGATCAAACCTACTCACGACTCTTCCTCGACCTCCGACCAGATGCTCCTCGGTCCTGAGGTCCGGCCCACCCGATCTGCTTCACAGATAGGGTGATGGAACATCAGTTCCCGGAAGGGTTTAAACCCATCAACATAGAATCATACGATGGCACCACGGACCCAGCAGTTTGGATCGAAGATTTCCTCCTGCATATACACATGGCCAATGGAGATGATCTCCATGCCATTAAATACCTATCGCTCAAGCTCAAGGGGCCGGCGAGGCATTGGCTTAACAGCCTCCCGCCTCACTCTATCGGCAGCTGAGAAGCCCTAGAAGACGCTTTTCGAGCAAACTTCCAGGGCACATATGTTCGACCTCCGGACGCAGATGACCTTAGCCGTGTCACCCAGCAGCCAGGCGAATCAGCCCGAAAATTCTGGAATAGGTTCCTCAACAAGAAGAACCAGATCATAGACTATTCCGAAGCCGAGGCCATCGCCGCATTTAAAAACAATATTCGAGATGAATGGTTGGCTCGACAACTCGGCCAGGATAAGCCGAGAACCATGGCTGCCCTGACCGCACTAATGACTCGCTTTTGTGTGGGAGAAGATAGCTGGCTCGCCCGAAGTACTCATAACGGCGAGGCAGGCACCTCGGAAACTCGCGACGCCAATGGAAAACCAAAGCGCAGGTACAAGAATGGCGGAAGCGACACTGAAGACGCCGCGGTCAACGCAGGATTCACTGGACCTAAATCCGGGCAGAAAAGAAAACCCTTTAAAGGGAACAAAGACGGACCTAGCCAGCTTGATAGACTCCTGGACCGCCCATGTGGGATCCACGGTACTCAGGAAAAACCAGCAAACCACACTAATAGGAATTGCTGGGTCTTTAAACAAGCCGACAAGATAGCGGCAGAGGGTCAGAGTAAAACCCAACACCGCAGCGATGACGAGGATGAACCTCGGCAGCCCAATAATGGAGGCCAAAAGAAATTTCCTAATGAGGTAACAGAGGTCAACATGATCTATGTCACCCACATCCCTAAAAGGGAGAGGAAACATGCACTTCGGGACGTATACGCGCTGGAGCCAGTCGCCCCGAAGTATAACCCATGGTCAGCCTACCCGATCACTTTCGACAAGCACGATCATCCGACCAGCATTAGGCATGGCGGATCGGCGGCGCTCGTCCTGGACCCTATTGTTGATGGTTATCATCTAACGCGCATCCTGATGGACAGGAGAAGCAGCCTTAACCTCATCTACGAGGACACAGTTCGGAAGATGGGCATTGACTCATCTCTGATTAAGCCGAGCTCTACCACCTTTAAAGGTGTCATTCCGGGCGTCGAAGCCCGTTGTACCGGAACAGTCACCCTAGAGGTAGTCTTCGGTTCGCCCGAGAACTTCCGAAGCGAAGAGTTAATCTTCGATATCGTACCCTTCCGGAGCGGATACCATGCGCTCTTAGGGCGCACAGCCTTTGCACGCTTTAACGCAGTCCCGCATTACGCCTATCTCAAGCTCAAAATGCCGGGACCCAACGGCGTCATCATAGTCAATGGCAACATGGAACGTTCACTCCGGACAGAGGAACAGACCGCGGCTTTCGCAGCCAAGGTTCAAGCGTCCGAGGAGGCAGCCCGCAGCAATAAACGCGCCGCCCGCTCCTTGAAGTGTGCCCGTGCAGCACAAATCGACCTCGGCCAGGTGCCCCCGCACCCGAAATAGGGATGCGGGCTCCTCGTGTGCCCTCTCTGGAGTGGGCACTACGTCCCCAGAGTGCATAACTTCGCACTCAAGATTCCCTGGGACGTCGAGGAGCCAGAACTACTACCCAAACATCGGCGCGGATTAACCACGCAAAGACGAAGCTTAGAGCCCCTGCACAGGCAAGCATCTGTAAAAGGAACTGCCAAATTTCTATGTGGTTTTAAAACCACAGAGTGGCTTCGGCCACACCTCCCTTCAAGGAACTCGGTCAATCAAACACCTAGAGTGTATAACACTAGTACAAAACAGGGCTTTGGTCCACCCTGAAAAGCCCATTAGTCCCGGTTCACTCACGAACCGGGACCCATGGGAGCATCGGTCCCGGTTCGTGAGGCCGGGGCGCCGGCCGGGCCTCGTCTGACCCCTTTGGTCCCAGTTCCAGACACGAACCGGGACCAATGCGCCTCGTGAGCCATTGGTCCCGGTTTGTGGCTGGAACCGGGACCAAATGGTGAGGCTTTAGTCCCGGTTGGTAACACCAACCGGGACTAAAGGGGTTGAGGCTTTAGTCCCGGTTGGTGTTACCAACCGGGACTAAAGGTTGGACCTTTAGTCCCGGTTGGAGACACCAACCGGGACTAAAGGGGTTCTGAAAGTTTTTTTTTCCTATTTTTACATTTGTTTTCTGTTTTTAGTTTCTGTTTTAAATTGCTTATATCTTTTAAGATATTTGATGTTTTTGAGTGATTCTTTTTGCATTAGATTCAAAATTTTGTCTAGTTTCTGTTTGTGCCATTAGTTTTCAAATTTGAATGGTTTAAATTTGAATTTGTTCAAATTTGCTTCAAACCCTAGATTGTGAATAACTTGAGTTTACAAATAGTTTTTAATTTAATTCTTTTTACTCCTAGTCACTTGTTAGATTGTTGTCACAGTAAGATTTATTTGGTTATTTTTAGAATAATTTAAATTAGGATTTTAATTAAAACAATACTGTTTTGCTTATATAGTTGTTTTAGTCATTTAATTGTTGTTTTTTATTATTTTTAGTTAGTTCTTTCTGTAGATTTTAAAATGTTGTAGTATGGTGCATATTGAATGCACAAAAAGTCTGGAGTTGAAATAAGTTTAAAAAAATGAAATGCATTTGTAACAGACGAGTTTTCGTCCGAAACCTTGATACTTCGAATGAGATGGTCCAGTTTGTACACGAAGTGCATCCAGTTTTTGCCGTAACCCTCTCAACTTTTTAGCACATGCTATGTGGGTGAAATGATGATACCATGCCAACTTTCAACCTTTTCAGAGTTCATTTGTAGTGCATTTCAATTTCAGGGTCATTTAGCTCAAAAAAATCAGTAAATGCATGAAAAATAGCAAATGAAGTCAGAAAGGGTTGAAAAGTGATGGCGTGGCTTCGAATGGTGCACACACAAAAAGTCTGGAGTTGAAATAAGTTTAAAAAAATGAAATGTCTTTGTAACAGACGAGTTTTCGTCTGAAACCCTGATACTTCGAAGCCGACGGCCGCATACCTTTCTGACTTGGTTAACCTTAGCTGTGACTCTGGCTGGGATGGTGCTAGCAGATGTGTAGTCGACGGTATGATTGGATGGACACCAACCCGGACTAAAGGGGTTCTGAAATTTTCAAACTCTACCCTTCCCCCCCCCCCCCCCCCCGTGGATCGCCTTTTTTAGTTTTGTTAAAAATAAACAAAAATGATAAAATCTTCAAAAAATAAAATCCTTCGAGATGTAGTTAGGTATTAGTGTCTAGTTGGTATAGAAATTTTGAAATATCAATTTTGACCTTTTTTGCAAAAACAACGAAAAAAAAATGTAAAACGGCCATAACTTTTGCATACGACGTCGAAAAAAAAAGTTTAATATATCAAAAAAAACTAGAGAAAAATTGGGACTCGATTTCACCAGGGTTTACCCGGTGAAGTTTTCTCAGATTCTCAAAATTCCAAAAGTTAAAAAAGTTATTTCAAATCAAAAAAAATAATTTTAATAATTTAAAAATTAATTTTATTTAAAAAAAATAAATGATGTCATATTTGGATTCCTCACATTTTTCTGATAATAATGGATATATTATTTGTCGAATTTTGATTTACAGATTTAAAGATATTAATTATGTCATATTAAATGAATAAATGGCAAAAAATGAATAAAATAATATTATTACTTATTTTATTTTCATTGAAATTCAATATTATTAGTACTTATTTTGTTTATTTTAATAATTGTTTAGAATTCAAAAAATTAAATCATGTGACATCAAGACCTAAGGGTTAACAGGATTGATAGCTTAAGATTGTCAGGAAAACAACAAGTGCAGACTTGGAAACTAGGGGAGATAGAACCTGAAAGTTAAGCGTGCTCGGGCTGGAGTAGTGAGAGGATGGGTGACCGGCCGAGAAGTTAGACGATTTGGAATGAGTGCTGATTAGAGACTCTAGAGATTAAATTCTGAAGCAGTGAGGAGGGATGATTAGAGATTAAATTGTCAAATAATTCAAAGATTTGAAATTCGGCATAAAACTTAAAAACAAATAAAAAAATCAAAAAAAAAATTTAAACAAAATTCAAAAAAAAAATCAATTTTTTCCCCCCGGCAAGGACCTTTAAAGGTGGAGCCTTTAGTCCCGGTTGGTAACACCAACCGGGACTAAAGGTCCTCCCTCCCCCGCCCCAGGCAGCGCCACGTGGAGGGCCTTTGGTCCCGGTTCGTAAGCAAACCGGGACTAAAGGTTTTGGGCTTTAGTCCCGACCCTTTAGTCCCGGTTCCAGAACCGGGACTAAAGGCCCTTACGAACCGGGACAAATGGTCCTTTTTCTACTAGTGTAAAGGGCCGGAAGGGCATCGACCTTCGCAAATTCTTCGCCATCAATGGTGACGATCTGGTCAACAGTCCGGAAATGCAGACGTGCGGCAGGTAGCGGTCCGGATCCTTTAAAATCCGTTAGTGATCATCCGACCTGTTTTTCCTTTTTCTTCTTTACCATCTACATTGTACTCTTTCAATTACTCTCGTCATAGCTGGGCATGTACACGATTGATATTATGAAATAAAGAAACTATGCCCTTTCAAGGTCTCTATTGTATTTCTTTATCAGCATAGCTCTGGGATGATGCAGTTATCTAAAAAGATGCAATTGTATAACAAAGTCCGATGTATTCGGCGTCTCGGATGTTGGCCTTATATGCATCAGTTTTGAACCTAGATTTCGGTCAATAGTTGGGTTGCCCGGCTCCTATGTGTACCCCTTACGTTTCCGATGAATTCGGCTAAGGGTGTAACGGGAGAACCACTGCGATTGCGCCGCCAGGTCAATTGGCATGGCGCCTCAGTGGAGAAAGCCAAAAACTGACTATCTAGGTAGGCGTAAACTGGTCTGCCATCCGGAGACCGCGTCAAGCGATGTGACGATAGAGATCACCCGTGTCAAACGAAGGGCTTCCATTCCTAGCCGAAGTGTGCTCTGGCCTAGACCTCGGCCCCCACAGTCAAACTCTTATGACTAAATGAAAGATATCAAGCCACTATAGTCCGATTGCCTAGTTCCTATAAGACACCGACTGCCTCCGGGTACCGAGACGTCGGCTAAGGGTGCAGTGTGCCTTAAGGAACACCCTTTGTATGACCTACGCTGGGGCTGAAGCCGACGACTGGCCACTCTCATTTTAAACAGTCATATAGGAGGAATAATTAAAATTATCAAACAACACACATGGAATCTTAAGCTATTCTCATTCAACAAAAGATAAAAATTTTACATTGTACACCCCGGCATTCCGAAGTATCATCTAAAAATACAGAGTGTCTTTCAGGCACATGGCCTCGGTGGTCCGAGCTCCCGCCTCCACCTCGGCGAAGAACTGCTTGGCGGTCCGCGGCTTGTCGGCAGGGGGGCCCGCGGCACATGTCTCTGCATCAACCTTGCAGAAGTGAGTCTTCATGCAAGCATATGCCCTCCGCGCCCCTTCGAAGCACGCGGACCTTTTCCAGGGATCCACGCAGGGCACGGCATCTCGGAGATGGGTCGTCAGGCCGAAGAGGCTCTTCGGCATGACTTCGGCAGGCCACAGAGCGACGCAGAGGTCCTGGAGCGCCGGTCTCGTCATGCGAAACAGTTCCACCAGCTGCTTCACTCGATGATTTAGCAGCTGTGCGGACGGCGATCCTGGAAACTGCCCCCAGAAGGCCTTCTCCGCCTCATGACCCGCCAGCTGACCGAAGTATGCCACCGCATCCGCCGCGCTCTGCGGGAGATCCTCGAAGACCTCTGCGGAACGCCATAACTGGGTGAGCTCGACACACCCTTTGCTGCCAAAAGCACATTGCAGCAAAAATATCTTACCCGAGGCGATTTGCTCCACTTGTTGGAGCACCTCGCGATCAGCTCGGGCAGAGGTCTTGAGCTCGGAGTGGGCATGTTGAAGCTTCTCCAGCTCCTCCTTCGTTTGTTGCCCCTCCTCCTGAAGTTTGTCGCGTGCTTCGAACACGCCCTTCAGGGTCTCCTCGACCTCTAACACCCGCGCTTGGTGCCTTTCCCCAGCTGCCTTTTCGGCGGCCCGGGCCTTCTCGGCCGTGGCGGCAGCAGCTTCCTGCTGCCGCACCTCCTTCCGAGCCGTTTCGAGCTTGGCCTTGAGCGTCTCCAGCTCCGCTGTCAACACAGTTCGGCCTTAGTTGTTTTCTTTAACATACATTATACCTCTTCATCCAGAATACAAGGCAAGTTTAAACTTGCTTACCTTGAGATCGCTCAAGTTTCCGGTTCATCTCCGCCATCTCTTCGGAGACGGAGTCCGGAACCGAGGTCGACACCTGGAGTAAAACAGATCCTTATCACAAAGGGAATAGTTCAAACCACTAACAGGCTCCAGGACGGCTGCCTCGAGCAGCGTCCTAGGGGCTACTCAACGGGCTCCTACTTAATCAAGCGACCCCGATGCCGGTTTCTTAAAACCGACTTCGGGCTCGGGGGCTACTCACTCACTAAGCTGTTTAGCAGGCTGTATTTTTATGTCCTCGGACAAAATTCATAAAACAAATAGCTTAAATAAACAAATTGAATGCGCAGAAGGTGTACCTCGAAACCTGCTATGAGGTTCTTGAAAACCTCGTGCAGGCCGGCCCCTGCGGACCGGTAGCCTTCCAGCGCCGTGCCT
The DNA here is from genome assembly GCA_039707655.1 of Elymus sibiricus. Lineage (NCBI taxonomy): Eukaryota > Viridiplantae > Streptophyta > Magnoliopsida > Poales > Poaceae > Elymus > Elymus sibiricus. Next base: position 70,995,488 of record CM077674.1, read on the forward strand.
ATCAAGGCACGGTGCTCCTCCTTGATGGAAGAGCCCTTTAGGGCCTCCTCCACCTCCTCGGTCCACCCCGCGCCAGTCCGTCCTTGGGCAGTAGGCTGGGGTGAAGGGATGATCTCGGGTGTGTCCACCCGAGCAGCCTCCGCCTGGTGTGGCGGAGCCGAGGTAGACGCCGGCTGGGCCAATGACTGGCCTAGCCCTTCTTCGATGACCTCGGGGCGCTCCGTCCCCGGGTCTTGTTGGGCCGAGGTGTTGACCTCGGCCATGGTCGCCACCTCATCGGCCCCCGTCAAGTTGACGTCGGGGACCAGGGTGGAGGTCGCCTCCCCTAGCCCGTCATGCTTCGGGGGAGAAGCGGCGGGCTCTGGAGTCCCGCTGGTGGATGGCAGCCCGCTTGAAGAACCGCTGGGGATTACCCTCGGCGGGCTGCATATGAAAGATTTCTTCTGTAAAGATTTCCCTTGCTGAAAAAATGACTCAAGTAAGGAAGACAAGGACAAGGGCTTACCCTCGCGGTGTCGGTTTCTTCCTCCCCATAGTGAGCAGGTCTTCCTCTGAGTCACCGGAGAGCTCGGCCCTCTCCGGCGACTTGTTGGCGGCCTCGGATGAGGCTCGCCTCGGCCTCTTTGGGCCCTTCGGGGGCATGTCCACGTCGGCGTCTTCCAACGCCGACCTCTTCCCCTTCGGAGGGGGAACCTCCTCCTCCTCACCCTCCTCGGCGCCGCCGTCTTGAGCGGCGGAGGTGTGGGTCTCTTCTGACCGGGTGACCGAAGTCCCCCGGGTCCGAGCACTTGACCTCCCCGTCTGGGACTTCGTCCCTTTGGAGGCCACCACATGCGGCTCCTCGGTCAGAAGTGCTGAGAGCAGGGGAGTTGGGGGCTGCTCGGGCAGTGGGGCTGGGCATCGTACCCCTTGTACCCAGGCCAACCACTTCTGCAAAATATCAAAACACGACGATTCAAGTAAAAACTTTACCAATGAGCAAAAGATAAAGATTGAAGGGCGCAACCACTCACCGGGGGGCCTCATAGCCGTGCTCAAGGCCGCGGTCCTCCCCCGCCTTGGGGATTTTGTCCTTGGCCAGCTTCATAAGCTTCGACCACATGGCGGCCAAGGTGGAGCGGAAGAAGGTGTTGATGGTGTCCATGTCCTCGGGCTTTTGTGCCCACATCGGGGTAGCCCGAAGTTGGAGAGGGAGTATACGGCGGTTGAGCATGACATTTATGACATCGGCCAACTCAACCTTCCCCGTTGTGGACCACCACAAGATCCTGTCGATCAGGGTCTCCACCTCTTCTGGCTTCCCCCAAGCAACGCCCTTCTCCTTCCAGGACTTGAGTTTCTTGGGAGGCCCGGCCGAGAAGGCCGGGACTTCGGTTTGACCAGGGGCAAGTGGCTCGGTGATGTAGAACCACTCTCTTTGCCACTCCTTCACCATTTCGATGAAGGTGCCCTTGAACCAGGTGGCCCCCTGGTTCTTGCTGATCATGGCCCCTTCGCACTCCGCGAGATCCGAGCCACTTGACTTCGGTTTGATCCCGAAGAGCTTCAACCATAAGCCGAAGTGCGGCTCACAGCGGAGGAAGGCCTCACACACTGTGATGAAGGCGGCGAGGTGGAGAACGGAATTAGGGGCCAGGTGGTGGAAATCTAACCCGTAATAGAACATTACCCCACGCACGAAGGGGTGCAGCGGGAACCCCAGGCCTTGGATGAAGTGGGGGACGAAGACCACCCGCTCCCCGGCGTTGGGAGCGGGCACCAGCTGGCCGGCCGCTGGAGCGCGGGCGGCGATGGCGGGGGCCAGATACCCCGCGTCGCGCAGCTCGGCTATGGTCGCAGCTATCACGATGGATCCGCCCCAGTGTCCCTTGAGGGTGTCGGCCATGGCTGGTTGAGGAGTTGGGCTCGCGAAAGGGAAAGGCGCGCTGGTTGGATCTGGGCGTTGGAGCTAGACGAAGCAACAGTGGGGGAAGGATGGGAGCGTGGGCTATCGCGCTATTCTCCCCTTTGCTCTTATAGGCCTATGAAAGGCCAAGAGTCCCCCCCCCCCCCCCCGCTGCGCCGATAAATTCACGGTTGCTATCAAAAATGCCGTTGAAACATATGGGGGGAAACAAAATCTTGATGATATCCCTAAGGAAGCAGGCACGATCTCTGCCTTGAAGGGACGTGCCAGTAAACAGGCTGCCTCGAACCACGATTTGAGGGGGAGGCAGTAACTACTCGACCTATCATGGGGCGAGCCTCGCCGATAAAGTTGTCAGGCAGGATTGGATTGTTCATACCTGCACGACCAGCCTTCGAGGCTAAGATACCTACCCACCTCGGGCAGGGTACAATATCGGTTGGACCACGGATGTTGATGCTCCATTAAGAGAATCCGAAATGCAAAGTGGAACTCGTCTGTCAAGCCGAGGACTCCGGATCCGAAGTGATGTTTGTTGAAAGTTGTCCTCGGCGTAGAAGACTAGTTCGGGGGCTACTGACGGTGTCCTGGATTAGGGGATGCTAACCTAGCCGACCCGTCTCCTCGGTTGGGCCGATATGCCTCTGTGCGTGATCAAGATGGACTCCGGAGGCCACACACGGGAGACGTGATCGAGGCTGTCTCTACCGAAGACTTGTAGTACACTTCAAGATTTGTCCAGCCGTCTTACTCCTAGATACCGACCTTGTAACCCTAGATGCCCTCCCTGGCGTGTATATAAGCCATGGGGTTTAGCCCGTAGAAGGGGGAACAACGCAATATTGCTCACCTAGCCCTAGAAGTTAGACTCATATTACGATCTCGAGGTAGATCAACTCTGTACGTGTTACATCTCCATCAATATAAACAGAAGCAGGACGTAGGGTTTTACCTCCATTAAGAGGGCCCGAACCTGGGTAAACATCATCTCCCTCGTCTCTGTTACCATCGATCGAAGATCCACAGCTCGGTACCCCCTACCCCGAGGTCTGCCGGTTTTTACACCGACAACTGGGTTAATAGGTTAGTCCCAAAAAATGATATATAACTGCATACAATTGCATATAAAAACATCCAAGATTGATACTATAATAGCATGGAACAATCAAAAATTATAGATACGTTGGAGACGTATCAAGCATCCCCAAGCTTAATTCCTGCTCATCCTCGAGTAGGTAAATGATAAAAACAGATTTTTTGATGTGGAATGCTACCTATCATGTTTCATCATGTAATCTCTCTCTTACGGTATGAATAATAAGATCCAAATGATTCAAGGCAATAGTCTATAATTTGATATAAAGACATCAATACTCAGGCATACTAGCAAACAATCATGTGTTTCAAAATAAAAATGCTAAAGAACGGTATCCCTACAAAATCATATAATCCTGTCATGCTCCATCTTCTTCACACAAAGTATTTATCATGAACAACCCCGGTTTTAGCCAAGCAATTGGTTCATACTTTTTAACGCGCTTCAGCATTTTCAACTCCCACGCAATACATGAGCGCAAGCCAAGGATATAGCACTATAGGTGGAATAGAGTATGGTGATAGAGATAAATAGGAGAAGTCAAAAATGGAGAAAGTCTCACATCAACGAGGCTAATCAACGGGTTATGGAAATGCCCATCAATTGATGTCAATGCGAGGAGTAGGGATTGCCATGCAACGGATGCACTAAGAGCTATAAGTGTATGAAAGCCACTGGCGGAGCTACAGCCAGGCCAAATGGGCCGTGGCCCGCCCAGCTCATGTCCAAAACTGTGAAGAGTAGACAATAAATTGGGCCTTTTGAGATAAAAAAAATGTGTTCCCTTCAGCTTGGCCCATGTTGGTCTGCCCAGCTAATTTTCTGTAGCTCCGCCACTGATGAAAGCTCAACATGAAAACTAAGTGGGTGTGCATCCAACTTGCTTGCTCATGAAGACCTCGGGCATTTGAGGAAGCCCATCATCGCAATATACAAGCCAAGTTCTATAATGTAAAATTCCCACTTGTATATGAAAGTGACAACATAGGATACTCTCTATATGAAAAACATGGTGCTACTCTGAAGCACAAGTGTGGAAAAAAGATAGTAACATTGCCCCTTCTCTCTTTTTCTCTCATTTATTTTTTTTCTTTTTCTTTTTCCTTTTTTCTTCTTTTTTTTCTTTTTTCTTTATATTTTTTTTCATGGCTCTTTTTCGCCTTTTTTTTCTTTTTTTTCGTCCGGAGTCTCATCCCGACTTGTGGGGGAATCATAGTCACCATCAACCTTCCCTCACTGGGATAATGCTCTAATAATGATGATCATCACACTTCTATTTACTTACAACTCAAAATTACAACTCGATACTAGAACAAAATATGACTCTATATGAATGCCTCTGGCAGTGTACCAGGATGTGCAATGATGCTAGCGTAACATGTATAAAAATGATGAACAGTGGCTGAGCCACAAATACTATGTTAGCTATATGATCATGCAAAGCAATATGACAATGATGATGTGTGTCATAAAACCGGGACGGTGGAAGTTGCATGGCAATATATCTCGGAATGGCTATGAAAATGCCATGATAGGTAGGTATGGTGGCTGTTTTGAGGAAGATATAAAGATGCTTATGTGTGATAGAGCGTATCATATCACGGGGTTTGGATGCACCGGCGAAGTTTGCACCAACTCTCAATGTGAGAAAGGGCAATGCACGGTACCGAAGAGGCTAGCAAATTGCGGAAGGGTGAGAGTGCGTATAATCCATGGACTCACATTAGTCATAAAGAACTCACATACTTATTGCGAAAATTTATTAGCCCTCGAAGCAAAGTACTACTACGCATGCCCCTAGGGGGGAGGTTGGTAGGAGTTAACCATCGCGCGCCCCCGACCGCCACACAAAGGAAGTCAATCAATAATAATTCATGCTCCAACTTCTTAGCATAACGACAGACCATACGTGCATGCTTCGGGAATCACAAACCTTAACATAATTATTCTTACTAAACCACAATTATCTACTAATACTTCCCACATATTACCATCTTAATATCGCAAAACTATTGCAAGGAATCAAATTTATCATATTCAGTGATCTACATGAAAGTTTTATTATATCCCTCTTGAATACCTATCATATCAGGACCAAATTCATAACCCGTGCATATTACCATTGCTATCATGAGACTCTCAAAAAGATATAAGTGAAGCATGAGAGTGCAACTATTTCTTTAAAATATCATCACCGCCATGCTCTAAAAGATATAAGTGAAGCACTAGAGCAACTGCCTAGCTCAAAAGATATAAGTGAAGCACATAGAGTATTCTAACAAATTACGAATAATGTGTGTCCCTCTCAAAAAGATGTGTTCAGCAAAGATGATTGTGACAAACTAAAAAGCAAACAAAAGCAAACAAACTATTTCACAAGACGCTCCAAGTAAAACACATATCATGTGATGAATAAAAATATAGCTCCAAGTGAGTTACCGATAGATTGTAGACGAAAGAGGGGATGCCTTCCGGGGTATCCCCAAGCTTAGACGCTTGAGTCTTCCTTGAATATTACCTTGGGGTGCCTTGGGCATCCCCAAGCTTAGGCTCTTGCCACTCCTTATTCCTTTGTCCATCGTAGTCTCACCCAAAACTTGAAAACTTCACCACACAAAACTCAACAGAAACCTCGTGAGATCCGTTAGTATAGCAAACAAATCTTAAACTTTAGGTACTGTTGTAAATTGATTCATATTTAATATTGGCATAATGCTACTGTACTCCAACTTCTCCATGACTCATGCCCCCCGATACGATCCATAGATTCATCAAAATAAGCAAACTATGCAACAAAAACAGAATATGTCTAAAACATAACAGTCTGTAAAGATCTATTTGAATTCCATAGTTCTGTAACTCCAAAAATTCTGAAAAATTAGGAAAACGTGTGAAATTCATATACCAATACTGTGTAAAAATTTCAGATTTTTCTGATGCTCCAGTACAGAATTAAAATTCCAGCACCGGACGCAAAACTTTCTATTTTCCAAACAGCATCAATTATACTATCTTCCAAATCATCCCAAAGGCATTACTTGGCACAAACACTAATTAAAACATAAAAAATAAATCATAATAGAAGCAAACAATCAAAGACAGTAGGCAAAAATTTATTTTATTCATTGAGTTGCCTCCCAACAAGCGCTATTGTTTTATGCCCCTAGCTAGGCATAATGCATTGTTTCAAGTGTTGTCATCCTTCAAATTAATTCCATAGGTGGCCCTCATAATGGATTCATATGGTGATTTAATTCTCTTCCTAGGGAAGTGTTCCATCCCTTTCTTTAGTGGAAATTGAAATCTTATAGTACCTTCTTTCATATCAATAATAGCACCAATAGTTCGAAGAAAAGGCCTACCCAGTATTATGGGGCAAGAAGGATTGCATTCAATGTCAAGAAAAATAAAGTCCATGGGCACATAATTTCTATTTGCAAGAATAAGCACATCATTAATCCTACCCAATGGCTTTTTAATAGTAGAATCCGCAAGATGCAAATTAAGGGAACAAGGATCCAAGTCGGTGAGACCTAGCACATCACACAAAGACTTTGGTATAGTGGAAACGCTAGCACCAAGATCACAAGGAGCATTACATTCATAATATTTAATTTTTACTTTAATAGTGGGTTCCCATTCATCTTGTAATTTTCTAGGAATTGATACTTCTAACTCAAGTTTTCCTTCATGTGCTTTCATCATGGCTTGTACAATATGTTTAGTGAAAGCTTTATTTTGTTCATAAGCATTTGGTGAATTAATCATGGATTGCAACAAGGAAATACACTCAATTAAAGAACAGCTATCATAATTAAAGTCCTTGTAATCCAAAGTAGTGGGTGCATTACTATTTAAAGTTTTAACCTCTCCAAACCCACTTTTTTCATTTTTATGATCAAGATTATCACCCTCCAAGCAAGTGGGACTCCTTCTTTCTAAAGTTGTCTCTTCTTCAGTCCCTTTTTCATCAAGTTTTATATTATTAAACAGAGATTCAATAGGTGTAACACCAATCATTTTAATATCTTCATCATTACTACGTAGTGATTCTAGTTTGGCAGCCATCCAATTCACCAGAGTTGTTTGTTTATCCAAAAAAATTCCTAGTAAATTTTCAGTATTAGCGATTTGAGCCTGAAGGTTTGACAGTTATAAATTAACCTCTTCAAGTTGTTTATTAATGGCATCCAACAAGCTAGAATGTTCCTTAAGTTCTTCGGAGAAGAATTTATTTTGCTCAAATTGTGAAGTCATAAAACTCTTAGTAACATTTTCAATTTCAGACAATCTTTTGCTATAGAAACTATCGCGAAACTCCTCTAACGACATAGTGACGTTTTAAGCAAGCAAACTAGCAAACAAGCAAACAAGATATTTTTGTGTTTTTCTAAAATATTTTAGAAGTGGGGGAGATGAAAACGAGAGGCAAATGCAAATAAAAGTTGAATAAAGTAAATGCAAGTGAATGATAATTTGTGCGAAGGTACTTGGTAATTTGATGATGTCTCCCCGGCAACGGCGCCAGAAATTCTTCCTGCTACTTGTGAGCTGCGTTGGTAATTCCCTGAAGAGGAAGGGAGATGCAGTACATTAGAGATAAGTATTTCCCTCAATTAAGAACCACGGTTATCAATCCAGTAGGAGAACCAAGCAAAATTCCGTTAAAGCGCACCTGCACACACAAGAGCAAACACTTGCACCCAACGCGAATAAGAGGGTTGTCAATCCTCTTAGCGGTTATTTGCAAGGATTAAATCTTATCGAGGTAAATAGATAAACTAAACTACTAATTAAAATAAAAGTAAATAAATTGCAGCAAGGTATTTTTAGCTTTTTTATATGATAAAGATAGACCCGGGGACCATAGTTTTCACTAGAGGCTTCTCTCTTGAGAACATAAGCATACGGTGGGTAAACAAATTACTATTGGGCAATTGATAGAAAAGCAAATAATTATGACGGATTCATGGCAATGATCATGTAAATAGGCATCACGTCTGAGACAAGTAGACCGACTCCTGCCTGCATCTACTACTATTACTCCACCCATCGACCGCTATCCAGCATGCATCTAAGGTATTAAGTATGAAACAGAGTAACGCCTTAAGCAAGATGACATGATGTAGAGAAGCAAATTCAAGCAATATGAATAAACCCCATCTTTTTATCCTTAATGGCAACAATACAAATACGTGTCATGTCCCTTTCTGTCACTGGGATTGAGCGCCGCAAGATTGAACCAATCACAAAGCACCTCTCCCATTGCAAGATAAATCAATCTAGTAGGCCAAACTAAACCGATAGATCGGAGAGAAATACAAAGCTATAACAATCATGCATAAAGGAGTTCAAAGAAGACTCAAATATTTCTCATGAATAATCTGATTATAAACTCACAATTCATCGGATCCCAACAAACACACCGCAGAAGAAGATTACATCGGATAGAACTCCAAGAACATCGAGGAGAACATTGTATTGAAGATCAAAGAGAGAGAAGAAGCCATCTAGGTACTAGCTATGGACCTGTAGGTCTGTGGTAAACTACTCACACATCATCGGAAGGGCAGCAAGGTTGATGTAGAAGCCCTCCGTGATCGATTCCCCCTCCGGCAGAGTATCGGAAAAGGCCTCCAGATAGGATCGTGGAAGAACAGAGGCTTGCGGCGGTGGAAAGGTTTTCTCTTCTGGCTCACTGGGGGTTTCCCAATATTTGTGAATTTATAGAAGTGGAATTAGGTCAAAAGGAGTCACGTGGGCCCCACAAGGTACTACGGCGCTCTCCCCTGGGGCGCGCCCTAGTGCCTTGTGAAGCCCCTGTGGGGCTTCTGGCCTCCTCCCGAAGCTTCCCAGATTTCTTTTGTCCAGAAAAAAATCTCCAAAAAGTTTCGTGGCATTTGGACTTCATTTGGTACTGTTTCTCTGAAAAGCCAAAAACAAGCAGAAAATAGCAACTGGCACTAGGCACTGGGTTAATAGGTTAATCCCAAAAAATGATATATAACTGCATACAATTGCATATAAAAACATCCAAGATTGATACTATAATTGCATGGAACAATCAAAAATTATAGATACGTTGGAGACGTATCAGTCACCTAGATACTCCAATGTCACCACAAGTATCTGTGAGTTGATTATTCGATATGCATCAAACAACTTTAGATTCATAATATTCAATCCACACAAAGAACTTCAAAGAGTACCCCCAAAGTTTCTTATCGAAGAAAAGATAATGAAAACGTGCAACCAACCCCTATGCCTAGATCACCCCAAGGTCACAGGAATCCGCGAGTTGATCACCAAAACATACATCAAGTGACTCAATAAAATACACTACTAGGGAAAACCCTAGTAGTAGCGCGGGTAAAAGGCCTAGCAGTAGCGCTGGGTCCCGCGCTACTGCTATGGCGCTACAGCTAAGTCTTAGCAGTAGCGTGTGTTTTCCAGCGCTACTGCTACCCAACCTAGCAGTAGCGTGGGTTAAGCCAGCGCTACTGATAACTACCTGTAGCGCGGCTATTTAGCCAGCGCTGCTGATAAGCCCGCGCTGCTGCTAGTAGTTAACCCACGCTACTGCTGAAATTTCCTTTTTTTCTGCGTATTTACGCCATATTTGTACAGGTTTTATACACTAGTCTCATCATATCATACACAAAATTTTATACAGTGGTAATGAAAAGGTTGTGGAAGAAACACGAATTAGATTAAAGTGGATGGATCCAAGTGACCAAGTTGAATACGTAGGAAGATATGATGTTCGACACTTGTGTGTCGTCACAACATCATATCTTCCTACGTATTCAACTTGGTCACTTGGATCCATCCACTTTAATCTAATATGTGTTTCTTCCACCCCAATGATATACAACTCATATCATCATCATAATAATATATATAACAACTCATCATCATCGTAGTCATACAACTCATCTTGATCATAGTGATATAACAATCTCACCATTATGATCATCATAAGTTAACCACTACTAGGTAAGTGCTAGTGATATAACAATCTCACCATTATGATCATCAAAAATTAACCACTACTAGGTAGGTGCTAGTGATATAACAATCTCACCATAATGATCATCATAAGTTAACCACTACTAGGTAAGTGTTATCATCCTACATGACAAGTACTAGCAGGACCTACTACTCTCTCTCGGGTAGCATAGCATAAAACAGAAAAACCCCTCCTTCTCCGTTATGGAGCATAGAGATCCAACTGTCTCCATTTTGTGGCCTTCGCTCAGCCACTATTTTTCTCCAAGCCTTGATTTTGAGGCCTCCATCTGTTTTAGAAGTCGAGTATGCATATTTGACACCCTCCGACCATGATCGTACGCAAACAACTGTCATCTCACCTTCGACAACCATAAACGGAGGCACAACCACATCCGGGAGCTTTTGTTGAAGAACATAATAGTAACATATATAGTTAGCAATGTAGTTTATTTCAGAAGAATGTATGAAAAAGATGGACTAAGTAGTGACACAATAGTAAAAATCTTACCATGATACTTGCACGAATGTTAGCATCGCACAACTCGTGGACTAGTGGCATGTATCTACTATAATTTTTGCCAACTCCAAGGAGGATCTTAAATTTCAGAACATCATTAACAAAGGAGATAAGATAATTCCTCTCCTCCCAAGTTAGCTCTGAGCCATGACTGTAGTAGGTGTCGTCTATTATCTTTTGTGTTTCTTTGGAAGAGAGAAAATAAGCTGTCAATTATAAAAAAAAACAAGTTCAGCAGGTATGAATAACAAGTATTTTAGATAAGAAATATAGATCATTTAACAAATTTGTTTGAAATAAACAATATAAATTACTTAACAAATTTATTTGACAAACTCACAAAGAGGTAGAACTAGAAGCGTCTCGACATCCACCCAAATGTCGATATTATCGTCAATTTCATCTTCAGGCCGAAGATCGAAGGTGATTTGCATATCCTCCTTAAATTCATAGGCCTTGCAAAATCCTCTCCAAGTTGAGCAACCGAAATGCGAGCTATTTGGTGCATTAAATACCTTAACCAAAAAAGTGAAACCATGCTTCGTCTTAAGGTGAGCACTCTTCGTCTCTTTTCTCTTCCTATCTTCAAAACCAAGCTTTTCCAAGACATACGGTCTTGCATGACATGGGATGAACTATTTCAATTGAAAAAAAAATGGAAAATTACACGTTGAAGCCAAAATTCACAAGTCATGCATAATTACGGAAAAATACTTGTCGTCGTTACGTACCGTAAAAACGTCGAAAGTCTCCTTCGGCACGATGGTGAAGTACCTACCGTTTTGCAGATAAGGCATCCTGTCGCACATACCCCGGTCGTCTTCGCAGTAGTCGCACTCAGGAATCATATCGTCGTCAGACATTTCCTATGTTCATAAGTCAAAGATTAAAAATCGACGGGAAATAACAGGAACTCAACACACAGATCATTATTACTCATCACGGGTTGACTTTCGGTCTGTCGAATCTTTCCTTGATAACTCTCATCTCACGTGGTGTTCGCAGATATTCGACCGACGGTGATGGTCGCTACTCCTCCTCCCCCTAGTGCATAACAAAGGTCTAGCACAAGGAGAACAAGGAGAAGCGACCCCCACGACAACAGTCGGCATTCTTGTTCTCTCATATATGGTGGACACTCTCCCTCACTAATTTTCTGACTGTCATGTATTGAGCCCCGACAGAGTTAAAGTCAACCCGAAATGTCGTTTAATTCTCTTTCCGGCAAATCCAAGGCAGTCGATATTTCCTACATACTAGCACAAGTCATGCTAAAATTCACGGAAAAATCCGGCATGACCTTTGCTAAAATAGGACATATCGAGCGCCTGAAATTTACCAGGACGGAAATGAATCAACATTCCGGCAAAACATAGGCCACTCGGATTTTCCATGCGATACAAAGATGTTCATACACATACAATGGTTCAATATTGACAAAAACATTTCAATATATCTTATAACCCGAACATTTCATTTGGTTAAGAAGCATAACTAAATACCCTAGTTCTACTCTATTCAACACCGAGGAGTAGAGAAGGAGGAGGTGGACTTTTACCTCACCGACTCGGGTGTAGAGGAAGTAGAGGTAGCTCCGACGACGATCACTCCAGGGAAACGCGACACTACAAAGCCTGCATATTCCACCGAGTAAAAAATTTAGATCATCAAATCTCATATAGCATACCGATACCTAAAAATTTCCATATTGAAAAAGAAAATTACTAAAAATTTCCTTACCTAAATTTTCTTACTAAAATTTTCTATTGCTAAATTTCTCATATGGCATTCCGATACAGTTCTATATTGAAAATTTTCTATACCTAAAAAAATTCTATTACTAAATTGTTTTACTAAAAATTTCTATTACTAAACTTTCAAATCAAAAGACCTAAAATTTCCTATTGTATTCAAAACACCTAAAATAGTCAAAAAAAACCTCATTTACTCAAATGACCAAAAAAAATTACTCTATTAAAAAACCTACATTGTACAATGTCTACATTCTAAAACCTACATTCAAATTACCTACATTCTACAAGAACAGAGAGAGAAGGGAGGGAGGGAGGAGGGGGAGTAAGGAGGGAGGGAGGAAGGGGAAGGGAGGAGGGAGGGATCGAGGAGGAAGGAGGGAGGAGGGGGGAAGGAGGGAGGGACGAGAGGAGGAGGAAGGTAGGAGGAGCTACCTCGGTGGCGGTGGCGCGCGGGCGACGGCGGCGGGCGACGGCGGTGAGCGACGGTGGCAGGCGGCGGCGGCTGGCGACAGCGACCGAGCGCTGCGCGAGAGAGATGAAGTGAGAGTGAGTGTGGTGAGGGAGAGGAAACCGATGGGTCGGGCGGGGAAGGATAAGGTGGGCTTAGCAGTAGCGCGGGCCAGGTGACCCACGCTACGGCTAAGGTCAGTACCAGTAGCGCGCGTCCGGTGCCCTGCGCTACTGATAATTTGGGCCCACCACCTGCCCACATGCAGTTTTAGTAGCAGCGTGGGCCGTGCACCCGGCGCTACAGCTAACATATTAGTTGTAGCGCGGGTTACCCAGCCCACGCTGCTACTAAGGCTAGACCGGGGGCGGCCTTCTGGCCCACTTAGCAGCAGCGCTTGGGCCGTGGGCCCGCGCTACTACTAAGTATTACCTGTAGCGTTGGATTTAGTCCCGCGCTGCTGCTAGTTAACATCAGCGTGGGGCTTCTACCCCACGCTACTGTTAAGCTGCTACCTATAAGGTATTTCCTAGTAGTGATACCCCATTGTCATCACGGGTATCCACATGCAAGACTACATCAAGTGTTCTCAAATCTGAAATATTCAATCCGACAATAACGAAGCCTCAAAGGGAAAGACTCAATTCATCACAAGAAGATAGAGAGGGAAGAAACACCATATGATCCAACTATATTAACAAAGCTCGCGATACATCAAGATCGTGCCAAATCAAGAACACGAGAGAGAGATGAAACACATAGCTACTAGTACATACCCTCAGCCCCGAGGGTGAACTACTCCCTCCTCGTCATGGAGACCGCCGGGATGATAAAGATGGCCTTTGGTGATGATTCCCCCCTCCGGCAGGGTGCCGGAACAGGGCTCCAGATGGTATTTCTTCGGTACAGAGGCTTGCGGCGGCGGCGGCGGCGAAGTTCTAGGTTTATTTCTGGGGGTTTCTCTATTTATAGAATTTTTCAGCGTTGGAATCACGCAAAACGGAGTTATGAGGGCCCCACAAGGCAGCACGGCGCGACCCCCCCCCCCCAGGCCGCGCCGTGGTGCCTTGTGAGCACCTCGTGAGGCTTCTGGTCCTTCCACGAAGCTTCGGGGTCTCTTTTGGTCCCAAAAAAATTGTCAAAAAATTTCGTCCAATTACGAGAACTTTTATTTCTGCACAAAAAACAACACCACAGTAGTTCTGCTGAAAACAGCGTCAGTCCGGGTTAGTTCTAATCAAATCATACCAAAACCATATAAAATTGTTATAAACATGGCATTAATACTTCATAAATTATAGATACGTTGAAGACGTATCAGTGCGCCACCTCTTATATTGCACCCCCTTGAAGGTAGGCGGCTTCAAATGCGCAGCAAAATCACTCGAAGTAAATTGCCTATAATCAGGTTTTTGGATTGTTGAATATATGAGCAAATTACTACGAGATTTAATCCAAATAAACAGTAAATAAATCATGACGGCTATAACAGAGATTAAACTAATCATGCGGATTAGTACAGTAGATGAACAGATCGTATCTAAGCCACATACTAGGAATAGGAATTCTAGCACGATCTCAAACAAAGAGGACAAGATCACATACGGTGCAGCGGGAGCAGAACCGCCGGCGTTGACGTTGTCAGCCATGTCGTTGATGAAGAGGTTGCCGAGATCGGGGAAGAAGTCGTCGTTGGCGAAGTCGCCGCTACCAGCAGTCGCGCGAGTGCGTTCTTCAAAAACCTGATCGCCCCTCTCCCGTACAGGATCACGAGAGGCGGGGTTCCCGAGCAGCAAAAATATAGACAACATGCATAGCTTTGTCCTCGGCTCAGCTCATTCCCGAAACCCGGCGGCGCGGCGCGACGCGGCGAGCGAGGAGGAGGAGCGCGCGTGTAGGTATCCTCTTCTAATGCTCATACAAGTGGTAGAAGAGCTCACCTTATAAAGAGGTGCAACTCGCACTCACCTAACAGTATGGGACTAAACATTAGTCCCACTCACACCACACATACAGCCATGCATGAATGGGCCATGAGAATTTCAGATTTTAGTTGGGCTTTGGGCCAAAGGCCTACTAGCAAAAATCCAACAGTATTTTCAAGGAGACCTTCACAAAGGCAATCCTTGCATATCGGAATGGCGCAGTACACTTCTCCATTGAAAACTTAATGCAAGCCTCCTTTGCTGATTCAAGACAGAAAGCCATTTCTCGTTCTTCACATTGCTCTGTTTCTTGATAGCCGGTTGTTGCGCCTCCAAACAAACCTTTCCACCAGGGGGGGCTTGCATTTTCGTGTTGCGGTGATTGAACACCCAGACCGTGCACCGGCCTGCAGAATGATGAACCAATCACCGGTTTGCAGGAAAAGATCCATTGTTCACATTTAGAGGGATTGAGTACGGTATGCAATTTAGGAATGATGATCTCGAATCATGGCTGAAACAAGACAGGCCGAATACTTGCCGGCCGTACACGCGACCCCTCGCTCGCCGCTGGGTTGATGTACTGGTTTGGTCCGGTTTTTCTCGTTTTTTAAATTTTTTCTTCGGTTTTCTTTATTTCTTCACAGATTTTCTTAGATTTTATGTTTTTTTATCCATTTCCTTCAATTCGGTTTTTGCTTTTCTTTCTTTTTTCTCTGTTTTTCTTTGTTTCTTTCTCGGTTTTCACTGGGTTTTTTGTTTTTTGGTTTGTTTTTCATTGTTTTTCTTTATTTCCTTTCTCGGTTTTCTTTGTTTTTCTTCGTTTCCATGCGGTCCGGCCACTATGTAGCGCAACCCATCTGTCGTCTCCTGGTTGACGTACCTAGACCGGAAGCGCGCATGGCTCAGCCTGAGCTCCACTAGCATCGCCTCGCTCGTCTTCCCCGTCGCCAGCGCTAACTTGACAACCCGGGGGCCATGGCGACTATGGTTCGCAGTGGTGGGGAGCGATTGGGCTCGGGGCAGAGGAAACAGAGGATTGCAGCCGCGATGAATAGTGGAGCGTGGAGGCAAAATGAGGAACAGTGTGAAAGAAGAGAAGGAATTACCGCGCCTGCCTTTATAGGCTTGGCTGTGGGGGATGCTCTCTCTCTCTCTCTCTCTCTCTCCGCAGTCAATGGGTCGGTTTCCCTTTGACGCCCACTACGCCCATGATCAACGCGACAGTTTCAACTTTTTGCAAGAACCGAGGCAAGGTCCTCTCCTACACAAGAACCCGGGCAACTCAATCCATAAGTGTAGCACGCAAATGATTCGAGTGAGACAACATGCATTCTCGGATTTCACTTTTTTTGCATTAGTTTCTCGATTTTCATTTTCCTTTCAGTTTTATAGGTTTTCTTCGGGTTTTTTTTCTTTCTTTGTCGATTTTCTTCAGTTCATTTTTTATTCAATCCATGTCTACTTTTTTCAGTCAACAATATACATTTTAGGTGTACATGCAAAATATTTTTTTCATACACATTGAACATTTTTCAAATACATGATGTACATTTTTCTAATACATGTTTTGAACATTTTTTTCAAATACATGTTGAACATTTTTTATGGTAATAAACATTATTTAAAACTATGCAAACATTTTTTTACATTGCATAAATATTTTTAAATGTTTTAGTACACAATGAATATTTTTAGTGTACACGTGAAACATTTTAGTGATGCATGTTGAACATTTTCAAAATACATACTGTATATTTTTCTTAAAATACATCTTTTGAACCCTTTGTTGAATACATGGTCAACATTTTTTCAAAAACACATTGAACATTTTTTTTAAGTATGTGAACATTTTTTTACATTGTATAAATATTTTTTAAATGTCACAAACATTTTTTTGAAACGTGAGAATATTTCTTAAAACATCGCGTACATATTTTTAATTTTTTTGTAATTAAATTAAAATATATTCATTAAAAATATAAATAAAAACACCAAAAAATAAATAGTGTAACATCAGTGTGGCGGACCTACGTCCCTACTGGGCCGGCCTAGCACCGGCTCGTGTAGGCGAGGCTGCCTCCCACCTTGCTATTAGCGAGGGATAGGCATACCCGGCAAATCCTAAACGGCGCCTTATGCGGCCGTATCTTCAGTTCTCCAAAACGGGCGCACCCCCCCCCCCCCCCCCCCCCTGCACGGGGCCGGCCCGTTTTCCTTTTTTTTTTTCTGTTCAAACTGAAGCAAATAAGGTGTGCGCTGGCGGGGTTCGAACTAAAGAGCTCTTGATGGAGAGCAGCGCACTTACCACTAGGACACAATCTCACTTTTTTTTGCGGGAATACTTCTATTTTCTTTTATTCTTTCTCCAGGTCACGGTTCTTATTTCTTTTTTTTCTTGTTCCATTTTCCTTTTTCTATTTTTTGTTTTCTTAAATGCGCGAACTTGGTTCAAATTTGTGACTTTTTAAAAAAAATCATTGAACTTTTTCTTCATCGATGAACTTTTTTCCAAAATCCATGAACTTTTTCAAAATCAATGTATTTTTTCTCAAAACTGATAAATTTTTTTCAAATTTGCGCACTTTTTTTTCTAAATCGATGAACTTTTTAAAATTTGTGAAGTTTTTTAAAAAAATTGATGAACTTTTTTTCAAATTTGATGAACTTTTTCATATTATATTTTTTCAAAATTTATGAACTGTTTTCAAATTTGATGAACTTTTTTAAAAATTGAGGATTTTTTTTTCAAAATTTGTGAACTTCTCTTTCAAATTCGTGAACTTTTTTTCAAATTCATGAACTTTTTCCGAAATTTGATGGGTTTTTTCAAAACCGGTGAACTTTTTCTATTTTTGTGAACTTTTCTTCAAAATTGATGAACTTTTTAAAAATTTCTGAACTCTTTTTCCCAATTGATTTTTTTAAAAAATTCTTGAATATTTTTCTAATTCACGAAATATTTTTTGAACCTGTCAAATGTTTTTCTAATTCCTGAGCGAGCGGGCGATCCTGTACGAAAAAGAGGATTGTGAGCGAGGAAGCGAGCAATCCTTTTCTTTTTTTAAGGTACGAGCGTGAGCGCCAGCACGAACAACTGCGCTTGAGGCGCCCTATAGGAGGTCCCGGCATACCCGGGGTTACATGTCCATATATATACATGACAGGTCCCATCCCAAAACAGACGAAATCACTAATTAAGGAGTACTCATTTCAAAGATCACTCACATCTCCACAGGTTGCGACAAGTGGCGCACTGCATGCGCGCCACGCCACTTGTCGCAACTTGGGAGTTTTCCCTTTTTTTGTAGATTCGTTTATTCAAAACGTTTTATCTCTTAAACCATGCGTCCAAATCTCGAACCGTTTTCACCGTTGGATTCCTCGCGTCGAGATCTTCAAAACTAGATCCCATGTTGATAGGTTTTGACGAACTTTTTTTTCACGAAAAAAACCGGTCGAAAAAAATCGGACGAAAAAACCGAACCAGAAGCACGTTTTTTCCCTTTCTGAAAGAGGCATGGCCGTGACTCTCACGAAAGCAAAACCGTGCCTCTCGCGGAAGAAAAAAAAACAGAAAACACGTTTTTTTTCCGTTTCCGATAGGCATGGCCGTGCCTCTCGCGAAATCAAAACCGTGCCTCTCGCGGAAGCAAAACCGTGCCTCTCGCGGAAGAAAAAAAAAATAGAAAACACGTTTTTTTTCCGTTTCCGAGAGGCACGGCCATGCCTCTCGCAAAAGCAAGACCGTGCCTCTCGCGGAAGTAAACCGTGCCTCTCGCAGAAGAAAAAAAATAGAAAACGCGTTTTTTTTCCGTTTCCGAGAGGCACGGCCGTGCCTCTTGTGAAAGCAAGACCGTGCCTCTCGCGGAAGCAAAACTGTGCCTCTCGCGGGAGCAAAAAAAAAAGAAAAATAGCGTTTTTTCGCGCAAAAAAATATATTTTTTTAGTCGCTAATAAAGACCGGTGGAAAACCAAAAAGCCAAAAAAACCCCCCAAAAAACCGTTTAAAAACCCGAAAACGCATGCGGAAAAATAAAAAAACAAAATCCGGAGGGAGCGCCCAAAGCGCGACATGTGGCGGCGGCTGAGAGTGCGCCAAGTGACGCGCTCTTAGCCCACCCCAAGTGATCGTTGGAAGGAGCGCTCCTTAATTACTTGCTCCCCAAACCAGAGGCAGAGCAAAAGGAGGATTCGCAACTCCAACACAAAATTTGCCACGATGGAAATCACCAGACATATTACATTTGTAATCTGTATTGTTGCGGAATATTATGTTGTTCATGGGTGTGGTTTATCTACCATGCATTACCCTGTGTACAGGGCCGGGCCGGCAAAATCAGGGCCTTGTGCCAAACTCTAAAATAGGGCCTATCTCAATGCAAAAATATAGTCTTCTTTATCGCTTAACAAATATAATCTTTAAACAAGATGTCGCTTAACAAAATATCGCGTCTTTTTTGTCAGAGCTGAACTGAGCTCAATTTTTTTTTATAGAATAACAGTTCAGTTTGATTTTATAAAAACAAGGTTGCTACAGACTTACTTATATGGAGTGCTTTTTCTGTCAGTGATACTTCTAAGAAACTAGTACTAAGAATAAAATTAACTAGTACAGGGTCTTACAGGCTGACTAGTATAGAGTAAAATAAACTACTAGTACATTCAGCAACACTCAAATTAGATGGGCGTGATGTGCAAAAGAAAAATGATGGACTGTTGTTTCCATTAGAAAATACTGCTAGAGAATTGGAATTGATAGACTTGTGAAAAATTGATACGTAAACGATGGATTGCAGTTTCTATCTAATTAGATGGGCATGATGTGCAAAACAAATTAGTGGACTTGTGAAAATTGGATACATAATTAATAATATGGGCTTGACATTACCATGAACTAGGCTGTGACTTGGCAGAAGAGCTACCGACGGCAGCGAACAAGAAGCGGCGTCGATGATCAAGCCGCCACATTCTCCGCCGTCAAAAGCCGCTTGGTCAGCCGCGCCAGAAGATTCAGGGACATCTGTCTGTGCGGCGCGCGGGGCCATCGCGACGCTCTGCCAGGACTTCTTCGTGGACAACTGCACCGTGCTGGTGCACAGCCACTCGGCGCCCGTGCTCGACGATCTTCGGCTGGCCGGCGCCAGCGGCAAGCGTCTCCTAGTCCTATGCACCGGTACACACGCATCATTAACTCGCAAAACAACCAAACCTTCGTGACGATCTTCGACGCTGTTGGCACGTACAAGGTCGCACTGGTGGCTGTGGCTCACGCCATGGGGCAAGCCTGTCTTTGTGGCAGCAGAGAGCTACAAGTTCGCAAGGTTGTATCCGCTGGGACAGACATCGAGCAGGACGGTGGCCCGAGCCGTGGACACTTGGACATCGAGGCGCCGGCGAGGGACTACACCCAGTCGAAGTACCTAGAGCTTCTGATCACAGACCTCGGCGTGCTCCAGCCGGTGGCCCTCGGCGACGTGCTCCTCCAGCTCTCCATGTGACTCTGATCGAACGCCATTTTGGTTTATTAGATCACTTCTTTTTCGATACAACCCCTAAACACATCAACGGATCTTTCCATACCCCTTCATAATAAAGTGTATGATGGTCTTTCTAAGAATACATCACTCGCCTTAAGCGTCTACAATAACGAGCCGGCCCATTAGCACGCGCACAATTAAAAGAAATAGGGAAGACTCCATATCTTTACCTACTATTAAAGGACGGATCGCTTCTGCCCGTACGTCATTAGCGTTTTGCAAAAAAGCCCCTGTGTTGTTTCATATTCAACCCGCAGTCCAAATTGAACCGGTACGAAGGAAAAAAGCACGCTCTGCCTCGCGGCGCTCCGCCCCGCCCCACCCACCTCCTGCCAGGCCCCGCGCGCCGCCGGCCACCTCCTGCCCGCCTCACTGCGCGCCGCCGGCCGCCTAAACAACGCCCCCACGCCCCCACCTTCTTCCTCCCCGTCTCATTCCCCACCCACCCCTCGACCCCCACCAACCACCGCCCTCTCCACCATCGTCGGGCGCCGCCACCGGCCACCCACCCACCCACCCACTGGCGTCGACCCCGACGACCCACACGCACCCGAGACCCGTCGCCCCCATCCTTTTGCCTCCTCACAGCGTCGCGCCGCCACTCCAGAAAACACCCGCCGAACCACACCTCCTATCCCCTGGCTACTCCTCCCACCTCCAGAGCTCTTGACACGAGCTTGATTCGACGGCCGCCACACCTCATTTCGCCGCCGAACCACACCTCCTGGTCTTCCCTCAATCTCCCCCCCTCCCCAAAGCGCCGCCCGGCGATGGATCCGAGCCGGCAACCGCCCCAGCGCCTCCCAGCGGCGAATCCGGGCCGGGAACTACTCCCCTCCTCCCCCGTGACTGGTTGCCTCCACTACCCTCCCTTCCAGCTTAGGGTCCGGCAAGCCCCAGCCGTCCCGCTCCCTCTTTCCACTCCTCTGCGTCCAGATCGACGGTGAGCTCACCGGCGCCTGCTCTCTACTGACCTCCCCTTCCCCATCTTTCCCGGCCGCCCCGCGGCATGCAGGACGGTGGCGAAGCCGTGCAGTTCACCGTGTCCGTCCCGTCGTGTACCTTGTAGGTGCTGGTCCCCCATCCCCCATGACCATACCCTCCCCTATTTTCTTTGTGTCGCCGACCATGGCGTCCATGGCGACCACGAGGCTGGAAGGGGTCTCGTGGACCCGAGAGTGCAAGAGGAGCAGCAGCGCCGGCTGTGACGTCCCAGGATGACCGTAGTGTGGTGCCCTGCTCTATGGATTCCTCTGCCATGGAGTTCAAAGTTTTTGCATGTTTGTTTCAGATTTTTGATGTGCAAAAATACAGTTCAGTGCAGTTCTTTCTTCTCTTTGAGTTTAGGTTCACTGGTTGATGTTTGCATCCAGGTTGTAAAAATTTGCCTGCGTCAAGTGCAATTCAGAATTTACAAGTTCGGCTGTCGGTTTCCTGTGCAGTTCATTACAGTAGAATTTTTCTGTGTTCGATTCAGTTATCTTTGCTCTGCTCTATGTCGTGCGGCCGCAGTTCCTCGATCTCCTGCTTACTGGCGTTGCCCCGGTCACCGGGCGTACAGATGACGAGTTCCCGCCGTGAGCTGGTGCTCTGTTTCTCGCTGCTGGTGGTCATGCTACAACGACGTGCAGTTCGCCGGGCCCTGGAGTGTGGTTTACCGGCCGGGAGCGTGCGGTTCGCCCGGCTGTGGAGTGCGATTCACCAGTTCTTGTGCGTAGGTAGATCCGTGCTTATGTGTGTGCACTAGGCGTGATTCATGTGGGTGCGTGATTTGTATCTTTTTTCTTTTCTTTATAGATTAATTCCTGACTGAAGATGCATCTCTTGCTATGGATGTAGGCTACAGAGAATAGGAACACCAGTGCGTGATTGTTTCCTTTGTTTTAATTGTCTTCCACAGGTTATCAGTATTTGATTAGTCCATGTAGATGTAGTCAACATGAGATGAGCCGATTATACATACGATAATTTGAAGACACAATTATGTACTACTTAAAGTGTTAATATATAGGTGTTGTTAGGTTTTGTGAGTACTTGAAATGCTTTTTAAGTAGAGGAATTAGAGACACGAAGTTCTAACTCTGTTCTTGGGGTAAGCTGAAAGAGAACCAGGTGATTTAGAGTAATTCTAAGAGCATACGTATTATCCTTTCTTTTGAATAATGGTAAGGGCATAGATCTTATCTGCCTGGTAAGCAGAAGACTGAATAAGCACCATCTGTACGACATTACCTGCACATATTATTTCCAAGATGGAATTCTTGCTTTCTTTATTGTAAGGAACCATCTTATATCCTTTGTGTACTGTAGGAACTACCAAGATTCTGTATCTTCCTATATGATCAAAAATGCATAGACACATGAGTAGTGATGCATGGGATACTATCTGGTATGAACAACATCATCATCTAGCAATTATAACATGTATTTATTATGCACAAAATAGTGAGGCATCTTACATATATGTTTATTGTATCCGAAACTTCAATGCAATTAACTGCTGAGTTTGCCTTCAACAGGATTTAGCGATATGGCATATAAGCTTAGCTCGGTGGATCAGCTTATCGGTGTTAATCTTCTGGTCGTGGCAATTTTTTAAACTTCTTGAGGTAGCTCAACCAACCTGGCGTAAAGCTAAGAAGGATTTTTTTTGGAAAGATTTCTAAAAGGATATCTTAACTTCATTTTATACCCTAGCTCAGTATAGGTATATTAAACTAGCATTTATTTAGATGTATTGGTTGCCTGACAGTCTTGCTTTAACAGATTGTTGGGGCATTAAGCAATGCATATTCTACTCACCATTGTTCTCACGTATATCGTTGTGCACCATGCACATGCTTTCCATGATATCCTCCAATGTTAATGTTTACAAAGTTGTTGAACTTTTTTGGATTGGAGCCCATCCATGTTTTCCTCCAAGGCTTCAAGTTGCAAGCATCTGAATCTTATTATGTCCAATTCAATCTGCATTGCTTTTGTACGATTTCATGTTTTGTCATGTTATTGTCCGGTTCCAAATCATGTTTGTCATGAACAACATGACCATCCTTGCTGACAGTGGCGAAGAGAAGAAGTGGCAGCACCAACCGGACAGGCCTGCAAGGAATTATTTCTTCCATTGCAACGCACAGGTATGTCGGATGTCTTGATGCTGAATGAAACCTACTTTGTTTAAATAAAAGTTGGTGTACCCTCCACTTTTTTGAATAGTTGTGCATGATGCCTTCTCTATTGGGAATAACACTTGATTGGAAATTGCATGCATAACTTTCAAGTTCTTAGGATTGGGTGCTAATCCTTTACAGTTTGTTGTCGCCCCTAATCAATTAGAGTTAGGAGGCATTAGTTTTATCTCAGTCTTTTGTTTCGAACTTGAACACGCGCTAGGATTTTGAGATTAAAAATCAATTCTAATTTAATTCCATGATGAGTCAAACAATGGTAAATATGACAAAATCTTCATGAATTCCACTCTAGATGAATTACAGGGGATTCTGAATTATATTATGTAGGTTTGTGCATGTGGTATTCAGCGATGTGTCTGCGTATTTAACTATGACATCTGGCTCCAAACAAAAATAAAGGAGGAATGGTCTTGCATAGTTGTATATTGATATATTAACTAATGGAAGACATGTTTGTTGCAGCCTTCCTGGTTGTCTGAATCTTTAAGGGAAGAGGCTGAAGGTACAAAACTCTTGCTGAAAAATGGAAAGAATCTGAATGTTGACCATGATGGGTTTGCCTCATCGTATTGATGGCCTTACGCTCATTTGCTGAGATCGTCGGTAGAGGATGGTTTTGTGCTCACCAGGTACCATGTCTGATCGCTAACATCTGGCATGAGCAATTACAATATTATTGCACATTTGCCATTGGATACTCTGTTTGTTGATCTATATTTTTTGTCCCTTGAGGATAAGCTTGTTTTCTAGATTGAGATCTGGACAATCCCCACCATTTGGGTCCCGGAGTGTGCGAGGATTTTTTTTCTCCCGTTGCAACGCATGGGCACATTTACTAGTAATAATAAAGGTTAGGATGATCCTTTTTAAGGATACATCGCTCGCCTTACGCGTCTACAATAACGGGCCGGTCCATTAGCACGCGCATAATTAAAAGGAATAGGGAAGAAAAGGAGAGAGCAAACAAGATCGATCCCTCGTCTGCAGGATGAGGGGCAGCACCGCTAGCCATACCACGCATCAGGATCGTGGTGCACTACTAGGCCAGGACCTACTTAGGGCATCTCCAAGGCGGACCCGTAAACTGCCCGTATATGTCTGGACCACGGAAATCATCCAACGCGGGCCTGTATCAGTCCACGGCGCAGTCCGGACGTACTTTCTCCCGCAAACCGAAGACAAACGTGTGTGAGCTTTGCGGGAGTTCGGCCATCAGACACATAGGACTCCGACACCCCCGGCCCACCCAAAACCCTTCCCGGACCCCGCACCTCCATCCTCCCCATTTTCTCTCCTTCCTTCTTTCTCTCTTGCCTTTGCAGCCGCTCCACCACCCCGGCCGCCACGCCACACCCCTGCCGGAACTCTACGTCTCCGTCACCTCCAGCGTTCCAGCTGGGCTCCACCCCGCTTCTCCTCCGTCGCTGTTCAACCCCTGTCCTCCGACCGCCCCGCCAGGTACCATCCGCTACTGCTATACTCACCTTGCCCGACAACTGTTCGATGAATTGCCGGAGCTAAAAACAGTTTCCCCTTCTTCTTTCTAGCAAGGATTCTGATTTGGAGTACATATACGAGCACTATGTTGAGTCGTCCGATGGCTCATCCGACGAGGAAGAGTACTCGGATGAGACGGCGATGATGCAGGCGGTCTTTGAAGACGCGGAGCATGCGGAGGAGCATGTTCTCAATTTCAAGGGCTCGATCAAGGGTCATCGAGTGCTCAACCGCAATAGGGCGCGTGGCCATTTGACACTGATGGCCGACTACTTTCCCCCGGATGCACTCTTCCCTGGCCATTTTCGCCGGTTCGGATCCGCAAGACTGTCTTCGTGTAGGAGATATGCCCTAGAGGCAGTAATAACAGTTATTTGTATCTCCGAGTTTGTAATGAATGTTTATGTTCCATGCTATAACTGCAATGATTCTCGAGTCTGCAATATCCACGAGGCTTGGAGGGAAACTCATGTGCACGTGTGGTATAATAAACGGTAAAATGTATTCCTAGTCTTGCCTCTAAGACTGGCTCAAGTATTGCATGATGATCCTGTTTTCCTGATCATGGGCATGTCTATGCCGGCAATTTTGAGGGCACAATGTTAGTAGAACACTTGTAACGAGATAGCTCAAGATTGGGATATTTCAGATTTGAGAACCTGTTACGGCAGCTTACAGGTTCATGGAAAAGTATGACAAGTAACGAGATAGCTCAAGATTGAGATTTGCTCCTCCGATGATGGAGAGATATTCTCGGGCCCTCTCGGTGTTACGGTATCCATCATCGTCTGGCCAGACACATTGTGATTTGATCACTGGGGTGCCGGAACACGGAAACGAGAAAAGAGAACAAAACCGGTAACGAGGTAACTTGCATGGTGGACAAGTTGTTGATCCACAGGGATGCAATAAATCTCACCTCGGGTGTTTGTAATATATCGTGAAGCAACAGGAATAGCACACGGCAACTGGAGGTTCACTCGAATATTCATTCGTGTGGGTATAGGGGTCAATATGGGTGTCCACGGCTCCGATGTTGATCATTGATCGGAAAGTGTTCCGGGTCATGTCTATACTTCACCGAACCTATAGGGTCACACGCTTAAGGGTCATCTATCTGCTGAATACTAGACGGGGAGTCTGAGAGAAAATCACCGAAAAAGTTTCGGATGAAACGGAAACGTTCCGGAGAGGTCACCGAAATAGTTTCGGTGAAACTGAAAAGTTGTTTCAGGGTATTCCATTAAGTCAAATTGGTTCCGGCACACGCCTGGAAATTCTTGGAGGGTGCCAGAATTGTTCTGGTAACTTCTGGAATTTTTCCGGAGAGAAAACCGGAAATGTTCCGGAGCAGCCGGAACCGCAATGGTAGCTTTTCGCTGAAGAAAAACATTGTTCCGGAATTGTTTCGCAATGCGTTCAAAATTGTTTTAGTGGGTACTGGAATTATTCTAGGCACACAGAAATAATTTGGGATTTAACGGACGCAGAAAAATGTCTTCGTGAATAGTGAAAGTGCTTTATGGATATTTTTTGGAAAGCACCTTTTGGGATATTTTCCAAAAGGCTTCTAGAAGGACTTGGGAGCCAAGGAAGCCCCCTCATGGGGGGGCCCCCAAGAGTGGCCGGACAAGGGAGGTGGGGCTCCTTGGAGCTCCACTTGCCATCCTTCTTTGCTTTATTCTTTTATGAAAAGGCATAAAGTGGGGGTACTTTTGGTATTTTTGAATGCCAACTTTACCCCTTGGCTATTCTATAAATAGAGGTGGAGGGGTGCTCTCCAAAGATCATCCAAGCTCTCATACACATGCCATGCTCGTCTGGCTCTCTCTCTCTCCCTCCCAGCGAAATAGTTTCGTACAGCCGAAAGGCTGTCTGGGTTCCGGCAGGAACTAGCTCTGGACGGCGAAGCCCTGCCGGATAGCTGACACCGTATGTGTGCAACCCCGTAGAGAGATTGTGGTTTCGATCTTTTTGCCCGAGGGGCTGTTCGAGTGTCCTCCCGAAGGGCTGTCCGAGTTACCGTTCGGTTTTCGGGTGTCCTCCCGAAGGGCTGTCTGAGTTACCGTTCGGGTTTCGAGGGTCCTCCCGAAGGGCTGTCCGCGACATCGTCCGAGGGACTGTCCGACCACCTCCCGAAGGTCTGTCCGGCGAGGGAGTACATCCTCGCGGTTGGGAGGTTGTAAATCCTAGCTGCGGGGATCTGCACCGACGATCTACACCTACTCTTCTTCCGCTGCGCTTCGAGTCGGTACGGATCAGATCAAACCCTGTATGCAGTCTCCATAGTGGTCCTGGGCATGCTCGCTGTACCGAAATTTTTTGTTTTCTGTCGCGTTCCCCTACACTTCGATCGTTTGTACCATGGCGTCCGGTCCTATGATGACTACTTCGTCTTGAATAAGGACGTCGTGGGAACGATTGGCTTCTCTGGTTACCATAAGTACACGGCCGCACTATGGATGCTTGGATATGGCACGGCCGCTGATTCGTGGGACGAGTACCTACGGATGTCTGAGAGCACATGCGAAGATGCCATGGTCAGGTTTGCAACTGTCGTGGTCGAGGTGTTCGGACCTCTGTACATGAGAGAACCAACTGTGGCAGACACCGAGAGGCTCTTGGCAATCTCAAAAGCAAGAGGGTGGCCATATTTGCTTGGATCACTTGACTGCATGCATTGGAAATGAAAGAATTGCCCGAAGGCTTTACAAGGGCAATACCAGGGTCATGTTAAGAAGCCCACCATCATTCTTGAAGCAGTTGCATCACAGGATCTTTGGATTTGGCACGCTTTCTTTGGCATGCATGGGTCTCATAATGACATCAATGTGCTGCAGCAATCACCGTTGTTTGCGAGGCTGACTGAAGGAAAAGCTCATCCTTGCTACTATACTGTCAATGGGCATGAGTACAACATGGGATACTATCTGGTTGACGGTATCTATCCCCCGTGGGCTACTTTGTCAGCACCATCTCTAACCCAATTGGCCAGAAAAAGGCTCACTTTGCCCAAAGACAAGAAGCAGTTAGAAAGGATGTTGAGAGGGCATTTGGAGTTCTGCAGGCCCGTTTTGCAGTTGTTCGTGGACCTGCTAAACAATGGGATCCGGAGACCTTGTGGGAGGTGATGACATGTTGTGTGATCATGCACAACATAATCATCAAGGATGAGGGTGACGATGCTGCCGCAGCTCTAGAATTTGAGAACATGGATGATCCTATCCAACTTTCAGACCAGAATCCAGCCACATTTGAAGAGTTTATTCAAATGCATCAACAAATTCGGCATCGACCAACTCACGAACAACTGATGGAAGATCTGATTGAGCATCAGTCGGCAGTTAAAGGGAACAACAATGTTGGGATGTAATATTTGAATTTTTTTAAATTTGAACTAGTGTTGCATGCGGCTATTTGAACGTCTATGTATGCGGCTATTTGATCGTGCGCGGACTTAAAGAAAAAAAGAGGGTGGCCAGATGTATGCGGCTATGGTTGGATGGCGGCCTCCCGCATCCGTGTCCGTGGACTTGCCCCCCCCCCCTCCCCCCCCCCACCCCCAACGTCCGTGGACGGATGCGGGACGAAATTTGCGGGTTGCCGTTAGAGATGCCTTTAAGGCGAACGAGCCGGCTTTCCACTGGATTTTTCATTTTTTTTTTTTTTTCTTAAATCGGGTTTTGTTTTGTTCTATTCTATTTTTTTTATTTTTTTTCCTTTTTTGTTTTCATTTTTTTTTCTTTTTTCCAAATGCGTGAACTTTTTCAAATTAAAAATATCAAATTTGTGAACTTTTTCTCAAATTTGTGAATCTTTTTTAATTTCTTGAACTTTTTTTTGCAACTTGTTGTAGTGATTTTTTTAAAAATCTGAAATTATTCGAATCCGTGAACATTTTTTTCAAAATCACTGATTTTTTTTAAATCCGTGAACTCTTGGAACGGCTAAACAAACACCCGACGGGAGCGATGTCGTCGGCTATTTGGGCCAAGGCCTGAGCAATTTTGAAAGACAAACTTTTTAATAATTTATGTACAATTTTTAAAATGCGAATATTTGTATTGTTTGAACAAGATTTGAAAACGCAAACATGTTTTGAAATTTTGAAAAAATATTAAAAAACCTGAGCATTTTTCAAAAAAAAGAAACGAAAAACAAAAAATGAAAAAAATGAAAAAAAAACAAAAAACGAACAGGAAAAAAGAAAGAGTGAAAAAAAGACCGGCTTTTGTACCCTCAAGTAAGTCAAGCTCTAGTATTATATCACAAGGTCGGCAGTGGCTCAATGGCTTGCACCGCCGGTTAGCAGCCAGCAGACCAGAGTTCAATCCCTGTTTTTTTTTTTAATTCTCTATTTCTTTTAATCCTTCTACGTACGTTTTTAATTCTCTATTTTTTTTTGAGACACATTCTCTATTTCTTTTAATAAAGTGTGTCCTAATGGGCCGGCCCGTAACTAGAGATCCTTCTACATATGTTTTTAATTCCTCTTTCTCTCTTTTAATTCTCTACTAGCAAAAATGCCCGTGCGTTGCAACGGGGGAGAAAAAATCACATGTCGTTAGCCCAATAAATATGGCTCATGACCCATTGATCCATGTCCCATATTTTAACACGGCGCCCCACCTGTGTTGCCGCTTATCTTTCTTCTGGCCCTTGCCGATAGTGGTTGTGTTGTCCACCCAATCACAATACGTCTGGACATGGTCAATCCCAAGCTCGACCACCACATGCCCCGCTCACCCCGTTCCTCCATGTTTGACATCACAGAATCAGTCATCTGAACTCTCAAGCACACAAGTCTTAGAAAGTTGTTAGAGGGATGCACTCATCTACCACGTGCCAACATAGAGGAACAACCAAAAGCTCGTCACATGATGAAAAAACGACATGAACAAACCATGCATATTATTTTCCCTTTCTAAAGAAACTCACAGTGCACTTGTCGTAGTAAAAGAAAAAAGGGAAATACATGCAACCAACGGCTAGCAAATAAAATACTTACATGGTTTCAATGGAAAATCATCATATATAGAATCAAAGAAAGTTGAACTATCATATAAAGTAAATGAGCCCGTGCGTTGCAACGGGCATACATATCTATGGTTCAATACCAATTTTGTGTAACATATATCTTGAAGATGCATATTCTATGGTTCAATACCAATATTGTGTATCAGATGTTTTTATTAGGACTCTTATGTACATCAGGCATCATTGTCGACCTTTTTTACTGTTGAGTTACTCCTTTCTTCCACCCCACATCTCTGCCTCTCTGAGTTCTAAGTCATCTTACAATGACTCTCTCTTCCGTGTAATCTTCCGAGAAAAGAGGTTCATGTTGCCTGGGGTTGTGGACCGAGGCACCATATATTCCTCGTCTTGAATGGATATTGAATGATGGATGTTGCCTCAGTTTGTAAGAAATGTTTTAATTTGAATTATTCTAGTTTTCCTTTGTCCGAGGATGGTTGGTAAATGTGTCTACCATGTAGTAACCATGAAAAATCGCCTGGGTATTGTAGGATTGCCAAGGCGGAGCACGAAGAGACATCTACAATATAGCTTTATGAGATAGCTTGAGCCACTACTTTCAAAAGAAAATGTGAGAACCTCTTTGATGGGAACTCATTTACAACAATGCACTGACCCTTTAGAAATGCAAATATTTATCCTATCCGGTGTAGAGTATGCAAAGTTCACACATGAAAAAAATTTGGGTTTCTGCATAAAAATATCAAATATATAACCGAAACATTCACGTAATCACGTGCACGAAATAACCATACAATAGAGAGGGGGTGATCGACTGTCTCTTCAACTAACTAAGGGAAATTAGATGGCAGAGAGATAAATTACCAAACTATGATTTTAGGCATGGAATTATATTATTGTTCATCAGATAAAAGAACACGTTACATGATAATGAAAAATCACAATAAATTGATTCATATTCAGCAGCAAACTTGTGTGTCTGTACAACATAGCTTAAGAAAAGTTGGAAGAGCTCAATGTGACTAAACATGCTAGACATGGATTGGCATGGTGACTGAAGGAGCAATCTCCATTGATCCGAATAGAACACCAACAAATGTCCCCATGTACTGCCAGTACTGGTGCGATAGCAGAGACCTCAAAGTGCTTCTTGTTTCTTTCCTTGAAATTACCACTCCCGACAATTTAATTATTTATTTACTGTAAGCAAGTGAGCAGATTAGCAAAACAGAGGGAGAACAACTCTATAATCTTACTATGAAATAACCGGTAAAATTTTCCAGATCACAAAATTCAGATACAGGACACTGAGTGGATGAATACCCTAAAGACTGACAAATTTATGGCTATTTTATAGTGAACAGTTAGCTCCTTGAAGTGCAGCTCCTGGTTAGTTCAGCAAATGACCATGGATTGAGCAAATTTATTATCCTTTTTAATCTGCTTTGGCTTACCGTTTGTAATGAATACAGTTCATCGAAATTTAACACTACATGGAAACTAAACTGAGCGAGAGTTTGTCTCTAAAGCAGACCTGATGCCTTGAGCTATGGAATGGTACTGCATCAATGTAGAGACACAAATGTCAGGCATAAACTGGTTGGTCTTTCATCAAGCAATAATTGATAAAATCAGGCCATTTGCAAGTTGAAAGAATACATACAGAGCCGCACAAGCAGAAGCCCCGTCGCCGGAATAATCTACCAACTTCCGTTTCACCTGGATCGGATTGGCTTCAGTGTAGATCGCATTGTACTGAATAATCCCCACGAAATCAAATGAACCGTGGACCCTCGCCGACTCTTTGGCCGTCAACGCCGGCAGCTTGGAACAACAGGTACACTTGTTCTTAAGTGCAGATCGTACATCAGATACACCTGTTTCTTCATATTGATTTTCTAAACAGAGGTAAGAGTTTGACCTGAAAATTAGAATGTATCTCAATCCGTCGTATGCATAACATCAAACAGGTTGTGGGCGGATGCTCATGAACAGGGTTCACGGTTTACCAAATATGGATTGTTAGTGAAAACTGAAAACGCTAAAGAAAGAATCAAGAGAGTAGTTTGGCCGTTGAAAATCCATGTACGTAGATGAGAGCGGAGGGGGTGCATTGCTAGCAGGCTAGCAGCTAGCTCAGAGTAATCGCTGCTTCTTGCTGCCTCCTACTGGATGCTAGTCACCGCTCATGCGGTCCTGCTAAACAACTGCGCATGTAGCCAACAATCAGAGAGATAAGATAACAAATTAAGCGCAGAGAGCATGAGGACGACAAGAGAAGATGCGTGGGCGCCGTCCGCAGGCTGTCAGTCCACCGCCCCACATCAAGCTTAGTCGGGAGGAGCAGGACGTCCCCTTCTAGCCGGCGGCCAATCAACCATGGGTCGCAGCCGGGGCGCCGAGGATGAACTCGGCCGGCAGGAGCATGAAGTCTGTGCCCTGTAGCGCCGGTATCCATCCATCCGGCGGCCAAGCAGGCCTGGATCGCAGCCGAGGCGCCGTGGTCACCGAAGCAATTAAGAACGCGGCGATGGATGAGCGCGGGCGGGTGCGGGCGACGGTGGAGGGGAACGTGGCCGTGGGAGCGCCGGCACGGGCAGCGGTGGTGCGGATCCAGCCGTGGGACCATGTGCGCAGGGAGGACAGCGGGCACCCAGGCTGCGCCGCGGCGACCACTGCCCTGCCCACTCCTCTACCGGCGAGACGAGCGCGCAGCCCGCCGGCGCGAGTCTCGCGGTGCGGCACTCCCCTCCCCCGCCAGGCACCACGTCCACGCCGCCAGTCCACCACCTGCCCCGACGGCGACGACCACCGAGGTTAGGGACCCGAGGGTAGGTCGATCCGATGTTGCGCGTTGCTGGAGGAAGGTTGTCGGGGCGGGCGGCGCAGATTCGTGCCGGCCGGCAGCGCCATGTAGGGTTGCCGTCGGGACGCGGGGGCGATGAGGAAGGAGCTGGTGGGGTCGAAGAAAAGCGCTCGCGGTGCAGAGGGCGTGTGTGCGATGAGGCCGAGCGGGCCGACTATGTTTTGCTAGAGGCCCATGCAGCGATAGGAAGAAAGAAACGAAACGTTATTTCCAAACCAAGCGAAACGTTTTTGTTCACTTATGCGTGGCATTGAGGGTAATATTTAGCAACTTTTTAGGGTAATTAGGATGACGGTGAGCGGACAGAAGCAATGCGTGCTTTATTATTATTATAAAAATTAAAATAGCAAAAGGGCCCGTGTGTTGCAACGGGAGAAAAAAGAAATCATAATCTCCAATGGCTATGACCACATTTTGTTCACATCTCATCGCATGATTTTGAAAATTTATTCACAAATGCAAGAAAATGTTCCCCTTTTTAAATTTATTCACAAATTGAAGCAATGTTCACATTTTTGAAAAAATATCATGGTTGTCAAAAAACTTGGTAATTCAAAGAATTATTCTGAATTTCAAGAAATGTTTTTTTAAAAACATACTATAATATTCCAATCTACCCCTACAGTTAATTCTTCAAAATTCACGTGAGTATGTAGTCACAAAGACTCAGAAGCATTACTGTTTAACTACATACCTTCGATCATTCGTGAACTTTTTACAAATTTGGGAACATTTTTAAAAATCGTGATCATTTTTTTCTATTTGCAAACATTTTTTAAAAATTGTGAACATTGTTTTATATTGTGAATGTTTTTTAAGCATTTTCTTTTGAATCGGCGAACAATTGTAGAATATACGAACTTTTTTTCGAAATTGGTCGATTTTTTTTGAAATTCATGAACATTTTGTGAAATGCATGAACATTTTTTAAATCAGCAAACATTTTATGAATCAATAAATTCTTTTGTAATTCATGAACTATTTTTAAAATTTTAGGACATTTTTGAAAATGCATGAACATTTTTTGAATTAGCAAACATTTTGTTAAATTTCATTAATAAGTTTTAATACACGTACTTTTTTCAAATCATGGACATTTTTTGATTTTACAAACCTTTTTTTTCAAAATTGCGAACGTTTTTTGAATATGCGAACATTTTTAGAAAAATCCCGAGCATCTTTTGAATGCACAAATATTTTATGTTTTCTTAAACATTTTATTTCAAAATTCTCAGTTTTTTTAAATGTCAGAAGTTTTTTGAAGTTCCAAATTATTTAAAGTACAAAAAACAAAAACGGAATAGAAAAATAAAAATAAAAAAACGAAATTAAAAAAAAAACAGGCGGCCGCACATGGGCCGGCCCAAACAGGCGTGCTGCGTCTTCTCCTGCACGTAGAGCGCAGTATAGTAGGTCCCTACTACATGGGCCGGCCCAGTCAGGGGATTCACTGCAAAACGTTTTTTATCACTTATAGGTGGCATTACTGCTAAAAAAAACTTATAGATGGCATTGGTGGGTAATATTTTGCAACTTTCAGGGCAATTTTAATGACGTACCGCCAGAAGCAATAGCCCCTTTATTATACAAAATTATTATTATTATTATTATTATTATTATTATTATTATATTAAAAGGTAGGTATAGATATAGATTTCTTTTAATAAAGTGTGTCCTAACGGGCTGGCCCGTAACTAGAGATCCTTCTACGTATGTTTTTAATTCTCTATTTCTTTTAATAAAGTGTGTCCTAACGGGCCGGCCCGTAACTAGAGAGCCTTCTAGGTACGTTTTTAATTCCTCTTTCTCTCTTTTAATTCTCTATTTCTTTTAATAAATTGTGTCCTAACGGGCCGGCCCGTAACTAGAGATCTTTTTACGTACGTTTTTAATTCTCTATTTCTTTTAATAAAGTGTGTCCTAACGGGCCGGCCCGTAACTAGAGATCCTTCTACGTATGGCGTATACATTCTGAGACGATTTGACAAAGGTCTATATTACCCTTTATACGTTTAGTGAGGGGTTGTACCGAAGCGGGACTCATAGCGAGGCGTTGTACCGAAGCGGGACTCTTATTAGATTCCAGACAATAGTTGGAAAACTACAATATTGACTGTGCACCTTATTATCAACCGGAATATCATTCTCTAACTAATGCATCTGACGTTTGCCAGGGGAGGGATAGACAAATCGTTCGATCCGCAAGGGGGGACCTGTGAACGTTTTAGTTCGCTATATACTATACGATATGTCCCCCGTCCGAACCACGACAATACAGTCCCTTTGCTAGGCCTCCAACCTGACCGTCATTCCCATGTTAAAAACGGTAGGAAGAAGGTTGCCATGTTCATGCTAAAAATCCACCTATATGTTGAAAACCTGTTTGGCCATTTTCAAGACTTGTAGTTAAAAAATTTCAATCTTCAAACACAAACAAAGTTGCCATGTTATATAGCCTAAAAAAATGCTAGGCAAGCCATCGTAAAAACACAAAAAAGTTTGCCATGGTGTATGTTAACATAAAATTTCCATGCTATGTTCAAATAATTTGCCGCGATATTAAAATAAATTTACCATGGTTTGTTCAATAAATTTCAATGATGTGCACAATAAAAATTGCCGTGGTCCAAAAGTAATTTACTATAAAGGAATTTACCATGGTATGCTAAAAAAAATGTCGTGGCATGTACAAAATAAATTTTCCATGGTCCAAAAATATTATTGCAATTTTACAAAAATAAAATTGGCATGGGACAAAAATAATTTTTCCATCATAAAAGTGAAAAAAATAATTTTCCATGGTACAAAAAATAATTTTGCCATGTGATTTTACACTAATTGTTTCCTCTAAAATTTTCCACGTGATTTTACAAAAAATTGCCATGTCACTTTACAAATTTTGCCATGTTTTTTTTTTAAATTTCTCTTTAATTTTTCCATGGACAAGAAATAACAAGTTAACGAAATTGCCATGTTTTATACAATAAATGGCAAAAACTGTGTACAAAAAATCAAAAAGATATGCAATGTGCACATTATATGCGAAATTATATAAATTTTCCATGATTAAAAAATGATATGAATTTGCCATGTGTCAAGTAGAAATTACATCATCATCATCATTGCATGAGTTGCCCCTGATGGGACAAAACTACTTCTGAAGCTAGTGCATGTTATAAAAAGAAAAAATGCCATGCATTTTACCTTCACTTCTCCCTCCTACCCAAAATTTGCCACGGTATGTTCGTATTAAATGCCATAGTTTTTATGAATTATTTGCCAAGGAATATAAAATTATTTTGCAAGGGTGTGTGAAATTAATTTGCCATGGCAAAAAACATGTAATTTTCTATATAAAAATCAATTTGCCCAGTAAAAATATTTGCCATGGCAAAAGAAGCATTCACAAAATTATAGAAAAAAAAGAAATATAAAAACTTGTGTATTCCCCTCTCACAAAATGCATTGTTTTTTACCCTAGATATGCCTATCTTATAGTTCGCCATGCTTGTGAACCTACATTTGCCAAGCATGGGGAACTTAAGAGAACAAAAAAGGTACAAGTGACATGGCAATTTTTTTTAGAGAAAATTGATCTATGGGTCATGGCGAATGCATAAAATGGTTTTGAAAAAATGTTCTCTGATTCATGGTAAATTTAGGGAAAACAAAGTACAAAAGTGACATGGCAATGTTTTTAAAAGAATCTATAGAGTTCATGGAAAAATGTGGCGAAAAAATCTATTGATTACATGGCAAAAGTATAGATGTCACGGGGTATGCAGTTAATTTGTTGGAGTTTGACGCCGTATGTATAGAACAATACATCATAAATTTGCCATGGCAAAGTTTTGAACAATTTGCCGTGACAAAAGTTGTTGTTCTAACAGTAACGGATTTGCATGAGCTAACTTGAGTACTTTCCATGGTTTGTTTTTCCCATGGCAAAAACTTGCAGACATCCCGTAGGTAATATATGATATTGCCAATTGAACAAGACATTGTACAAACACAAAAACAGAAATTTGCCATGTGTGGAAAAAAGGCATAGACATTTTTCTGAATAGTTTACCATGCGTTATCAATGTGATTACAAACCAAAAATAAATAAGTAAAAAATTCCAAAAATATATAAATCAAAAACGGCGGTGGACGGGATATGAGGCGAGCTTTCTAGATAGCAGCGGACATGCGGGGAAAATCTAGAGGAGAAAAATTGAAACCAAACAAAATATCTGCATCTAGGGCGGCATAACGTTGAGAACATGCATTCAAAATTGAAATCGACAATCCAGTCAACAACAAACTCGGACCACCCCACCAATAATCGCTGGATACACCCGATGAGCGTACCCCATCAGATCCCCCAATAATAACATGTGTCCTCACTCCATTAATCAATTTAAGCTGAAATAAAATTCCAAAAAAACACAAAAAAGAAACTTGACTGGAAATAGAGAGTTAAGGATTTTCCGTAAAAAAAAAGTTTATAATATATATAGTCTCTTTAGCCCAAGTCATTCCTTTTGTACTGTGTGAACTCAAAACCGACAGTTTAGATGCAGAATGATTATTTTCTAGGAACCTCTGAGTGTAGAACTATGAAACAAAAGTAACCGCATTATTATAAACTACTCACTCTGTAAACTAATATAAGATCTTTTAGATCAGTACTTAGTGATCTAAAAGATCTTATATCAAAGTCATTACTTGGACGACCAGAGGCATGGGTTGGGATGGTTTTTTGAGTCCAGCAAGGCTGTCAAAGGCTGCAGGTTTGAACACCCCCCACCCACACCCAACATTATTTTATTAACATTTCTATTTTACTCTTTCTTTTGACATTGACAGGTGGGTCCCACCCAGTTGGCTAGAGAAGGCTCACTGCCAGGCTTGCAAGACCGAGATACGCGCGACCATATAGCCCAGGACCAGTGCACCAAGTTTCAGGACCGTATTGAATCCGTATTTACACTAGTGTAAAAATTGTATTGGAGCACTTTATTAGTTTGGGACCATTCCCGACATCGGCACCAAGCTGGGGGGGGGGGGGGGGGGGGGGGGGGGGCACCGGTCATTTTCTTTCTTCGACTTCGAAGAAAGAAAGGCGATCTTGCCTGCGTCGCTAGGAGCGCTTCCTTCCGTCGCCGCCTTCCGGTGGCCCCCCTTCACCGACGACCTCGGTTGTCAGTGAGGAGGGGGGTCGCTGGATCCACGCGTGTGGATCGTTTTTTAGCCTTTAGTACCTTTGGTTTTTTGGGCTGTTCATTGTCTTCGCTTCGGCAGTGATGGCGGCACTGAATAAAGATTCTTCAGATCCTAACTTGA
This sequence comes from Elymus sibiricus, assembly GCA_039707655.1. NCBI lineage: Eukaryota > Viridiplantae > Streptophyta > Magnoliopsida > Poales > Poaceae > Elymus > Elymus sibiricus. The sequence goes on from CM077674.1 coordinate 71,033,562, forward strand.
CAAGAGGCGATCGGTCCTATGATTGGGGATGGATTTGGAAACTAGTCTGTTCAAGTAAGGATGGCGTAGCGGCGGCGGCATCCTCGTGGTGGACTTGTGTCATCGGGCTCTGCCGTTGCGACGACGTTGTGTCATCAGGTTCTTGACTGGTGTTTTTTTATGTAAAGACTAGCATTCTACTATTTTTTTCAGTTTTATGAGGTCGGTATTACCATGCAACAAAGGGGAGGCAAATCCATTGGAGTAAAAAGCAAATATGCATTTTACTCGCCGGCTCCGATCTAAAATCTCCTATCGAGTCCACCCTTCTCCACCGCACCAGCAGCGGCTGCCGATCCCCTTCCCAGTTCGAGGTAGTGCAGCGGGGAGCTGCGGCGGCCTCCTTCTATGGATCCCCAACCCGGCGTGCTGCTCCTCATCCCGGCAGTCCACCAACTCTCCCTCCGGATCTGTGTGTAGGTTATTTTTTTTCCTTGTCCATCGTGTGAACCTGTTCTTGTTCATCTTGATCTCTCTCTTTTTATTTTTGAACTGGAATCTTGATCTCTTGTGCCTAGCCTGCAGCCAGCCACCACTTCCGGTTCTGCATGTTGCTATTGTGTTTAGTGTTATACTGTATATGTTATGCAGTGGACTGAAGTTCGGTTTGTGTTTCGCAGACAAATTTGATTTGTTTTCGAATTTAGGAGCTCCCCGCTGCTGATTTCTTATTTAAGAAAGCAATAAACACGACACCGTTTTGGTACAACTCACACCACACACACACCCCTTGGCATAGTCAGATAGCATGATCCCGAACAGCCAACGTAAGAGCTAAGTTCACCAGAAATTTGATTTATACTGTACTCCCTCTGTAAAGAAATATAAGAGTGTTTATATCACTAAATCGCTCTTATATTTCTTTACGGAGGGAGTTCTTGGTATCCAGGCTGTCTGTTCATAGTAATTGTCTAATCTGAATTTCTGATACCATTGTTCAGTTTCCACAACCAAACAGCGTTATTAATCTGAACCAAACAAATTTGACATTTTTCCATTCTGTTACCGTTATCTCCCGTGATCTCATTACAGGACCGTTTACAGTAACAAAGTTGAATCAAACATGATCTCAAACTTTTCCATCCAAACAAAGTAATCTGACACTGCTAGTTGGAATATCACATTCCACCTCAACACATTCCCACATTTCATGGATGCAACATGAATTAAAGTGTTTGCTTCTTTTGTTTTTGCTGTAAACACAGGAAGAGTATAATTTCTATAAGCAATCCACTGAAAGTGATAAACCCAAACACTGAAATAAAAATTGCCGCCTTCCCATTGGGCGACAGTCCACATTTCTGGACGCTACTAAGTGGAGGTAAACGTGATAAACTTAAGACCCTTTGCACTTATGAAGACAATATACTGATGAATTAATGTCCGAATTATAGCAGTGAACATAAGAAGTGAAATTTTAACCGAGAGATGCTTGCATATGAGAGCAACACACATGCCTGGATGACGCATGAGCAAGTGTCGACCCCTGAATCAATGGCGCAGGTAGCTGAGGTTGATTAACTTGAAGAGCGAGCACCAGGTGGCATAAGTGCCTGCTCGTCAGTACTTAAAGTGTCAGATGCACCATGGTGGCCCTCTCTTCTGGTCACAACAGGCAACTCTATGCCGTCCTCCAGGTATTTCATTGCATCCTTCATGTAAGGACGTCGTTCCCCAACTGGGTCGGAGCACCTGAGTCCCAGGAAAACCACGCGCTGCATTTGTGTCCTGTTGAAGTCACCATTTAATTTGTCATCAGCGACATCCTCCACAAACTGGCCTTGTGCTCTGCTGCTCCTCAGCTCCTCCAGCTGGATTTGCTCCCTAGGCTTCTTTCCACATGCAATCTCTAGTAGAACAATTCCGAAGCTGTAGACTTCGGACCTACAGTTGAACTTGACTTGCCCATTTCTCCTTGACTGTGGATCCATGTACTCCAATGTCCCGATAGCAGTTGTCACCAGCGTGGTACTGTTATTGCCGGTGATCCTCGATAGCCCGAAGTCGGCAAGCTTGGCGTTGAAATCATCATCCAAGAGTATGTTTTTTGGTTTGATATCTCTGTGCAAGATAGGTGGTCTGCATCCGTGGTGGAGATAATTTAGAGCGGACCCTATTCCCTTCACTATTTTGTACCTGAAATAAATATAAGAAGTAAAAGTGAAATACCCTCAAATGCTCTCTAGTTCAAATAATGAATTAGTTCTCCAAAAAAAATGTGCTTTTGAAAATTTGGTTCATTTGGTTGTAATAAAGAGGGTTAGAGGGTACCCTAAGGGTCACCAATTTGCATACGAGATCACCGGAGCATCAAACCAGAGGTTTACCTCAAGTAAGTAGGCGAAACAACCACCTCCATCAACTAATCAAGCAACGTTTGCTTCATAATATGGTTGTTGTTTCTCTTTAGAAGTATAATACGAAATTTTAAATCAAATGTGCTCCTTATACATGTTAACATGTGAAGTACAAGATCCCCGCAACAACAAAACCGTAGTGTAAGTCTACACCTAGGTATATAGAATAATTCTACTCTTGGTGGCTATTCATTTTACTTGCTCAAAATTAAGGTGCATGTTGTACGTACAATACATACCTCTTCTCCCATGGTAGAGTTTCCTTCCTGAGATGCAGGTGGTCGTCCAGGTTGCCATTAGGCCACCTTCTCCAAGATTGTTGTCCTTGGAGAATTTGCCGGTCCCGTGGGCCAAATCTCTGTACTCGAATCGCCTAAGGCCAGATGTTCCTGACGCGAAGGAATCGCGTGTACGTCTCCACCTACACTCTGACATAATGCACCAAAGCAGGCCTGCCACGGACAGAACAGCTACTGATCCGATAATCGCTCCTGTATTAGTCTCGCTACCTGTTCAAGCATGGGCCATGCAAGTTAAATATTGCTTGAAGTTACTCTGCTCAAGTGCACAGCTTCAAAGCAATGCATCAAATTTGCATTGAGATCTGCAGCAATGGCACTGTGTTGTATGACACTCTGGTGTGAGTTAGGATTAGTGAGGGCCTCTTTATTTCAAGGGAACTTTAACTCTTTTTCGAAAATCAAGGAACTTTAATTGTAGGACTGTAAATTTTAGAAGTTTTCATCTACATGAGCCTTTTGGTTAAGTTTATAGGATGCCAGTTCATACGACTGTTTTCTAACGATTGGACTTGAGTGATTAAATTGTCCATATCCTTAAAAATAATTCAAATCTCTTGAAAGCCTTTTTTTGTGTGTGGTGTGGGCGCAGATTTCCTGTAGACTGTGCAAGATAACTTCTTTTTCTTGTTACTGTAATTTTAAAATTCATAAGCAAAGTGACAATAAAAGGCCATCTATAAGGATACATGCTCCTTTTCACTCCACAAAAAATATGATGATTTGGGACACACCATGATCTCCAAATTACAACTTTGACCATTATTTAATATTATAATATGACTACAGAACCTAAAAAAAATTGAGATATCATGGATCTACTTTTTGAGATAATTCTACACATATAGATTATACACATATTAATAGTTTTAAAATGTATTTTACACACTGAATAGATAGCGGAAGTTTTAAAAGTTTGATTAGACACGTGACCAATGCATAATTTTTTTTGGGTCGATGGGAGTAATAACTAAATAATCCCATCTAGCTCCACTTACACGCCATCCCTATCCACCAGTAATTAATACTCCGACGCCCCGCCCTTACCTGCTCCCAACCCCAATAAGTCATACCCATCCAACCTCCATGGCCAGGCCATTACCACCAAGCACAACTATAGAATCTACAAAAGCTGCCTATGTCTTATAGTTACATTAACCCTAACAATAAGAATTAAATATGTTGAGGAGCTTTAAGAATTTTAGAGTATGACAAAGCTGAGCACGCCATGCAAGGCCTTAACAAAGCCTCGCCACAGCAAGACCTGCCGAATGAAAGAACCCATCAACACTAGGATGCAACACAACATAACCTAAATTTTGCCACGTCATTCATCCATGAAAACACAACCGGGTTTTCATCAAGTGGTCTTCTTGTAGGTGTTGACAAGGTCTGCAAGATGTGGCACTTTGTTCGTTATTTTTCCTACAAATATGCATCTGGAAAATTGTAATATTATGATAATATGAAATTACATCATGACAAATCTAAATAGTTTTTATGTATATTCATGATCAAAGTTAAAAACAATTAGTGTAGCAAAACGTCTTAAGGACTGTAGATTTTAGAAACTTAGAACTAGTGAGGGCCTCTTTATTTCAGGGGAACTTTAACACTTTTCAAAAATCAAGGAACTTTAATTGTAAGGACTGTAGATTTTAGAAGTTTTCGTGTATATGAGCCTTTTGGTGGCGGCCGCCTTCCCCCTTCCCGACCCCGTGCGGCCGCCGCCGGGCCACACCGGGCGGCCACCACCCATCCTCCCCTTGACCCCTGCGCATCCCCCTCCCTCCGCCGCCGCCGGCAACGTCGCCGGGCGTCGGCCCTGTGGCGCGGCGGCGGCGGAACTCCTCTGGCGTCCTGGGATCTGAGTCGGCGGCGGCCTGATCTTGATCCCCTTGCGACGTGGATGGCGGGCAGCGGTGGCCGGGACGCGTCGAGGGGCTCTGCTGCAGATGGCGGGATTGGCAGGAGGTGGTGGCGTGGTAGGCGGGCTCGATCTAGGGCTGCTGCTGGTACGTCCTCTTCTGCTGCCTCTCGCCGGCCTCGGCGACGGCTCGTGGAGGCACTCCGGGTTTGCCACGCATCACGAGGATTATGGCGGTGGTGGTCATCTCCTACGTCGGAGGTGGTCGGCCTGAGGCTGGGTGGTCGGATCTCGTGGTCCGTCATCTAGTCCCGGATGCGAGTCGGGGAGACATGGTTGCCGGTGAAAACTGAGCCAACGGCGGACGATGGAGGCGTTCTACGTCGTTACCTTGATGAAGGCATCGTCGTGTAACTACTGTCGACCCACTTGTGCTGCTCCGGGGGAAACCCTAGGATCTGGCATTCCAGATCGGACGATGGCGGCATTGCGGTGTCGTTCCTCTCTTGGGAGCATCGTTTGTGGAGCAGCGCTGGAAGAAAGAGGCAGGAGGTGGAGCGGTGTTTCATCTTCCACGTCAACGACGACGGATCTCGGCGGCGTGGCGCAGTGGAGGCTCGGCGTCCGATGCGTGTAGATGGACTCACACAGGAGGATGGCACTGTCTGGCATCGCGGTGGCGTCGACGGCAGACCTGGCAAGGTCGGTGTGTCAGTACCTGCTCTGGAGATGGGTCGGTGGAAGACGGCGGCGGCGGCCTCTGAGAGTGCGCCGGACCGGTGTGTGACCCAGTACCGGTAGTGGCTGGGCTGGGGCATCCGGCTTTAGATGTTAGGCTTTGGTGCGATGTCTGTTTGGTATTCGGCTAGGACATTCGGCACCCCTTCATCAAGGGGATAGGAGTAGCGACAGGTGTTGCCAAGATGGTGGCTTCAGGCTTACTGATGTATTACTTTGTAAGGTCTTTGTGAATAATTAATAAAATGGCTGCATGCATCGCCCAGATGCAGAGGCCGGGGGTATATCCTCCTTTTCTAAAAAAATATATGAGCCTTTTGGTTGAGTTTATAGGATGGAAATTCATAGGACTGTTTTTAACGTTTTTTCCAGTTTCATAGGAAAAAAATCACACAATAGACTTGAGTAGTAAAATTGTCCATATATCCTTAAAAATATATTGAATCTCTTGAAAGCCATTTTTTTCTATGGTGTGGGCGCAGATTTCCTGTAGACTTGGCAATGTAATTTATTCTTCTTGTTCTTGCATTTTAAAATTCCTATGCAAATAGACCTTAAAACCCATCTATAATGTGACAAGAATACATGCTCCCTTCCCGTCCACAAAAAGGTTATGTTTCGGGCAACAAAACGTCTCGGACTTACAACTTTGACTATTATTTAAGATTATAATATGATTATGGAATAAACCAAATTGATATATCATGGATCTACTTTTAGAGGAGAAATATACACATATAGATTAAACACATTTGAATGAAATTATTTCAAAAATATTTTGATAGTCAAAATTTTCAAAGTTTGACACATTGAATTGATAGAGAAGTTATAAAAGTTTGATTAGACCTGTGTCAAGTGCACCAACTTCTGAACCGAAGGGAGTAATAACCAAATAACTCGATGAAGATTCACCTATGCCATCTCTATCCACCAGTATTACTATGACGCCCACCCCTTACGCGCTCCCAACCCTGATAAGTCGTATCCATCCGACCTCCACGGCCATGCCATTACCATCAACCACAACTAGAATTTAATATGATCTTTAAGAAGTTTAGAGTGTGCTGAGACAAAGCTGAGCACAACACACAAGGTCTTAACAACACCTCGCTATAGCAAGACCCGCCGAATGAAAGAACCCATCAACACCTGGATGCAGCACAATTACATTACATAAAATTTTCCATGTCCTCCATGCAAAACGGCAGCACAACCAGTTCTTCATCAAGCAAGTCTTATTTTCTTCTTCTAAAGTTTCATACATTCTCTAGAATTTCTTACCATTTACTATGATTATTCTATACAGCATGGCATGGTCTAGCCAACATTTTGGCATGGTGCTTTTTTTTGGCAAAGCTAAATGTTGTTGGTATTTGCTGACTTAAGCGTTATAATCCTACTAAATAATTCAAAAGCAATAGGCAGTTTCAGTGTTAACGACAATAGTAAGGCCATGACTAACAAATATTCATCACATTACTGGACATCATTTTCTATCCTATACAGAAATATAGCAATTGGCATTTTATTCAAACATGTGTCATTGTTGTAAATAAAAACAATATCCATACATCAAAACATTTATAGGATCATGAGCATATGGAGATTTTCTACCTGATCCGCTAGTGGCCCCTGATCCACTAGTGGCGCCTGATCCGCTATTGTCCACTAATCCACTATTGGGGACTGATCCGTTATTGGTCACTGATCCATTAGTCACTCGGCTTAACTTTATTTGTGCTTCTAGTGCGCCAATACCTATATATACAAGAAAAGGCCAAATACCGCAATAAATTATAAGTGTTAAATTCATACAAAGAGCACAAATATTTGAAGTACCTGATGAAATGTCTTGATTTTGAGAAGTTCAGAATTACTCAGTGAAGTCTGGCCATGGGGCTCGTTGGAAAAAAAACTAGGCAAGTTCGGAAACGTAAACGAGTTCGATGCGATATCTATATGAGAGAAGGTAGGCCGTTGAAAGTTTTGCCTGGAGGAGAAATACATGTTCTTTGATATGGAATGGATGTATTTTAGTAAACTTTACCAGTGAGATGTACATGATAGAGGTCAAGAGTTCGCTCATCAGGCATTAAAAAGATATACTTTTAAAGCAAAGTGTAGTGTTCAAAATCAAGTGCAGGTAACCCTCCACTACCCTATTTTTTTTTCTTTTCCAAGAGAGTTCCACTATGATAACTTGGAGAACCTATTTCTAATTTTTGACAGTTTGAACCACAACTGATCTGAATACTCCACTTTGAACCACATTAGCAATTTTTGGGTGGATCTGCCATGATACAAATAGGAAATATCCCACATCAACTGAATATTGAGAACTAATCCTACTTCGTTTTAGAAATATTCCACATTTGAACTAAATATTTGAGTTAAATGGGGTTCAAAGTGGAATATTCAGTTTAAAATGAGGTTCAAAATGTCAAAAATTGGAAGTAGGGATCCATGTTGTCAGTTTAACATATAGCTGGTCCAAAATAGAATTTACTCGAGCCAAAATAATAAAACCTTTTTGCTCCCTTTCTTTAATATAATAATAAACCTTTTCACTCCTTTTTCCAAAATAGGTTTTTGACATGGGTGGGTCTACGAGATGTGCCACTTTGATTGCTATTTTTCCTAAACATGCTAATGAAAAATTGTGAGACAATGACCATGAAACTACTTCACGACGAATCTAAATTGTTTTTATGTATATTCATGAGCAAAGTTAGAAAAAAAATCGAGTGCAGTTACTATGTCAATCCATTTTGGGAGTATATATTGTTATTTTTGCTGCAATTAATACTTTTAAGTATTCTGATTTTGAAAATTAGGGTGTTGCATACAGATATACCTGCGTGAGTTGCAAGAGTTGATTCGAAGGACCAAGACAGTATCTGATGGAGCTGGAAGGATTTCCCAGTGGACGCAGAAAACCCAACCGCCACCTCCGACGGTAGCAAGGACGTGACGGGATCGGGCAACATGGTGCTTACCTCAGAATTTTTTTAAAAAATATTATTATTTTTTTAACAAATCCTGAAACTATATGTCTAAATTCATAAATTACAATTCTATGACCCCGTCGGCCTCCCTTAGGCCGAAGAGGCCCTTTTCGGCCTCGCTTGGGCCGAAGAGGCCCTTTTCGGACTCTGTTGCGGCCGAAGACCACTCTTCACTCTTCGGTCTCCCTTAGACCGAAGAGTTCATGTAAAGGCCGAAGAGTGTCCTACATTGCCCATCAACCCCACTCTATACACCACAGCTCCTTCCGGTCAAACCTTCGCGTCAGCAGGACCGCATCGACGAGTAGAATCTATTCAGATGAAGAACAACTTGAACCGTGCATTGTGGAGGACGAATTTTAGCTTTCAATCTACACTGATCACCGCAAGCCTACATCGCCCTCGGTGAGAGATTTTCTAATTAATCGCACACATGTACTCATCTAGATGCTACCAACCTCATAGACGTTGTCCCTCGTCCTATTGTTGTCACTGGCCGTGCACACCATGACCCTTGCCATCTGCGGACGTGAACCGGATGTGGCAAACTTCGGCAATAATAACAATATGACGAGGGACAACGTCTATGAGGTTGGCAGCATCTAGATGAGTACATGTGTGCGATTAATTGGAAAATCTCTCACCGAGGGCAATGTAGGCTTGCGGTGATCAGTGTAGATTGACAGGCAAAATTCGTCTTCCACAATGCACGGTTCAAGTTGTTCTTCATCTGAATGGATTCTACTCGTCGATGCGGTCCTGGTGATGCGAAGGTTTGACCAGGAGGAGCTGTGGTGTATAGGGTGGGGTTGATGGGCACTGCAGGACACTCTTCGGCCTTGACATGAAGGAAGAAGAGTCACTCTTCGTTGTGCCCAACAGAGTCCGGAAAGGGCCTCTTTGGCCCAAGCGAGGCCGAAAAGGGCCTCTTCGGCGTAAGGGAGGCTGACGGGGTCATAGAATTGTAATTTATGAATTTGGACATATAGTTTCGGGATTTGTTAAAATAATAATAATATTTAAAAAAAAAAATCCCTTACCTCAACGGGGCCGACAGAAGGACGGTCATGAAACTGCAGGGAGGCGACAAGCATCTTGGTACTGCTGTCAAAGGTGATGGACGCTGTCATAGAGCCGTTCAAGCTGAAGGTGGGCAAGCTTGTCGTGTTAACCAGAGTTGATGTCAATGCCGATATGATTCTGGGTGCCCCTTGGGTCCCAGGTATTGCTCGACGTGTCGAACTCTACGGCGATGAACCGGTCTGTGCCGTAGGCTTGGCTCCGGCCGTCATCAACCGGGAGACCGAGGTTACCCCCGCTTGAGCCCCGCGGCAATCTGGAAGGGTAGTTGGAGAGGAAGAATGTCATGCCACCCTCCTTGTTGCCGCCACCGACGTTGAGCCCGATCGCGAAGGTGAAGCACGTGGTGAAGCTCGACACCTCACTGGTGATACTGTCATGGAAGGGCACCGGGTGAGCGTACGCCATCCGCCCCGTACAGTTGTTGTTGGCAATTCGCGTGAGAGAGTTGCAGGTGAGGTCGATGAGCTTCCCGCGCAGGGCCGCATCGCCCTCGAGTCGGAGGTCTACTAAGCGGGAGGTGGATATGGTGGAGAAGTCGAAGCTGAAGGAGAAGGGTGAGTTGGCGGCTGCTACGCCATGCTGAGGAGCATTACGCGACATGGAAAGGAGGACACAGCCAGCGTAAAGGAGTAGGAGAAGCTGCTGCGTGCTGCTTCTTGCAGCTGAGGCCATCAGCATACTGGTACTTGGAGTTGGAAGTGATAGTCCCGCTTATGAATGGCTAGCGTGTTGTAAGACCTTAAATAGCCGAGCAGTGTAGTATACAGTATTTGGAAGTATATAGTGACAGCTCGTGTTGTACCTATCTCGTGGTAGATATATTAAATCTAGTTATCACCCAAGAAATAGCATAAGCTAGTTTGTTTAAGCTATGTAGGAAAATCATGTGTACAAAATTACTAAGACATATATTTTCAGTTTTTTCATCATTGGCGAAACGAATAAAACCTTCATACTCATCTCTTTTATCATTGGTGATACGATTAAGATCTGCGTACCAAGGCCTTCAGGTTCTAAATCTAGTCTTAATGTGCATAAATAACATGCTAACTTGCATAGTAAACTAACATACAAATTTATAGCACAATAATAATGACTTATCCACAAGATGTAGATCAAAATTCAAATTTGAACACTAATAGAAAGGAATAGAGCTCACCATCGTGGCCGTGGCCGCAACCGAAGAATGATGAAGCACATGTTGGGTCTACGACCGCGCACACATGCGCGGGAGAGCCGGTGTCCAACGACCGGGGCGGTATGCAACTGCCGGATTGGACGGACGAAGGTAGTGACGGTGCCGGGCGATGGCGGATCTGCATCTTTGCGCCGCATGATGCCGACCGTAGCGCTGGACTCTCTTCAACAGACAGAGCCGGGAGAGAGGGGAAGTAAAAGCGGAAATAATACCGGTCGTCGGGAACGGTGACAGCCGGGAGAGAGTGGTGCCGGAAATGGAGAGAGTGGTGCTGGGGACGGGAAGTGAGGGTTTCCATTGTCGACGGTCAGTGAACGGTATATTCAGGCCGCGAACAACGCAATACTAAACGACGGGAAAAACGAAGGTTCTGATTTGAATGTACTACACAGATGGGTCAATTTTAGCGGCCGGTAAGTGATTACCTTTGGTCTTATTTGATCATCGGGACAAGCTATCCCTTACCGGCCAATTTTAGGCCCGTCTGTGATAACCATCTTGCCTAGCCCAAAAGTTGATATTACCGACGCCACAGTCGAGGATGCTCAATGTAAATGCACATCATTGACGCGTGGCCAGTGGCCGGTCAGTGATGATGGATCAGTAGTATGTCGATCTGTAGTAGTGAAGTAGGGTATGACCTCTCTCTAAGGGCCTGGACCTGGGTACAATCCTTGTGTCATGTGCACCCATCTAGATTCTCTACGTGTATGCCAGACCATGATTATTATTGCCCGAATAATACATCGACACTGCTACAACGACGGCGGCATGAGCAGCTAGGTGAAAGAGGGATGGAATCACGCCTCCAGGGGGTCGGGCGAAGAAGGCTTGCCAACTCAGCGGCGACTGTGTTTGGGAGCGGGATCGACAACGGTGGTGTTCAGCTCTGGTATTTAGGGACATACGTCAGGATTGTGCTTGTATGGGAGGAATGAGACGAAGGAGGAGAAAAATAAAAAAAAAGGCATCCCACTGGTGAGTGGGTCCCACAAATCATTGTCTGACTTTGCATAAATGCTATGGAGCCCCCAAGAACTTTTGTAGTGCACTCCAAAACCGTTTGGAGGGCCAAGATTTGGGATTCTGCTAGAGTTGCTCTAACATAGCCATGTTTTTTCGGTAATATTAATTGGCTGACGTTCTCTGGGAGGGAGGTCCCAGCAAACCACCTCACAGCCGTTTGATCGCGATCGATGGCAATTTTCATGAAAAAATGCCTTCACAAAATGAACACTGCCAACCCCTACAACTAAAGTTGCCACCCCTCATGGTCAAAAAAATATATAAAGTTGCCACCCCTCTACAGCTAAATCTGCCATCAAAATCGTTCGCAAATGCCATACCTTCCTGGCGAATGTTCCCTGGCTATTGAGGTCCTGCTTTTTGGCTCTTGAATATTGCAGATGGGGTCCTGCCCATAATAGTTGATGGCCAAAAAATACAGATTTTGCTTACCTAGAAATAGTTAGTCTAATCCTTTGTTTATTATAGGTGTTGAAGTGCTATAAACTGATTATTTATGATGTGTGTACATTGTGATTGCTAAGATTATTAGCACCTCTGTGTTCAACCCCTAGATTCGCCACTGAAAGCCGCAGGGTAGTACGCTGGCATCCCATACTTTCCAATGCCTATCCACCTTTTCCAATGTGAAAGACTTAACTAGATTGTTCCTTTCTAGCCCCAAATATATTAGGTTGCAACTTGCAATGGTACATTCCCTTTTCTTCTCTCCAAACCCTAGGCGATCAACTACTCATCCAGCCGACCTTCACCAGCCCCCTCATGTCTCAACCCTAACCACTGCAGCCAAAGATCTCCTACATGCCGCCACCTCGGTCCCCCTCCTCTGCTTCATCAGGCGGCCTCGTCGGTGGCAAGCGAAGTGGGGACTTGTCCATTTCTTTTTTTTTCATTAGGTTTTGTTTCCCTGGCGGCATCAAGGTGGTGGCGGCGATGACATGTTGGAATAAGGTCTATCCGACCTCTCTCTATCTTGATGACGTCTCATCCGGCGCCGGCAAGGGCCTGTGAGAGTTTATGTCATCAGATATGTTGGCTCTCTTCAAATCTTTGCAGTTGGTGTGTCTATTAAGGGGAGCAATTGACTGACTATTGGTGTGAAGACTTCAACATTTCTTTCATGTTGTTCAGAGGCATGGTTCGGTTTCTCCAACTCTTTGGACCGGTGGTGATGGATTATAAGCATGTGTGCATGGGGTGATGCTCCAACCGATGTTTCTTCAGCGATTTCTAGATCTCGCTTCAAGGGCGAGTGACTATTGTAGTCTTTAAAGTCTGTATTGCGAGAGCGTTTGCAGGTTTTTTTTTGTTAGTTCAGTGCAATTTTCAATCTCCGACGGGCGGCGTACAACCGGAGAAAGAAGATTAGTATGATATTCAATGTAATTCTATTTTCTACCGATCATCCTGCGTCCAGCACTGGCTAATGTTTTTCCTAATCATTATCATATCTTTTTTTTTGCGAATGAAAACCTTCAATTATCAACCAGGAGTGTTACAGTCCAGCGAGCACAGAGTTTTAATCTCCTCAAGGGCATGACACAGCCAAACGGCCGTCCTAGGTGCCCTCCCCATTTGTGCAAGAGCATGACTAACACAATTTATGCCTCTCCTAATGTGCATTATTTCATGTGGCCTACCCAAACTCAACAAATGCTTGGCTTCCTTAACGACCGTCGCAACTGGTGATCTATTAACTTCGGCGTCCCCAATCATGCTTGCTGCATTGGCGCAGTCCGTCTCTAGGATGAACGTCTGCGTGTTCCATTCGAGTGTCAGGGAGATCCCTTCCAAACATGCAGCAAGTTCTGCTTCCAGCGCACTTGAGCACGAAGGTATGTATCGACAGGAGGCAAAGATCACCTCTCCCTGGTGATTACGAAGGACCATACCAGCCGCTCCCGTCCCGTCCCGTCCACTTCCACAAAAGCACCATCGACGTTCAGTTTGCACCATCCTTCCGGGGGTGTCCTCCATCTCTTTGGGGGCCTAGGGTTTTCGGTGGGAGAAGGGTGGTCAGTGTGATCGTACCGCACCACCATCTTCCCCTTTGCAATGTCTGCATCCGGATGTTGTTTAATGCACAACAGCGACTCCATGTAGCTCGAGAGGAAACGTCGTGAAGCTTCAGTAGGTGGCGCCGGTTTATGATGAGTGATCTCATTGAGTAATCATTATCATATCTAAGATGCTCTTTTTTGATTCTCCAAAAAAAAAGATGCTCTCTTGTGTCTTTATTTAAAAAAACTTTGCGGAGTTTTGTGAAGCGAAGACCTCAAATCTCCGCCAAATGTTCCCACCCTACTGTCCAGCAAATGCTCTTTGATGAATAAAAGCTCTCAAAATTTTCCGAAAAAAAAAAGTGTCTCTTGCAATGCTGCCAGTACAATGAAGAAAAACTGTAGCCGGATACACCAGGTCACGGTCGCTAATGATTATATACACTTTATTGTTCTGGCCGCAGACCGCAACGATCGACCCTTGTATTATTTGATCAAGTCATCGTCACGATAGAAGAATTAGTAGCGTAATGATCAGCAAATTTCCACGCGTGATTGAATGGACTACTTCATATAGCTTCTTGCAGCTACTACGTGTGTCAGGCTGATGAAATGCTGCTAGCGACGGAAATGAATTTTTTAGCAGTCGTGGCATGGTGTGTCCCATGGAGTAGCTATGTAGTGAAACAAAAGAGAAGTCTATTCTAATATAAACCTCGAAATCAGCAACCAGCATATGTGTCCTGTTCCGGGGCAGTAGTACAGCGACGGCGTAGTACAATACGGTTACGGCGGAGTGTTTGGCGGAGACTTGAGGTCTTCGCTGTGGAAAGCTTTGGAATCTTTATTTGGATTGGCAGGGAGCGAAAACGGGATATGCCTTTGCAAATTGCACTTTGATCCACATCAAGATTGGGACATTCGACAGCCATCCCTGCCAGTGGCGGAGCTAGCATTTGACAACAGGGTGGTCCACCTCAAAAAAAAAATTGACAACAAATATGACATGTGAACGTTCTAACTAATTATCAATATCACATAGAAATAGATCAAATATGATCTTACAAACACACTAAAATTATCAATTAAGTCTTAGGTTTGCATAAAGAAGCCTACATAGTACATACTACATACCTTGTGAAGTTCAAAGAAGACTATGTCTGCTATTGAACCATAATTCTCTAGTTTGCTCTTTCGGCCACATCCGTAGTCCCCTGCACATCTGGCTACTAGCTTTCTTCCCTTTCTTCTTAGAATGTCTCTCAAAAAGAGAAGCAGTGTTTCCGGTCCTCTTCATTCTTCAATAATTCTGCAATAATAATTACGTTTTAGCAATCATAATGACATAGTTGAACAGTGTGCAAAATTACATGTATGAGTTCATCAGTTCATCTACTTATGTATTAGAACTAGTCAGAAAAAGAAGCCCAGTAATGTGTACTGCAAAATTGTGAACTCACACACATCTGGCCAAAATCATAACGATTTTCTGCAAAATTATGTGTATGAGTCAAATTCAGATGGGGATGTACTGCAAAATCATATTGATGTACTGTAAAATACATAGGGGGATGGAGTACCTCACTACCTCTCTCGAAGGCCTGACGAGGGGATGGGGGTATAACCTGCTGCCTGTTGAGCGCCTGAGCGGACTAGGCGGCTCCGGCTCGCTGTGGTGCGTCGTGCGTGCTTTCGCGGACAACAGCTCACCGGGAGGCAGGCGGGGCAGACACCAAGCAGGCCACGGGCGGCGGGCGTCAGGGCGGTTCGGCGGTGGGCCGGCGAGGCAGGCAGCTCAGGCGCTCCGCTGGCGGCGGATCGATCCCGTGCGTGGCTCCGTTCGCTTCGGGACAAGCAGTGAAGCAGACGAGTTGCGTAGACTGGCTGTTACCGGGCCTTTTCCTGCTGGCCCATCTCTAAATAACCTATGCTATACAGGCCAGTCTGAAATCTCAGGGTGGGCCGCGGCCCACCCTGTCCACCCTGTGGCTCCGCCACTGATCCCTGCTAGGCTTTGAAGAATCTCCAAATCTTCTGCAAATGCATTCTCATTGTCAAACAACTGAGTTGCTCCCCCCTTCTTCTACAAGCTTCAAGGAAACTGTTCACTAGGCTATTGTTTTCAGAGTGTGTGGCCATCTTACTACTGATAAGTTCCAAGAGCACAACTTCAAAATTGTAGACATCACTCTTTTCAGTAGCAAGCCTGACTATACATATATTGGGTCCATATAGCCAAGGTTGACATAAGATAGATTTTTAACTAGACCAGAACTTCTATGGTACGATCGCAAATCGTAGGATCGTAACTATCAGAAACTGAAAATAGTAGATTTTACCGACTAGAAACTATCAGAAACTGAAAATAGTAGATTTTACCGACTAGAAACGTAGAATCATTCCACTCAACTTGGATCGTAAAGTAGTAGAACCACGTGATGGAATTGTGATTCTGACAACCTTGCATGTAATTCATGTCACCGATGACTTTTCCGTTGTTTTGCGTGTCTCTCACAATCAAACTTGATATGCCAAATTCTGAAATCTCGGGGGCAAACCTATCATATCCGAAAGTATATGGAAAAAATCGGTTCGTGCCACTACCCATTTCGGATATTCGATGGCTGCCACTAAAACTTCACGAGATCGGTTTGTGCCACTAGTGCTTGCCTAGAAATTAGCTACCTGCTACTATGCGCCATCTCCGTCAGTTGCCATCAGGTTACCGTCTACTTCGACCCGTTTCCTCCTCTATGGGACCCATCACTTCGCCACATCAACCGCAACGAGGAGGACACTCTTTTGTCCATGTGGGACCCACCACTTTTCCATGACACCAGCAATAAACGAGTAGTCAATATATAATAACTGGTGGTCATAGAAAAAATGCCACACTGGTAAAACCACCACCACCTATTCAATTCCATTCCATCCATTACGCATCCATCGAGTACATTGTGATGCCAGTCCATCGTCGGTCCGCCGCCTTCTAGCCTTCCCCGCTCCCAGCTCCCCTGCCAACGGAACCATCCCTACGACAGAGGGGGGAACAGACTCGCGTGGTGAGGCTCCTGTTTTTGATGTGGGCATGGCTGCGCACGAGATGAATGGCACCTTTGTGAGGCCTGTGTTGCGGTTTGCGCCAACGATGCATGAGGAGTGTGTTCGTCGGATGCCAAGGGAGGCCACAGATACGAGGAGCGCTTTTGCGGGTCGGATTTATGAAGAGGCGCCCCCGGAGTTGTGGTAACATCATTTATACATAGTCCTAACACATTTTCTTATGATTTTACCGGAGTAGCTTATCAATTCAGTGCCAAGTGTCAGTTGCTATTTTTTATGCAAGAAGAAATCAACAGGAGGTCACGAAGGGCCAAAGAAGTGCCCGAGGGGATCACCAGGGGCCTGGGCCTGGGATTTAATCAAGTACTCCCTTTGTAAAGAAATATAAGAGCGTTTACGGAGGGAGTACAAATCATCAGGACATGCACCACACGGGCACAAATTATTCATCAGATTGATCAATGCATGGTACAACTGACCCCACCTCTAATCTAATATTAAGAAGCCAGTAGCCACAACTCACCAACCACTCTGACATACGTAAGTTTAAACTTTCAGTAGAAAGCTGGTGAAGTGTAGTTTGCTCTTCTTTAGGATCCAGTCGAGTCAAGTCTATACTTGCATGCCTTTTCTTTAGTATGAGAGCCACCCACTCCATCAGCAACTGGAAGGTTCGTCATTTAAAGTTTTCTTGAAATTCCTTACTTTCTACAGTCAAAAATATATTCTTATTTTCATTTTCCAAATATGAGAGTTGTTTAAAACTACGGAATTTGCTAAAATACATTCAAATATTAATATACTATGAGATTTAGTATATATTTATCCATGGTGTGTATAAATATGCTATTATTTACTCATGCGTGCTGGAATTATATTTGTTTTCTTTCTAAAAATTACAAACCTGATGACCTGCAAAGGAAAAACATGTTCCACGAAAGAAAATGGGAAGAACCTGTTCAAATATATAAATGGAACACTTGTAGCAAGAGCAAAGCACACCTCATTTAATCATACACCAAAAAATGATAGGAGTTGAAAAAACACTCTCATGTAGTTTACTCTGAAATTGTCTGTTTGTTCGGAAGCTAGCCATAACCAAAAGATGTGATTCCGTTTCATGGTTTCACACTAGCCCTCCCAATTGGAGGGGAGTAGGAGGAGGTAGTCCGTAGATTGCAAAAAAAGTATATTCCTTTTCAGAGATTAAGCCATGAGAATACTAGACACGAGTGAAAACTAGAAAGCAAAGGATGCTAGAGAGAAATGACACGGTGAATTGTAGGAAAAATGGAGACTGAATATCCCCGAGCTAATTTCTGCAAGATCATCACCAACCACTGACATCATTGGTGGAAATCAAAATGAGCTATGCGTGACTGTGGGTTGCTATACTTTTAATTGAACAGCAGGGATAGGGGAACTGGACCTAATGGTTGATGTTGCTGAAGTATATTCAGCGATGTCAGTGTTGCATTCTACTAACAGTAAATTTGGGTATTTATGAATACATTGTTATGATTATTATGATGCCGGAACGAAGAAGGGGGAGAAACCGGGGGGGGGGGGGGGGGGGGATTGCAGAACCACACACGAACTGAATTAGACTGACACTTCCAGTCGAGCACAGCAAGCACGAATGTAGCAACAAAATGCACAGGTTCAAAATTAGCAAAATTAACGCAACGAGAATGGTCCGGTTCTCTAACCTTATCATTTTACTAGATTAATTACATGCGACTTGGATGAGATTATATGTTGGATAGCCTGTCTTAGTCTCTATAATTATAATAACGCACACACGTCGTGTTCAACGGATCGTCAGATCCATCCACATGCACGCTATATTTCCACATACTAAATGACATGTTGAGTCTTGGATTATTGAACAGATTGATCTTTTAGCTGGAAGCTAGCTAGCTGGTTCTAATATATGTTAGGAAGTGAGCGGACACCAACAGCCAGTTTTTTTTTTTGAGCATGACACCAACAGCCAGTTGGTAAAGATAAAAAACTGTGCCTAAATATTAATCAGCGTGATGCCAAGGGAAGATGAGTCACACTAGCTTTGACCAGAGCCTGCAGGCATGGATAATTCATCAAATTGACGTGTAAGCTAGCGGGCTGGTGAACAGTAAAATACATTTGATGTTGATGCCTTATGCCTTACTAAGAAACTGTGCCTAGATACATGTTGTTTATGTCTCAGTAGTCAGTACTTACCCAAGTCAAGTTTAGACCTGTATGGCCTTTTTATTTTTTGTATGAGCCGCCCGCCCCATCTGCGACCGAAAGGTTCATCGTTTAAAATCTTCTTGAAATTTCTTCTTCTCGCTCTTGAAATATCAGAGTTGTGGACTGCTGGAGAATTTGTTGAAATACATACAGGGAAGCACTATTAGACTTACTGTATTATTAGATTCACAGCCATTCAAAATGCACTCATTAATTAACTAATTTATGAGATACACTATATTTATTCCTGGTGTATGTACATATGGTAGTCTCCTTGGCCTGTTAGGTGTTGTACTTTTCTTTGTTTTCTTTCTTAAAATGAGAAGGACTTCGGTACAGCCCCCTAAACGTATAAAGGGTAGTATTGTCTTTACCCCTTCACGTATAGTATACCCGCCGTCCGCCGTACGGCCGCCCGCCCGCGTTCGGCCCGTCCCTGTACGCCTGCCCGTCCGCCCACGTACACCAATCGTGGCGTCGGTACTCGGTTGGAAAAAAAAAACCGCGCCACGCTCCGCCCCTAACACCCCCACCCCCGCCGAGGAAACCCTAGCCTCATACATCGCCGCCGTGACTCCTGCGGCCGGGGAATTCAAGTCGCGCCGTGGTCGCCGCCCGAACACGTGGTCACCGCCCTCACGACGTCGACCCTCACCAACGCGTCGATGCCCTGCTCGCCTTCATCCCCGACACCAGCACGGCGGCGTCCGCACTCACCAACGCGTCGTGACCTTGGTGAAACGCAAAGCGCTCCCGCGTCGACGGTTCTCTCCTCCCACACGCCGTCGACGACGTGCAAGGCACCAGCGCATCAGCGTCGACCCGAGGACCCGTCGACGGCCACCAGTAGGTTTCCTTTCCGTTTTTTTCTTTGAAATTTGTATGAAAAAAAAATCACTCCTTACCTAAATAATTCGGTGTGCATCTTAATGATTATTCGTGTACATTTTTTCTACATTGAAATTTGTTACACATTTATTTATGCATGACACATAGCCGTCTGACTGTTGATGAACTGATTATATCCGCGATAATGTTGTGGGATGTTCGGATTGATCTTGACACCTTGTTTGAAGGTGTATTGATGGAGCAAGAAACCGGATATGCCAGTCATGATTCCGGTAGCGAGAATGGATCCTCGTCATTGAATGCGAACGAACCTCCCGAGGACAACCATATGAGTTAGGATGAATCGTACAGTGGTAATGTAAGTGTCGTGAACGTTGACCAAAAAACATCGAATACAAACTAGTGCATTGACACTTACATGTCCTTTTGAATTTGTACAGGTACATGCCAATGATGACAATGAGGAGTACAATATAGATGAACAATCTTATGCAGAAAGCGCGAGCCAGGTACGTTTAAAAAAATGTAGGGCAAGGATTGACATAAAAATTGCATTACCACTTACATGTCTTACTTTAAATGTGCACAGATAAATGCCGATGGTGACAATGAGCGGAATACTTTAGATGATGACAGTGATGAGAGCGACGTCGATGCATCTTATGATGTGAGCGCGAGCCAAGTAAGTTTTTAAAATTATGTATGGAAACTAACAATATAACAACAGACTGACATACATGGTTATATGTCTTATTTTGCAGGGGGATGTTGGTGGTCCTAGCGGGAACGATGAGCACGTCGAGGATGTTGAGTTTGACCTTGACATCGGCTACGATGAATATCAGCAAGAGTCACTGGATAGGTATTGGCAGGTGATGGCCAAGATGTTCAGGTCAGAAGGGGAGGCGTACGTGTTCTACAACCAGTACGCGAAGGAACGTGGGTTCAGCATTAGGAGGGACTTGCTGAAACGTGGAAAAGGTCCTGCGGGAAGTATTCGCTTGAGGAGGTATCTCTGTTCCAGGGCAGGAAAACGGCAGGCCAAATTTTGTACCATGGAAGGCCGGACCCGCAGGCTTAGACCGGAGAGTCCATGCTTCTGCGAAGCCCATTTAACAGTGAAGCTTCATAAAAAGCATGAACTTTGGTATGTCAGCAGTTTCGCCGATGATCACATTCACGTTCTTGCTAGACCGGACGAAGTCCTGTTTCTCCGGTCTCATAATCAGATCAAAGAATTTCAGAGAGCAGAGATCTTAGCTATGGCAGGAGCTGGGATCAGAAAACACATTATTATGGACAACTTCATCAGCGGGTATGGGTCGTATGCTAAGGCAGGGTTTGGGAGGAGGAAGCTGTATAATATGTGCTACAGGGAGAAGATGAAACTGCTTGCACAGGGTGATGCTGACACTGCCATTGGAATCATGATGGCCAGGAAGGACAGGGATCCAGATTTTTTCTTTGAGCACACTGTTGACGTTGAAGGCAGGCTAAAAAACCTGTTCTGGTGTGATTTGCAGTCACGTCGGGATTATCTTGACTACGGTGATGTGACCGTCTTCGACAGTAAGTACAAGATGAACAGGTATGGAATGTCGTTCATCCCTTTTGTGGGTCTGAACAACCACCGTTGCACTACGGTATTCGGCTGCGCCATTGTTTCAGACGAGACTGAAGGTACATATATTTGGCTGCTTCAGACGTTCTTGAAATCTCACTGTCAGAAGAAGCCCAAGTCCGTAATTACTGATGGAGGTGTAGCAATGATAAGGGCTATCAGGAAGGTGCTTCCTGACGCGTGGTATCGTCTATGTGCATGGCATATTGAAAAGAATATGCAGAAACACCTCTACCACAAGTCGTTGAAGGAGTTCAGGGCACTACTGTACTACGCCACTACACATGCAGTTTTTGAGAAGAGATGGGCCGCGTTTGTACGTAAATGGCAGTCGGAGAAAACAAAAACATGGCTCCGTAGGATGTACAGGAAGAAGAGGCTTTGGGCTGCATCATATTTGTCTGGTGGGTTTTTTCTTAGTATGCGGAGTAATCAGAGGAGCGAGAGTCTAAACTCCTGCCTGCACCTTCATCTTGACTACGGTATGACCATTGTTGACATGATTGTACACTACGAGAACTGCATCGTTCGCCTCCGTGAAAACGAAGCGTACGACAATTCATGGCCGCACAGACTGAACCTGTAGCAGTCACTGAGTGTAAGACCATTGAGTTATTCGCTGCCAAAGCATTCACGCAGACGAACTTTTATATCTTGCAGCAAGATTTGAAGAAGGTACACAAGCTTGAGGTCAATGAGAGATTGAGAGGAACCGACACTCAGTGATTTGTAGTTGCGTGGAAGAATAACAGGGATCATAGATTTAATGTGGACTATACGCCAGGTAACTCTGCAGAAACTATAAAGTGCAGTTGTGGAGCCCCCGCCTCGACCGTGCACTAATCATACACGCAAACATGCACGATCAAAATCAGAGACTCACGGGAAGATATCACAACACAACTCTAAGACACAACATTTAAACATAAATCTTCATATTACAAATCAGGGGTCACGAGGACCCGAATACATAAGTCAGCGAAAGCAAATAATATCTGGGTACAGACATAGTTAATCAAGTTTGCCTTAAGAAGGCTAGCATAACAGCGCCACTGATCGAAAGGCGCGGGCCTCCTGCCTGGGGCCTCCGAACTACTCCTGGTCGTCGGGCTCCTGGTAGTAGTAACCTCCACTGGGGATCTCCGGCTCCTGGGCTCCGTCATCTGATCGCAGCATCCGGGTATGGGGAAAAAGGTAGCAAAGCAACTGTGAGTACTCATCCAAAGTACTCGCAAGACTTACAACAGATCTATACTAAATATGCATCGGTATCAATGAAATGGGGCTATATCTTTGGACTGAACTGCAGAAATGCCAGAATAGAGGGGGAAAATCCTAGCCTATCGAAGACTAGCATCTTGCAGCACTAGAAGAGAGTAGAACAGAAGATCATATAGTAACAAGTATATTTAGCAATGCCCTAGGATCCTCCCTCGACTACCCTGCGAGAAAGCGATCCCGAGAGCAGTATAACAATTAAGTGACAATTTACTATCCAGTTCTTGTTGTAGTGGATCAGGATACATCTCCGAGCGTCCTATTACCGTGGACACGGCTATTCGAATAGATTAACTTCCCTGCAGGGGTGCACTACTGTTACCCAATATGCTCGATTACCTTCGGCCGGACACACTTACTGGGTAATGCCCGACCTCGGATAATCGAGACGGCGTAGTCCTACCTAGGCTCTCTAGAGAGGTCAGCACGCCGGTCTACATTCTAAGCGCAAAGGGGTCATGGACCTATCACCCTAAGCACTCCTGCGCGTTACGAACGCGGCCAAGACCAAGCCTAACCTCTGTATACACAAGCAGGCATAACCAGCTCACCCGGGCACGCGCCGCTCAACTGTGATGTCTAACAGAGCTTTCGGGAGAATGTACGACGCAGAGGGCCCCATAAACCATTATCCCGCGTAGTGGTAGTGCGTATAGGCCAGTGGCCAACTCAGATCCAACACCCAATCCATTAATCGTGTTTAGTAGCTCGCGGAGACGAACAGGGCTCCTGCCGCTCTGACTTGGTAACACACGGACCACGACCAGGGACCAGGCCCACCTCTCTCCTAGGTGGTCTCCGCCTGCCCTGTCGCTCTGCCACAGTATGACTCGCAGGTACCCTTGAGGCCGACCCAACTTATTTCATTCTCTCGTGGGCGCTCTTGGAGCCGGCCCGACTTTAACAGTTTAAAAGTATTGCAGTAATGTAAACTTATCCGTGATCATCACCCAGAGTGATCACGGCCCGATATCAAGCATGGCAACGGACAAGGGTGAAGGGCCACCGATGAATCACTAGCATAATTAACTAGGCAACGTAGGATAGCAGGCAAGGTATCAACAGTAGGCTACAACATCAGGCTATGCATCAGAGTAGGAGCTATCGGATCATCAACAGTACCAAAATCTAATGCATGAAGTAGAGGGAAAGGAATGGGCGATATCTAGATGATCAAGGGGATTTGCTTGCCTGGAAGCTCTGCGGAAGGGGTCTGGTCGTCGGGAGCGTAGTCGTGTGCGGCATCGTCGGCAGTCTCGGGGTCTATCGGGAGAGAAGGAGGGGGAAGAAACAATAAATACACGGCAACAAATGCAGCACATATGCATGACGTGGCAGTATAAGGTTGATTACGTGCTATAATGCATTGCTAAGTATTTTGGACGGAGCGGGAAAATATCCGGGAATATTTTCCCGGCTCCGGACGATTATCGGTATACGGATCCGGAGGGAAAGGTTCCATGTTTGGTATGTTAGGAGTGATGTTCAAGCATTTTGACCACATATTCGGATTCGTCATATTTTTCTGATCATTTTTCATATATAAATTATTTTCATCTGATCTACGGTTTATTTTCTATGATTTTTCGAAGTTTTAACAATATTCTGAAATTGCTGGATTTAAATTAATTCAAAAATCATTTATTCTTAAATGCTATGGGTACCCAGTGGTTGTACCCATAGTGTTGCTTATGTGGCTGACTGGTGGGCCCAGTTAACTGGGTCAACTGCCCAGTCAGCCAGTCAACAGGGTCAAAGGGACCCACCTGTCAGTGACTAGGGGCAATCCCAGTCAGCTTTGACGTGTCAACTGGGTCCAGTGGGACCCAGATGTTAGTGTGACGTCAGTGGGCCACCCGAGACGCTAACGCGCGCGCTCGCCTGAGACAGGCCGGTGGCGAGGCCCGACACGGTGGCGGTCCACCGGAGCTGCGCTCCGGCGACCAAACGGAGCGGCGGACGGCAGGAATCGCATCAGCGCAAAGCGCCGCATCCAACCGTTCTACTGGTGAACCCGGGGGATGACTACAACGCCGGCGGCAAGGACTACAGCGGCGGCCGGAGCAAGCCGTAGGCGAAAACGACGCCAGAGCTCGAAATCGAGCTCAAGCTAAGGGGGAGATGGCGCGGTTGCTCATATCGGGGAAGAGGACGGGCTCGGGGAGGCGCGGGGAGGTCAGGGCGGCGTAGATCAACAGAAATGGCGGCGGCGGCCGTGGGTGGAGATCCGGTCGATGCAGCCGTTGTGGTGCGGTCCTCGACGAACGAGTACTCCAGGAGGAAGCGGTGGTCGAAGGCGGTCCCTCCGGACAAGGTGTGACGACATGGGGACGCTGGTGGCCGCGATCTTCACCACGGCACATCCATGGCGACGCTCAGACGAGCGTGGGGAAGAAGGAGCGGGTGAGAGGAGGGGCTTGTGGGGGAACTAGGGTTTGCGGGGGAGAGAGAGATGCCTGGGGAGCTCCTTATCCACGAGGGGGAGCCGTGGAAGCTCGACAGCGCGAAGATCGGGGCACGGACGGCGTGCAGGCGCTCGGGCGCCCCTGCCCCGTCCTGAGGTTGATGAAAGGCCGACCCCAAATGGGCCGGGCTAGCCTGTAGACCGAACAGGCCGAAGTGCACAGGCACTTTTTCCATTTTTCTTTTTTTTCTCTTCTGTTAAACCTTCTAGCTACTGTTTTGCATTTCTTTAGCTAGCAAATTACTTTTATAAAATGTGACACCTGTCAAGTTAAATACTTTGCATTATTTGGCACTGCCATAAAAAGTTTGAGAGTTAATTGAATTTATTTGAATTTTGATTAAATGAAATTGGACTTAATGGGTTGTTGTGGTCACTGTTTTTGGATGCTAGCTTTTAATTAAGCAAGAAAGTGATGTTGTTTTCCTCAACAGTAATTATCTATGGATTATTTACTAAATCATGAATTAATTTTCATACAAGTTTGTAGCTTTCCAAATTTCACTTGCTATTTGAATTTTGAATTGAGGTGGAATTTCAAATGAGATATGAAACCAATGTTGATCAAGCTTTGTTAACGAAGGTGACTTGGCATAGTTAGAGAGTGATTACTGTGGCTTAATTGCAGGGGGTGTTACAACTCTCCTCCTCTAAAAGAAATTCTCGTCCCGAGAATTAAGAGATAGAGTAAGGGGAAAAAGTCTGGTTTCGAAATTCTAACGAATCTTCTTGTTCTTGTTGCCCTTCTCGAATAAGTTGATCCCTTTCGTTGATGTCTTCATTTCTCTTCTTCAGGTCATCATGATGAAGTCATCACTCTTTCTTTGGGAACTCCATCGTACTTACGAATAGGGTAAGAGGTAACTTGGCAACAAGGAATCCTACAAGGGGTAATCATCTGGGGTTATCTCATGGAAGTAGGTACAGGGTATCTCTCGAGTTGAAACTCAGGAAATACGTAGAAAGCAATAAAAGAAGGCATAAGAAGTTCCAAGCGGATAGGCAATCATTCGATGCCCAATCAAAAGGTGAAAGGGGTTCAGAGCAACGGGAATAAGTATTGCGTCTGATACCAGAATAGATCATCTCTGGAAGGTGGCTCGTGAATTACATACGAAGCCAAGCACAAAGGATAACGTTGGAAACAAGGACGCATAGGAGAGCCAGGTTTCGGTCCTGTGGAACTATGGTTAATGTAGGTTAAAAGTAGGAAGGACGGTGACATCTTGCACGGCCACGATAGCAAGGCAAGTCAGAGGATAGTTTGTCAACTATGTCGGCAACAACGTTGGTACCAAGGGCGGGGGACGAAGAGAACCGTTTTCCTGCTCATTAAGACGAGGCAGACCAATAGGCAAAGTTCTCATCCACCGGTGGTTACCGGAATGTCAACAACAATAGTAACAGGGTCTTACTGACAGAGTTATACACCGAGGTGTTTACATAAGCAGGGTATTATTACTGGTTAGATCATATAAATTATTTGAAAGGTTAAACAGACCAATGGAAAGGAAAATATGTTTATCAGATTAAACAGACCAGTGGAAAAGAAAATGTGTTTATCAGATTAAACAGACCAATGGAAAGGAAAATGTGTTTATACACAATAATTAGGAGTATATCCTTTCACAAGGACAAGCAGAGCATGATATCCACGACATGATAGCAAGTAGATATCCATTAGGTAAAAGGTGCGAGGAAATTCATGATGTTACCCACACAACGGTGTTTGGATAATGATGACCCACAAGTATTGGGGATCAATCGTAGTCCTTTCGATAAGTAAGAGTGTCGAACCCAACGAGGAGCGGAAGGAAATGACAAGCGGTTTTCAGCAAGGTGTTTTCTGCAAGCACTGAAATTATCGGTAACAGGTAGTTTGATGGCAAGATAATTTGTAACAAGTGACAAGTAACAATAGTAAGAAAGAGTGCAGCAATATAGCTCAATCCTTTTTGTAGCAAAGGACAGGCCGGAACGATCTCTTATAATAAGTAAAGCGTTCTCGAGGACACATGGGAATTTCATCTAGTCACTTTCATCATGTTTGTTTGATTCGTGTTCACTACTTTGATAATTTGATATGTGGGTGGACCGGTGCTTGGGTGCTGCCCTTACTTGGACAAACCTCCCACTTATGATTACCCCCTCTCGCAAGCATCCGCAACTACGAAAGAAGAATTAAGATTACTCTAACCATAGCATTAAACGTGTGGATCCAAATCAGCCCCTTACGGAATAGCGCATAAACTAGGGTTTAAGCTTCTGTCACTCTAGCAACCCATCATCTAATTACTACTCCACAATGCATTCCCTTAGGCCCAAAGATGGTGAAGTGTCATGTAGTCGATGTTCACATGACACCACTAAAGGAATCACAACATACACATCATCAAAATATTGAACGAATACCAAATTCACATGATTACTTATGACAAGACTTCTCCCATGTCCTCAAGAACAAAAGTAACTACTCACACATCATCAACATGTTCATGACCAGTAGAGTATTGAATTGCATAATAGATCTGAACATATAATCTTCCACCAAGTAAACCAACAAGCATCAACTACAAGATGTAATCAACACTACTAGCAACCCACAGGTACCAATCTGAAGTTTTGAGACAAAGATTGAATACAAGAGATGAACTAGGGTTTGAGATGAGATGGTGCTGATGAAGATGTTGATGAAGATTAGCCCTCCCACGATGAGAGGGTCGCTGGTGGTGTCGATGGCGACGATTTGCCCCTCCCAGACGGAAGTATCCCCGGCAGAATCTCTCCGCCGGAGAGCAAAAGTGCTCCTGCCCAAGTTCCGCCTCGATACGGCGGCGCACCGTCCCGAAAGTCTTCTCTCTATTTTTTTTAGGTCAAATGCACTTCTATACCAGAAAATGGGGGCCAGAAGTGGGCCAGGGGCCCCACGAGGTACTAGGGCGCGCCTGGGGGGGGGGAGGTGGCGCGCCCTGGTGCCTCGTGGGCACCTGGGTGGCCCCCTCTGGTACTTTTTGCTTCCAATATTTTTTATATATTCCAAAATAATTCGCCAGAAAATTTCAGCTCATTTGGAGTTGTGCAGAATAGGTATCTTGACAGAGCTTTTTCAGGTCCAGAATTCCAGCTGCCGGTATTCTCCCTCCTTGTATGAATCTTGCATATTAAGAGAGAAAAGGCATTAGAATAGCTCCACAAAGTGTTATATTGATTAAAAACACTATAACTAACAGTAGTAAAACATGATGCAAAATGGACGTATCAGATAAATGATCAAGAAACATGTAACATTGCGCTTCCAATGTTCTTGTTGATGTTCGGAGTACCACAATCATGCTTTGGGGTAGCAATGATATGGTGTTTAAGCAAGGGCTGGGTCTGAAGATCACAAGAAATACACAAGGACAATTTCAAGAATAGCAAGGAATTCAAGGCATAACCGGAACATGGCCAAGTCTGTGGTGGCAGGAAGTCAAGGATGTTGTCGATGACAACACCAATTATCGAGGGGCATAGATGGTATTTCTTATCATGAATTCGATTCACAATTTGGAGGGATTCAAAATGTTGACGGTGATCACGACACATTTTGTCGAGAGGTTTCAAGAAGGTGTAATCGATCAACGACGGCATCAAGAAAAAGGAATGGTGACGATTATCAAGCAATGAAGACTATCAAGAGTTATTGACTCACAGTGTAGACTGGATTCGCTTATTGGTGTTCTTGAGTGACAAACAACTCAGAACACGGGGAAAATTGAAATCGGTGAGAAGCAATACTTGATGAAGAACTCATAAGAAGTAATGTAGTTCCGTGATATTATCGAGATACCAGAGGGTAATGCTTGAAGGTAGATCAGAATAGAGGTTGGACAGGCGTATTGATCTGCGGAGCGCACATACTTTAACCTTGTTGAAAATAGACGAGGCTCGAGAATGGAGTGATCAACTGAGGCCAGCATGGTCGGAACCATAACTGCATGGAATCAAGTTAAGGATACCGGAAGAATTATACAATTGAATAATTATTTTGCAAGAAGTTTCCGTGGCGGTCTACATCGTTTCCATGGGCATGAACACAAAGTTCAAGGTTGACTCCCACTTCTTCAACGCATAACCTTTCCTTCACTTCTCGCTTTCGATGAAATTGTAGTGTTGAAATTGTATCTGGCGAAGCACCAGTAGAGTATGTCCCATAAAAGTTACCGGGTTCACACAAATTGCAGAATGCATAGATACAATTCATCAGAGAAGTTTAGAAAACTATTCAACATACTTATAGAAGCAACAGATACAAACTCGAAAGCAGAGGGCTCACGATGATACGTCTCCAACGTATCTATAATTTTTTATTGTTCCATGCTGTTATAATATCAATATTGGATGTTTTTATAATCATTTACAACAATTTTATATCATTTTTGGAGACTAACCTATTAACTTAGTGCCCAGTGCCAGTTGCTGTTTTCTGCCCTGTTTTTGTTTTACAGAAAATCAATACCAAACGAAGTCCAAATGCAACGAAACCTTTTGGAGATTTTTTCTTGGACCAGAAGAATACTAGAAGCTTCGAGGGGAGGCCAGAAGACCCTGGTGGGCCCCTAGGATTTAGCAATGCCCTAGGATCCTCCCTCGACTACCCTGCGAGAAAGCGATCCCGAGAGCAGTATAACAATTAAGTGACAATTTACTATCCAGTTCTTGTTGTAGTGGATCAGGATACATCTCCGAGCGTCCTATTACCGTGGACACGGCTATTCGAATAGATTAACTTCCCTGCAGGGGTGCACTACTGTTACCCAATACGCTCGATTACCTTCGGCCGGACACACTTGCTGGGTAATGCCCGGCCTCGGATAATCGACACGGCGTAGTCCTACCTAGGCTCTCTAGAGAGGTCAGCACGCCGGTCTACATCCTAAGCGCAAAGGGGTCATGGACCTATCACCCTAAGCACTCCTGCGCATTACGAGCGTGGCCGGGACCAAGCCTAACCTCTGTATACACAAGCAGGCATAACCAGCTCACCCGGGCACGCGCCGCTCAACTGTGACGTCTAACAGACCTTTCGGGAGAATGTACGACGCAGAGGGCCCCATAAACCATTATCCCGCGTAGTGGTAGTGCGTATAGGCCAGTGGCCAACTCAGATCTAACACCCAATCCGTTAATCGTGTTTAGCAACTCGCGGAGACGAACAGGGCTCCTGCTGCTCCGACTTGGTAACACACGGACCACGACCAGGGACCAGGCCCACCTCTCTCCTAGGTGGTCTCCGCCTGCCCTGTCGCTCCACCTCAGTATGACTCGCGGGTACCCTTGGGGTCGACCCGACTTATTTCATTCTCTCGCGGGCGCTCTTGGAGCCGGCCCGACTTTAACAGTTTATAAGTATTGCAGTAATGTAAACTTATCCATGATCATCACCCAGAGTGATCACAGCCCGATATCAAGCATGGCAACGGACAAGGGTGAAGGGCCACCGATGAATCACTAGCATAATTAACTAGGCATCATAGGATAGCAGGCAAGGTATCAACAGTAGGCTACAACATCAGGCTATGCATCAGAGTAGGAGCTATCGGATCATCAACAGTAGCAAAATCTAATGCATGAAGTAGAGGGAAAGGAATGGGCGATATCTAGATGATTAAGGGGATTTGCTTGCCTGGAAGCTCTGCGGAAGGGGTCTGGTCGTCGGGGGCGTAGTCGTACTCAGCGGCGTCATCGGCAGTCTCGGGGTCTATCGGGAGAGAAGGAGGGGGAAGAAACAATAAATACACGGCAACAAATGTAGCACATATGCATGACGTGGCAGTATAAGGTTGATTACGTGCTATAATGCATTGCTAAGTATTTTCGACGGAGCGGGAAAATATCCGGGAATATTTTCCCGGCTCCGGACGATTATCGGTATACGGATCCGGAGGGGAAGGTTCCATGTTTGGTATGTTAGGAGTGATGGTCAAACATTTTGAACACATATTCGGATTCGTCATATTTTTCTGGTCATTTTTCATATATAAATTATTTTCATCTGAGCTACGTTTTATTTTCTATGATTTTTCAAAGTTTTAACAATATTCTGAAATTCCTGGATTTAAATTAATTTGAAAATCATTTATTCTTAAATGCTATGGGTACCTAGTGGTTGTACCCAGAGTGTTGCTTATGTGGCTGACTGGTGGGCCCAGTTGACTGGGTCAACTGCCCAGTCAGCGAGTCAACAGGGTCAATGGGACCCACCTGTCAGTGACTAGGGGCAATCCCAGTCAGCTTTGACTGGTCAACTGGGTCCAGTGGGACCTAGTTGTCAGTGTCTGTTAGCACTAACAGTAGGTTAGTTAGTTAATTAGGTTAGTTAGTGGGGTGGGTCCCCAGTGTCAGTCAGTGGGTTAGGGGGGTTAGGTTATTTTCTAATTAGGTTTAGGGGTTAATTAAACGAGCGGGCCCACACGTCACTGGGCCACTCGAAACGTTTAACGCGCGCGCGCGCCTGAGACAGGCCGGCGGCGAGGCCCGACACAGTGGCGGTCCACCGGAGCTGCGCTCCGGCGACCAAACGGAGCGGTGGATGGCAGGAATCGCATCAGCGCAAAGCGTCGCATCCAACCGTGCTACTGGTGAAACCGGGGGACGACTACAACGCCGGCGGCGAGGACTACAGCGGCGGCCGGAGCAAGCCGTAGGCGAAAACGACGTCGGAGCTCGAAATCGAGCTCAAGCTAAGGGGGAGGCACGGTTGCTCACATCGGGGAAGAGGACGGGCTCGGGGAGGCGCGGGGAGGTCGGGGCGGCGTAGATCAACGGAAATGGCGGCGGCGGCCGTGGGTGGAGAGCCGGTCGATGCAGCCGTTGTGGTGCGGCCCTCGACGAACGAGTACTCCAGGAGGAAGCGGTGGTCGAAGGCGGTCCCTCCGGACAAGGTGCGACGACACGGGGACGCTGGTGGCCGCAAGCTTCACCATGGCTCATCCATGGCGGCGCTCGGACGAGCGTGGGGAAGAAGGAGCGGGCGAGAGGAGGGGCTTCTGGGGGAACTAGGGTTTGCGGGGGAGAGAGAGACGCCGGGGGAGCCATGGATGCTCGACAGCGCGAAGATCGGGGCACGGACGGCGTGCAGGCGCTCGGGCGCCCCTGCCCCATCCTGAGGTTGACGAAAGGCCGACCCTAAATGGGCCGGGCCAGCCTGTAGATCGAACAGGCCGAAGTGCACAGGCACTTTTTCCATTTTTCTTTTTCTTTTTCTCTGTTAAACCTTCAAGCTACTGTTTTGCATTTCTTTAGCTAGCAAATTACTTTTGTAAAATGTGACACCTGTCATGTTAAATACTTTGCATTATTTCGCACTGCCATAAAAAGTTTGAGAGTTAATTGAATTCATTTGAATTTTGATTAAATGAAATTGGACTTAATGGGCTGTTGTGGTCACTGTTTTTGGATGCTAGCTTTTAATTAAGCAAGCAAGTGATGTTATTTCCTCAACATTAATTATCTATGGATTATTTACTAAATCATGAACTATTTTTCATACAAGTTTGTAGCTTTCCAAATTTCACTTGCTATTTGAATTTTGAATTGAGGTGGAATTTCAAATGAGATATGAAACCAATGTTGATCAAGCTTTGTTAATGAAGGTGACTTGGCATAATTAGAGAGTGATTACTATGGCTTAATTGCAGGGGGTGTTACAGCAGTTGCCGAAGTATGACTCGCAAAGGACTTCCTTGCAAACATATTCTTCATGTTTTTAATGCATTCAACTTACCTGCGATACCTAAGTGTTGTGTCCTGCGAAGGTTTTCAAAAAAAGCTAGAGCTGGATTGCCCGTGAAGCGCACTAGCGATCTGTTTGCCTGGGGTTGGGCAGGTACTGAGGACAGAGCTAGGTACAGTGAGTTGAGCATCTTATCTACAGAAGCATCTCATGTCGCATGTCATAATTCATTCTTATTCGACAAGTTGAAGGCAACTCTGCAAGATATAATATCGAGTAAGGACGTTCAGGGGAATGAAGATATAATATTGTTGACCCAAAAAATTTCCACACACCAGTACCACCATGGAGAGCATCCATGCCAAATTTATCGACTTTTGACGCTCTATGCATTTTCTAGGATTTTCCCGGTGCAAAAACCATAAAATACGGCCCGGACATGACGCAACGTCCGTTCGGTGTTCGAATTCGTTCACATTTCGCGTGAGGCCTCCCATGGGCATGCCCAGCATCCGGCAAAATTTTGGTACATTTTATGAATGTCCACAGGTACATCGTGTACAACGGAGGGGTTTCGGTTAAGGCGGAAGAGTCGTTCTCATAGCGTTTCTTTTCGAAATCCTTCGAATGGACCCAAATTTGTTCCACATGCCAGTACCACCATGGAGAGCATCCATGCCAAATTTCATCGACTTTTGACGCTCTATGCATTTTCTAGAATTTTCCAGGTGCAAAAACCCTAAAATATGGCCCGGACGTGACGCAACGTGCGTTCGGTGTTCGAATTCGTTCAAATTTCGCGTGGAGGCCTGCCATGGGCATGCCCAGCATCCGGCAAAATTTGGGTACATTTTATGAATGTCCACAGGTACATCGTGTACAACGGAGGGGTTTCGGTTAAGGCGGAAGAGTCGTTCTCATAGCGTTTTTTTTGACATCCTTCGAATGGACCCAATTTTTTTCCACACACCAGTACCACCATGGAGAGCATCCATGCCAAATTTCATCGACTTTTGACGGTCTATGCATTTTCTAGGATTTTCCCGGTGCAAAAACCCTAAAATACGGCCCGGACGTGACGCAACGTGCGTTCGGTGTCCGGATTCGTTCAAACCTCGCTTGGTGGTCTACAATGGGCATGCGCACCTGCTGGCAAAATTTGGTTTCATTCTAAACATGCCCAAAAAATGGATCATGTTCACATGAGGCCGTTCTGGTAGGACGGAAGGGTCCGTATCGAAACACTGTTTTTAAACATTCTTCAAATGGACCCAAAATTTTTATACAGCCTTGTATCATACTGAGAAGCATCCATGCAAAGTTTTATTGCTTTCTGACATTTTATGAATTTTCTAGGGTTTTCCATGCGAAAAAACCCTAACATACTGCACGGACGTGACGCAACGTGTGTTCGGTGTCCGAATTCGCTCAAATTTCGCGTGGAGGCCTGCCATGGACATGCCGACATGCTCACAAAATTTGGTGTCATTCTGAACATGACAAAAAATTGACCATGTTCACGAGTGGCCATTCGGGTAGGACGGAAGGATCCGTCAGGAAGCCCTTTTTTTTTACATTCTTCAAATGGACCCAAATTTTTTCTACATCCTTGTATCATCATGAGAATCATCCACGCTAAGTTTTATTACTTTCTGACATTGTCTGATTTTTCTAAGTTTTACCGATGAAAAAACCCTAGAATTGTGCCCGAACGTGACACAACGTGTATTCTGTGTTCGAAATCGTTCAAATTTTGCGTGGAGGCCTGCCATGGGCATGCCAACATGCTGGAAAAATTTGATGTCATATCATGCATCACAAGAAATACATCATGTTCAACTGAGACCGTTCGGGTCTGCTGGTAGTGCAAGTCTCGACGAACTTTTTTTTCACATGCATAAAATGGACCCAAATTTTTTCCACACCCCAGTACCACCATGGAGAGCATCCGTGATAAATTTCATCGACTTGTGATATTCTATGCATTTTCTACAATTTTCCCCGTGTAAATACTCTAAAATACGGTCCGGACGTGACGCAACGTGCGTTCGCTGACGCAACGTGCGTTCCGTGTCTGAACATGACAAAAAACAGACCATGTTCACAGGAGGCCATTCGGGCAGGGCCGTGTCAAATCTTTTTATTTTTTGTTTTTTTCATTTTTATTTTTCCTTTTTCTCAAAATCCACGGACTCTTTCAAATTCAATGTTTTTTTTCAAAGTCAATGAACTTTATTACAAATCAAAGTTTTCTTTAATTAGATGAACTTTTTTCCAAATTCAATGAACTTTCTTTCAAAATTGATGAACTTGTTTTAAATTTGAGAACCTTTTTTTTCAATTTTATCAACTTTTTCAGAAGACCCGTCAATTTTTTTGATTTCACAATTTCATTTTTCAGAATCAAAACTGTGAACTTTTTTTCAACATTAATGCACTTTTTTCAAATTTGTGAACTTTTCTAAAAACCTATCAACTGTTCTTGAAAATCGGTGAACCTTTTTCCCTATAATTTTGCACTTTTTTTGGCCGGTTCGAATCGCCTTAAAAAATTCTTCGTATCTGCTGGGCCGGTCCGTTAGCGCCTGTTGTAAGTAAAAAATTTAAAATTTAATAAATTTTTTATTTTTTTTATCTTTTCTTTTTTCATTTCTCTTTTTTGTTAAATATATTTTAAAATATTTTTTTACTTTTTTAATACATAAAGTTCAAAAAAATTGAAACTGCATTTAAACATAAGGAAATTTAATTAAACATAGATATTTTATGATTTTTTTGCGTATAATAAAACCTAATCTAAACGTCGTCTTCGTCGCTTCCGGTGAGGTCGATGATCTCGGCCGCACCGCCGCCGCCAGGTCCGACCTCGCCGCTGCCACCTGCCCGCCGTCGTTGTCCGGGCGGTGGCGTCCCAGTCGATGTCCTCCTCCTCCGCACGCTTCGCCGCTTCCGCCGCCTCTAACGCGGTCGTCGGTTCCAATGCCGCCGCCCGAAGGGCGACGAGGTATCCGGGGGTGTCGTCGGGGTCGTTGTCTTCACGGAGCACGACCTGCTCCGGTGGGATCTCGATGGTGGGAGGGACAGGGGGAGCGGCGGGCGCGGGTGCCGGAGCGCGGCATATGGTGGGAGGGACAGGGGGAGCCGGTGGACGCTGGGCCGCCCAATAGTTTTTCCCATCCCAAAAGCGATGGCGGCCGGCGTTGTTCCACTGGCCGCCGATGTGGCGGCGGCGCTCCTCCGTCGTCGCACCGGGGCCCCTCGTTGGGTACCCGTCGGCCGTGATCTTCCAATCCTTCGGAAGAAGTGTGACGCCCCGACTTAATCGTGCACTAATCATACACGCAAATGCACACGATCAAGCCTAGGGACTCACGGGAAGGTATCACAACACAACTCTAAACAATAATAAAATTAATACAAGCTTTATATTACAAGCCAGGGGCCTCGAGGGCTCGAATACATAAGCTTGAGCACACAAGTGTCAGCGAAAGCATCAGATATCTGGGTACAGATATAAAAGATAAAAGATAGGCCTTAAACAGGCGGGGAAAAACAACAATAACAACAACAACAACGGTCGAAAAGGCGCAGGCCTCCTGCCTGGGAGCCTCCTAAACTACTCCTGGTCGTCGTTGATCTTCACGTCGTAGTAGACTCCTCCGGGGATCTCCTGCTCCTGGGCTCCGACGTCTGGTCACAACACAATCGGGTATGGGGGGGGGAAGAGGAGCAAAGCAACCGTGAGTACTCATCCAAAGTACTCGCAAGACTGACATCAGAACTATGCTACTTATGCATCGGTATCAAAGAAAGGCTGTAACAGTGGACTGAACTGCAGCAATGCCAGAATAGAGGGGAAAGGCCTAGCCTATCGAAGACTAGCATCTTCAGCGCCTTGCAGCATTAGAAGAGTGCATATTAGTACATAATTAAAGTAGCAAGCATGTTGTAGCAAAGCCTAGAGATCCTTTCTCGACTCCCTGCGAGAAAGCGATCCCGGAGCTTACAAGTAATGTATCATGTATCCAGTTCAAGTAGTAATAGATCGGGATACAACACTGAGCGTCTTGTTACCGTGGACACGGCTATTCGAATAGATAACTTCCCTGCAGGGGTGCACTACTGTTACCCAACAGCACGCTCGATTACATCTGGCCGGACACACTTGCTGGGTAATGCCCGGCCTCGGGCAATCGACACGACGCAGTCCTACCTAGGCTAAGCAGAGAGGTCCCCGCCGGTGTACATCCTAAGTGCTCAGAGGTATTGGGCCATCGCCCTGCGCACTCCGGGTCGTTGTGAGGACGGTGGATACCAGCGCCAATGGCACGATCCGACCGTGCCACAATGCTGAACTGGACGTCTGACAAAGCTTTCGGCTGATACATACGACGTAGAGGGTCCCATAACCATTATCCCACGTGGTGGTAGTGCGTATAGGCCAGTGGCCATCTCAGATCAATACCCAAATCCGTTAACGTGTTATTAGGAGCTCGCGGTGACGATCAGTACTCCTGTCGTCTCGTCTCGAGGAAGTGCAACAAGGGCCAGGCCCATCCTTCTCTAGGGCGGTCTCTGCCTGCCCGGTCGCGCCTCGTAATTATCTCGCGGGTACCCTCACGGTCAACCCGACTACACAACTCTCGCGGGTACCCCTTGGGGCCGACCCGACTTTACACGGGGACTGTAGTAAAAGTAAAGTATCCGTGTGTTCATCACACCGTAGGGGGAATCCGAGGAATCACCCTCGATGGATTCCTACTCGTTGTATCCGACAAGGTGAACCCAGAGGAATCACCCTCGATGGCATTCAAACTTGTGGGGTTGCACGACAGAAGCTTCTCCGGAGGTGGAAGGAGAGGAATCACCCTCGGTAATGCACGTCCGATTAGCTATACTACAGGGGCATCATCGGGAGTGAGTTAAGAGGTATCACCCTCGTCACTCGAGGATAACTCTGTAGAGTCGAACAATTTAGGGGGGGGGGGCGGTGCTGTGCTGGTCTCAGCCCGTCGATCACATCGAACGGGGCACTGGTAACTAAGCGGGGCAACTAGGACAAGGTGGAGGGGTCACAAATAGATTTACATCCAACCTATACTAAGTATCTCGGATAACAGGCAGGTATCAAACAGTTACAAAATAGGCTATGCAGCAGAATAGGATAAAACAATAGCAGTAGCAAAATCTAATGCAAGCAGGGGGGAGAGGGAATAGGCGATATTGGAATGATCAAGGGGGTTTTGCTTGCCTGGAAGCTCTGCTGAAGGGGAAGAAGGGTCGTCGGTGACGCAGTCGATCACAGGGGCAGCGTCGGTCTCGGGGTCTACCAGAGAGAAGAGGGGGAAGAAACAGTAAATATAAAGCACACAGATGTAACACAGATGCACGACATGACAACACCCATTGCTAGGGGTGACCTATCGCAGTACTACACGTTACCGACGAAGGGGGAAAACATCCGGGAATGTTTTCCCAGCGTTTGGCATTTCGGACAGATGAAACAGAGAGGGACAGTTCCATGTTTGCATGCTAGGGGCATGTGACAGATGAACAGACTGCGTATTCGGAATCGTCATATTTTTCTGATCGATTTTCATATATAAATTATTTTAATCCGAGTTACGGTTTATTTTATATAAATTTTCAAAGTTTTAATTCAATTTCTGGAATTAACAGATTTAATTTAATTCTAAATTCATTTATAATTAAACAGGATTAATTAGGTTAATTAGGTGGTTTGTTTAATTAAGTTTAATTAGTTTAATTAAACAGAATTAATTCAGTTAATTAATTAATTAATTAATATTTATTTATTTATTTTAATTCTTTTATTTATTTATTTTATTTATTATTTATTTTATTTTTATTTTTCGTTTTAACCGGGCGCTGGGCCCCACTGGTCAGCGAGTCAGGCCGGACATGTCCGCGGCATGCCCGTTCGGGGGCCGGACATGTCCGGTGTTCGCGTGCGCGCGGGCACACAGGGGTGGCCGGACACGTCCGGGCAGCGCACACGCGCAGCGGCTGCGGCAGCAGCTGCGGGCGCCGGCGACGAGCGCCGGTACCAGGCGCGGCGGGAGAGGCGCGGGCGGGAGCGGGGCTCCGGCAGGCGCGCGCGGGAGGCGGTAGCAGGCGGGGAGCGAGCGGCGCGCGGGCGCAGCAGCGGCACTGCGAGGCGCCAGCAGGGGTGAGCGGGGCCGCGGCGAGCGGCTGCGGCACGGCGGCGAGGCGGGGCCAGGGCAGAGGAAGGCGAGGCCACGGCAAGGCGGACGGCGTGCGAGGCGGGTGGCGCGGGCGCGCGCGAGACGGCGCGGCGAGGCAGCGAGAGGGAGAGGCTGGGCCTCACCAACGTTGGAGGGAAGGGGGGGCGGCGAGGCGCGACGGAGCCGGCGAGGAAGAGGCGGGGAGGCGACGGGCGGCGATGGCGGCGTCGGGGACGCGCCGGCGACGGCGACGAGGAGGCGGCGTCGGGCGCGGACGAGAGGGAGAGGGGGAGTGGGGGAATGGGGCTAGGGTTAGGGTTACGGGGTGGGAGCGAGAGGCCATATAGGCCAGAGAGGCGGGGTGGGCCGGCCTGGCTGGGCCGAGGCCCAGTTGGGCCAGGGGGGTTTTTCTTTTTATTTTTCTATTTTTATTTCCTTTTCTGTTTTCTTTAAACTTTCAATTTATTTTACTTTTATAAAAATGTAAGAGCAGCACCTAAATTAGTGATATCAATTTGCCCACTGCCATAAAAAGTTTGGCACCTAAATAATATATTTTAATATTTTATAAATTATGAAAGGGCATTTAATTAATTGTTTTAGCTACTGTTTATTTATTTTAGAGCATTTAAACATTTTATAAAAATATGATTTCTCCACCATAATTAGCTATGCATTATTTGTCATATTTAGGACATTTTAGTTTGACATTTGAAAACTGTAATTATTTGACTTTTAATTTCAATTTGAATTTGATTTATGTTTGAACCAACGTGAGATTAGCAAGGTTAATAAGATGACATGGCAAACTCATTAGCTTAATGACAGGGTTGAGATCTGGGGATGTCACAAATCTCCACCACTACAAGAAATCTCGTCCCGAGATTTAAGAGGTGGAGTAAGGGGTATCTCCGGGGTCAAGGATGTACAGGAGAGTCAGGTTTCGATCCTGTGGAACTGTGGTGAGTGTGGATTAAGAGTAGAAAGGGCGGTGACATCTTGCGCGGTCACGACAATAAGACATGTCAGAGAAAGTCTGTCAGCTATGACGGCAACACGTCGGTACCATAGGCGGGAACGAAGAGAACCATTTTCCTGCTCGTTAAAACGAGGCGGACCAATAGGCAAGGTTCTCGTCCATCGGTGGTTACCGGAATGTCATCGACAATAGTAACAAGGTTTTATTTGGGGGTGTTGACTTAAGCAGGGAATTATCACTGCTCAGATAAAGCCAGATTACAAGAAAGGTTAAACAGACAAATGGAAAGGAAAATGTAATTATACACAAGTATTAGGTGTATACCCTCCTCAAGGAAAAGCAGAGCATGATATACAAGGAAAGGAGAGATTGCAGACAAACCAGCGCTCCGGGTGAATGTGAACACGAGAACCTAATGTTAGTGTTAGCAACATCTTTAACCCGAAAGGATGAGAAGTTTGGAGTCCCAGAGTAAAGGAGAGGAATAAAAGATCCTAATACCACCCATTGGCGACGTGTGCCCGTAAGCCACACAGCCATGTTAGTAAAACAGTTTTTTCAAGGTCTAGACTCAACTTCGGCCAAGGAGTTGGAAAGGGGCTTCCTACAGGCAGTCGGCTCTGATACCAACTTGTGACGCCCCGACTTAATCGTGCACTAATCATACACACAAATGCACACGATCAAGCCTAGGGACTCACGGGAAGATATCACAACACAACTCTAAACACAAATAAAAATAATACAAGCTTTATATTACAAGTTATGGGCCTCGAGGGCTCGAATACATAAGCTTGAGCACACAAGCGTCAGCGAAAGCATCAGATATCTGGGTACAAATATAAAAGATAAAAGATAGGCCTTAAACAGGCGGGGCAAAACAACAACAACAACGATCGAAAAGGCGCAGGCCTCCTACCTGGGAGCCTCCTAAACTACTCCTGGTTGTCGTTGATCTCCACGTCGTAGTAGACTCCTCCAGGGATCTCCTGCTCCTGGGCTCCGACGTCTGGTCGCAACAATCGGGTATGGGGGGAAAAGAGGAGCAAAGCAACCGTGAGTACTCATCCAAAGTACTCGCAAGACTGACATCAGAACTATGCTACTTATACATCGATATCAAAGAAAGGCTGTAACAGTGGACTGAACTGCAGCAATGCCAGAATAGAGGGGAAAGGCCTAGCCTATCGAAGACTAGCATCTTCAGCGCCTTGCAGCATTAGAAGAGTGCATATTAGTACATAATTAAAGTAGCAAGCATGTTGTAGCAAAGCCTAGAGATCCTTTCTCGACTCCCTGCGAGAAAGCGATCCCGGAGCTTACAAGTAATGTATCATGTATCCAGTTCAAGTAGTAATAGATCGGGATACAACACTGAGCGTCTTGTTACCGTGGACACGGCTATTCGAATAGATAACTTCCCTGCAGGGGTGCACTACTGTTACCCAACAGCACGCTCGATTACATCTGGCCGGACACACTTGCTGGGTAATGCCCGGCCTCGGGCAATCGACACGACGCAGTCCTACCTAGGCTAAGCAGAGAGGTCCCCGCCGGTGTACATCCTAAGTGCTCAGAGGTATTGGGCCATCGCCCTGCGCACTCCGGGTCGTTGTGAGGACGGTGGATACCAGCGCCAATGGCACGATCCGACCGTGCCACAATGCTGAACTGGACGTCTGACAAAGCTTTCGGCTGATACATACGACGTAGAGGGTCCCATAACCATTATCCCACGTGGTGGTAGTGCGTATAGGCCAGTGGCCATCTCAGATCAATACCCAAATCCGTTAACGTGTTATTAGGAGCTCGCGGTGACGATCAGTACTCCTGTCGTCTCGTCTCGAGGAAGTGCAACAAGGGCCAGGCCCATCCTTCTCTAGGGCGGTCTCTGCCTGCCCGGTCGCGCCTCGTAATTATCTCGCGGGTACCCTCACGGTCAACCCGACTACACAACTCTCGCGGGTACCCCTTGGGGCCGACCCGACTTTACACGGGGACTGTAGTAAAAGTAAAGTATCCATGTGTTCATCACACCGTAGGGGGAATCCGAGGAATCACCCTCGATGGATTCCTACTCGTTGTATCCGACAAGGTGAACCCAGAGGAATCACCCTCGATGGCATTCACACTTGTGGGGTTGCACGACAGAAGCTTCTCCGGAGGTGGAAGGAGAGGAATCACCCTCGGTAATCCACGTCCGATTAGCTATACTACAGGGGCATCATCGGGAGTGAGTTAAGAGGTATCACCCTCGTCACTCGAGGATAACTCTGTAGAGTCGAACAATTTAGGGGGGGGGGGTGTGCGCTGCTGTGCTGGTCTCAGCCCGTCGATCACATCGAACAGGGCACTGGTAACTAAGCGGGGCAACTAGGACAAGGTGGAGGGGTCACAAATGGATTTACATCCAACCTATACTAAGTATCTCGGATAACAGGCAGGTATCAATAACAGTTACAAAATAGGCTATGCAGCAGAATAGGATAAAACAATAGCAGTAGCAAAATCTAATGCAAGCAGGAGGGAGAGGGAATAGGCGATATAGGAATGATCAAGGGGGTTTTGCTTGCTTGGAAGCTTTGCTGAAAGGGAAGAAGGGTCGTCGGTGACACAGTCGATCACAGGGGCAGTGTCGGTCTCGGGGTCTACCGGAGAGAAGAGGGGGAAGAAACAGTAAATATAAAGCACACAGATGTAACACAGATGCACGACATGACAACACGCAGTTCTAGGGGTGACCTATCGCAGTACTACACGTTACCGGCGAAGGGGGAAAACATCCGAGAATGTTTTCCCAGCGTTTGGCATTTCAGACAGATGAAACAGAGAGGGACGGTTCCATGTTTGCATGCTAGGGGCATGTGACAGATGAACAGAGTGCGTATTTGGAATCGTCATATTTTTCTGATCGATTTTCATATATAAATTATTTTAATCCGAGTTACAGTTTATTTTATATTAATTTTTAAAGTTTTAATTCAATTTCTGGAATTAACAGATTTAATTTAATTCTAAATTCATTTATAATTAAACAGAATTAATTAGGTTAATTAGGTGGTTTGTTTAATTAAGTTTAATTAGTTTAATTAAACAGAATTAATTAAGTTAATTAA
The DNA here is from genome assembly GCA_039707655.1 of Elymus sibiricus. Taxonomy (NCBI): domain Eukaryota; kingdom Viridiplantae; phylum Streptophyta; class Magnoliopsida; order Poales; family Poaceae; genus Elymus; species Elymus sibiricus. The sequence goes on from CM077674.1 coordinate 71,076,699, forward strand.
TTAATTAATATTTATTTATTTATTTTAATTCTTTAATTCTTTTATTTATTTATTTTATTTATTATTTATTTTATTTTTATTTTTCGTTTTAACCGGGCGCTGGGCCCCACTGGTCAGCGAGTCAGGCCGGACATGTCCGCGGCGTGCCCGTTTGGGGGCCGGACATGTCCAGTGTTCGCGTGCGCGCGGGCACACAGGGGTGGCCGGACATGTCCGGGCAACGCACGCGCGCAGCGACTGCGGGCGCCTGCGACGAGCGCCAGCACCAGGCGCGGCGGGAGAGGCGCGGGCGAGAGCGGGGCTCCGGCGGGCGCGCGCGGGAGGCGGCAGCAGGCGGGCAGCAAGCGGGGCGCGGGCGCAGCAGCGGCACTGCGAGGCGCCAACAGGGGTGAGCGGGGCCGCGGCGAGCGGCTGCGGCACGGCGGCGAGGCGGGGCCAGGGCAGAGGAAGGCGAGGCCGCGGCAAGGCGGGCGGCGTGCGAGGCGGGTGGCGCGGGCGCGCGCGAGACGGCGCGGCGAGGCAGCGAGAGGGAGAGGCCGGGCCTCACCAACGTTGGAGGGAAGGGGGGGCGGCGAGGGGGGGCGGCGAGGCGCGACGGAGCCGGCGAGGAAGAGGCGGGGAGGCGACGGGCGGCGACGGCGGCGTCGGGGACGCGCCGGCGACGAGGAGGCGGCGTCGGGCGCGGACGAGAGGGAGAGGGTGAGTGGGGGAATCGGGCTAGGGTTAGGGTTACGGGGTGGGAGCGAGAGGCCATATAGGCCAGAGAGGCGGGGTGGGCCGGCCTGGCTGGGCCGAGGCCCAGTTGGGCCAGGGGGTTTTTCTTTTTCTTTTTCTATTTTTATTTCCTTTTCTGTTTTCTTTAAACTTTCAATTTATTTTACTGTTATAAAAATATAAGAGCAGCACCTAAATTAGTGATATCAATTTGCCCACTGCCATAAAAAGTTTGGCACCTAAATAATATAGTTTAATATTTTATAAATTATGAAAGGCATTTAATTAATTGTTTTAGCTACTGTTTATTTATTTTAGAGCATTTAAAAATTTTATAAAAATATGATTTCTCCACCATAATTAGCTATGCATTATTTGTCATATTTAGGACATTTTAGTTTGACATTTGAAAACTGTAAATATTTGACTTTTAATTTAAATTTGAATTTGATTTGTGTTTGAACCAAAGTGAGATTAGCAAGGTTAATAAGATGACATGGCAAACTCATTAGCTTAATGAAAGGGTTGAGATCTGGGGATGTCACAAGACGGCAGCCCGGCGGCACCATGAGGCCGAAATGGAGGAGCTCCTCCATCTCCAGCGTGCCCAAGCTCGACGGCCAGGCGCTGCCCGGTGGAGGACCGCCGCTGCCGTAGCTACTGCCGGCGCCGCTGGACGCCATCGCCGCGGGGAGAGAGAAGAGAGCGCCGGTGGGTGTGGAAGAGAAGAGATCGCCGGCGGAGGAGAGAGAGGCACAGGGCATCGGTGAGCAGAGGGCCGGCGGGAGCGGGATTTATAGCCACAGGGCGGGCGGCGGGTAGGTGGGCGAGCGACGCCGGAGTAACGCCGGCATTAATGGTGGCCTCGGGAGTCGACGGGCCTCGGGAGACGGCGGACAGCCTCGGGAACCGTTGCCTTGACCGGCACGACGCGGGCCGGGCGACGCGCTTTGACTGCGAGAACCGCCGCTTGACCGACGCCGCGCGGGCCAAACTAACGTATGTACAGGTACGTACACGTCGGGCGTACCGGGTACGTCGCGCACCCGGCGCGTGTACGCCCATGTCGCCGCTCGGACGGCCGTCGGGGGTGGATTTTTAGTGAAAGGACGATCGTGCCCTTTTTTATAAAGAGGTACGTGATGATCTCGGCCGTCCTTGTATTCAGGGGTTGTACCGATATATGAACCTGACCAACTTGTTCAAATACAGAAATGGAGGGCTCGTATCAATAGCAAATCACACCTAATTTAATCATAACACCAAATAGTGCAGAGAGCAAGTGGTGTAGTTTACTCTGAATTTGTCTGTTCGTTCAGAAGCTAGCCATCACCAAAAGACTTTGTGATTAGGTTTCATGGTTTCACGCTAGCCTGACTTGCAGTACAGCACCTTGCTATATAGCAAAGGCCTTTCTGGTGGGCACTCGTCGTCTACCTCCCATCGTTCCACTTGTAGGAGGAGGAGAAGGTTGCGCATAAATTGCACAAAAGATTACTACTTTTCAGAGAGATGAAGCCGTGAGAATACTAGACACAAATGACAAATAGAAAGCAAGCAAAGGATGCTAGAGAGAAATGGCCACTGAAAGTCTGAAACGGCAGCCTGGTGAATTGTAGTGAGGCGCTATTATCAGGACTATCAAGCCTGGTTAATTAGCACTAATTGTCACTATCTTCAACCTACCTCCCACTTGGACGAGTAGGAGGAGGTGGTTCATACATAATCTGACAACTAGAAAGCAATGGATAGTACAGCTAAAAAAAGAACAATGGATAGTAGAGAGAAGTGACCACTGAAACTGAGAAACAGTAGTTAGAGAGAAGCAACAGCCCGGCCAAGTGTACTAGTAATCCAGGGCACAAGTGTCAGGACTAGATAAATTAAAGACTGAAGATCCCTGAGTCAATTTCAACAAGATGATTACCAAACACTTTCGTCATTGGTGGAATCGAAATGAGTGGTACATGCATAGGCGCTACGGATTGCCTTTCGTTCACCGTCAGTATTTTTACAAAAAAAGACCCTGTGCTTTTTGGTATTCAACCCGCACTTCATGGATAAGTGACTTCAGGGAAATAACGTTTCACGATTTGATTTTTTTTTTTCGCTCGTCCTTCCCTTCCGTCCTCCTCCCGAAGCTCTCCTCCTGAAGCGTCCCCCACCCCCCACCCGACCTCAGGCGGTGCTCCTGCGGCCACCACCTCCCACCCCCTCCCACCTCCAACCCTCCTCCCACCTCCAACCCTCCTCCATTCAGCGTGGTCGCGGCCAACGACGTGCGCCTCCTCTGGGAGGAGGCCGTGGGGAAGCGGAGGCCGCGGAGGCGAGGCGACCTCACCTCCCACCCCGACCTCCGGCGGCGCTCCTCCCGGATCAGACCCAACCCCCGCACCTCCTAGGTCCCTTCCCCATGCCATTGCAACCTCCAGCTTCGACGTCCATTGCCTTCTTGAGATCGGCAACCACCTGCACGCAAACTGTTCGATCAATCGACCCAACAGACGGGAGGTAATTCACTAATTCAGTTTTTTGTTCCTTTGGTGTTTCATCTTGCACTAATTTTATTTGAAAGTCTTCATTTATGTACTGCTCATGTTTTTTACATTCTGATTGATTATATTAGCCTAGAGAATGGGGAGAAAGAGGAGGAGATGCGGTCGTTGGCATGGTGCTGAACCACCGACGTGACGGAAAGATGAGTATGTATCGTGCAAGAGGAGATCCTCGCTGCCAACCCGTGTCTTGCCAGCCAGTACGACCACGTTCTCGTGTGCCTCCTCCCAGCTGATCCAGTGTGAGCAATTGTCATCTTCCTAAAATTTAGATGGACATTTGGATGTTCTTAATTTTTGTTCTTCTAAAATGAACATAGCTGTGAGCTTGTTTGTTGGGTAATCAAATTCCGGTGGAATAAACAATAGAATTTGTATTTTTGTGTCTTACGCATCTGGTGAACTTGGCTGTCCACATGCATTTTGAACATTCATTAGGTGTTTATAGGCTAGCTAGGGAGGCTATGAACAATCTTAAAAAGACCAGGTTTGTACCATTAAGCACATGCGCCAGAAATGCTATACATTTTCTCCCCTATGTTCTTTTTTGGTAATCCACTTCACCACTGACTAAATTGTATCAGTGCCTAACCTGTGCTAGGTCTGAATTTGAGGGTTTACTTGAGAAAACTTCTACTGAAGTTAATGGTTCCCTGTCAAATCCCCGCATATGTAACTGCAGCAAGAACTGCTGGTGATGCACAAGCTAGGGATCAGCTGAAACGTCTTATTGAATGCCTTCATGGAGACAACTGTGAGACGTTCCAAGATTGTATTACCTTGGCCCTGCTTAAGTAAGTTTTTACACTTAGCTTAATATGGGATAGTGCATCATTGAGGCGTGTAAATCTGCTTCATTTTACATGACTGGACTTACTTGCTTTACAAAAAATATTGAAGCCAAAATATTTTCCTTTGATTATGGCTTCATAGATCTCTCTGAATCTTAGGTTTCATGTTACTCACCACTGTTTTTATTAATGGTGTAACTTAGGTTTGAAGATTATTTCTCCAACCATGTGGAGCAGCTGACGTTTACTCTCCCTGAAGACTCAGTGACCAGCTCTGGTACTCCCTTCGATCTGGTCTGCAGCAAAGCGGTTTCCACGACCTCTTGAATTCTCGTCGATGGATCCAAGTCAAAATAAAATTGTTTTGCCAACTAAAGCACTTATGAATTGTTCCTCTAATTTGGCGTTCTTTTCAGACACTACTAATCGTGAAGTTGCTATTATGATGCTCATGGCTTATTTAATGATAGCTGAAGTGTACTAACATCATATTCATACAATATAGTTTGTCATTATCAGCTAGCTTAAATGATATTAACTGGTTGCTTTGCGTGGCAGTTGCTTGAGTTGAATGATATTCTTAGTCATGTCCCAACATCGTGGTTTGGGAAAAAGTGGTGTACGAATGGCTTCGGAGGATAGTTTGCACCAGGTACTTAAGGTCAGCCTACTTATGTAGTGCCCTGTTAGATTGTCAGGTTCTCTGGAAAAACATTCAAGAAGGGATGAAGCAATCTTCTACTTAATTCGGAAGCTCTTCCTTGTCATTGTTAATATGCCATCGCTTTCTATATATTACGCAGCTACACATATGATTGCGTTAATCTCTTTATTCAAGACAAGCATAATACGAATGTCCTATTATGATGCCCCTCATGTCATTCGGTTGTTTGCTTTGCCAGTTTTGCTACCCTATTGTTACATTTCATCCAGATTGCTCATAATGCGGCGAAAACTCAAATCTTTCTACTGAACTGAACAGAGATAGATAAATCCATATTTATTTTTTCTAAAAGTAAGGGCAAGCTCCTAAGAGGATAAAAAAATTCACATGATCGGCTGTTTTCGACATGGCAATAATTGGGATAATTTCAGGTTATTTGGACCACGGTTGGGTATAGCTTGTAATGTGACATCAGTTCTTGAATTAGTGTTTCATGCCATTTGGAATGTTTAGAGAACACACTGTGACAGTTGGTACTTAAATGTCTGGTTTCATTCATTACCACACGTTGAATTTATAAAGATTAAAATTAAATTTGGTTGCATCCAATGTTTATTTCTGCTGGTTGTTGATCTGGTCTTTTGCATTTTTTAAGAAGAAAAAGAAAAATAATGATTTAATGGTGAAAAATAAATCGACAAACCCACTTGATGTGCATGCAGATCCTAATTTTTTTTCTCCATTACATCATCGGTGGCCCTCACAAGTCACGCCATAATTGGCCCTATCATGGCAACGGACGTTTGTGTTGCCGGAGGACATTAGTCTGGCTTATTGACCTCTATGACTAAATAGCCCAAATACAAAATGGACTTATACAAAATTCTCCATGAGCTGAAAACAACCCAATAAAAATTAACCCATTGCAACGCACGGGCATATTTACTAGTGTATGATACTACTATCGTAATGCATAGTATGATAAGTTAGTATCTTAGATTGCCTTATTAATTGACATGCATGACTGACACATCCTCTCTTTCATCATTTAATTGTGTGACACTTCATAAAAAAGACCTAGTTGGCAGACATGATATCACTTATGATACTCCCACGGGCAGCCTTATAAATAGTAGTGGTGTTGGGACTGGACCTAATAGTGGTTGCTTTTTTTGTGAGAATCACCTAATAATGGTTGCTGCTGCTTAAGTAGTAGAGATTTGCCAGTCTTTAATTTCTCTAGTCCACCGCGATCCCAATAAAGGCCCACCTTGACAAACGAGCGGCCGCCCAGCCCGACAGCCCACTGGTCGAGGGTCAGCACGTACTGCCATTTTTTTGTTTTTCGAATGAGACACGTATCCTCAATCAATCGGCTCAACAAGCGCAGGGAGAGTCTTGTAGCCAATTTTGGATTGGAGCCTTCTTCAAACTAGGGTCGGAGTTACATTGATAGCATTGCCCTTCTCAGGTGCACTTGGGATATACTGTATATGACTATATGTTGCCACCTGTGCTTCTACTCGTCTACTAGCCTATACTGAAGAAAGAAGAAGCAGAAGAAACTCCACGCAACATTCCTCTCTGCAGCACTATTTGCAGTGTTACATTCTCAGGAGGTGCATTTGGTTTTCAATTTTCCACTAAAGAATGCATGCCATAAACACCTGTCATGAAGACACACTATGTCACACTTAGCCTACTCTTGGCTAGTGTGACTTGGCACGTCTGCGAACGGGGCCCACCTAGAGGTGGAAAGTGCTTGTGCGTGGGTTTAAAAGAGGCCGCCTGTGGCCGAGAGAGACATGCGTGTTGAACTCTTCTCTGTATCCCCTAAACATTCATCTGTAATCACACCTTCTCTTCAAGCCTCACCTCCCTGCTCTGCTCTTCTCACCTAACCTGGATCTTGATCCCCTCCCTCTCCGGTTCGTTACAGTTGGTATTCAGAGCCAAAATCCGCCGAATTTTTTTCTCCTCAGCCGCTGTACTCTCTGGAGCTTGGTTGCAGATCGGTAACATCCACCGCGCTGGTGTGAGTCCGCTCCGGCAGATCTCACCCAAAATCCGTCGCGGAGTTCGATCTCTTCCAAGCGAGGGCAACGGCGCCCCACAAGCCATCGGCGGCGACGCGTCAGGTCCTGGACGGCATGGAGGAGGGGAATAACCACCTCGCCCAGATGCTCGAATCTCTCCTCTCCAAGTTCGACGAGCAGAAGGCGTTGCAGGACAAGCAGCTGGAGGCACATACCACCTTCAACAACCAGATCTCGCAAGAGCTGTGCAGCCTTGCTCGGCAACTTGATCTGACGCAGGCAGACGTCGACGCGGCGCGCAAGGCCGCCGAAGGATCCATGTCACCGGCGGGCTCGGTGACCACGCTCGTTCCGCCACAGCCGCCGCCTGCCCAGCCCGCCCCAGCTCCGCAGCAACCACCTCCACCCCACCGCTTCCACCTTTCCCACGCACGCCCACCGATCCCTCGCGCCCCGCCACCGCCCATGCTTGCCTTGGCGACACACGCCCTCCGCTGATCCCCATCCCACCATTCCACGGGGCCATGGCCACCGCGAGCGCGCCAAACCCCCTTCCCATGGACACGGGCTACCACAAACCCCCCCCCCCCCCACCCCCCAAAACACGATTTCCCCCGCTTCGGTGGCACGGCTCCCTACCTGTGGCTTGATCGGTGCTTGGCTTATTTTGAGCTCTACAAAATGGCCCCGCAATCCTGGGTGGCCACTGCCGCTCTCTACATCGACGGACAGGCAGCTCACTGGCTACAGGCATTTTGCCAAACACATCGCAACCTGTCCTGGGAGCTGTTCACGGCCGCAATCCTCGAAGAGTTTAGCGCCGACGAATTCGAGCTGGTCATGCATAAACTGCTCCAGCTCCGCCAGACCGGCAGCGTCACCGAGTACCGCGCTGTGTTCGACGAGCACATGTACCATCTACTGGCGTTGGACCCCTCCATCAACATGAAGTTCTTCGTCACGCAGTTTCTGCTGGGATTGAAGGATGAGCTACGTGCCGCGGTTCGCCTCCAGGCGCCCTCGAGCATCACTCGCGCGTCCGTGTTGACACGCATCCAGGAGGACGAGCTGGGCACCACCAGAGCACGCCCTCGCCTCATTCCCGCGGGGAGACCGCCACCAGCACCACCGGCCCCGCCACGCGTCGCAGCGCCACTGCGCGTGCAGAGGGGCGACTTTGCTCGCGAACGGCAACTCCGCGATTTCCGGCGCGCCAACAACCTTTGCTTCAAGTGCGGCGATCGCTACACGCGGGAACATCGTTGTGCCCAGCCCGCGCAGTTGCTCACCATCCGTGTCGGCGACCACGGCGAGGTCCTCTTCGACGACGCCATTCACGCTCTGGAATTACTGGACGACCCCGTTCCGGCGGGGCCGGACCCTGCGTGCTGCGTGCTGTCTTCCCAGACGCTCGACGGCACCGATTCGGCAAGCATAATCCGCCTACGTGCTCTGGTGGGCAACCAGGTGATGCAGCTGCTGCTCGACTCGGGCAGTACACACAGCTTCGTCAACAAGTCATTCGTCGAGCGCATTGGCGCCACTACACAAGACGTGCCACCGATGGAAGTGCGCATGGCCAACAGCGACAGGCTCACCTGCAACCGCATCGTGCCCGAGCTCAAGTGGTGGATGCAGGGGCACACCTTTTCCACGCCGTCGCGAGAGCTGGAGATCGGAGCGTACGACGGCATCCTCGGAATGGACTGGCTCGCCCAACACATCCCCATGACATGCCACTGGCAAGACAAGTGGGTCACCTTCACGCATGACGACGAGCAAGTGACGCTCCGCGGCGTGCAACCGAAGACCACAACGATGCTGACGGCGGTGGAACCGGAAGAACTCCGCAAGATGATCGCCGAAAACGACGTGTGGGTGATGGCCATGGTGGACGCGTGCACTCCCACCCCCACTCAACGCAAGAGCATCAGCAACACCCCCCTCAGCGATCTGCCCGACGGGTTCACCGACGTCTTCGCCGCGCCGCGAGGACTACCACCACACCGCCAGTACGATCACGCGGTCACGCTGGTCGAGGGCGTAGTCCCCACGAACACAAGGCCGTATCGATACTCTCGACTTCAAAAGGATGAGATCGAACGCCAAGTGCGCGAGATGCTCGACTCCGGCGTGATCACCCACAGCGTCAGCCCGTACGTGGCTCCGGTCCTCCTCGTCAAGAAGAAGGACGGCACGTGGCGGTCCTGCGTCGACTACCGCCGGCACAACGACGCCACCATCAGGAACAAATTCCCCCTCCCCATCGTCGATGAGCTGCTCGACGAGCTGGCTGGCGCCGCGGTCTTCTCCAAACTCGACCTCCGTGCCGGCTATCACCAAATTCGCATGCGCGAAGAGGACAAAGCCAAGACCGCGTTCAAGTTTCGCGTCATGCCGTTCGGGTCACCAACGCCCCGGCGACCTTCCAGTGTCTCATGAACGCCATCTTCAGTAAGTATGTGCGCAAGTTTGTCATAATTTTTCTTGATGACATCCTCGTCTTCAGTGAAACCATGGAGGAGCACCTCGAGCACTTGCGCATCGTATTCAAGCTCCTCCGCGCGCACCAACTGTTCATCAAGGAGTCCAAGTGCATTTTCACGTGCGATCACATCGACTACCTCGGCAATGTGATTTCCAAGGAGGGAGTCGCCACGGACAAAGAGAAGACGCAAGCGATGGCGCAATGGCCGACGCCGACGAATGCCACGGAGCTTCGAGGATTCCTGGGCCTCACCGGCTACTACATGAAGTTCGTGCCGCGCTACGGCATCATCGCCAAGCCCTTCACGCAGCTGCTCACCAAGAAGGGCTTCGCGTGGAACGAGCAGGCCCAGGCCGCCTTTGACATGCTCAAGACAGCGATGATCACCACGCCAGTTCTGGCCCTGCCCAACTTCGAGCGGCCATTCGCGATCGAGACCGACACCTGCGACACCGGCGTTGGCGCCGTACTGGTGCAAGACGGCCACCCGGTGGCCTACTTCAGCAAGGCCCTGGGCGTGCGCAACCAGAAGCTGTCTACCTACGAGAAGGAGTTCCTCGCCGTTATGATGGCCGTCGACAAGTGGCGGCAGTACCTGTAGCGCGGCCCGTTTGACATCCTCACCGATCACAAGTCCCTCTGCAACTTGGGAGAACAACATCTGGAAACAGAGTTGCAACGCAAAGCCATGGCGAAATTGGTGGGGCTCCAATTCCGTTTCCAGTACAGGCGCGGCTGGACGCGGCGGACGCGTTGTCGCGCGTGGGCAAGCAACTTGATCTCGCCGCGCTCTCGACCTGCCAACCGGCGTGGATTCAAGAGGTGGCCAACTCTTACGAGACGGACCAAGACGCGCAAGAGCGGCTACAACAACTCTCCATTAGCAGCCCGGACGAGGACGGCTACGAACTCTACCGCGGCCTGATCCGCCGTCGCGGCCGCCTCTGGATTGGCGCCAATACTGCTCTGCGCACCAAGCTCATCGCCGCCCTGCACAACAGCGCAGTGGGCGGCCACTCCGGCTCCAGCGCGACATATCAGCGGGTGCGCAAGCACTTCGACTGGCGCGGCCTGAAGCGAGACGTGGACGAGTTCGTTCATCAGTGCTCGATCTGCCAACAGGACAAGCACGAGCACACCAAGCCGGCCGGCCTCCTGGCGCCACTTCCGATTCCCTCGGCACCCTGGGAGGATCTGACGATGGATTTCGTCGAGGGGCTGCCCACATCAGAGGGTTTCAACACTATCATGGTGGTAGTGGATCGCTTCACCAAGTTCGCCCACTTCATCCCACTGCGCCACCCCTTCCACGCGACGCAGGTGGCGCGCACCTTCTGGGACAATGTGGTGAAACTCCACGGCATTCCGGTGTCCATCGTCTTCGACCGCGACAAAGTCTTCACCAGCAATCTGTGGCAGGAGCTCCTGGTTGGCGCAGGCACGAAGCTGCTCTACTCCACGGCCTACCATCCCCAGATCGACGGCCAGAGCGAGCGAGTCAATCAGTGCATGGAGATGTATCTCCGCTGCGCCGTGCACGCCGCTGGCTGCCGATGGCAGAATTCTGGTACAACTCCATGTTCCATTCCTCACTGAACTGCACTCCTTTCAAGGCGCTGTACGGCAAGGAGGCCAACCTTGGTGCTATGGCAACGTGGGCGGACGCGGCGACAGACGGCGAGGACATGGACTGGGCAGCGCACACCGCTCACATCCGCGCCTAGCTCGAGCACGTGCAACGGCGCTTCAAGAAACAAGCCGACCGCAACCGCACCGAGCGCCACTTCCAGGTAGGCGAGCAAGTTCTCCTCAAGCTCCAACCCTACGTGCAACAATCGGTCGTCAGTCGACCCTGCGCCAAGCTCGCGTTCAAGTACCTTGGACCCTACACCATGCTGGAGAAGATCGGGCCGCTGGCGTACAAGCTCGACCTGCCGCCGATTAGCCGCGTCCATCCCGTCTTCCACGTCTCCCAATTGAAGCCATTCACGCCGGACTACACGCCGGTGTACGCGGAGCTGCCCAAGATCCCGGACCTCTCCGCCGCCACCACCGAGCCAACGCGTATCCTCGACTGGCGCATGATGAAGCACGGCGAGGCGCCGGTGGTGCAGATCAAAGTCCAATGGGGCACCAGTTCACCAGAGTCCGCGACATGGGAAGACTATGAAGTTCTTCGGCAACGCTACCCGACGCGGTGGACGACACGAGCAAGCTTTTTGGCCCGCTCGGTCCGGGCCGGCTCGGTCCTGGCCCGGTAAAGAAATCAGCCGGTCCGGGCCGTCAAATTAGGCCCGAGAAAACGTCGGTCCGGTCCGGGCTTTGACCGGTCCGCTCGGTCGGACCGAGAAAAGGCACAGCCCAACGCACGCAGTCGCACTCTGTTTGTTCGGTCGCTCAATCCCGACACCGCCTCCTCATCCCATCCCGGCGCCGCCGCGCCGCCGCTGCCCACCATACAGCTGCAGGAGGGAGGGAGCGCCGCCTCCGCCGGCCGCTGACCCGCCGTTGCCGTCGTTGACCACCTGCACCTCCTCCACTTTCCGCCATCTTGTCTCTCCCCTTAGTCTCGTCGACCAACACCTCCTCGTCTGCACCTGCACGTGGGGAAAGGAGTAGTGGAGGAGCAGAGGAGGGAGCGCTGCACCTGCCCGTCGTCGTCGACTGTCGCCATCTCCCCCTACCCGCCGTGGACGCTATGGAGATGAAGGAGCAGCTGCAGCAGGTCTCGCGTACAATACAGTTTCGTCAGATATAGCCGTAAGTTGTTAGAATTCAGTTTCGTCAGACAATAAAGTTTTCTTCAGTTTCGTCAGACAATACAGTTTCGTCAGTTGGAGCCGTAAACTGATCATATTTCATGACGATCTCCTCCTCTGTCCTCTGTTTGCTTCATTTGCTTTCCAGAATCAAAAGGTGCCTACACAGCAGCTAAACACAAAAAAACCAGACTCCCAGGCAACATGACCAGCCGGTCCATTCGGTCCTCTCGGGCCTAACCGAGCTGACGCTCACACGGTCCGGTCCAGAAAAAACGGCTCGCTGGACATCTCGGTCCGGTCCGGTCCGGACCGGCCACGGCCGGTCCAAAGCAAGGCTCGGTCAGGGACCGGACCGGCCCGGACCGTGTCCACCCTGACCCGACGGCACCAATTTGGGAAGAAGAAGAAGACACCCCTTAGGGGGGGGGGGCTTGGCACGTCTGCGAACGCCGAACAGGGCCCACCTAGAGGTGGAAAGTGCGTGTGAGTGGGTTTAAAAGAGGCCGCCTGTGGCCGAGAGAGACATGCGTGTTGAACTCTTCTCTGTATCCCCTAAACATTCATCTGCAAGCCTCACCTCCCTGCTCTGCTCTTCTCACCTAACCTGGATCTCGATCCCCTCCCTCTCCGGTTCGTTACACACTACTCCATGCCACTATGTTTCCAAGTTCTTCAGTCTGCACCAACTAATTGATGGATGGAATTTACACATAGTTTCCACGTAGCTACACTACATTGTCAGGTTCTTCGGTACATAATAAACTACAGACTAGTACATGACAACACTTGAGGAAACGTTCAGCTTCGATTCATGGTGATTCATGCTGCTCGCTCTGTATTCATGCATTAAAAGCTCCCTTCCAGCAGGATGACCAAAACAGGGCTAAAGACCTCCTTCCACCTGATCAAATCTTCAAGCTTTCAGTTCTATCAGATAAATGGCCATGCACCAGGATGCAATATATCAAGATTTTCAATTTGCATGCATAACTGACATAGCTGCTTAACTTTGTTTATGTCTGAATCACCATGCTATTAAACGAATCATCAACTAGAGCACTTGCCGGTACAGAGGTAAATGCACAAGAGTCTCAGTTAATAGCTACTGATTTTTTTCTTTATTAATTCTCAAAAAAAAAAGCTGCTGTTTTGCTTAGCACATCGCTATTTTTCTTTCAGCGTTATGTAACAAGTGTATAACCAATGGAGTCAATCTGTTTAATGATTCTCACTGACATTAGTGCCATATCAAAAAGACAAACCAAGAACAAGAGAACTGAGAAATAGTTTCATGGAAGGAGTAACAATACTCTGAAGCAGACAGTGCTACCAGCAGTACCTAGAATGAAGATGTGCCATCTTCCTCTACCGTTCTTGTCTGCGCTCCTTGTTCCTTGCCTTGATCCCCCGAGCCTGATGAAACAACTTCATGGCCCTCCTCTGCATCCACTAGGAACAGATGAAGGATGGGATCAACATATATGGATGGAAGGCACAAAAGAGATCAAACAAGACAAATTAAGATGAATGCGCAATGCTAAATTACCTATAGACACGCAAGAGCGGCTGACATTTGTCTCCAACTTGTAGGGGTTAGCTGTGTATAAGACGTACCATTTCCTTGCATTATCTCCTTCATGTGCATAAGCCTTGACATGCTCAACATGGCTGAACTTGTCCCACTCGGGACTAGATTGACCCGCTGCTATGGAAGCGAGCAGCGCTAGGCTGCAGTATAGCTCCAGATGCCTTAGGTATATACCTCCCATGTATTCTGGGAGTGTGTCCATGACTTTATCCGCGAGTATGAGTCTATGGAGTGCAGGAACACCCTCCAACACCTTCAGCTTTGGGCAGTCTTCGATGGTAAGCTTCTGTAGTTTGGGAAGATTGGTGATCCTCTCCAGATCGAGGTTTTCATCCAGGAACAACTCGACCAGAGATGAAAAGTTCTCAAGATAGATGAGACACTGGACATACTGTATGGATAATTTACTCAAAGCCCTTGCCTGGGAGGCAAGGCCAGGAGGAAGACACTTCAATTTGCACTTACTTAGCGAAAGACCTGTCAGGACTGGAAAGGCTTGCACTTGCTCCTCCCATTCCCACTCCTCCCATTCCACCATTCCGAATAAATTCATCACATGCAATCTCGGAAATGCAGCCACTATCTGGGACGGACAAGAATTGTGCTGATGGTAGGACTGCATGAATTCAGGTCCAACACGCTTGATGCCAGGAGCACGGTCGATCTGAACGAACTCCAAATAGGGGAGCTGACACAGGCCATCAGGAAGTTGTGTGCAGCAAGCCAGATCATCAATTAATAGATTCCTCAAGCTCTTGAGGGGTACAGCTGATGATGACATCATCCACCTTGGGAGCAGTCTGCCAAAATATCCCTTGATGCGAAGATATTCTAACCTGGACGGAGGGCAGAGCTCATCAAACACCTTCTCCATCCGTTGTTGCTCTTCCTCAGGGACACTATCTTCCTCTTTAATCAGCCCATCATCTCCCAATCTAGTACCCCAATATAAGCCTAGGCCGGTAAGATGCACCTTCTCATCAAGCTTTGCCTTTACTGCGGATGAAGAGTCGGTTACATTCTCCAATCCGACCAGTTTAAGATCCTTGAGCCAAGAAAGGGGACCCAATTCTTCCAAACTGCACCAACCACCATCCACCTGGGCTGGAAACCCATATAATTTCCTCAAATTTGTTAGAACATGAAATCCTCTAGGTATGCCATTTATACTCGTTTCACTGATGTTAAGATACCTTAGCTCTCTTAACTTCAACATGCCACGTGGAAGTCCCACAAGTTGTTTGCATCCTCCAAGGTTAATGCACTGCAACAATTTCATCTTTCCAATACTATCTGGTAGACTAGATATATCAGTTTCTTTTAAGGACAAGTACCTAAGGTGCTTGAGTTCATGCAAAGATTCGATCAATGCAAGAACATGTGCAGAATGTATACATAAAGTTCGCAGACATGGAAAATTAACCAACGAATCATCGGGCTTCATTTTTATGTGGCCAACTGATATTAGTGTTCTCAGTGTCCTTTGTGCTTGTAAAGAACTCCAGTCTAACCCATCTGATTCTGATGCTTTGCTTTCTAGAGATAACCGAAGAAACTTCTGTGCACTAAGTTTACTAATAATACTAGTTTCTCTAGTGTGAGCTGCCAGTGCCTCATCTCTAGACACAAATTGACCAAATGAGCGAACAACATCATGCATGTTGCAGACAAATTGATTGATGTACTCTGTATTTGGCTCTATAAGGTTCCTCAATAGCAACTCCTGATAGTACTCGCTTCCTAATTCTTCTAAGTCCAATGCTCCCTGAACAAGCCCTTCACTAATCCACATGCCAATTATGTTTCCTCTATTAAATAGTTTAGCTTTAGGGAGAAAGGAGAAGCTCAAAAAGCATTGTTTGATGCAAGAAGACAAATCTTCATAGCTCAAATATACTGCATGGTTTAGCTCTTCGGGCAATTTAGATACCGACAGTGTAAAATCATCCAGAACCATCTTCCACTCACGGTGTTTTTTCTCCTTCTGACACAAGAGTCCTCCCATTATTTTGATAGCAAGAGGCAAGCCATCACATTTTGCTACAATCTGCAATCCAATATCCTTGAGCATATCAATTTCAAGTTCATCCGTCTCACTTGAGGCTACCTGCAAACATTTTAAACCACAAGAGTCAATAAAGAGTGGTATGCCGTAAAATGAAAGTAACGGTTGTTAGCTGCCCGTGTCAATTCAATTTTGCCAGTTATAAGCTAGTGATGAGAAAAGACTAACAAAAGACCAATTAATTAATGTACGGCCTAAACTGAATTGTCAAGTGAATGATAATTGGTAACCTAGGACATTGCTGTCTACAGGGATACCTAGCCCGCAAACAACTAAAATCATACATGCTCACCCAAAGAAGATGCTAAGCTTCTTACTTTCTTTTAAATAGGATTCCCAGATTAGCCTACCATTTTCGGTAACTTAACAAAAGTACATGCTAAATTATGCAGATAATATTACCCTGCATATATCTATACTGAAGAAAACAATCATATTTGTTATACAACTAAACTTAAAGAAGAGGTTTCTTATATGTTTGAATTAGCTTTGTATATGTATTTTTGTAAGGTGGACAGTAGCCCAATACAAAAATCGACTGTATTAAAGGCAAATCTAATTGCCGATATCTAACCCGTACGTACGAAAATATTAGGGGTGAAACCGGTACGTTTTGGTCGGGTAGAGATCTAACCGTCTCATATTTCACCCTTTTCAGATTTGTTTCTTTATTCAGACGCGAGACGGATAACAGTCAGATGCAGATTCAAATATTGAATTATGTCAGATAATGGAGCAAACTTGGATAGGAAACGGACCCATACCACATGCATATACGAGTAATATATTATCAGTAAAAATCATGTGATTAAAGACCCAAACCACATGGTATACGGCACTTCTTAACAGATGTGTACAATTACATTTTACAAGCATTTATAAAGAAATATTTCGAAAAAAAATCGAATTATCCTCTCATGAGATTAAAAAAAAATCCTCTTTCGACCTATATAAGCCATACATATGATTCAGAATAGATAGTTTCCAGATGTCCACCTTACAATATCCTATATCATCGAATTCGGAAATAGTTTCCGTCAAAACAATCCTTACCGTTCTCACTGTTGGAAAATACAAAATTTCTAGAGGGTGTGTACAGAAGCAAAGTACCTTTTGTAGTCTGGACTTCCAAATAAGTGGGATTTTTTATTTATGAAGAACTATAATGAAACCTCTAGAGTACAAATAGGAACACAAATTCAGGTGCATGAAGACTTGAACCTGTCTTTAGATATTGTACATCCATTCTCCCAAATAAAAATTTATTCTCATTTTCATGCGGAATATCTTTCAAGATTTCAATTCTTCAATTAATACGGAAATCTATAACCTCCTCTCAGAACAAATTTGGAAGCTCTTTTTTACTATAAAAACCATACGCATCCCATTAGTTTGGCACAAAACGTAGTACATGTTGGTTTATTTTTCAGAAAGCCTAAGTACAATGGACAGCATACACGAACACACAACGTCTACTGATGTGGTGTTTCAAGATTGACAAAGTCACCACAAGCCCCTCGTTATCAGAGGGAATGTGGCCTCCCTCTAAAAGAATAATTCACATTTAATGAGATACATAGTCTCAAAGAATGGTCACCTGGCGTTTGATCCATGTGGGGTGGTAATACAGTCATCCACTGGCTAACAAGTAAATAGCGATTCTCTCGGTTCATGTATTCTAGTCCTAAGAGGACGGTTTGAAGTTGCATCATTCATGAGACACAGATGTATCACTCCAATGAAGAGCGCAATAGTGTTGCATGCGAAGTGTCCTGCAAGAGGCCGTATGGCGAGCTAGAACAGCTCCCTCCTCCGCCGAACCTTCCCAATGACTAACCTTTTCCAGTGGTTCGTCAACTTTTTTCATATCTAAGTCTTAGTACCGTGCTTCTTAACATGGGTTTACTGATACCTCGAGCTAAACACGACTAAATGCCTCGTGTATTTGCAAACATGGTTGAAGAACCAGCTCCCGGAGCGAGTCTCCATGCACACCTTCCAGGTTTTGGGCCCTCCCATTGGTTGTTCCTGATGCTTTTATTATTATTTCATATATTTTATTTCTTGATTATTTGCATTTATGTTTTTACTCCTTTGTTTGATGTCATCTTATGCTAATAATTTTACCAATTTAATTTTAATGTTTTTCTTTCTTTATCTTCTATTTCTGTTTTAAAATTTATTTTTCTTGATTATTTTCACTTATTTCTCCTTATTTTTTACTAGTTTTCATGTATTCCACGAGTATTTATTCCATTCATGTGATTATATAATTTCTGTAGGAAATGCATTTGTTTCGTAAACGTTTAAAGAACAAAATGGACCAAAATTTAGTGTCAACGTAGTTTGTCATGTCGTTTGTGGAAAAGTAAATTTTCAGATGTGTTGTGTGAGTGTATTTCTTAAACAGATGAGTATATTTAATGGATGGTGGAACATGCTTTAGAGAAAAAATGCGGGACGATTAAATTATAGAAATTCCGTGAACATTTTATTGGCATGCATGAACATATTTCATTGATGATGGAACATATTTACAAAAATCTATCCAAATGGAGGCAATGGGGAGGGTGACTTAAGCCTCTGCCGCTAGCCCCCCTCCTCTCTTCTCCCGCTTCACCACCGCCAGGGGGCGCTACCTGGCGAAGCCCGATCGGCAGAGGTGGCGGCAGGGGGAGGGGGCTCTTGCGTTCTCCCGTGCGGCGGGTGCGGTGTGGCGACGACGCATGGATGCGGCGACGGCGTGCCTGTGCGACGGCCGGCATGACGGGCAACGTGGCGGCTGGGGGTGCCTGGGCTGCGACGGTCCCCTGGCCTACGTTCGGTCGGCTGTCCGGGGCCGATGCGGGTTGGGGCTGTGTACGAGCGGGCTGGTGGTGGTTACGGTGATGGCGGCGGTCGTGGCCCTACAGGCAACAAAGGGTGGCGGTGGACTCCTCCCTTCTCCTGGATATGAGCCGGCGGTGTGCGGAGATGTCTAGCTGCGCGCTCGGCAGCGGCGGCTCTGTCCTAGAGTTTGTGCTTGGGTGGGCCAGATCTAGGCCCGAGGCGGAGCTGGGTTGTCATCCAGGGTATGTGAGGTCGGGTCCGGTCTGGGTTGTGCTCGTGAGCAATGTCCTCGCAGGTGCGGTGGTCGGTGGTGGACTGGTGGTGCTTCGCTGTCCTATGGATCGGCGCCAATGGCCTCGAACTTGGAACTTTTTGAGCACACCTAGTCTAGACCAGAGGGCTTTGACTGGGGCCTGCTCGACGCGGTCGTCGCCAGTCTTGGGGTCATGTCGGCTACGATCCCCCAGGACTGGATGGGGACGCAGGCGTCGACGTCTCCTACCATGAAGGTGTGGACCTAAACCCACAGACTGATGTCGGGCTAGGAGTGGAAGGATTGCCGTCTACTCTTCTTGCCGGGATTGGTGTGCTGTGACGTGGATGGTCGTCGGTATCGCTGACATGGATGCCGGCGCAGCAGCCCCGGAAGGTGGTCCGCATGGTTGGCTCTCCGGTGGGCACCATGGCGTTCGTGCTGCCGGCAAGGGGTGCAGCGGCGGGTGGCTCTGGCGAGCTCTCTATCGTTGACATTAGCGATGCCCAGATCCGGGGCTGAAGGCTGGTGCTCGTCACGGCTATCCTAGGTGCCTCATGGTGGCACGGGCAAGCTGCCGAGCAAAAGCTCTGCGCCTTGGCGCCGACGGCTTCTCCTCTTGAGGACGTCGTTGTGGTTCTCCTCTCCGTGTCAGGGTTCTGGGTGAAGCCCTTGTCCATCTCAAACTCGGCAGCGGCGATGCTTAGCGACGTATCCCCTCCTGAGGGTGTTGTCGTGGAGCTTAGGTGTCCTAGGGTGTGGCATGGCATGGCGTTGTATTCAGGCCTTCCTGTTTTTTTTGTGTGTATGTTGTCTGGTGTAACGCCCCGGCTACACTCATAGGTTCCCGCCCGTTACGCCTGGCGGGATCTAGACTGACCCCACAGACCAACACTAGTTTTTCCTGTGCACTTTGTCCTCACTCGTGCGCACTCAGGACCAACTTCTCAGTCGGTCACCCATCCTCAAATCGCTCCAAGCCAAGCATGCTTAACTTTGAGGTTCCTTTTGGATGGGCTCTCGGAAAAGAAGGAATTCTTTATTGATATGAGTAGTCTATCATTCCTATTAAGCTAGGCTCTCACATCTGGTTATCCCGGTATCTACTTTGTAAGAGGGCTCCCTCACCACCTTGTATCGTTCGGCCGTATACTTCGGTTTGTAGTTTATCTATAAAGCGGGGCGTGAGCCTGTTTCGCGAAAATCTATCCAAACAATTTTCTGAATATTTCATCGGATATACATGAACATTCTTCTTAGATGGTACGGAACCTTTTTAGGTGGCGAGAGATTTGTTTTAGAAATTGCACAAACAATTAATTTGGTATACATGATAATTATTTTGACGCAGATGAGCATTTAGCTTATATAAGGTTAAGGTGAAACATATTTCCTGTTTCAAGATTTGTTTTACACACGAAGCAATTAATCTGTTCATCATTTCTGACATACGTGAGCATATTTTCTACCTATAGTTGCACAAATGTTATATTTGGCTAACGCGGACATTTTTTATCGACATTAGAACATATTTCAAACCAATATTATTGCGCGAAGCATTAAAAAACAGTTCTATAATATCGATTCAATTTTTATTTGCCAAACATTAATTACTAAATATATTTTTATTCAGTATTTTTTTTTGAGGAGCTTTATTCAGTATTATTTAAAATTACAAAAAACAGACTTGGGTGTTGTTTCTGGCACCCCTCTCCTAGGGCTGGCCCATTTGCATCCCCGTCACCCCCTGAGCAGCACGACACTCACCCCCGAAGAACAATACCACCTTGGTAGTGTCCAACATTTTACGTTAGCCATAATTATCGATTTTGTTTGAACTTGCATTTTAGGTGGCGACCACATATATATCAAAACTTTAACGTTCTAAGAGGGGAAATTAATTTCTTAAAGAGACACTAGCAAAAATTATGAAGTAATTACTCGTAGACACAACTACATTCAATCTAGCATGGAAATGATGCCTAGGTTGTCCAACTTTCATCATCCCAATGTGATGCCTAGGTTAGAATTATGTGCCTTATTTACTAACAGTACAGATGCACTGTGTGTATATGTGGTGCCATAAGTAGTGTGTCACTATGTTGTATATGGGTCCATCTTGTGATCTCAAGGAATAATACATAAAAGAGTGCGCCCAGCTAGTATACCTCTATGCAGGGACCTAACAATTATTGAAGATGCATGGAGTTTTTTTTGCGTACCTGTCTCTTGAGCAATGACCAAGCATCCTCCTCCTCTAATTTGTCGACACGGTGGTAGGGAACCATAGCTTTCATCCCTCGAGCTACTCTTTCATCTCTAGTAGTGACGAGGACTCGGCTACCTCGAGCCAAAACATTAGCCAATGGTGTTTTAAGCACATCACCCCATGCTTCCTGCTTCCACACATCATCCAGCACTAGGAATAGCTTCTTTCCTCTCAAGGCAGTCTTAAGGATTGGATGAAGCGCAGCCAACGCCTTTACATCGCCAGGTACTCCCCCGGCGAGCGTGATGATAGTTCTGAGCAGCTCAACCTCATCAAAGTTCTTGTTGACGCTCAACCATATCATCTTCTCGAACTCGGCATTCACGGTTTCATCATTGAAGATTTTCTGGGCAAGAGTGGTCTTACCTATTCCGCCGACGCCAACAATGGCAACCACCATGGTGTTGGTGCTGCCCTCATTTTCAGTTAGCATGATCTCAACCAGCTTTCTTGTGTCTTCCTCAATCTTATCCCCAACTACACCCGACCGGTCAAACTCCGCTGACGTCTCACACCTGGTATTACCAGAATGAGAGCCATGGACCTTGCTGCCACGCTTCTCATAGGAACCAAGATTGATGAAGCTGAAAGCAGCGCTTTGCTTCTTGATGGTGTCGAGCCTCTTGTTGAGCTCCTTGATGCGGGTGCCGATGACGTGTGCATGGGAGGGATTCCGCAGGCAAAAGAGCAAGGGGTTGAAGCACCCCACATCTACTGTGGATGGACCCCGCTCCATGGCCTTGAGCTGGCAAAGGTCAAGGATGTCGGCAGCTTCATACATTGCTCGCTTGAGCTGCCCCACCCACTCTTGCACGCTCTTGTCGGTAATGTTTCTCCTGTCAGCATCGGCGAGGAAGTTCTTGAGGTCCCTCAGCTTAACGTCCATCTTGTCGATCTCATGTCTGACTCCAAGCAGCATGTGCACCTCTTCTCTTGCCATATCCGTGAGCATGTTTTGCACGTAGGACGCAAAAGCATCCAGGACCATCGCCATTTTTTTTGTGTTTTCCTGTAACCAAGAAGGCAAACCAACAATATCATCCTACTACTCGTTGTAGATAATTAAAGATTGCCAGCAATATCGCCTCAAAAAATGAAAAATATTACCAGCAATAAAGAAAGAGAAAAACAGCACTACAATGCAAACATGATTACATGCTAAACGAGTAAGCATGAGAAACAACAAAAAAATTGGCAAGCTTAAGCTACCTACATCGACAGGTGCAAGCAAAGCCAGCTAAACAGAGGGATCCAAAATTACCTTCAAGATTGATGGATGTTGGGTCCTGCTCTAGCCCCTCTTGAGCTACTCTTAGTACCAGTGAAGGGCTAACAAGGACAAGGTACTGTATATATAAGACAAACGGAAATTAGTGCTTTAATTAAAGTTGAGTCATCTTGCTTAGTCTCTGTAATAATACTAACACGCACATCATGAACCGATCCATCCACATGCTATCTCCACAAATGACGCTGGATCTAATCTTAAACTGATTAATTAGTGGTGCCAGATCGATAAGAAAGTCAGATGCGTTCAGGATGCGTCCAAGCGCATGATGCCGGATTGTCTTGTTAATTTGGACGTGATTGACAGCTCCCCATGACAATGGAAAATCAGATTCAAATGTTAGCAGGCAGTTAATTAGCTGGTCAATGGTACAACTAAGAACTGACACCACCTGTAATCTAATAAAGAGAAGCCAGCAGTCACCGCTTCACTAGAAAACCATTTGTGAAGCCATTTGTGTATATACCACTCTGAAAAATATGCATGTCGAAAGCATATTTCATGCCTTGACATATGGAAGTTTAGCCTTCAGTAGAAAACTGCTGAAGTTTAGCTGTACAAGATATATACTTCAGGATTCACTCGAGTCAAGTGTATACTTGTATGCCTTCCATTTGTATGAGCCGCCTGCCCCATCGGCAACCCAAAGGTTCATCATTAAACATCTTCTTGATATTTCTTCATTTCATTTTCCAAATATAGAGTTGTTGATAGGTACGAAGTTTCTTGAAAAATACCTATAGAGAATTCTATATATTCACTAGTGCAAATTCTAGTCACTCAATCGAGTCATTTCCCCAGCAAAGTTCGCAACCAACAGGCTTAATCCTCACCTGCAGCCCTTATAATCAGAAAATAGACTGTAAAAGCCTAACTCGCTGCAAAATAAGGCATTACAGTCGGTTAAAAATAGAAAGATAAACCAACATATCATCCCCACCACTCGTTGTAGCTAACTAAGATTACCAGCAAAAAAGAAAGTGAAGGGCAGCACTAGAATGCTAACATATTACATGATGAACGAGTTATAAGCATGAGAAACAATGGAACTAGGCAAACTTAAGGCACCTAGATCGATAGATGCATGCAAAACCAAATAAACAGAGGAAATCAGATATTACCTTCAAGATGGATGAATGTTGGGTCCTGACGATCGTACTGGTAAAGGGCAAAAAGGGACAGAGCACTGTGTATATAAGCCAAAGGAAAATTACCTCTCTGACACTATCATGCTACTAGGTTAGATGCAACTTGTATGTGCATCTCTGTAATTATACTAACTAGCCAGGGCGAACAGATCCATTCACATGCTATATGTTGGGTAGTCTTGCATAGTCTCTATAATTATATACTGAAACCGCACATCGTGAACCAATCCACCCACAAATGACGCTACATCTAATCTTTGCTGGTCAGTAGCGCCAGACTGATCAGAAAGTCAGATGTGTTCGGGATGCGGGTGTGCATGTGATTGACACCGGAAGCTGAGTTGTACTACTAGCTTTAATCAAGTATATGTCATCAGGGCCTACATCTCATGCAGAAAAAACTGATGCCACTACATATATGGAGGCATATTTAATACCTCGACATAGGGAACTGGATGTCTTCACCAGAAAAACTGTGAAGAGTACTCACTCAAGTCAAAGTCTAGAACTATGTGCCCTTATTTTTTTGTATGAGCCACATGCCCTGTCGGTAACCGAAAGATTCATCTTCTAAAGAAAAATTCAGTTTCGAAGTATGAGAACTTTTGACACCTACAATATTTGGTAAATTTCATATGTCTGAAATACACACAAATTGCAAAATGTGTTCCATTAACAAATTATGAGATTTACATATTTACTCTCAATGGCTATAAATATGTTGTTCTACTCATACATGTTGGACTTTTCTTTGTTTTCCTTCTGAAAGTGTGAACCTGTACGAAATGTAAGTAAAAACCTTGTCGGTAAAAGAAAAAAAATGTTCAAATAGCAGAGCACACATAGTTTAATCATAGAGATCAGATAATGAGAAGGGAGGCAAGTGGTATAGTTAACTTTGGAATGGTCTGTTCATTTGGAAGCTAGCCATAAGTCCATAACCAAAAGAATCTTTGCAATTCGGATGGTATATTACTAGTTAACTGTTCAGAAACTAAACTTGCTGCACAGCACTACTGAAATGCGTACGTGTTTATACTAGTTCTTTGTGATGCCATTCAAAATAATGTTTACATCATTAGTTACGATGGACATGATGCTGAAATTTAAAATGCTACAGTTGATGCGCACAACATGCCACAACACTTCACTGTGATGAAATGCTCGATAAGGCTAATTGCTCCCTGTTTGCAGCCTAAAGTAAAACGTATCAACAAGATGACATGCAGGAAAACATGACAATCATGTTAACCTTTCATGAGAAACCTGATTCAACATACTTATCTACAGAAACAAACATATATCACATTTATGATTTTTGTTTGTGGACTAGGGGTCGCAAGGCAGAGCAATGAATAACGACAATGAAATTCCTAATTCTGTAACCAGTAATATTTATTTAGCAGGAAAATATAGTACAGAGAGTCAGAGGTAAGCTAAGGTTAGATTTGTGGTGGATGGGGTCGAGCATTCCATCTTTTCTCATGGCTGCTGTACGGAATTAAGAATGACTGTATATATTTTAACAACCCAGGTCATTTCATTTCAAACAGTATAATATAACAATGGAGGCAACACCTAATGCATGACCTGAACTTGGGAAGAAAAGAAACCAGGCAATATGACCATGTTTACATTTGGATCTCATTGCAAATCCAATTCGCAAAGTAAAACTACAACCAACAGTTTAGACCTGGATACTAAGCATCTAATAGAGATGCTAAAACAGTAAGTCTACAAACAAGGATACTGAAGAGTACCAAAAGATCTGCGGAAAGAACAACTAAGTGGTTCATAAATTTAGACGCTGCGATAAAATAATGTACTAAAAATACCGTAGTTCACAATGCACCTTCATAAGCAGTCTATTTTGACTGAAATACTGTATCTAAATGTTTGACTTGCTTTAATGGCAGGGATAAAAAAAATTGAGCAGAAGTTTATATGAGCACACTAAGTAAGGACCGAAACATACATCAGGATAAAATACCAGTCAATGACTATAATGGAACATTCTAGGAACCATACAATGGTAATGTAAAGAGAAACAAAATCTACACAGAGAAGAACTTTACGATTGAAATGGTCTCCGTTCATTTGGGAGCTAGCCATAAGACCATAACCAAAAGAATCTTTGCCATTCGGCTTGATGGTTTCATACTAGTGAACCATTCAGAAACTAAACTTGCTGCACATCACTACTGAAATGCATACATGTTTACACTAATTCTTCGCGGTGCCATTCAAGATAATGTTTACTGCATTGGTATATGCATGTTACTACATTACATGCAACTTGTACATTCTAAGCCTCTATAATCATATACTAACTAGCACATCGTGAACCTCTACATCCGCATGCCATTTCCACAAATGAAGCTACATCATCTAATATGAACTAATTACTTAGCGGCACCAGATCGATCAGAAAGTCAGATGTGTCCAGGATGCGTACACGCGCATGATGCCTGATTGTCTTCTTAACTCAGATGTGATCAACAGCTCGCCATGACAATGGAAGCTGAGCTGCACTAGCTTCAATCAAATATAAATCATGAGATCATGCACCATGCGGGCATGAATTTTCATCAGATTGATATGTTAGCAGGCAGCCAATTAGCTGGTCAATGGTGCAATAAACCTTTACGAGAAAACTGGTGAAGTGTAGTTTGCTACTACTCTTAGCTGTACAAGATAATTCTTTAGGATCCAGTCGAGTCAAGTCTATACTTGTACGCATTTTTTCTGTATGAGCCACCGCCCCATCAGCAACTGAAATGTTCATCGTTTCAAGTTCTCTTGAAATTTCTTATTTTTATTTTCCAAATATGAAAGTTTTTACAGCTACAAAATTTGTTAAAATACATTCACATATTAATTTACTATGAGATTTGGCATAATTATGAGTACCACACAAATGCCAAGTCCCATTGATAACTATATGAAACTTGCTATATTTATTCATGGTATCTGTAAATATGCTATTCTACTCCGAGGTGCTGGACTTTTCTTTGTTTTCTTTCTGAAAAATACGAACCAGGTGACAGGCAAATGAAAATTTGTTCCACAAAAGAAAATAGGAAAACCTTGTTCATCAAATATATAAATGGAATACTCTGTTTATTCAGAAGCTAGCCATAACCATAAAAGTCGATGTGATTCGGTCTCATGGTTTCACACTGGCCTAACTTGCTGCACAGCACCTTACTATAAAGGCCTTTCTTGTGGGCACCCATTGCTTGCTCATAGAAGGCAGTACCAAAGGAAACAAAGGCATTCCCGCAGTCTAGGCGACCCCAATGATTTGACATGCTAGCCTAGAAGCCTTGGATATATTGCTATCAAGCTTGGTTAATTAGCACTAATTGTCACCATCTTCAACCTGCACCAGCCTATCACTTGGAATAGGACAAGGTAGTACCCTCACCTGCCTCCCACTTGGAGGAGTAGGAAAATGTAGTACATAGATTGCCAAAACAAAATCTTATCAGAGAAATTAAGTCGTGCAAATACTAGATAGAAATGACAACTAAAAAACACAGCATGCTAGGGAGAAATGACCACTGGAACGGAGGAATACTAGCTAGAGAAATAATCATGCTATGTGTGGCAATACTGCCTTGGGAATAGAACAGTAATAATTTAGCGGGAATGGAACAAAAGGCATCCTGTAAACTGGAAAACTCAGGTAACTTCTTCACCATCAGCATAACCTAGGTTCAAAGTGCTCTGCCTTCTACAATATACTACTGGCACCGGATATGAATTGTGCAGTAAATGAGGCAATATTATCAGGAGTACAGAAATTGAAGACCTAAGTTCTCTGAGATTTCTGTAAGATGATCAGGCACTGTTATCACTGGGAATCAAATTGAGTTCTGCACAACTATGGTCCCCTGAGAGGATTTCTGTAAGAACTAAGTAGTACTAGTGAATGTGGAACTGAACCTAATAGTTGCTGTTGCTTAAGTAATTCAGAGACCTGTGTTACGTTTTACTAACAGTGTATTTGGGTACTTCATTGTTATGTTGCTGGAATTAAGGATGTAAACACAAACTCAGGCACTCCAAGGTTTATTTAACAGCGGGTAAACCGGATTTATAAGAAATAAAGGGAAAAGAAAAAATAAATGCAAAACTACACATGAACTGAATTAGACATACACTTTCAATCATGATCAAGCACAGCAAGCGAATTTGCAAAATTAAGGATCAAGGGGTGAATTGGAACCAATGGAATGTTAAGGATCAAAGAGTACGGATGTGGTGGTACCCGGCGGCGCAGCAGCATGGCTTGGGTGCTGCCACAGACAGACGACGATGGCTTCGTGTTACAAGGCTTGCAGTACTAGCAGCAGTGGGTTGTCGTCTTCAGTTTTGGCACCCTCTGGTAGTGCTCCCCGATGCTGGAGCTCTGCCAGTTACTGTCGCCAGCGTTGCCGCCGCAGCGGGAGCTGTGGTGAGCATGTTGGCGGCGGCCTGCAGTCTGCCAGCCTAGACTCATGAAAGAGGTCGGCGACGTAGGCCATTGTCCCCGTTGGGAATCAAAATGAGTTTTATATAACTGTATTTGCTATGCATAACTAATTCAGAGATCAAGATTTGGACTGTAT
This sequence comes from Elymus sibiricus, assembly GCA_039707655.1. NCBI lineage: Eukaryota > Viridiplantae > Streptophyta > Magnoliopsida > Poales > Poaceae > Elymus > Elymus sibiricus. The sequence continues at coordinate 71,104,762 of CM077674.1, forward strand.
CAGGAGTTCAGGACCACAGAAATTCATGACTAAAAGATCATCAAGCACTTGTTATCACTGGGAATCAAAATGAGCTATATGGACGCTTTCAGTCACGATCAAGCACAGAAAACAAGTTAGCAAAATTCCAGATCAAGGTGTGAATGGAACGAATGGAATGTGGACGGACCTGGGTCCGGATGTGGTGGTACCTGGACAGACGACGGTGGCTGTGGGTGCAAATCCTGCCCGTACAACTCATCGGTCTCGGCACCCTCCGGTAGTGCTCCCCAATGCCGGAGCGCTGCTAGTTGTTGCCGCCAGGGTTGCCGCTGCGGCCTGAGCTGTGGTGAGCGTCTGCGGGCCGCCAGCCTGGGCGCGTCGAAGCGGTGTCTATCCGTGGGCGACGTAAGCGCCGGCCGCGCCCGTCCAGGACGTGCACTGGGGCAGAGCCGGTCGTCGACGGAGAGGACGGCCACGGCGGCGCTGCCCCCATCCTGTTCGCCGAACTGCGCCACCGATGCTCTCCGCCCCCGGCCCGCTCCACCGCAGCCCTCCTGTCGGTGCGGCATGGCGGCGCCCGCGCACAAGCATCCATTCCGCCAGAGTTGCTCCGACGGCGCCGCCCGCCATCTGGCCACCGGTCGTCAGGCAAAGCCCCCGGCGCTTCAGGCAGGGCGGCCACCATCCAATCCAGGCCCACCACCGGTGCTCCGAGAAGGGAACGGGCGGCAGCCCAGACCCAGCCCGACAACCTGTTGGGAGAGGCATTCATCATGCGGACAAGTGGCGCAATCTGGAAGTTTTCCCTTTTTTCGTAGATCTGTTTATCCAAATCTCGAACTGTTCTCACCGTTGGATTCCTCGCGTCGAGATTTTCAAAACTAGATCCCATGTTGATAGGTTTTGACGATTTTTTTTTTCACGAAAAAAACCGGACGAAAAAACAGAACCGGGAGCACGTTTTTTTTCCTTTCCAAAAGAGGCACGACTGTGCCTCTCACGGAAGCAAACCCGTACCTTCACGAGAAGTAAACCCATGCCTCTCGCGGAAGGAAAAAAACGCATTTTTTTTCCGTTTCCGAGAGGCACGGCCGTGCCTTTGCGAAAGCAAATCCGTGCCTCTCGTGGAAGCAAAACCGTGCCTCTCGCGCGTTTTTTTTTCCGTTTTCGAGAGGCACGACCGTCCCTCTCGCGGAAGGAATAAAAAAAGAAAATGCGTTTTCTTTTTCGTTTCCGAGAGGCACGGCCGTGCCTCTCGCGGAAGCAAATCCGTGCCTCTCGCTGAAGGAAAAAAAAACGCATTTTTTTCCATTTCTGAGAGACACGACTGTGCCTCTCGCGGAAGCAAATTCGTGCCTCTCGCGGAAGCAAAACCGTGCCTGTAGCGAAAGAAAAAAAAACCGCGTTTTTTTCGTGCAAAAAAAATATTCGATTTTTTTTTGTCCAAAAGCTAAGAAAGACCAATAGAAAACCGAAAAGCCAAAAAAACCAGAAAAAAAAACCATCTAAAAAACCGTAAACACGTGCGGAAAAATAAAAAAAAAATCCGAAGAAAGCGCTCAGAGCGCGACACGTGGCGGCGGCTGAGAGCACACCAAGTAGCGCGCGCTCTCAGCCCACCCCAAGTGACTGTTGGGGAGGCTCCCGAAGGAGCGCTCCTTCGTTAGTTGCTCCCGGTTGGACCTCCTATATGCCGCTCATAGCGGCAAGGAGTCGGCGTTTCACAGAAGGGCACCTCACCTGGGCCAGTCCATAGCGCTGGGAATCAAACGCGCGACTGCCTATTGATGCGCGCTGCTAGCCGTTGCGACTGACTAGCTCCAGTGCAAGACTAGCATGCAGAAGGCGTGGCGACACGCCGTGCCCGTTGCTGAACCTACTCGTGCATGTGTGTTGTTTTCTATTTTAAAATTATAGGAGGAGCGGCAGTAGGTTTTGTGTCGAGCTGGTTGCGCATGTAGGTCCTTATTTTCTTTTTTGTTCCACACATGGTTTACGTCGTGCTCGAGTAGCCAACAGTGGGGTCCACATAAAATTCTTCCAACGATCCCATGCAGCATCAACGCGCTGAACAACGAATCATCCATGGAGCATCAACATGAGTGCAGCCTCCATTCACAACAAATTAAACTCCGGAAAACCAGAAGAAATCTTGAAACAAAAAAAATTCACCCCTCACAAGCATATGAATGAACAGGTAGAAGGCCTGCATTCATCACGTGGGAAAGTTTTGCCAAGTATAATTAGCAAGCATCACGCACAGGGAAACTTGGTTATAGATCTATTAGTAGATGCAATTTCTAGGCATGAATCAATTAGAGAGAGATTGTGTACATGAGAACCAATTAGAGAGGTCGAGCGGCCAGTAGGCGAGGCGCCCCATCTTGAGCCGCGTCCACCAGGGCAGTGACGGAGGGAGGCTCGAACCCGACCTCCTGGGCGATGGACGCGATCTCATCATGGCGGCGCAGCCTCAGGAGTGCATCGCCGAAGCGCGATGACGTGGATGGCCTCGACGTGCGTCGGGTCGTCGGCGCAGTACATCAACGTGGTGACCTAACCGGAGTGCGCGACGATGGCGCACATGGGCTCGCCGACGCCGCATCTGACGTCGAGCACGCGGTGACCCGGCTTGGCGTCGAGCAGGTCGGCGACGCGCTCCTCGTGGATGCGGACGGCGTCGCGGTGGGAGCGCCCGGGGAGGACGCGGGCCGGCGCCTAGAAGGGAGACGGGGCCGATGAGGATGGCGACGACGGCTGGTGGCGGGGCGTCGAGGGATTGGCAGGTGGAGGCGTCTCTCCGTCTCTATCATGGCCCATCTTTCTCTCGGAGAAGAATAAGGGAGGGACGAGAGAACAGGGCGGTAGTGCGTGACCACCAGAGTCTTCGGTGGCTAGCGGTAATTCCTCAAAGGAAGTAAAAAAAAGTCAAAAAGTACTCAAGGGAAGTAAAAAAAAAAGTCAAAAAGAGAAAAATGATGTCAACACGTGTCAATACATGGAGCAACGTAGCTCACAATGGCAAACGCACGAGAGGCGCCCCTCCTTAGATATATTTGCAGCGCGAAACTTAAAAAAACTAATGGCAGCGACAAAACATAGACACAAGTTCGCAAAATTCCCAAAAACAAAAGTGCGTGTGAGGGATCGAACCCAGGACCTGAGATTTGGTGTCTAAATAGGCAGCCCCGTGTATATGCGACAGATTTAAACTTATTTTGAAATTTAGAACATGATTTTAATTTTTGAAAAAAGTAAATATTGCTTGAAACACGAACATTTTCAAATTTGTGAACAGATTTTTGAAAATTTGAATATTTTGTGAAAACGCGAATATTTTTTGGGAATCTCAAAAAAAATTCCAAAAATAGGAATAAAATAGAAGACGAGAACTTTTTATAAATTGCAAACATTTTTGGAAAAACATGAACAAAAGTGAAAACACAAACATTTTTAGAAATTATGAATATTTTTTTAAATTCCGAACATAAATTTGAATTTGTGCACAATTTTGAAAACATGAACATTTTTTGAATTTTTGAACGCATTTTAAAAACGGGGACATGTATTGAAATACTCGAACATTTTTGAATTTATGAACAAATTTTAAAATGTGAATATTTTTAAATTCTGATATTCTGAACTTTTTAAAATTTTCAAACATTTCTTGAAAATAAGCGAACAATTTTTTGAAATTCTATTTTTTGGAATTTCTGAACTAAATTTGAAAATAGGAACATTTTTCTATAATTTTTTTTTAAATGCAACCATTTTTAAATTTCTGAACATTTGTTGAAAATGAAAAATAAACTTAAAAAAATGGAAAATGGAAGAAAAAAGAAGCCAAAAAAGAAAAAAAAACATGTATGTGAAGAGTATGCGTGTGTATGTGAGCATCTGTGATTCTACTGTGTTGAAAGTAACATGTATTTGAAAAATGTTTGACACGTTCTCAAAAACATGTACTTGAAAAAATGTTAATCTCATAGTTAAACATGGATAAAAAATGTTGTATATGTATACAAAAAAATGTACATTGTGTATGAAAGAAATAGGCATCAAAAGAAAATGTTAATCATGTATTTGAAAAAAATTAAACTTGAACAAAAACTGTTCCTGATGTATTCGAAAAATGTAAACGTGTGTTGAAAAAGAAGAAGAAGATAAACCAGTGAAAACCGAGAAAATGACAAATAAAACCAGAGAAAAAGAAAAAACGAAGAGAAGAGAACCACACAGGAAAACAACTCGCGCTACTGCTACAGTAAAGGGCTGGCCGAGTAGCACGCTTGCCAGAGGCGAGACGGAGCTCCGTCTCACAACTGACGAGAGAAATAGCTGCTGCGCACAAAGAAGAAGGCTGGGAAAATTGGCCCATCGGGTACATTTAGGATACTGAAGAAAGAAGAATAAACTCCAGAGAACATTGCTGTCTGCAGTATGTGCAGTTCTCCTTGCCATGAGATTATAACACCAACGAATGCCTGTCATGAAAGTCTGCACCGACTAGCCGATGGATGGAAATTACTGATAGTTTCCCTGCAGCCATGCTACATTGTTGGTTTTCTGATACATAAAAGGTTATCACCCATAAATGAGCTACATAGATGCCTGAAATTAAGAAATGCTGAACTTGAATTCATGTTGTAGCACCGAATTATTAGTCTCTTGCTCCATTGCCAGCGCTTCTCTCACCTGCTCAAATCAAGATTTTAGTTGTGTGTCAGATAAACGACCATGCACCATGGTTTAACATATCAAGATTTTTTTTATTCCCACACAACTAGTCTCAGCTAATAGACACTAATGTTTTGCTTAGCACACTGCTAGCAGTTGTATCAGTTATCTGTCTGTCGGAGTTAAATTAGTTAAAGATTCCTTGACACATTGAGCTGAGAAGCGAATGGTGAAATTGCTGAAACGAAGGGAATAACAAGACTTGCCATACTTCCTAGGCTCCTGCTAGGGGGCTGAGCATGAACATCAATCACCCTTGCTATATTTTACACAGGGTCGATAGCGAAATGTTGGGTGTCCCAGAGTTCTTGTTCCTTGTCAGTTGATGAAGAGCGAAACAGAGACACTCTCTGTTCTGCACATAACATTGTTCTGATGTGGTGTGTCAAGAGGAAACAAGCAAGCAATTTCTGTGCACCCGTATTTGAGGATACAACGTCTTACCATTGGAAATACAAAAGCGGAAAGCATGTGAAACTCTGTTTCGAGACTATTACTGGAGTTTCATGGACGATCTCCGGAATAATTGACTTAAAAGTACCAGCCTTAGTTCTTTCCTACTACCTCGGTCCCATAATATAAGATGTTTTTGCAAGCTAACATATCTTGCAAAAACGTCTTATATTGTGGGACGGAGGGAGTACATTTCCTCATACCAGTTAATTGGTAGTAGCACTAAGTACTGTGAAATTGCTTAACAAGTTGATTACTATTACATGGGAATTGCCATCACACCTCGAACCAACAAGCCAGCTAAGAAACAAAGAAAAAAAATAACTTTCACCACTACTGAAGTTCTGCGAAGATCAAGATGTTTCTCTTATCAAATTTTTATATTTTTTTGTGTGTACTCTTACCATTATCCGGAGTTGATCTACTCATTATTGTTGCAATAGGGAATTAATCAAAAGCTCTCACATTGAATAATTACTGGCACAAACATACATATGTCATAAATACAGATAATTCCAAGCAGCTACACTACATCGTCGTCGTTTTCTCTACACATCAAAGATTACTTCCCATCCACGAAGTACAGACCACATAGCAACACTTGACTTTGCCAAATAGATAGGTGACCAAAATATAAGAGGAATGCTGAACTTCAGGTCATGCTGCAGCATCAAAGTAGAAGTCCCTTTCACCAGGTCTGCTCTACATTCCAGCACGATGTAGCTTCCCTTTCACCTGATCAAACCAAGGTTTTAATTATAACAGATATATGACCATGCACCAGAGTTTAACATGTCAAGAATTTTCATTTCCATGCACAGTATAGTGCTACCTTCATTAACCAGACCACGCATGCTATTAAATCAACTATCAGTTAAAGCAGTCGCAAATACAGAGTCCAGTTAACACATTGCTAATAGTTGTATCAATTACCATTCTTTCGGAGTCATGTAAATAGTATATATAGTAACTAAGGTAGTAAAGCAGTTAAAGGTCATCAAAGAACAAACCAAGAAAAAAAGAACTCAGATTTTTATGGATGGAAGGAATAACAGGACTTGAAGCACAGCGTGCTAGCAGTAGTACCTAGTTAATGATCTCTTCATCTGTTGTTCTTGTCTGCGCTTCTCTTTTCTTGTTTTCACCCCCTGAGCCTGATGAAGCTACTTCATCATCCTTCTCTGCATCCACCGGGAGTAAATGAATATGAAAAATTAGTGAACAGAGCAACCAAACGATCAAATTAAGATGTAGGAGAAGTTATGTTAAATCACCTCCCGATTTGGATGACCTGCTGGCCAAGAAGTTTTGCGACAGCATATCCCTCGCCCTGACAGCATCCTCGTTTGCTAACTGGCGCACTTCCTCAGAGTACTTCCTCCGCTTGCGGCTCACCATGGCTGCATCATCCTCCATTTCTATGACTATATTAGACAACCTGCAGCAGGCATATATCGTCCTATATAGAGTGTCTAGATTGACTGGGCACAACATCTCACCCTGCAGGTACTTCCATGTGTCTTTGAGTCTTGCAGCGCCTAATGGTTGCTATACTTTTAACAGTTAATGGTGGAACTGGTCCTAATGGTTGATGTTGTTTCAGTAGTAATTCAGAGAATTTTGGGTACTTGAAAAACACATTATGATATAACACTGGAACGAGGGAAAGAGAGGGAAAAGGAAAACGCGAAACCACACATGAACTGAAATTAGACTGACAGTTGTACCAAAGAAATACACGGATTCCAATCGAATTAGCAAACCTGAGAACTGAACAACGACTTGCGTGGCGCCGTTCAACTAAACCTGCCCCCGCCCTGTTCGTCGGACTGCTCCACCCTCCGTCTCGCACCACAGCGGGGCGGCACTCCTTTCCCTGCGGCATGCCGGCGAACAACAGTGCTCAATCAATCGGCTCAACAAGTGCAGGGAGAGTTGTAAATTTGGACTGGAGCGTTCTTCGAACTAGGGTCAGAGTTACATTGATAGCACTGCATTTCAGGTGCACGTGCGATATGCCATCTGTGCTTCTATTCATCTACTAGTGTATACCATACTGAAGAAAGAAGAAACAGGAGAAACTCCACGCAACATTCCTCTCTGCAGCACTATTTGCAGTGTTACATTCTCAGGAGGTGTATTTGGTTTTCAATTCACCACAAAAGAGGTGTATTTGGACTCCCTGCCAATATGTTTGCAGGTTATTCAGTCTGCACCAAACCAACTGATGGATGGAAATTACACGTAGTTTCCACATACCTATGCTACATTGTCGGTTTTCCGATACAGAATAAAGTACGGAATACAAGACGACAAAGTAGATAGATGACCAAACTTAAGAAAAAGTTCAACTTCGATTCAGGCTGCACCATCAAAGCAGTACTCATTGCCAGGGCTGCTCTGTACTCATGCATTTAAAGGCTCCAATCCAGAAGAATGACCAAATCAGGGCTGAAGGCTTCCCTACCACCTGATCAAATCAAGGTTTTAGTTGTATCAGATAAATGTCCATTTAAAGGCACCAGGATGTGATATATCAACAATTTCAATTTCCATGTATAGCAAATATAGCTGCTTAACTTTATTTTTGTCTGAATCGCCTTGCTAATAAACGAACCATCAACTACACCACTTGCCGGTACAAAGAGGGAAATACACAAGAGTCTCAGTTAATAGCTACTGATGTTTTCTTTCATTAATTCTAAAAAAAACTGCTGATGTTTTGCTTAGCACATTGCTGATGGTTGTATCAGTTATGTTTCTTTCAGCATTATGTAACTAGTGTATAACCAACTGAGTCAATCAGTTTAATAATTCTCACTGACATTAGTACCATATGAAAAAGATAAACCAAGAACAAGAGAACTGAGAAATTGTTTCATGGAAGGAGTAACAATACTCTGAAGCAGACAGTGCTAGCAGCAGTACCTAGAATGAAGATGTGGCATCTTCCTCTCCTGTTATTGTCTGCGCTCCTTGTTCCTTGACTTGATCACCTGAGCCTGATGAAACTACTTCATGGCCATCCTCTGCATCCACTAGGAACAGATGAATGATGGAATCAAACATATATGGATAAAAGGTAAACAAATCAAACAATACAAATTAAGATGAAAGAGCAAGGCTAGATTACCTCTAGACATGCAAGAGCGGCTGACATTTGTCTCCAAGTTGTAGGGGTTAGCTGTGTACAAGACATACCATCTCCTTGAATTATCGCCTTCGCGTGAATATGCCTTGACATGCTCAACATGGTTGAACTTGTCCCACTCAGGGCCAGATTGTCTAGAGGCTATGGAAGCAAGCAGTACTAGGCTGCAGTATAGCTCCAAATGCCTTGGGTTTATACCTCCCATGTATTCTGGGATTGTCTTCATGTCGTTATCCAAGAGAAAGAGCCTCTGGAGTGCAGGAACACCCTCCAACACCTTCAGCTTTGGGCAGTTTTCGATGCTAAGTTTCTGCAGTCTTGGTAGATTAGTGATCCTCTCCAGGTCAATGTTTTCAAGAAGTTCTAGCTCGACCAGAGAAGGGAAGTTCTCTAGAGAGATGAGACTGTGGACATTGTATATGTACATTTTATTCAAAGCCCTTGCCTGGGAGGCAAGGCCAGGAGGAAGACACTTCAATTTGCAGTGCTTTAGCATAAGTTGCTGCAAGACAGGAAAGGCTTGCACTTGCTCCTCCCACTCCCACTCCTCCCATTCCACCATCTCTCCTAACTCCATCTCATGCAATCTCGGAAATGCAGCCACCATCTGGGAAGGATGAGGACTCTGGTGATGGTAGGACTGCATGAATTCAGGTCCAACCCGCTTGATGGCTGGAGCACGGCGGATCAGAATGAACTCCAAATAAGGGAGCTGGCACAAGCCATCAGGAAGCTGTGTGCAGCAAGCTAGGTCACCCATGAACAGAATCCTCAAGCACTTGAGGGGCACAACTGATGATGACATCATCCACCTTGGGAGCCATCGGCCAGAATATCCTTCGATGTCAAGATTTTCTAACCTGGGCGGAGTGCAGAGCTCGTCAAACACCTGCTCGATTTGTTGTTGCTCTTCCCCAGAGACACAATCTTCCTCTTTAATCAGCCCATCATCTCCCAATATACTACCACAATTTAAGCATAGAACAGTAAGATGCACCTTGTCGCCAAGCTTTGCCTTTGCTGCAGATGAGGAAGCAGTTATATTCTTCAATCCGTCCAATTGAAGATGCTTGAGCTGAGAAAGAGAACCCAACTCTTCCAAACTACACCAATCACCATCCACCTGGGCTGGAAATCCAATTAATACCCTCAAGTTCGTTAGAGCATGAAACCCCCTAGGTATGCCTTCTATGCTTGTTCCACTGAAGTTAAGGTACCTTAGCTGCCCTAACTTTACAAAGCTATGCGGAACTTTCACAAATTGTTTGCATCTATGAAGGCTAATGTACTGCAAGAATTTCATCTTTCCAATGCTATCAGGCAGACTAGATATATCAGTGTTTTCTAAGGACAAGTACCTCATGTGCTTGAGTTCATGCAAAGATTCAAGCAATTCTACAACATGTGCAGAATCCATATGTAAAGTTCGTAGACATGGAAAATGAACTAAGGAATCACCAGGCTTGATATTTATATAGCCAACTGATATTAGCGCCCTTAGTGTCTTTTGTGCTTGCAAAGAACTCCAGTCTAACCCATCTGATTCTGATGCTTTGCTTTCTAGAGATAACCGAAGAAACTCATGTGCACTAAGTTTACTAACAATATTAGTTTCTCCACTGTGAGCTGCTAGTGCCTCATCTCTAGCCACAAACTGAGAAAATGAGCGTACAACATCATGCATGTTGCAGACAATTTGATCAACATACTTTGTATTTGGCTCTATAAGATTCCTCAGTATCAGCTCCTTATAGTACTTGTTTCCTAGTTCTTCTAAGTCGTCCGAGGTCCCATGAAGAAATCCTTCACTAATCCACATGCCAATGATTTGAACGTCAAAAAACACTGCAGTTTTGGGGAGAAGGGAGTAGTATAGAAAGCATTGTTTGGCACAAGCAGGTAAATCTTCATAGCTTAAATATACTGCATGGTTTAGATCTTCGGGCATTCCAGTTATCGACCATATAGAATCATCCAGAACCATCTCCCACTCACGATGTTTTCTGTTCCTCTGACACAAGAGCCCTCCCATTACTTTGACAGCAAGAGGCAAACCATCACATTTTGCTACAATTTGCATTCCAATATCCTTGAGCATATAAATTTCACGTTCATCTGTCTCACTTGAGATTATCTGCAAGCAGTTGAACTGATAGAGTCAACAAGGAGTGGTTTTCCTTTAGAGAAAAAATAGAAGTTTGGTAACTGCTAGTGCTAGCTCAATATTAGTCAATAGTAGGCTAGTGGAGAAAGAGACTCATGAAAGATCGGTTAATGTACTACCTAAGACTGGCGGAGCTACGTGTTAAGAAAATGGGCCACGGCCCGGCCAGCCCATAGCAAACGCAGTGCGTTATTGAGAGTAAACTGGGCCATGAAAAAAATAGTAGGCCTTTCTTTGTATCGGTCCGCCCAGATTTGTTTGTGTAGCTCCGCCACTGCTACCTAAACTGAACTATGAAGTGAATGAGCTGATAAGTGGGGATGTTGCTGTCAACTGGGATGCCTATAGCATGTGAGCGACTATAATCGTTACATGCTCACCCAGAGAAGATGTTAAGTTTCTTACTCTTTTAACCACAACATGCTTAGTTTAATCTATCATCTCAGAAACTAAACAGATTACGTGCTTAATTATGCGGATAGATACACCCTCTGTAAACTAATATAAGAGCGTTTAGATCACTAAAATAGTGATCTAAACACTCTTATATTAGTTTACGGAGGGAGTACTACAATACATATACTCATCCTCCGGAAAACAGAGTCATATTTTTTGCGGGGAAAACCAGAGTCATATTTGATCTACAACTACACAAGGGGAAGGCTTCTTACATGTTTAAATTGTCTATAATTCTACATAGGAAATTTTATAATTTGGTCATCCAAATAAGTAGAAGAATTTGAAGTACCAACTTTTATTTTATTCATGTTGGCAGATCATAGGACGGGATGCACCTATTCGTGGGCCTGGACACGCTTTAGTATCATTCTGCCGATTACAACCTTTTCATACTGTGGTATAGTACTGTACCACTTAAGGTGGATTTATTGATACCTCCAGCCAAACACGATTGAATTTTAGCCCAAGGACTTTGTATTTGTGAACATGATGGAAATGGAAGAATAATACCACTGTTTCTCACCTTTTATAAATGGAAGAACATTAATATGATCCTAATTATCGATTTTGTTTCTACTTGCATTTTAGGTGACGACTACGTATAGTTAAAAAATTTAGCATGCTAAAAGTAAAAAACAAAGACAAAAATAGGGGGAAAAAATACAGAGGCACTATTAATTACTCCCAGGTACAACTATATATGATGGAAATGGAAGAATAATACCACAATTTTTCACCTTTTATAAATCAAAGAACATTTATACGATCCTAATTATTGATTTTGTTTGGACTTACATTTTAGGTGGCAATTACCTATATTCCAAAATTTTAGCTTTCTAAGGGGGAAAACAGTGGCAACATAGCAAAAAGTTCTTTGAGTCACGGTTGCAAAAAAAATGAATTAATTACTCCTAAGTACAACTATAATCAGAAAACGATACATGAGGTCTAGTGTTGTTGTGGGGCATGGTTATCCAACTTTCATCAACCTAAATTTGATACAGGGTCAAAATATTGTGCCTTCTGTACACACAGTACACATGCGGCAGGTGCATGTGCTGTGGCATAAGTATATGTAGTGTCCGTGTTGTATGAGTCCATGTTTTAATCTCAAAGAACAATACTACATAAAAGAGTGTGCCCAATTATTATATCTCTATCCCAAATTAAGAATGGAGCTAGTAATACTAAAGATACATGGAGTTTAGTTACACACCTGTTTCTTGAGCAATAACCAGCCATCCTCCTCCTCTAATTTGTCCACGTGGTGGTAGGGAAGCACAGCTTTCATCCTTCGAGCTACTGTTTTATCTCTAGTAGTGACGAGGACTCGGCTACCACGAGCCACAACATTAGCCAATGATGTTTTAAGCACATCATCCCATGCTCTATGGTTCCAAACATCATCTAGCACCAGGAATAGCTTCTTCCCTTTCAAGGTAGTGGCAAGGATTGGCTGAAGCACAGCCAACGCCTTTTCACCCCCATGTACTACTCCCCCGGCTTGCGTGATGATTGTCCTGAGCAACTCAACCTTGTCAAAGTCCTTGTTGATGCTCAACCATATCGGCTTCTCGAACTCAGCATTCAAGGCTTCATCGTTGAAGACCTTCTGCGCAAGAGTGGTCTTGCCAATTCCGCCTACACCAACAATGGCGACCACCATGATGTTGGTGTTGCCCTCCTTTTCAGTTAGCATGGTCTCAACCAGCTTTTTTGTATCTTGTTTGATCTTCTCTCCGACTACACCCGACCGATCAAACTCCCCTGACGTCTCGTTACGCCTGGTATCACGAGGATTAGAGCCATGGACCTTGCTGCCACGATCCTCAAAGGAACCAAGATTGATGAAGCTGAAAGCAGCGCTTCGCTCCTTGATAGTATCGAGCCTCTTGTTGAGCGCCTTGATGCGGGTGCCGATGTCATGGGCATGGGAGGGATTCCGCATGCAGAAGAGCAAGGGGTTGAAGCACCCCACACCTTTAGTGGACGGACCGCGCTCCATGGCCTTGAGCTCGCAGAGGTCGAGGATGTCGGTAGCTTCATACATGGCACGCTTGAGCTGGGCCACCCACCCTTGCACGCTCTCGTCGGTGATGTTTCTCCTATCAGCATCGGCCAGGAATTTCTTGAGATCCCCAAGCTTAACGTCCATTTTCTCGATCTCGTCTGTGACTCCAAGCAGCATGTACACCTCTTCCTTCACCATCTCCGTGAGCATGTTTTGCACATAGGATGCAAAAGCATCCAGGACCATCGTCATGTTCTCTGCTTTTTCCTGTAACAAAGATAAACCAACATATCATCTCCAGCACTCGCTGTAGCTAATTAAGATTACCAGTAAAAAAAGAAAGGAAAGGGCAGCACTAGAATGCTAACATGATTACATGATGAACGATTCATAAGCATGAGAAACAACTGAAATAGGCAAACTTAAGGCACCTAGATCGATAGATGCAAGCAAAGCCAACTGAACAGAGGAGATCCAGTATTACCTTCAAGATGGATGGATGTTGGGTCCTGCTGCTCGTACCAGTACAGGTAAAGGTCTAAAACGGACAGAGCACTGTGCATATAAGCCAAAGGTAAGTGAGGTCTCCAAAGGCAAAAATGTAGGCAGATAATCCAGAGCCTGGTAAGAGATTTACCTGGATCTGGGAGCATGAGCTCAGAGTAGATCGAGAAGCCCTTGCTTGCGTTGATTGCTCTAAACAAAGGCGCACCACTCACTGCACGCAGCATTTGGCCATGGCGTAATGGCAGCTCCTCGTGGAAGTCCGCTTGAGCAAACACGTCCCTCCCTCACCCTGGACCAGAACGATGGGTAGAAAAATATTTATGGATGATTTCCCTACAGATGCAGAATGGCTTGCTAGTAGAGATGGACCTGTATTCCCTTCAAAAGAAGAGCTGGACCTGTATCGGGAGAGAGTGGTATGCAGAGCTCACTGAGAGCAAGATGGCTTTGCATTTTACGTTTCTTTACTAGCAGTTGGGTGGGTTATCATCTAGATTCGCGCTAAAGCCGACATCGACAGGTCATAACTCGATATTTAACATTCATCGAGGGCTAATTAACCTTAATTCACCTCTAGATCGACGCTAAAGCCGACATCGGCCTGCCATAACTCGAGATTTAACATTCATAAAGAGTTAATTAACTCTAATTCACCTCTAAATCCACGCTGACTAATGTTAACGAGGCTGCAGTACATGTGGTTACTGTTCTTTTTGGTAATGAAGTTAAAGTAATCATCTAGATCCACGCCTGCAGCGGCCAGGAATCTTTGCTCGTCCCATGCATGTGTGCAAGCCACTCAAGACAACATCGTAGTACGCATATTGAATGGATTAATTAGTTTGATTAACGGAGCAGGTAGAGGACTCAGAATCGATTTCACACGTCGGAGGTGGGTGTCGATGCGAACCAACAACAAATAAATGAATAAAAACAACGCAGAAGCCCAGATGCGAGTCGATGCTGCTCAGTGCTCACCTTGCCCTTGCCGCCGTCGCCGCAGCTCGTTGCTTCACCCGGCGGCGGCTGCATCCTCCAACCGCCCCAGAACTGGGTCAGCCGTCCGGACACCGGAGGCGACGGAAGAGAAGAGGAGGAAGCGGCGAGCGTAAGGAGGGAAGGGATTGGGGCTTGGGAGAGCTTATGTGTCACTCAAAGTTTGAGTATTCGTCGTCGTCGTCGCCGTCTCGACCATGACGCCCCCGTCGCGGCTGCAGCTCTGCTGCCATTACCATCACCGTCGTGCCGCCATGGAGCAGCAGCTGGCAGGGATGAAGCACGGTAGGAAGGGGAAGGAGAAGCAGGGAACCGGCGCTTGGAGTTGGAGGAGATCTGAGCAGGAGGGGGGCTGCGCTTGGAGTAGATCTGAGCAGGAGGGACGCAGCGGTGGCAGAAGATGTGGGCAGCAGCCAGCGAGGGGATTAATGGAGGCAGCAGGGACGCGAGGCGAAGGCGAGTAATGGAGGCAGGGAGAGCAGGGGGCAGGGAGTGAGGAGTGGCCGAGTGGGGCGGAGCGATGAATGATTGGGGAGCGGCGGCTTGATGAGAGAGGGTGTGGTGTGGCCGTGTGGGACTAGCCGATGAGCCGGCCCAACTAGTGTCAACATTAACTACTCGCCAACTGCAACGTGCTCCTCTGCTCCATGAGTGCAGCAAAGCAGTAATGGTGAACACAGGGATCTGGATTAGATGATCCAATTTCTCGCTCTTCTCCTCAAAAGCAACTACCTGAAACTTGGATAGCCAAAATTTGGATAGCCAAAAAAATTTCTGCTTTTTACAGCATACTACCTAAAACTTGATATCCATATTCCAGCTTCTACTTCCAACCACATATTTGTGTGTATGCAATGCTCTAAATAATATCCAACTCACATCAAATGGAACCAACACAAATAAAACACAAGTAGTACTTAATCTATTACTCCTATATTATTATTAAAGCAAAAGGCACACAAGTCATCATGTTCGTCCACGTAGATTACATTATCTCAATTATTAATTTTCAGTATTAACGCCTAAGACTTAAAGATGCAACGCTACGTACACCTATTGTCTCGTAGAAGACATTCAACATGTTACGCACTACTACAGAACTAAATACTACTGGCCCCTCATCACTTACCTACCATTGCCACACATTACTAATGATAGTTATCACTGACCGGCCAGCTAGGGCGCGGCAGTTAACACTGGTTTTGACATGTCAGTGATAGGGGGATCTTCCACCTCCCCTGGATGATATGTCAACACATACGGGCTTAAATATTTGTCTGGTCGTTGGTATCATGTCATCATTGATCTTTCTTTTTAAAAGCCGGTCATTGGTACTCCCTCCTTCACGGTTTAGAGGGCGCACATCAGGAATCGCTGGGACCAAGGTGAATCCCGATTGGCCCTGCTTTCCTTTGGGCGTGACTAAAAAAAATCCATGCAGTAACCCCCCGGCGCCTAATTACTTGAGATTTTAATGCGTAGTAAACCCCAGAGCCACTAAACGAGGAGTCCTCCCGCATGCACTGGTGCATCAATTACACCCCGACGTGAGCAGCGTAGGATTCACACGGTCGCATGCATACACGGTCGAGTAGAGCGGATTATTAATTAGCTAGGAGTAATTGCATTGGCGCCTTAAATCTTGTCTATTTTGGAAACGCACGCAAATCTAACTGTGCCTTCTAAACCGTGACGGAGGGAGTATCTTTTCTAGACTTGATCTTCTTCTTTCCGCGTGGACTACAGAATTGAAACAGAGGAATATGAAAGCATTCATGCTTCATCGGTTATCGGTGTTGGGTTCCCAATGAGCGCGCACTAACCTGACGATGATTCCCGTGATGAAGCTCGTTCAACTACCCAGTGTGGTTTCCCAGTGAGCGTGCATTCAGCCGATGCACGATTCACCACGACAGCGCTTGTTCGGCTACCGGAGCATCTTTCCCAGACGCAAACAGACATTGTCCGGCTATATATACTGAGCAATGACACTTTCACCCCCACCTGACCGGCGTTGCATCACTTCCTCTCCCAATTGAAAGGATCGGTATGGTCGACTGGAGGGGGTGATTAGGCGACTAACAAAATTTTAAGTTCTTTTGCAAATTTTAGGGTCAACAAAGTAATAGGTTGTCTAGATATGCAACTAGGTAGACAACCTATATGACAAGCTTAACAAGAAACGAGTGCTAGCAAGAGTAAACACAAGATAATAACTAGCACAAAGTAAAGGACCGAAATAACCGCAAGTGGAGTCGATGGAGATGAGAATGTGTTTCCGAAGTTCCCTCCTTTGGGAGAGGTGCGTCTCCGTTGGAGGGGTGTGGAGGCACAATGCTCCCCAAGCGTCCATGGACTCACCCTATACTCCTCACGCCCTCGCACAATACAAAGTGTCGTGAATCCACTAGCGATGCCCTTGAAGCCGACAACCGGGACCTTTACAAACAAGGTTGGTGCTCTCTACAATTTAGTCGGAGGCTCCTAACATCACCACGAAACTTCACCACGACAGAATGTGGCTCTTGCATCTAGGGTGCCCAAACACCCAAGAGTAACAAGTTGATGAAGATGTAGAAGTTGGGGAACACAAATCGGTTTGGTAGGAATGTAGATCGGGTGAATCTCCTCCGATCCCCAAAGTATTGGAGAGTAGGGTGGATGGGGATGGAGATATCAAGCCTTTTCGTGTATGACAATGGAGGGGGAAAGCTAGAAGAAGATTAGGGTTGAGAGGTGGAAGAATGCGGGTACCCTCCACGAGAAAGGAGCCGTTTCACAGCCGCAACTCCGGGTACTTGGACCGTCTAGAGAGATGGCGCCCCGCCCCCGGGCACCCGGACAGAACAGACGCCGAGAGAGCCAAACGGTCGGGCACTCGAGGTCCAGGACCCCGGGCACCCGGACCAAACAGAGAGCCACGCAGGACCCCAGGCACCCGGACTCCAGGGACCCCGTGTTGGGGAACGGAGCATGAATTTCAAAAAATTTCCTACGCTCACGCAAGATCTATCCATGGAGATGTATCGCTACGAGAGGGGAGAGTGTGTCTACGTACCCTCGTAGACCGTTAGCGGAAGCGTCTCACAACGCGGTTGATGTAGTCGAACAATCCTTCGAGCTCCACCGATCAAGTACCGAACGTACGGCACCTCCGAGTTCTACACACGTGCAGCTCGGTGACGTTCCTCGCCTTCTTGATCCAGCAAGACGTCGAGGTAGTAGATGAGTTCCGTCAGCACGATGGCGTGGCGACGGTGACGGTGAAGTGATTCCGGCAGGGCTTCGCCTAAGCTCTCCGAAAATATGACCGAGGTGGAAAACAGAGATCGAGGCACCGCACACGGCTATGGGACAATTGTGTACTTTGGGGTGCCCCCTTGCCCCCGTATATAAAGGATGAGCGGGAGGAGGCCGGCCCCCTAGGGGTGCGCCAAGTGTGGGGAGTCCTACTAGGACTCCTTAGTCCTAGTAGGATTCCACCTCCCATACGGAGTAGGAAAGAGGGAAGGGAGAGGGAAAGGAAAGAGGGGGCTGCGCCCCCTCCCCTAGTCCAATTCGGTTTGGGCAAGGGGGGGCGCGAGCCTCCTCACGTGGCCTGCCTCTCCTTTTCCCGTATGGCCCAATAAGGCCCATTACTTCTCCCGGTGAATTCCTGTAACTCCCCGGTACTCCGAAAAATACCCGAATCACTCGGAACCTTTCCGACGTCCGAATATAGCCTTCCAATATATGAATCTTTACCTCTCGACCATTTCGAGACTCCTCGTCATGTCCGTGATCTCATCCGGGACTCCGAACAAACTTCGGCCACCAATCACATAACTCATATAATACTAAATCGTCATCGAACCTTAAGTGTGCGGACCCTACGGGTTCGGGAATGATGTAGACATGACCGAGACGACTCTCCGGTCAATAACCAACAGCGGAACCTGGATGCTCATATTGGTTCCTACATATTCCACGAAGATCTTTATCGGTGAACCTCATATGTCAACATACGTTGTTCCCTTTGTCTGGCGGTATGTTACTTGCCCGAGATTCGATCGTCGGTATCCAATACCTAGTTCAATCTCGTTACCGGCAAGTCTCTTTACTCGTTCCGTAATACGTCATCTTGTAACTAACTCTTTAGTCACGGTGCTTGCAAGGCTTCTGTGATGCTGTATTACCGAGAGGGCCCAGAGATACCTCTCCGATAGTCGGAGTGACAAATTCCAGTCTCGATCCATGCCAACTCAACAAACACTTTCGGAGATACCTGTAGTGCACCTTTATAATCACCCAGTTACGTTGTGACGTTTGATACACCCAAAGTATTCCTACAGTATCCGGGAGTTGCATGATCTCATGGTCAGAGGAACGCGTATTTGACATAGTGAAAGCAATAGCAATAAACTGAACGATCATTTGCTATGCTAACGGTTGGGTCAAGTCCATCACATCATTCTCCTAATGATGTGATCCCATTATCAAATGACAACTCATGTCCATGATCAGGAAATCTTGACCATCTTTTGATCAACGAGCTAGTCTAGTAGAGGCTTACTAGGGACACAGTATTTGTTTATCTATTCACACATGTATTTAGTTTCCGGTCAATACAATTCTAGCATGAATAATAAACTATTATCATGAACGGGGAAATATGATAATAACTAATTTATTATTGCCTCTAGGGCATATTTCCAATAGTCTCCCACTTGCACTAGAGTCAATAATCTAGATTACATCTCCATGTAATTAACACTTAATCAGTTCTAAAGCTGATCATGTTTTGCTTGTGAGAGAGGTTTTAGTCAACGGGTCTGCAATATTCAGATCCGTGTGTTCTTGGCAAATCTCTATATAGATGCTGCTACCACACTCTGTTTGGAGCTACTCCAAAAAATTTCCCCACTATACTTATCCGGTCTGAGACTCATAGTCTTTCGGATCAGTGTTTAAAGCTTGCATCGACGTAACCCCTTACGACGAACTCTTTATCATCTCTATTCCCGAGAAATTCTTCCTTAGTCATCTTAAGGATAATTTGACCGCTGTCCAGTGATCTACTCCTGGATCACTTTGGTACCTCTTTTGCCAGACATATGGCAAGGCACACAGCTTGGCATACTTTATAGAACCTATGGCCGAGGCATAGGGGATAACCTTCATCCATTCTATTTATTTTGTCGTGGTCGAGATTTGAGTCTTACTCAACTTCACACCTTTCACCACAGTCAAGAACTCCTTCTTTGACTGATCCATTTTGAACTTCTTCAAAATCTTGTCAAGGTATATGTTTTGTGAAAGTCATATGAGGCGTCTCAATCTATCTCTATAGATTTTGATGCCTAACATGTAAACAACCTTTACCTAGATCTTCAAGTCTTACTCCACTTCACACCAGCCAAGAACTTATTTCTTTTGACTTGATCCATTTTGAACTTCTTCAAAATCTAATCAAGGTGTGTGAAAATCTTTTATCAGGTGTCTTGATCTATCTCTATAGATCTCGATGCCCAAACCGTGGATAACTCAAAAAACAGGTTTTTATTGAAAAACTCCTTTCAATTAATTCTTTATGCTTTCCAGAAATTCTACATCATTTCCAATCACATATACTTATTAGAAATGTTATAGAGCTCCCACTCACTTTGTTGTAAATACAAGTTTCTCCATAAACTTGCATAAACCAAAACGCTTTGATCACTTCATCAAAGCGAGTATTCCAGCTCCGAGATGCTTGCACCAGTCCATAGATGGATCGCTGGAGCTTGCATACTTTGTTAGCACCTTTAGGATCGACAAAACCTTCCGGTTGTATCATATACAATTCTTCCTTAAGGAATCCATTAAGGAATGCCGTTTTGACGTCCATTTGCCAGATTTCATAATCATAAAACGCGGCAATTGCTAACATAATTCTGACAGACTTTAGCATCGCTACGGGTGAGAAAGTCTCATCGTAGTCAACTCCTTGAACTTGTCGATAACCTTTAGCAACAAGTCGAGCTTTATAGACGGTGACATTACCATCAGCGTCCGTCTTCTTCTTAAAGATCCATTTATTTTTAATAGCTCGCCGTTTCATCGGCAAGTCTACCAAAGTCCACACTTTGTTCTCATACATGGATCTAATCTCGGATTTCATGGCCTCAAGCCATTTGTCGGAATCCGGGCTCGCCATCGCTTCTTCATAGTTCGTAGGTTCACCGTTGTCTAACAACATGACCTCCAAGACAGGATTGCCGTACCAATCTGGTGCGGAACGTGTCCTGGTTGACCTACGAGGTTCTGTAGCAACTTGATCCGAAGCCTCATGATCATCATCATCAACTTCTTCTCTGGTCTGTGTTGGTGTCATAGAAATTTCTTTCTGTGGCGTACTACTATCCAGAGGAGGTACAATTATCTCATCAAGTTCTACTTTCCTCCCACTCACTTCTTTCGAGAGAAACTCCTTCTCTAGAAAGGATCCATTCTTAGCAACGAATACTTTGCCTTCGGATCTGTGGTAGAAGGTGTACCCAACGGTCTCCTTTGGGTATCCTATGAAGACGCACTTATCCGCTTTGGGTTCGAGCTTATCTGGCTGAAGCCTTTTGACATAAGCATTGCATCCCCAAACTTTCAGAAACGACATCTTAGGTTTCTTGCAAACCACAGTTCATACGGTGTCATCTCAACGGATTTAGACGGTGCCCTTGTTTAAAGTGAATGCAGCTGTCTCTAATGCATAACCCCAAAATGATAGTGGCAAATCGGTAAGAGACATCATAGAACGCACCATATCCAATAGAGTACGATTACGACGTTCGGACACACCATTACGCTGTGGTGTTCCATGTGGCGTGAGTTGTGAAACAATTCCACATTGTCTTAAGTGATTGCCAAACTCGTAACTCAAATATTCTCCTACACGATCAGATCGTAAGAACTTTATTTTCTTGTTACGATGGTTCTCTACTCCACTCTGAAATTCTTTGAACTTTTCAAATGTTTCAGATTTATGCTTCATCAAGTAGACATAACCATATCTACTCAAATCATCAGTGAACGTGAGAATATAACGATATCCACCGTGCGCCTCAACACTCATCGGACCGCATACATCGGTATGTATTATTTCCAATAAGTTGGTTGCTCGCTCCATTGTTCCGGAGAACGGAGTTTTAGTCATCTTGCCAATAAGGCACGGTTCACATGTCTCAAATGATTCATAATCAAGAGATTCCAAAAACCCATCTGCATGGAGTTTCTTCATGTGTTTAACACTGATATGACCTAAGCGGCAGTGCCACAAATATGTGGTACTATCATTATCTTTTGGCATTCGTGTTATGAACATATGTATTACTACGATCAAGATTCTATAAACCTTTCATTTTAAGTGCATGATCATCAATGATATTATCCAAATAGAATAACAATTATTCTCTGAAATTGAATAACCGTCTTGCAATAAACACTATCAGATATAATGTTCATGCTTAACGCAAGCACCAAATAACAATTATTTAGGTTCATCACTAATCCTGAAGGTAGAGAGAGCGTGGCGATGGTGATCACATCAACCTTGGAGACACTTCCAATGCACATCGTCACCTCGTTCTTAGCTAGCCCTCGTTTATTCCGAAGCTCCATGTTTCAAGTTGTAAGCAACTGAACAAGTATCAAATACCCAGGTGCTCCTACGAGTAATAGTAAGGTACATATCAATAACATGTATATCAAATATCTTTGTTGACATTGCCAGTCTTATTATCTGCCAGTTACTTTGGGGAAGTTCCGCTCCCTGTGACATTTCACTTTGCAATGGGAGCACTAAGTCTCGGGTTTGGTTCAGCCTTGGGTTTCTTCGCGTGAGCGGCAACTGTTTTACCGTTCTTCTTGAAGTTCCCTTTTCTTTCCCTTGCCCTTCTTGAAACTAGTGGTCTTATTAACCATCAACACTTGATGCTCCCTTTTTTTTGATTTCTTCATCCGCAGATTGTAGCATCGCGAATAGCTTAAGGATCTTCTATCCCTTGCATGTTTATAGTTCATCAGAACTCTATCAATCACCACTTTATTCGGAAGTCTAACTCGCACTTGATTCAAGTGTTTGAAGTACTCAGACATTCTGAGTACATGCTCACTAACGAAGCTGTTCTCCTCCATCTTGTAGCTATAGAACTTGTCGAAGGTGTCATCCCTCTCGACCCGGGTGTGAGTCTTGAAAAACAAATTTTCAGCTCTTGTAACATCTCATATGCTCCGTGTTGCTCAAAACATATTTGGAGCTCCGGTTCTAAGCCGTAAAGTATGGCGCACTGAACTATCGAGTAGTCATCTTTTCTTGTCTGCCAGACGTTCATAACGTCCTCAGACGAAGCCGTAGGGGTATTTCACTGAGCGGTGCATTAAGGACATAAGCCTTATGTGCAGCAGTGAGGACAATCCTCAGATCACGGACCTAGTCCGCATAGTTGCTTCCATCAACTTTCAACTTCGTTTTCTCTAGGAACATAATAAAAACAGGGGAACTACAGCGCGGTCTATGGATCTACAACATAAATTTGCTAAGACAAGTAAGACTATGTTCATGACAATTGAAGTTCAATTAATCAAATTACTTAAGAACTCCCACTTAGATTAACATCCCTCAAGTTGTCTAAGTGTAACATGATCCACATCAACTAAACCACGTCCGATCATCACGTGAGGTGGATTAGTTATCAATGGTGAACATCTTTCATGTTGATCATATCTACTATATGACTCATGTTCGACCTTTCGATCTCTTGTGTTCCGAGGCCATGTCTGTACATGCTAGGCTCGTCAAGTTTAACCCAAGTATTCTGCGTGTGTAAAACTGGCTTACACCCGTTGTATGCGAACGAAAGAATCCATCACACCCGATCATCACGTGGTGCTTAGAAGCGTCGAACCTTCGCAACGGTGCATACTAGGGGAGAACACTTATCTTGAAATTTAGTGAAGGGATCATCTTATAATGCTACCGTCGTCCTAAGCAAAATAAGATGCATAAAAGGATTAACATCACATGCAATTCAATATATGTGACATGATATGGCCATCATCGTCTTGTGCTTTTGATCTCCATCAGCAAAGCACCGTCATGATCTCCATCGTCACCGGGTTGACACCTTGATCTCCATCGTAGGGTCGTGACACCTTGATCTCCATCGTAGCGTCGTGGTCGTCTCGCCGGCTATTGCTACTACTACTACTGCTAACTAATAGCGGTAAAGTAAAGCAATTACATAGCGTTGGCATTGCATACAATAAAGAGACAACCATAAGGCTCCTGCCGGTTGCCTGATAACTTACAAAACATGATCATCTCATACAACAACTTATATCACATCATGTCTTGGCCATATCACATCACCAGCATACCCTGCAAAAACAAGTTAGACGTCCTCTACTTTGTTGTTGCAAGTTTTACGTGGCCGCTACGGGTTTGCAAGAACCGTTCTTACCTACGCAAAACCACAACGTGGTGTAGTGATTGCTTTTTGATCTTCTAAAAGAACCCTCTTCATTGAAACCGATTCAACTAAAGTGAGAGAGACAGACACTCGCCAGTCACCTTTATGCAACGAGTGCACGTAGCGGTGAGTCCTGTCTCGCGTAAGCGTACGCGTAATGTCGGTCCGGGCAGCTTCATCTCACAATACCGCCGAATCAAGTAACAACTAGTAACGGCAAGCAATATGTATACACCCACGCCCACAACTCACTTGTGTTCTACTCGTGCAAATCACATCTACGCATAGACCTGGCTCGGATGCCACTGTTGGGGAACGGAGCATGAATTTAAAAAAATTTCCTACACTCACGCAAGATCTATCCATGGAGATGTATCGCTACGAGAGGGGAGAGTGTGTCTACGTACCCTCGTAGACCGTTAGCGGAAGCGTCTCACAACGCGGTTGATGTAGTCGAACAATCCTTCGAGCTCCACCGATCAAGTACCGAACGTACGGCACCTCCGAGTTCTACACACGTGCTGCTCGGTGACGTTCCTCGCCTTCTTGATCCAGCAAAACGTCGAGGTAGTAGATGAGTTCCGTCAGCACGACGGCGTGGCGACGGTGACGGTGAAGTGATTCCGGCAGGGCTTCGCCTAAGCTCTCCGAAAATATGACCGAGGTGGAAAACGGAGATCGGGGCACCGCACACGGCTATGGGACAATTGTGTACTTTGGGGTGCCCCCTTGCCCCCGTATATAAAGGATGAGCGGGAGGAGGCCGGCCCCCTAGGGGTGCGCCAAGTGTGGGGAGTCCTACTAGGACTCCTTAGTCCTAGTAGGATTCCACCTCCCATACGGAGTAGGAAAGAGGGAAGGGAGAGGGAAAGGAAAGAGGGGGCTGCGCCCCCTCCCCTAGTCCAATTTGGTTTGGGCAAGGGGGGGCGCGAGCCTCCTCACGCGGCCTGCCTCTCCTTTTCCCGTATGGCCCAATAAGGCCCATTACTTCTCCCGGTGAATTCCCGTAACTCCCCGGTACTCCGAAAAATACCCGAATCACTCGGAACCTTTCCGACGTCCGAATATAGCCTTCCAATATATGAATCTTTACCTCTCGACCATTTCGAGACTCCTCGTCATGTCCGTGATCTCATCCGGGACTCCGAACAAACTTCGGCCACCAATCACATAACTCATATAATACTAAATCGTCATCGAACCTTAAGTGTGCGGACCCTACGGGTTCGGGAATGATGTAGACATGACCGAGACGACTCTCCGGTCAATAACCAACAGCGGAACCTGGATGCTCATATTGGTTCCTACATATTCCACGAAGATCTTTATCGGTGAACCTCATATGTCAACATACGTTGTTCCCTTTGTCTGGCGGTATGTTACTTGCCCGAGATTCGATCGTCGGTATCCAATACCTAGTTCAATCTCGTTACCGGCAAGTCTCTTTACTCGTTCCGTAATACGCCATCTTGTAACTAACTCTTTAGTCACTGTGCTTGCAAGGCTTCTGTGATGCTGTATTACCGAGAGGGCCCAGAGATACCTCTCCGATAGTCGGAGTGACAAATTCCAATCTCGATCCATGCCAACTCAACAAACACTTTCGGAGATACCTGTAGTGCACCTTTATAATCACCCAGTTACGTTGTGACGTTTGATACACCCAAAGTATTCCTACAGTATCTGGGAGTTGCATGATCTCATGGTCAGAGGAACGTGTATTTGACATAGTGAAAGCAATAGCAATAAACTGAACGATCATTTGCTATGCTAACGGTTGGGTCAAGTCCATCACATCATTCTCCTAATGATGTGATCCCATTATCAAATGACAACTCATGTCCATGGTCAGGAAATCTTGACCATCTTTTGATCAACGAGCTAGTCTAGTAGAGGCTTACTAGGGACACAGTATTTGTTTATCTATTCACACATGTATTTAGTTTCCGGTCAATACAATTCTAGCATGAATAATAAACTATTATCATGAACGAGGAAATATGATAATAACTAATTTATTATTGCCTCTAGGGCATATTTCCAACACCCCGGGCACCCGGACGCGCCCGAGACCACAGGCAATCTCTATGGTGCCTCCGGGCACCCGGACCTTTGGAGGTGGATACTTCCTCGGTGACAATACCCTTCCGATGATAATGGAATCTCTTGGGAGAAGTGTATATGGAATAAGTTTGAGTTCCCCAACCCCCTAATCTCTGCAACCCCTCTTGACAGTTCGAATGTTCCTACGACTCAAAAAAGTAACCGAAAAACTTTCCAAGCGTCCGAAGAACACCATCCTTTTCCCTTTTTGAATAGATGGGGTTACCGAAGTCCATAGACCAAATGGAGAAACCAATGTCCTGAGATATACTTGGCTACCGACATTAGTTCTCGCAAATCGTTCTGTGATCAATACCAAAATCGTAATTGAGTGACAATTGGACTTTCAATGGGTTTATGATTTATGTCTTTCCTCCGGCTATATCTTATATGCTGGACATCATCCATTGCTTGAACTTGATCTGCTACTACTGGTGTTCCCTGATGCTGGACTACTTCCTGTACTTCCGCCGATTTCTTGTCATGTACATTTGGTCAATCTTCAAACATGTTCTTCTGATTGGCTTTCTTGCTATGTTGCCCTGGGGTCTTTCTGATTAGGGTTCTTGGACCAGTTCCGATGATCCCAAGTACCAGCTCAAACACTAATGCATTTCCCTTAGGGGAATGCAACATTCTAACTATAATCCAAATTCTTTCTCAGTTATTGATTGTTTTGCGGGTTGAAGATTAAGAAGAAAAGAAAAAGAAGAAGATCAAGGACTAGTATAGGTTTAGTTTAGGGTTCTTATATTTTCTTCTTTTATTCTTTTTATCCGACGTAAATCATAAGAACTTTGTTATAACTTGCACATACTCCCATTTGCATATTCGGTAGACACAATGCTCCTACTTTCATACCCCCATAGTATTGTCAAGATTATATATCCATGACACCATGCAAGGTGACTTTTGGTTGGTGTGTTTGTGGCCATAATTGTGCACTTGTATGCACGGACCAGATCAGTGATTCAGTTGGTCTGAACCTGTCATTCGTTTGCGCTCTCATGCATACTGTCAGTGCTCACTACGGCTGATCAAAGCCCATGCACCTGTACATATCTGTTATGTGTCTTTGCTCCAGGATTGCCACTATAACCGTGCACTTGTATGTGCCTCACTTACATAGTTACATGCACACAAATCTAAGGAAACGGACACCACTTGTACATGCCACAACGTGCTTCATAGATTTCAGAAGGATTCGTACAGTGCCCAGAATTTGCCATCACTAAACATGGCATGGCACAAGGTTCTCCAGATCACATCCTGTGCACACTCTTGCAACCAACACTAGCTCAATCAAGGTGCTCTAGTAAACAGAAGAAATTTTGTCGAAACTATCACAATAACAACACAAGTTCACTGCATACAGATCTTCAGAACTCCAAGGTATACTAGCATGGTCGTAGGAATGTAGGAGCAGGCACGGAGCTGGTCTGACAGGGGAATATACCATCTTTCAGTTCATTGCTGAAGTGAGTATATCATTATCTTGTCTTAGAGGTTAGAGCTGACTGAAGACATGGGAACAAGAGAAAACACCATGCAGCTGCAGACGGCTGTATATATCATGCATGTCATGGTGCTGTGTTTTCTAGTCAGATAGGAAGGGAAGAGTTCATCACTGGAGTTGGAGTATCACATCATACTGTCATCTCAGAGCTAACTGAAAACAGGGGAATGATAAACAGCTGCAAATAGCTGTATGTCATGGTGTTGTGTTTTGTTGTCAGAAGAAACGAATGCAGAACTAGAACACTAGAAATTGATGTCGATAGTGAGATATGGGCAACCTGTGATAGCATTAGTTCTGATTATTCAAGCCAAAACAATTAAGCAGCCGTGCTCCATTAACTAATTCTCCAGTCAAGCAAAGTAGCAAACAAAGATGACACCGCTTACAAGACCAGCAAGAGATGACCACGGTTCTGAAGCCCAGGCATTGCTTTTTGTAACCGAATGGGTTTCATCTTCTAGGTTAAAAATAAATGTTTTTAAGAGTTGAAGGTTGTAATGTGAACTTGGCAAGCGTTGAAGGTTGTGAAGGGTTATAGAGTAGACTTTATTTTTCACATGGTCCTTACAAATTAAGTTCCACATCACGACTAACATACAGCAGCAAGGTAATAAAACTGAAACCATTTCCTTGGCAGACTACAATATATGTACGTAATTTTCATACCAAGGTTAACCCTGGACTAGTTCCAGGATTAAATGCAAACCTCAAGCCAGTTCCATGGCAGACTAGAATAGGTGCACTTAACTTTCATACAGAGGTTAAACCTGGACTAGTTCCAGGGTTAAATAGAATCCTCAGGCCAGTTCCATGCCAGACTACAATAGATGTACTTAACTTGCATACCAAGGGATCTTTAAAAAAAAAACTTGCATACCAAGGTTAACCCTGGACTAAACACAAACCTCGGACCGATTCCATGCCAGACTACAATAGATGTACTTAACTTGCATACCAAGGTTAACCCTGGACTAAACACAAACCTCGGACCGATTCCATGCCAGACTACAATAGATGTACTTAACTTGCATACCAAGGTTAACCCTGGACTAAACACAAACCTCGGACCGATTCCATGACAGACTACAATAGACATACTTAACTTGCACCCCGAGGTTAAGCCGGACTAGTACCAGACTACCAGGACTAAATAAAAGCCTCGGACCAAATCCAAAGCGGTGGAAGGCTTTCCTGGGAACAATTATCTATATTTATGGGGACTATGCCCCTATATAGTGTACGAATAACTTTGAATACTATCCGTTGATTTACTTCAATCCAACGGCTGATGGGTGCAAATCCAGGCATCCGCAACCATTGGATTAATTTATTGTTGCACCAGATTGTGCCACCTTGCATTTCTAGATATTTCTATCTTGACAGTCATATGAGGTGGGTACCTGGTCTAGCGTGAATGAGTCAAAGCTGCGGTACCATGTTTTCTCCGAGCTTCTCTAGAACAATCATATAAAATCATGAGCAATGTGCATGTTGCAGCCCATTTCATGCTCTTTGTGCCAAATAAATATGGGGTTTTCATGTTTGTACCCTTTCTCACACCATGTCGACCATTACTGTACTATGACAATCAATGCCAGCACCTACCCATGTTTTTGTCTAAATGTCTATCCTTCCGTCAGTGCTTCTCACAAATCAGAGAAGGTTTCCCGAATACGCTGATGTATGTACTCAATTCCCCATCCTCCTCCCTAAGTAGTACATGAGCCAACACAGGCACGCCAATAAACAAAGACGAGGAGCTTAAGTTGTTCTTTAATACGTATGAAAAAAACACTTAGTTATTTTTGGCGATGCCGATTTTCCAAAGCAAGTCAAGGTTCTATTAAATGTATTATTTCTCTAATACTTGGAAGTTGTCGTTTTGTAAACTAGAGATGTTCTCTAAGGTCTTATGGAGTGCATATAATCATGTATGCATACTCAATTTAGTCGAGATAAGACCAGGTCCGGTAATAAAGATATAAGGACATAAGTCGGACACACTACTCAATTTTTTATAAAGTAACATTGCAACTTCAATTCAAAACTAGACCGGTGATGTCACATGCGCAGCATGTACCGCTTACTAGTACTGAGTTGGTTCTTGCTCCCAAGTACCAGGAAGCGACGGAAAGAGGTCATCAAGCCTGATTCTTGCTTCCCACGATGAGAAGCAACGGAACGCCAAGGATCGTAGCACCAAGAAATGCATCTGCGGCCTTCATCAGGTTGTTGGCAGACTTCATCAGCCTCTCCAGATCACGGCTATGAATCAACAAAGCAAACAAGTGAGTGATCAAAACGTCCAAGTCTTGAAACATCAATAAAATATAGAGTGATTCAGAGCAACACCTCGTCTTTTCCTGCAAGTCAGTGAATTGTTGGCGTAACAGCAGGTGGCGTTGGGAGGCCAGAACAGGTGTCTCTTTCATCGCGCTCTGCAGACTGGCCAACACTTCTTGCATTTCTTTCGCCTGCAAGGATGGAACAGACACGCAGTATGAATCAAGAATGGGCTTCCCGGCGACCAAGAGACGAGGAAGGCGAATCCTCCAGAAAATCGATCTTTTTTAATAACAAGAAAAAAAAGACGATCCAGCGTGCCTATTGTCCAAACAAGCGATTCTAGTTCTACCGACGGTGGATCTACTGTCTAGAGAGTATAATTGGACGCTATTACGAGAAAAGAAAACCTAGATCGCATCGCTGAGGAGGGGCCGCGGGTAGGACGAACCTGGCACCGGGTGCCCATGAGGCGGAAGCCGGCCGCCGGCGATGCCTGCCGGAGCACACCGGACGGAAACCCTCTCGACAGAGAGCGCAGCGCTCAGGGTGGACACGGTCCGAGCCGGTCCGGTCCCGGTCCGAGCCGGCGTTTGGACCGGCCGCCGGCGGTCCGGACCGGACCGGACCGAGCAGCATCGCGGTCCTGTTTCTAGGGACCGGACCGGCAATGGCGGGCCACGAGCCGGACCGAGAGGACTGTCAGGACCGGTCAAGACATGGCCAGAGCGCGCTCTGGAGCTCCGGCGAGAGCTGCTCATCGGGGACGCAATGCTAGAAGAAGCGCAGCTCATCGAGAAGATGTCTGGGAGCTTCAGAAGAACTAGAGGGAGCAGACATGACCAAGAAGAACACCAGAGGGAGCTCATCGGCGACGAATCTGGCACGACGGCCGGTGAAAGAGACGACGGCCGATGCGGCGTTGTAGGACCTCCCAGGTCGATTTCTTTGGCGGGGACGACGGATCCGAGTGTGGCGCATCTAATGGACATAGTCTCCGAGGCCAGTGAGTCCAGTGGCCGCGCGGACGACGGCCACCGCGCCGGCGGACGTACTCGACGGCAGTTCTTGCGCCTCCGCCATGCCTGGGTCGCCACCCTCTCGCCATGGGCCTGCCACACCCCCGCCACGGCCCCTCCATGCTGCGGGCACGCCTCCGCCACGCTCCCGCCACGCCCTCGCCGCGCCCCGGCCATGCCCCCGCCATGCCGCCGGCTGCGTTCTTCGGTCCTGCGAGCGGTCCCGGTTAAAGACCGGACCGGACCGACGAAGTTTCGGGCCGAAATCGGCAGCCCGGACCGGCTGGAATTTTTGCCGGGCCAGGACCGAGCCGGCTCGGACCGAGCGAGCCACGAGCGGGCCACGAAGCCCGCTCGCCACGTCCAGGCTGACGCAGCGCCATGGTGCTGTTGGAGCCACCGCCGGTACAGTCTAGTAGGGTTTGCGGTGGGACGGTGGGTCTTCCGCTACCTTATTCACTGGGCTGTCTTCCGCCTCCTTCGCCTAAGCTTCATATGCAGCCTTCCACTCCGCTTGATACGGCCCAGCGATGCCATTTCCTATTTCCTGCCCGGTGCGGGGAATAGAGGCCGATTGGTACACAGCGCGCTGCGGTGTTTGGTAGTGGGCCGGCCCATATATGACACAATGGATTTACACCTGTTTTCCGAAGTTTTTAGAAGGTTTCGCCGGTTTTCATTTTCCATGCTGTTTTTTATTCCGGTTTTTATTTTTATTATTGATTAAATTTTATTTTTTAAAATTCAACGATTCATGAACACTTTGTGAATTCATTTTTTTTGTAAAATTCGTGAATGTTTTTCAAATTTGTTAATACTTTCTAAAATCCGCGAATGTTTTCAAATTCATGACCATTTTTAAAAATCTATGAACATTTTCTAAATTCATGAACACTTTTTCTATCACCATTTTTAAAACATTAACTTTACTTTTCAAATTTATGAATAGTTTATAATTTTGTTAACATTTTTTTATTTTTTTGAAAATTTTGAAATTCATTTTTTTCAAAGTAATAGTATTTTCGAACATTTTTAAAAGTCAATAAAAATGGAGCTGTTTCTTTCCCGAGGGGGAGCGAATTGGGCGAAAGAGCTGGTTTTTATTTTCATGCATTAACCTGGAACACCTACTTCTATTTTAGGGATCTGGAGTGCATACTTTTTATAGAACTAGAAATTGTGTACGTGCAATGCACATTAATATTAAGCAAGATATTATTTGTATCCCTAGCTAGCACATGCAGCAACATCAGGCGACATCTCCAATGAGTTTTTTGGGCTCCTGAATGCGATGGTGCATGCTGCTCTTTCTCTCTTGCCCCTGTCTCTCTCTTCTGGCTGTTGGCGAGCAAGGGAAAAACAGCGAGCGCAGAGCATGGTACGGCGATGCCGGCGTGCAGGTGGGCGCCAGTTGTGGCCTGTGGGGTGCGGATGCATGGCGTGCTGCAGCACAACTACACCTAAAATATTCAAAGTCATAAACTTGCAGATTAGGAGTCCCTCGCGACATGAACTGTAAGAGGGAGAAGGAGAGGACTGTGGTGTGGGCCGATGACAGAGGATCTGACAGCGTCCCGATCCGCAGTATGTCAGCCTGAGAGACGAACCCGACAGCGGCAAATCTTTGGGTCGCCTGCGGGTGATCGCGGAGGGCGAACACGCGGCATCGGTGAAGGAAGATCTGGAGGGCGCCGATCTCCACTGCCATTCGCTAGATGTGAGAGGGAGGAGGAGGACGACGCCGAACACGGTGTCGATGGAGACGAGCGTGCGGAACGAGGGGTGGAGGTAGAAAAAAGCTCGGTAGAAAACCGAGAAAGCATCCTGAAAAGAGGAGGCTTCAATCGAAAAGAAATCGGTGGGAGGAGAAGGCTTCAATGAAAAAAACGGTGGGGAGGAGGCGAACGAACGAAACCACGTAGAGACTTTGTAATTTTGGTGACGTGTGAAAAGATTAATTAATGTGATTGAGCGACTTAAGGTAAGGTTAATTAATTTAGATTTGGTATTTAGAGATTGATTAGAAATTGACCGTGATTAATTCTTTCACGTAAAGGCATTACAAAATAAATTGCGCCCGGATGAAAAGTTCTGATCCGTTCAGATTTTTTTCTTTTTGTGTGGGAGGTGAAGCGGAAAAAACTAATGGGAGAGGGTGGTGGGAGGTGAGACGAAAAAACCCGAACGAAATAGATGGTCGTGGGAAGTGAGGCGAAAAAAACCGTCAATAAAAAGCTACTAAGTCCCGAATAGAGATACTAACATTTAGTCTATGGTGACCTATGCACCACTGAATGGCACGAGTTACTGACTGTAAGTTGAACCACATGATGGATCACAAAGTGAAGTTTCTACTAGACTTTGGCGCCTTTTCCTAGTTCTTATGCATTGGGTTTTGGTCCTTGGGTGCGAGGTCTCGGTCCTTATTACTGAACGCATCGTAAGAACAATACAAAGTCGTACAGACAGTTCCATTTGTACTAGAAGTTTCTCTAAATTCGTATATCTTATAATACACTAAAAACATCTATAAATGTAATTCCTAGAACATACGCGTTAGAGATCTCTAGCAAGATATTTAATGATATTAAATATACATAGGTACGCACAAAAATATATGTATACTACAATTTTTGTTTTCTTTTGATTTAAAAGTATTCTATTTCAAATTCTTGTTAAGACACAATGTCTCGAAAGAGAGAAACTAGTACAATACTTTTTATATAAAATACAACTTAAATTTAGCACAATGTGAGTGTATTTTCCAAAGATATACACTACATATGTACATATGTGTAACAAATAATACTAAATTGTTAACAAACACTAATAATGATGCTAAAATATTAACAAAGTATGATAACTGTGTTAACAGAGTATGGTAAATAATACTCTATTAATATTTACCATCATTATTATGTCATTAACTATGCTAAATATTTAATAGAGCAACATACTCGTTAAGGTTATAGTATGATAAGAATAAGTTATGAGAGCATAAGAGTTCAGTATAAAATATATTGATTTTAACTAGTCTTGGTCAAAAATTGAGCTATCTTTCATCCAAAACGTCTAAAATCAATGTATTATGAACAAGCAACAAATTATCTTGACAAACAACAACCAGCGAATTGCACTAGCGACAACCAACGAAAAGTGCAATCAACGATGGAAACGAAGGAACATGCGAAGCAAAGATACAAATGGTCCCCCAAGGCCCATTTTATTGAAACTGAAACCAAAGCATCAAAGAAACAAATTTAGTTTTGGTCAGGTGCAACAGACCCTGTCTGGCTAGTATCATACAGGTAAGCATCAACACCCTAGTCTAGCCAAAAAACACAACTCCAGCGAGGAGAAACATGCCAAATACTCCGTAGTCGCTTCGCATCTACTTCGGCACCCATGCAGTGGCAATAGAGGAAAGGCAGGGACGAGAGAAAGCTCAGTGCATTTAGTGTCTTGGTACGTGGTTTCACATCATCAATCGCACGGTAAACCACAAACTCCACACTGTCGTCTTCAGATGATCCAACCAAACACGGAAAGCAAGCAGCAGTTTACTCCGGCTGCTCGGTCGATTTGTTCACCTGATCTCCCAGCTCTTTGTCAACCTTGCTGTCCAAGACCAACTCCACATATTCCTTTATGTGAGGAAGGACAAACAGAATTGCCCCAGCAAAAAGGACAATGAGGGCCCCAAAGACCATGATTGCAAACTTGCTGACATTTCTATCCCTTGGATCTTTGCACTGGAAATGATAAAAGGAAAATATCAATCATTTCTGATCCTGTTAAGCGCGAGCTTTTGCTACACAAATATATTCATTTAGGAGTTATAAAAAATATATCGTACATATGTGTTACTACTTATTACTAACAAACATGATTGCATATTAACCTATAATCAATTTCCCCCCCGGGACAAAAAAAAGCATGAAACAAGAAGGCAGATGAATCATGAAATGACATTGAGTGTTTGATCAATCCATCCAATCCAATACAGGAACACCAACATAGACAATCTATCCAATACATGAATGCCAACATATATAAATTATGTCAAGTGTACGAATAGGTATCGTGGCGAATGAAACCAGCTGTTAAGCAAGTCACTTAACACAGAAAAGTGCAACTGAATAAGACAGCCCAGCCAACTATTAGCATAATGGGAGCTTGGACAGTACATCATCAGGTATGATTATGAAAGGCGGAGCAAACTGTTCCTAGAGGAATAAGCATGTATCAACCGTCTTACTAGTAGCACACACATTAAGAAATCACACAAGATTACCAACCCATCCCCTCTCATAAGCTTCATTCTCTACAAATAGAGGCTCTCTTTTGTATCCCAAAGTTCCAAACCACAATAGATAATAACGTTTATTTGATAGATGGTGTCGTGGTTTTGACACGGCAGATGCCCTTGTGAAAGGACTTAGAGATGAGGCCATCGCACAAGGGTGGAAGCTTAACGGGGTTGATCGGGAACGAGAAGACACGGGATTACCCAGGTTCGGCCCCTCACGGTCGAGGTAAAAGCCTATGTCCTGCTTGGTTATATTGCTGTGGATCTCGATTACAAGGATGCGGATTCGCTAACCTAGCTTTCGAGGGATTGCAACTTTGTCTTTTTCGCCTAGGTGCTCCCCTTTATATATACAGGTGGAACCCTAAATTTACATGAGAGTCCAGGTCATAATCCTAACCCGTCTCCTACTCTTTCCTACTTATTCTCCAAGACAACCAAAAAGCCGTTCGTCTTCTTGAGCCGGCCTTTCTTACCGGGCCTCCGTCAAGCCGGCCCATCGAGCATCTTCTTAGCCCTGCAGTGAGATAACCCGCTGAGCCCTTCAGCTCTATGGCCAGGTCATCGTCCTGCCGGGTCTACACGCCGGGAGATATCCCCAACATTAGCCCTCAGTTTGACTTGGATTTATCCATGTTAAACTCCAACCTGAAAACAAATAAAATAAATCGAAAAATCTGTGAGGGAGCTCTGAATCTGTTTCTCAAGCCGGTTCTTCAGCGTCCTTTATCTGCACTCAAATTTGCCGGCTCAACCATTTTGCCGGGTCATCACCTTCCATAATTTGGTATCTGTTCACCACTTTTCTTCATGACGTCACAATCCACTTCCGCAAAATCTGGGGTGACATCATATCGAATCTTTGAGTGGGTTCGTATTGTCTTGTCGGGCACGAAAATCGAGGAGCCCATGACCGAAATTTACTGCGCCGCCTGGAGCTCCGCACCCGTCGTTCCAATTTCTACCACGCCTATAAATAGGCCAGCACACCTCCATTGCTTTCCTTTACCGCTCGCTCTTCATCTTCTCCTCTGCTCCCGATGCTGCCGCACTGTCCGAGCTCGTCGTCGCCGGAGCTAGCGCCAGTCGCGCCTCCTTGATACGTCCATTTTGCATCATGTTTTGCTACTGTTATTTATAGTGTTTTTAATCAATATAACTTTGTGGAGCAATTCTAATGCCTTTTCTCTCTTAATATGCAAGATTTACACAAGGAGGGAGAATGTCGGCAGCTGGAATTCTGGACTTGAAAAAGCTATGTCAGAGATACCTATTCTACACATCTCCAAATGAGCTGAAATTTCACGGAGAATTATTTTGGAATAAATAAAAAATACTGGAGTCAAGAAGTACCAGAGGGGGCAACCCAGGTGCCCACGAGGCACCAGGGCGCGCCACCCCCCTCAGGCACGCCCTGGTGGCTCGTGGGGCCCCTGGCCAGCATCTGGCCCCCATTTTCTGATATATAAGTCATTTTTCCCTAGAAAAAAAATATAGAGAAGACTTTTGGGATGGTGCGCCGCCGTCTCGAGGCGGAACTTGGGCAGGAGCACTTTTGCTCTCCGGCGGAGAGATTCTGCCAGGGATACTTCCCTCCGAGAGGGGGAAATCGTCGCCATCGACATCACCAACGATCCTCTCATCGTGGGAGGACCAATCTTCATCAACATCTTCACCAGCACCATCTCATCTCAAACTCTAGTTCATCTCTTGTATTCAATCTTTGTCTCAAAACCTCAGATTGGTACCTGTGGGTTGCTAGAAGTGTTGATTACATCTTGTAGTTGATGCTAGTTGGTTTACTTGGTGGAAGATTATATGTTCAGATCTATTATGCTATTCAATACCCCTCTGATCTTGGACATGAAGATGATTTGTGAGTAGTTACTTTTGTTTTTGAGGACATGGGAGAAGTCTTGTCATAAATAATCATGTGAATTTGGTATTTGTTCGATATTTCGATGATATGTATGTTGTTGATTCTCTTAGTGGTGTCATGTGAACGTCGATTACATGACACTTCACCATCTTTGGGCCTAAGGGAATGCATTGTGGAGTAGTAATTAGATGATGGGTTGCTAGAGTGACAGAAACTTAAACCCTAGTTTATGCGCTATTCCGTAAGGGGTTGATTTGGATCCATATGTTTAATGCTATGGTTAGAGTTATCATAATTCTTCTTTCGTAGTTGCGGATGCTTGTGATACGTCCATTTTGCATCATGTTTTACTACTGTTATTTATAGTGTTTTTAATCAAGATAACACTTTGTGGAGCAATTCTAATGCTTTTTCTCTCTTAATATGCAAGATTCACACAAGGAGGGAGAATACCGGCAGCTGGAATTCTGGACCTGAAAAAGCTCTGTCAAGATACCTATTCTGCACATCTCCAAATGAGCTGAAATTTTCTGGAGAATTATTTTGGAATATATAAAAAATGTTGGACGCAAAAAGTACCAGAGGGGGCCACCCAGGTGCCCACGAGGCACCAGGGCGCGCCACCCCCCCAGGCGCGTCCTGGTACCTCGTGGAGCCCCTGGCCCACTTCTGGCCCCCATTTTCTGGTATATAAGTACATTTGACCTAAAAAAAATTATAGAGAAGACTTTCGGGACGGTGCGCCGCTGTCTCGAGGCGGAACTTGGGCAGTAGCACTTTTGCTCTCCGATGGAGAGATTCTGCCGGAGAAACTTCCCTCCGGGAGGGGGAAATCGTCGTCATCGACAACACCAGCGATCCTCTCATCGTGGGAGGACTAATCTTCATCAACATCTTCACCAGCACCATCTCATCTCAAACCCTAGTTCATCTCTTGTATTCAATCTTCGTCTCAAAACCTCAGATTGGTACCTATGGGTTGCTAGTAGTGTTGATTACATCTTGTAGTTGATGCTAGTTGGTTTATTTGGTGGAAGATTATATGTTCAGATCTATTATGCTATTCAATACCCCTCTGATCATGAACATGTTTATGGCTTGTGAGTAGTTACTTTTATTCTTGAGGACATGGGAAAAGTCTTGTCATAAGTAATCATGTGAATTTGGTATTCGTTCGATATTTTGATGATATGTATGTTGTTGATTCTCTTAGTGGTGTTATGTGAACGTCGACTACATCACACTTCACCATCTTTGGGCCTAAGGGAATGCATTGTGGAGTAGTAATTATATGATGGGTTGCTAGAGTGACAGAAGCTTAAACCCTAGTTTATGCGCTATTCCTTAAGGGGCTGATTTGGATCCACATGTTTAATGCTATGGTTAGAGCAATCTTAATTCTTCTTTTGTAGTTGCGGATGCTTGCGAGAGGGGGTAATCATAAGTGGGAGGCTTGTTCAAGTAAGAACAGCACCCAAGGACCGGTCCACCCACATATCAAATTATCAAAGTAGCGAACGCGAATCGAACAAACATGATGAAAGTGACTAGATGAAATTCCCATGTGTCCTCGAGAACGCTTTACTTACTATAAGAGATCGTTCCGGCCTGTCCTTTGCTAAAAAAAGAATTGGGCTATATTGCTGCACTCTTTGTTACTATTGCTACTTGTCACTTGTTACAAATTATCTTGCTATCAAACTACCCGTTACCGATAATTTCAGTGCTTGTAGAAAACACCTTGCTGAAAACCGCTTGTCATTTCCTTCTGCTCCTCGTTGGGTTCGACACTCTTACTTATCGAAAGGATTACGATTGATCCCCTATACTTGTGGGTCATCAGCTTGCGAAGGGGGGTAATCATAAGTGGGAGGTTTGTTCAAGTAAGAACAGCACCCAAGCACTGGTCCACCCACATATCAAATTATCAAAGTAGCGAACGCGAATCAAACCAACATTATGAAAGTGACTAGATGAAATTCCCATGTGTCCTCGAGAACGCTTTACTTATTATAAGAGATTGTTCCGGCTTGTCCTTTGCTACAAAAAGGATTGGGCCACCTTGCTGCACACTTTGTTACTATTACTACTTGTCACTTGTTACAAATTATCTTACTATCAAACTACTCGTTACCGATAATTTCAGTGCTTGCAGAAAATACCTTGCTGAAAACCGCTTCTCATTTCCTTCTGCTCCTCGTTGGGTTCGACACTCTTACTTATTGAAAGTACTACGATTGATCCCCTATACTTGTGGGTCATCAAGACGCTTTTCTGGCGCCGTTGCCGGGGAGTGAAGCACCTTTGGTGAGTGGAATTTAGTAAGAAAACATTTATATTACGTGCTGAAATTTACTGTTACTTGTCACTACGGAAAGTAATCCTTTGAGGGATTTGTTCAGGGTATCTTCACCTTGAATGGAAACACAAATAGTTGCTCCTCAACCTACTGCACCTACTGAAAATATTTCATATGAAATTGCTCTGGGTATGATAGAGAAACTGCTAGCTAATCCTTATGCAGGAGATGGAACGGTACATCCTGATATGCACTTGATCTATGTGGATGAAATTTGTGGTTTGTTTATGCTTGCAAGTTTATCCGGAGATGGAGTTAATAAGAAAGTATTCCCTTTATCTTTGGAGGGAAAGGCATTGACATGGTATAGGCTATGTGATGATACTGATAAATGGGACTGGAACCGATTGAAATTGGAATTCCACCAGAAATTTTATCCTATGCATTTGGTTCATCGTGATCGGAATTATATATATAATTTTTGGCCTCATGAAAGAGAAAGCATCGCTCAAGCTTGGGGGAGGCTTAAGTACATGATGTACACATGCCCCAATCATGAGCTCTCAAAAGAAATTATCTTACAGAATTTTTATGCTCGGCTTTCTCATGATAATCAAACCATGCTCGATTCTTCTTCGACTGGCTCCTTTATGAAGAAACTATTGAATTCAGATGGGATCTTCTGAAAAGAATTAAACGCAACTCTAAAGATTGGGAACTCGACAAAGGTAATGAGTCAGGTATAATACTTGAATTCGATTGTGTTAAATCTTTTATGAATACCGATGCTTTTCACAAGTTTAGCACTAAATATGGACTTGACTCTGAGATAGTAGCCTCCTTTTGTGAATCCTTTGCTACTCATGTTGATCTCCCTAAGGAGAAGTGGTTTAAATATCACCCACCTATTGAATTAAAAGAAGAACCCGTTAATGTTAAAGAAGAAACAATTGTTTACCATGCTGATCCAGTTGTGCCTACTGCTTATATTGAGAAACCACCTTTTCCTATTAGGATTAAGGAACATGTTAAAGTTTCAACTGTGGTTAACAAAAGTAATATTAGAGCACCTAGACCCTCTGAACAAATTAAAGTTGAACCTAATGTTGCTATGGTTAAAGATCTCTTGGTCGATAATATAGATGGGCATGTTATTTACCTCTGTGATGAAGCAGCCAGAATTGCTAAACCAGATCCTAAAGATAAAAATAGACCCATAGTAGGCATGCCTGTTGTCTCAGTTAAAATAGGAGATCATTGTTATCATGGCTTATGTGATTTGGGTGCTAGTGTGAATGCTATTCCGTTTACCTTATATCAAGAAATTATGAATGATATTGCTCCTGTTGAAATAGAGGACATTGATGTTACTATTAAGCTTGCAAACAGAGATACCATTACACCACTTGGGATCGTTAGAGATGTTGAAGTCTTGTGTGGAAAAATAAAATACCCTACTGATTTTCTAGTCCTCGGTTCTCCACAAGATGATTTTTGTCCCATTATATTTGGTAGACCTTTCTTGAATACTGTTAATGCCAAGATTGATTGCGCTAAAGAAACTGTTAGTGTTAATTTTGGTGGTATGTCTCATGAGTTTAATTTCTCCAAGTTTCGTAGACAACCTCATGATAAAGAATTGCCTAGTGAAGATGAAATTATTGGTCTTGCTTCTATTGCCGTACCTCCTACTGATCCGTTAAAACAATATTTGCTAGACCATGAAAATGATATGCATATGAATGCAAGAAATGAAATAAATAAGATGTTCTTTGATCAACCACCTATCCTTAAACACAATTTGCCTGTTCAAACTCTTGGGGGCCCTCCTCCGCCTAAGGGTGATCCTGTAGTTGAATTGAAGCAATTGCCTGATACTTTGAAATATGCTTATCTTGATGAAAAGAATATATATCCTGTTATTATTAGTGCTAACCTTTCAGAGCATGAAGAAAAGAGATTACTTAAAACTCTGAGGAAGCATCGAGCTGCTATTGGATATACTCTTGATGATCTAAAGGGCATTAGTCCCACTCTATGTCAGCACAAAATTAATATGGAGCCTGATGCTAAACCAGTTGTCGACCACCAACGACGATTAAATCCTAAGATGAAAGAGGTGGTAAGAACTGAAATATTAAAGCTTCTGGAAGCCGGTATAATCTATCCCATAGCTGATAGTAGATGGGTAAGTCCCATTCATTGTGTCCCTAAGAAAGGAGGCATTACCGTTGTTCCTAATGATAAAAATGAACTCATTCCACAAAGAATTGTAACTGGTTATAGGATGGTAATTGATTTTAGAAAATTGAACAAAGCTACTAGAAAAGATCATTACCCCTTACCTTTTATTGATCAAATGTTAGAAAGATTGTCTATGATGGGAACGAAGCATGAAAATCAAAAATTTTCCTACGAACACCCAAGATCTATCTAGGAGAAGCATAGCAACGA
This sequence comes from Elymus sibiricus, assembly GCA_039707655.1. Taxonomy (NCBI): domain Eukaryota; kingdom Viridiplantae; phylum Streptophyta; class Magnoliopsida; order Poales; family Poaceae; genus Elymus; species Elymus sibiricus. The sequence goes on from CM077674.1 coordinate 71,146,569, forward strand.
GAGAGGAGAGTGTGTCTATGTACCCTCGTAGACCAAAAGCGGAAGCGTATATAACGCGGTTGATGTAATCGTACTCTTCGCGATCCGATCACGATCCAACCGATCTAGTGCCGAACGGACGGCACCTCCGAGTTTAGCACACGTGCGGCTCGATGACGTCTCCTCCTCCTTGATCCAGCAAGAGAAGGCGGAGAAGTAGATGGGATCACAACCAGCATGACGGCGTGGTGGTGATGGTGGTGGTGGAGCTAGTTCAGCAGAGCTTCGCCAAGAGCTACTAGAACGAGGACGGAGGAGCTACGGAGTAACGGGAGAGAGAGGGGCGCCAAGGGCTTGATGTGTCCTCTTGGGATGCCGCTGTAACACCCCCTTGTAATATGCTACAGTGATCATCTTCTAATCATGCCAAGTTATCTTCATTTGCAGTGCTAAATCATCATTTGTTCATATCCCATTTCAAATTCCACTTTAAACAAAAATTCAAAATGCAAGTCAAAATAAAATTTGATCAAATATTAAAAACAAATAGTCACAATATTGCAAATAATTCCAAAGCAATTATAAAAATAAAACCAACATTATTTGCATTCCCAAATTGACCCTAGCAACCATTTTAGTGGACCAACAGCACCTTTTTAGCCCAATTGCATTTGACCAAAATTCAAATGAACTTCAAAAATTCCCAAACCTTGTGGACAGCTCCTAAATAATGCATTGTATTTATGTGGCCAATTATCATATTTTACAAAAGTATTTTGGTGTAAAAAGAAAATGTAAGACAGAAACTAATGAAAACAGAAAAGAAAAATGGAAAGAGAAAAGGAAAAGCCCTACTGTGCTACCGGCCCAAGTGATACAGTGGCGAGCCCAGCCCACCTCCCCGTCTTCTACCTGCTCCCCTCCTCCGTGTCATCGCCGCCGTGGCCGAGCACGCGCCGCTCTGGCCGCAGCTCGACACCGCGACGGAGCAGGTGGAGCTGGGGGATAAGGACGCCCCTCCTCGAGCCCCTGGTCGCCTCCGCCACTTCTCCCTCTCTCTCTGTCACCGATTCCCCCTTCTTCTCCAACTCGCCCGACGCGGCCACCACCGTACGCCTCTCACACTCACGGCCACCTCCAACTATTCGCCCGCCCGAAGTGTTTGTGAGGTCCGCCTCACCGTCGTCTACCTCCACGCCGACTCACGCAAGGCCGGAGCGCCCTCGAGCCGTCGCCATCGGCCTTCTTCAACCTCGGGTGCCGGCAGCTGCCGCATTCGATTCGCCGTAACAGGAGCGCCCCCGAGCTCGCCGTCCGCTCCCGGAAACCCGCTGTGAGCCCCGGATCCCAATCCCCCTATTCCCGTCGCCCCGCTAGTCCTCTAAAGCCCCTGCCACTCGATCCCGAGCCGGCGGCCGCCATGGCCACGAGCTCCTCATTGCCATGCCCTCTGGTGGCCATATGGCCAACGCGGACGCGGTTAGCCTCGCGTAGCTCCCCTGCTTCGACCGCCCGCGTTAGTTTGCTCGAAATCGAGCCTCGGCGCCGATTTCCGTTGGGGTCCGAGCGCCGCCGCCGCTGGTGTCGTCACCGCCGTAGCCACAGGCCGCCTCCCGCAGCCCCATGGCCACCCCTCGATGTGCCTCGCCGCGCTGCGTCGGTAGAGCCCAGCCTTAGCCCCGGCCGACGCCGGAATCGGCCGGCCGGCGATCGCCGGAGCCGCTGGGTTAGTGCCGGGGCCTAATCCGGCTTAGTTGACGTGGCAATGTCGTTAGGGGTTAATCACCCTTTTAATTAAGGCGTGTGAGAATGACCAGTGGGCCCTAGTAGTTAGTTTAACCAGTTAATTGAAATAGTTAGACTAAATAAAATACCCACTGGCCCCACTGTCAGCTTTGACCGCCGCCTAGTCAGCGTTGACTGGGCCCAGCCGTCAGCGGCTGTGTCCAGTTGACAAGTGGGCCCCCACAGGTCCTGTTGACCAGTCAACGCTGACCAGTCAACGCTGACCAGTCAACTGTTGGCTGTGCAGTTGACTGGGCCCCATTGTCAGTCACACATCACACTGCTTTGTACGTTTCAGTGGGTGCACTTAGCATTTTACCCCTTTTATTTTCGGATTAAATTAAATCCAGTAATTTCAGAAAATGATTAAAACTTTGGAAAATCATATAAAATAATCCGTAACTCGAATGAAAATAATTTATATATGAAAAACGATCAGAAAAATCCAAAGAATCCGATTAAGTCATCTGCATTCATGTCAGGACCCTCTAAGTAGGTGAACCTGTAACTTTAGGCCTGTTTCTGGCAAATGAATAGTGCATGACCTCAGATAAATAATTCCAAATAAATTCCTAAAACATCTAAAATATTTAGAGATGCAGTATATCACCCCTGCATATCATTTAGGCATGTTGTGCATAGTGATTGCATTTGTATGCTTGTATTTATCTGTTTCGTCCCCCTCTTCTTCTCCGGTAGACTCCGAGACTGCTGACGAACCGGGGATCGACGACACCGTTGTAGATTCCTTTTCACCTGCAGAGCAACCAGGCAAGCAAACCCCCTTGACGCATGCCTATATCACCTATTCTTTCTCCCTCCTGCTTGCATTAGAATTTGCTACTGCTTTTGATTGATCCTATTCTGATGCATAGCCTGATTTTGTAAACTGCTATTGATACTTTACCTGCTAACCTAAATGCTTAGTATAGATTGGATGGTAATCCATCTATGGCCCCTCTTCCTTGTCCTAGTTGCCCCGCTTAGTTACCTTTGCCCTGATCGATGTGATCGACGGGCTGAGACCAGCACATCACCACACATCCCCTAAGTTGCACGACTCTGCAGAGCTAATATCGAGTGCCGAGGGCGATACCTCTTATCTCACTCCTGATGTTGTCTCTGTGGTACAGCTAGTTGGTTGTGGGTTACCGAGGGTGATTCCTCTTTCACCACCTCCGACGAAGCTTCTGTCGTGCAACCCCGCAAGTGTGAATACCATCGAGGGTGATTCCTCTGGGTTCTCCTTGATGGGTACATCGAGTGGGAATCCAACGAGGGTGATTCCTCGGATTCCATCTTGATGTTATGGACACACGGTTACCTGGATTTTACTACATCTACTGGATTAAGTCGGGTCGACCCCGAGGGGTACCCGCGAGAGATACACATGAAAGTCGGGCGGGCCCGGAGAGCACCCGCGAGAGTTACTGTGGTGGCTGGCTGTTTAGCGGTACCACCCAGGTTGTGGTGGTAGCTCCGGACTTGTCCCGACAGCCGTCACTAAAATTAATAATGCACTAACAGATTTGGGTATTGTTCTGAGTTGGCCACTGGCCTATACGCACTACCACCACGCGGGATAATGGTTTAATGGGGCCCTCGGCACCGTATGTATCAGCCGAAAGCTCTGTCAGACGTCCAGTTCAGCATTGCGGCACGGCCGGGTCGGCACCCCAGAGGTGGTGCCTGGATCGCCCTGCGCGCAACGACCCGGAGTGCAAAGGGGGATGGGCCCAAGAACCCTGCGCACTTAGGATGTAGACCGGCGGGGACCTCTCTGCTGAGCTCTAGGTAGGGCTGCGGTGTGTCGATCAGCCGAGGCCGGGCATGACCCAGGAAAGTGTGTCCGGCCGGAGTTAATTGAGCGTGTTGGGTAACAGTAGTGCACCCCTGCAGGGAAGATTATCTATTCGAATAGCCGTGTCCACGGTAACAGGATGCTCAGTGTTGTATCCCGATCTACTACAACTTGAACTGGATACATGTTAATAATATGTAAGCTCCGGGATCGCTTTCTCGCAGGGAGTCGAGGAAGGATCTCTGGGCTTTGCTATTACATGCTTGTTGCTTTATTATATACTACTAATCTGCACTCTTCTAATGCTGCAAGACGCTGAAGATGCTAGTCTTCGATAGGCTAGGCCTTTTCTCTCTATTCTGGCATTTCTGCAGCCAAGTCCACATATACAACCCTTCCCTTTGATACTGATGCATGCTTAGCATAGATCTGATGTAAGTCTTGCGAGTACTTTGGATGAGTACTCACGGTTGCTTTGCTACCTCTTTTTTCCCCTACCCGATTGCTGCGACCAGGTGGCGGAGCCCCGGAGCCAGCTGATCCAGCCGTCGACTACTACAACCCCACCGGTGGAGCTTGCTTCTACATGGAGACCAACGACCAGGAGTAGTTTAGGAGGCTCCCAGGCAGGAGGCCTGTGCCTTTCAATCTAGATGTCTTTGTTTTGCTCTGCCTTCTTAAGGCATCCTTGTTTAACTTTGTGTCTGTACTTAGCTACTATTGTTGCTTCCGCTAATGCTTGTATGCGAGCTTTTGTATTCGAGCCCTCGAGGCCCATGGCTTGTAATATAAAGCTTGTATTATTTTATTTGTGTTTAGAGTTGTGTTGTGATATCTTCCCGTGAGTCCTTAGGCTTGATCGTGTGCTTTTGCGTGTATGATTAGTGCACGATTAAGTCGGGGGCATCACAGCCGCCTCCTCTATATATATAGGTGGAGGGGTGTGGGGAACAGCCCCTCCAAGCCCTAGGGCGCAGCCAAGGGGGAGAGGACTTGGACTCCAAGTCCAATCCTATTCCTACTTGGACTCCCCTTTTTTTTCCCTTCCCTAGCCACATGGGCTTTTGAGGACTTGGTGCACCTAGCCCAATAAGGCCAGGGCACCTCCCCTCAGCCCATGCCAGCCCTTGGGACGTGGTGGTCCCACTTGTGGACTTCCAGACCCCTCTGGAATCCTCCGGAACCTTCTGGAAGCTTCCCAGTACAATACCGAAAAAACTGCACCTTTTTCCGGAACCCAAAATATGACTTCCCATATATAAATCTTTACCTTTCGACCATTCCGAGACTCCTCGTGACGTCCGAGATCTCATCCGGGACTCCGAACAACATTCGGTTACCAATCATCAAATATCCCAATACAACTCTAGCGTCAACGAACGTTAAGCGTGCGACCCTGCGGGTTCGGGAATCATGTAGTCATGACCGAGACACCTCTCCGGTCAATAACCAATAGCAGGACCTGGATGCCCATATTGATTCCTACATATTTCACGAAGATATTTTATCGGTTGAACCACGATGTCAAGGATTCGGTTAATCCCGTATGCAATTCCCTTTGTCCGGCGATATGTTACTTGCCCGAGATTCGATCGTCGGTATCTCCATACCTAGTTCAATCTCGTTACCGGCAAGTCTCTTTACTCGTTCCGTAATACAAGATCCCATGACTAACCCATTAGCCACATTGCTTGCAAGCTCTTTACGATGTTGTATTACCGAGAGGGCCCAGAGATATCTCTCCGTCATACGGAGTGACAAATCCCAGTCTCGATTCGTGCCAACCCAACAAAACACCTTTGGAGATACCTATAGAGCACCTTTATGATCACCCAGTTATGAAGTGACATTTGGATACACACTAAGTATTCCTCCGGTGTCAGGGAGTTGCACGATCTCATGGTCTAAGGAACATATACTTGACATGAAGAAAGCTGTAGCAAATAAACTAAACGATCCGGTGCTAAGCTTACGGTTGGGTCTTGTCCATCACATCATTCTCCTAATGATGTGATCCCATTATCAAATGACAACTCATGTCTATGGTTAGGAAAACTTAACCATCTTTGATCAATGAGCTAGTCTAGTAGAGGCTCACTAGGGACACGGTATTTGTTTATGTATCCACACATGTATTTAAGTTTCCGGTCAATACAATTCTAGCATGAATAATAAACCTTTATCATGAAGAAGGAAATATGATAATAACCATTTTATTATTGCCTCTAGGGCATATTTCCAACAGTCTAAGCATACACACTTTTGTTTCCTAGATGGTTATTCTGGTTTTTCTCAAATACCCGTATCACAACCCGATCAAGAGAAAACCACCTTTACTTGTCCTTTTGGAACTTATGCTTAGAGACGTATGCCTTTTGGTTTATGCAATGCACCTGCTACCTTTCAAAGATGTATGACTGCTATATTGTCTGACTTTTGTGAAAAGATTGTTGAGGTTTTCATGGATGATTTTTCCGTTTACGGAACTTCTTTTGATGATTGCTTAAGCAACCTTGACCGAGTTTTGCAGAGATGTGAAGAAACTAATCTTGTCTTGAACTGGGAGAAGTGCCACTTTATGGTAAATGAAGGTATTGTCTTGGGGCATAAAATTTCTGAAAGAGGTATTGAAGTTGATAAAGCTAAGGTTGATGCTATTGAGAAAATGCCATGTCCTAAAGATATTAAAGGTATAAAAAGTTTCCTAGGTCATGCTGGTTTCTATAGAAGGTTTATTAAAGACTTCTCTAAAATTTCTAGGCCTCTTACCAATCTTTTGCAAAAAGATGTTCCATTTGTTTTTTATGATGATTGTCTAGAAGCCTTTGAAACACTTAAGAAAGCCTTAACCACTGTACCTATTGTTCAACCTCCTGATTGGATCTTGCCTTTTGAAATTATGTGTGAAGCTAGTGATTATGCTGTTGGTGCTGTTCTAGGGCAGAGAGTTGATAAGAAATTAAATGTTATCCATTATGCTAGTAAAACTCTAGACAGTGCCCAAAGAAATTATGCTACTACTGAGAAAGAATTTCTAGCAGTTGTGTTTGCCTGTGATAAATTCAGATCTTATATAGTTGATTCTAAAGTAACTGTTCACACCGATCATGCTGCTATTAAATATCTTATGGAAAAGAAAGATGCTAAACCTAGACTCATTAGGTGGGTTCTATTGCTACAAGAATTTGACTTGCATATTACTGATAGAAAGGGAGCTAAGAATCCCGTAGCAGATAATTTGTCTAGAATGGAAAATGTTCTTGATGACCCACTTCTTATTAATGATGATTTTCCTGATGAACAATTAGCTGTCATAAATGCTTCTTGTAATACTCCATGGTATGTAGATTATGCTAATTATATTATTGCTAAATTTATACCAACTAGTTTCACATACCAACAAAAGAAAAAGTTCTTCTATGATTTAAGACATTACTTCTGGGATGACCCACACCTTTATAAAGAAGGAGTAGATGGTATTATTAGACGTTGTATACCTGAGCATGAACAGGAACAAATCCTACGGAAGTGTCATTCCAAGGCTTACGAAGGACACCATGCGGGAGACAGAACTGCACGTAAGGTATTGCAATCTGGTTTTTATTGGCCTACTCTTTTCAAGGATGCTCGTAAGTTTGTCTTGTCTTGTTATGAATGTCAAAGAATTGGTAATGTTGGTAGACGTCAGGAAATGCCTATGAATTATTCACTTGCTATTAAACCATTTGATGTTTGGGGATTTGATTACATGGGACCTTTTCCTAAATCCAATGGGTATACACATATTTTAGTTGTTGTTGATTACGTTACTAAGTGGGTAGAAGCTATTCCAACTAGTAGTGCTGATCATAACACTTCTATTAAAATGCTTAAAGAAGTTATTTTCCCAAGGTTTGGAGTCCCTAGATATTTAATGACTGATGGTGGTTCACATTTTATTCATCGTGCATTCCGTAAATTGCTTGCTAAATATGATGTCAACCATAGAATTACATCTCCCTATCACCCTCAAACTAGTGGTCAAGTAGAATTGAGCAATATAGAAATAAAATTAATTTTGCAAAAAACCGTTAATAGATCTAGAAAGAATTGGTCTAAGAAACTTGACGATGCACTATGGGCTTATAGAACTGCTTATAAAAATCCTATGTGTATGTCTCCTTATAAAATGGTTTATGGAAAATCATGTCATTTACCTCTTGAGTTAGAACATAAAGCATATTGGGCAATTAAAGAACTCAATTATGATTTTAAACTTGCCAGAGAAAAGAGGTTATTTGATATTAGCTCATTAGATGAATGGAGAACCCAGGCTTATAAAAATGCCAAATTGTTTAAAGAAAAAGTTAAAAGATGGCATGATAGAAGAATTCAAAAATGGGAGTTTAAAGTGGGTGAGCAAGTTCTATTGTACAATTCTCGTTTGAGATTCTTTGCAGGAAAACTTCTCTCTGAATGGGAAGGACCGTATATCATCGAAGAAGTTTATCGCTCCGGAGCCATCAAAATAAACAACTCCGGAGGCACTAATCCGAGAGTGGTGAATGTGCAAAGAATTAAGCACTATATTTCAGGTACCCCAATTAATGTTGAAACTAACAATATTGAAACAATTACACCGGAGGAATACATAAGAGAGACCTTCCGGAACGCTCCAGAACACTGAAAAGGAAGAGGTATGTGATACGGTAAGTAAACCGACTCCAAAAATTCTATAAAAATATTTTCTGTCAGTTTTGGAATATTTAAAAAATTACAAAAATAAAAAGCAGCCGAGGGGACCCACCTGGTGCCCACGAGGCACCAGGGCGCGCCACCCCCCCAGGCGCGCCCTGGTGGCTCGTGGGCCCCACGTGAGCCTTCCCGACTCCGTTTTCTCCTGGATTACTTGTTTTGCAAGATAAAAATTCTTCATATATACTCCCGGACATTTTGACCACCGTATCGCAGAAATCTCATCTGTTCTTGTTTCGTGCTATTTTTCTGACAGATCCGAAAGTATGTCATCTCATGACTCAGATGGAGAGAGCTTCGTATCAAACTACGTTGCGAATCCAAGGATCTATGGGGATATAGACCCCTACAGATGGTCCACGGAGGAGGAGCGAGATGCCAACATGAAGGGAATGGAAGACGTGAGCTCGGATGAAGAAGATGCCCCTCTACCTCAACCGGGGGATATGCATGTGGAGTTCAAGAAGTCGAGCCTCCCAAACACAGTAAATAAATCTAAGCTCCAATTTATCCCTTTCCGTCTTCTACAGGAAAACAAGAACGCATTGTGTGAGAAGATAGTGGAGCTTGAGCAAGAAGTTAGCAAATTGAAGGAAGAAAACTATGTTCTCAAGCGGAAACTGAAGAACAAGCCCACCACTTCATCACCACCACCATCTCCGAAGAAGGACACTTGAGCACATGGGTATGGGCACTCCCCTTGGCTTGTGCCAAGCTTGGGGGAGGTGCCCCGGTATCGTATCACCATCACTTTTATCATCTTTACCTATTTTAGTTCGATCCTTAGTTATTTAGTGATCTAGTTGAATAAAAGTTTAGTATGATCTATTTGCGAGTGCTAGTTTCATGATCTATCTATCTATGTAATCGAGTTGAGAGTTATATAATAAAGAGTAGTTTGAGTTTTTGCTTCTTTACTTTCATGTTTCAATTTTCGCAAAGAAAATAATGAAAAAGATCATATGCTAATCTTATGGAAAGTAATGACATTACATAAAGAAAAGTATAAGTGGTAAAATTTATTGTAAGTTAACAAACATAGCATTAGTCAATGATGCAATTCATGAAAGAATTAATAAGGGAAGAGAATATTCACATGCAAATATACTATCTTGGACATCTTTTATGATTGTGAGCCCCCATTAAGTATTTTATGTCAAATTGTTGACGTTGGACAAGGAAGACAACGTAATGAATTATGTTTGCTTATATTCACATAGAAGTTATATTGTTATAGATCCTCCAACATGTGGTGCTTGCTCAATACCTTTGCTAGCCAAGAATCCACACCAAGTAGAGATATGATACGTCTATTTTGCATCATGTTTTGCTACTGTTATTTATAGTGTTTTTGATCAATATAACACTTTGTGAAGCAATTCTAATGCATTTTCTCTCTTAATATGCAAGATTTACACAAGGAGGGAGAATGCCAGCAGCTGGAATTCTGGAACTGAAAAAGCCATGTCAGAGAAACCTATTCTGCACATCTCCAAATGAGCTGAAATTTTCTGGAGAATTATTTTGGAATAAATAAAAAATACTGGAATCAAGAAGTACCAGAGGGGGCCACCCAGGTGCCCACGAGGCACCAGGGCGCGACACCCCCCCAGGCAGGTCCTGGTACCTCGTGGAGCCCCTAGCCCACTTCTGGCCCCCATTTTCTGGTATATAAGTGCATTTGACCTAAAAAAAATAGAGAGAAGACTTTTGGGACGGTGCGCCGCCGTCTCGAGGCGGAACTTGGGTAGGAGCACTTTTGCTCTCCGGCGGAGAGATTCTGCCGGGGATACTTCCCTCCGGGAGGGGGAAATCGTCGCCATTGACATCACCAGCGATCCTCTCATCGTGGGAGGACTAATCTTCATCAACATTTTCACCAGCACCATCTCATCTCAAACCCTAGTTCATCTCTTGTATTCAATCTTTGTCTCAAAACCTCAGATTGGTACCTGTGGGTTGCTAGTAGTGTTGATTACATCTTGTAGTTGATGCTAGTTGGTTTATTTGGTGGAAGATTATATGTTCAGATCTATTATGCTATTCAATACCTCTCTGATCTTGGATATGAACATGATTTGTGAGTAGTTACTTTTGTTCTTGAGGACATGGGAGAAGTCTTGTCATAAGTAATCATGTTCATGTGAATTTGGTATTCGTTCGATATTTTGATGATATGTATGTTGTTGATTTCCTTAGTGGTGTCGTGTGAACGTCGTCTACATGACACTTCACCATCTTTGGGCCTAAGGGAATGCATTGTGGAGTAGTAATTAGATGATGGGTTGCTAGAGTGACAGAAGCTTAAGCCCTAGTTTATGCGCTATTCTGTAAGGGGCTGATTTGGATCCATATGTTTAATGCTATGGTTAGAGTTATCTTACTTCTTCTTTCGTAGTTGCGGATGCTTGCTAGAGGGGGTAATCATAAGTGGGTGGCTTGTTCAAGTAATAATAGCACCCAAGCACCGGTCCACCCACATATCAAATTATCAAAGTAGCGAATGCGAATCAAACAAACATGATGAAAGTGACTAGATGAAATTCCCATGTGTCCTCGAGAATGCTTTACTTACTATAAGAGATCGTTCCGGCTTGTCCTTTGCTACAAAAAGGATTGGGCCAACTTGCTGCACTCTTTGTTACTATTGCTACTTGTCACTTGTTACAAATTATCTTGCTATCAAACTACTCGTTACCGATAATTTCAGTGCTTGCAGAAAACACCTTGCTGAAAACCGCTTGTCATTTACTTCTGCTCCTCGTTGGGTTCGACACTCTTACTTATCGAAAGGACTACGATTGATCCCCTATACTTGTGGGTCATCAAGATACTACTTGTGCATCCAAAACCCTTAAACCCTGTTTCATGTCATGAGAGTCCACTATATCTACCTATGGATTGAATAAGATCCTTCAAGTAAGTTGTCATCGCTGCAAAAAAGCAATAAAAATTGCCTCTAAATATGTCTGAACTTTTATTGGAAGGGAAAATAAGCTCTGTACGAACTTGTGATGGTAAAGAAATAAAAGCGATAGACTGCATAATAAAGGTTGCTATCACAAGGGGCAATATAAAGTGACGTTCCTTTGCATTAAGAGCTTGTGCATCCAACAACAAAAAGCGCATGATAACCTCTGCTTCCCTCTGTGAAGGGCCTATCCTTTACTTTTATGTATTTACTTTTTATGCAAGAGTCAATAGTGTTCTCCTCCACTTCCTTTTTATTTTTCTCTTTTGCAAGCATCATGTGGTGGGGAAAGATCTAGGCATATATATCCAGTTGGATATGAGTGATCATGAGTTATTATTGTTGACATCACCCTTGAGGTGAATAAGTTGGGAGGCGAAATTATAAGCCCCTGTCTTTCTATGTGTCTGGCTGAAACTTTTTGCTCCATATATATGTTGTGAGTGTTAGCAATCATAGAAGACTAAATGATGGTTGAGTATGTGGACTTGCTAAAAAGCTCCTACATGAGACCCTTCCTAAAAATATGATGAATTGCAATTGCATTGTTAACTGAGAACATAGTTTGTTAGTTTTCACGAAAGTTTATGCCTTATACTTCATTGTTGTGATGAATTGTTACTTTCTCATGAGAAGTTCTATGATAATAAATATTGCTGTTATAATAATGATCATGATGCTGCTCTGTCCGTATTTTGTTTTTATCGACACCTCTCTCTCTAAACATGTGGACATGATTATCGATATCGGCTTTCGCTTGAGGACAAGCGAGGTCTAAGCTTGGGGGAGTTGATACGTCCATTTTGCATCATGTTTTGCTACTGTTATTTATCGTGTTTTTAATCAATATAACACTTTGTGGAGCAATTCTAATGCCTTTTCTCTCTTAATATGCAAGATTTACACAAGGAGGGAGAATGCCAGCAGCTGGAATTCTGGACCTGAAAAAGCTATGTCAGAGATACCTATTCTGCACATCTCCAAATGAGCTGAAATTTTCTGGAGAATTATTTTGGAATAAATAAAAAATACTGGAGCCAAGAAGTACCAGAGGGGGCCACCTAGGTGCCCACGAGGCAGCAGGGCGCGCCACCCCCCCCTTGGCGCGCCTTGGTGGCTCGTGGGGCCCCTGGCTTGCCTCTGGCCCCCATTTTCTGGTATATAAGTCATTTTGCCCTAGAAAAAAATATAGAGAAGACTTTTGGGATGGTGCGCCGCCGTCTCGAGGCGGAACTTGGGTAGGAGCACTTTTGCTCTCCGGCGGAGAGATTCTGCCGGGGATACTTCCCTCCGGGAGGGGGAAATCGTCGCCATCGACATCACCAGCGATCCTCTCATCGTGGGAGGACTAATCTTCATCAACATCTTCACCAGCACCATCTCATCTCAAACCCTAGTTCATCTCTTGTATTCAATCTTTGTCTCAAAACCTCAGATTGGTACCTGTGGGTTGCTAGTAGTGTTGATTACATCTTGTAGTTGATGCTAGTTGCTTTATTTGGTGGAAGATTATATGTTCAGATCTATTATGCTATTCAATACCTCTCTGATCTTGGATATGAACATGATTTGTGAGTAGTTACTTTTGTTCTTGAGGACATGGGAGAAGTCTTGTCATAAGGAATCATGTTCATGTGAATTTGGTATTCGTTCGATATTTTGATGATATGTATGTTGTTGATTTCCTTTGTGGTGTCGTGTGAACGTCGACTACATGACATTTCACCATCTTTGGGCCTAAGGGAATGCATTGTGGAGTAGTAATTAGATGATGGGTTGCTAGAGTGACAGATGCTTAAACCCTACTTTATGCGCTATTCTGTAAGGGGCTGATTTGGATCCATATGTTTAATGCTATGGTTAGAGTTATCTTACTTCTTGTTTCGTAGTTGCGGATGCTTGCTAGATGGGGTAATCATAAGTGGGAGGCTTGTTCAAGTAATAATAGCACCCAAGCACCGGTCCACCCACATATCAAATTATCAAAGTAGCGAATGCGAATCAAACAAACATGATGAAAGTGACTAGATGAAATTCCCATGTGTCCTCGAGAATGCTTTACTTACTATAAGAGATCGTTCCGGCTTGTCCTTTGCTACAAAAAGGATTGGGCCAACTTGCTGCACTCTTTGTTACTATTGCTACTTGTCACTTGTTACAAATTATCTTGCTATCAAACTACTCGTTACCGATAATTTCAGTGCTTGCAGAAAACACCTTGCTGAAAACCGCTTGTCATTTCCTTCTCCTCCTCGTTGGGTTCGACACTCTTACTTATCGAAAGGACTACGATTGATCCCCTATACTTGTGGGTCATCAAGATACTACTTGTGCATCCAAAACCCTTAAACCCTGTTTCATGTCATGAGAGTCCACTATATCTACCTATGGATTGAATAAGATCCTTCAAGTAAGTTGTCATCGCTGCAAAAAAGCAATAAAAATTGCCTCTAAATATGTCTGAACTTTTATTGGAAGGGAAAATAAGCTCTGTACGAACTTGTGATGGTAAAGAAATAAAAGCGATAGACTGCATAATAAAGGTTGCAATAACAAGGGGCAATATAAAGTGACGTTCCTTTGCATTAAGAGCTTGTGCATCCATCAACAAAAAGCGCATTATAACCTCTGCTTCCGTCTGTGAAGGGCCTATCCTTTACTTTTATGTATTTACTTTTTATGCAAGAGTCAATAGTGTTCTCCTCCACTTCCTTTTTATTTTTCTCTTTTGCAAGCATCATGTGGTGGGGAAAGATCTAGGCATATATATCCAGTTGGATATGAGTGATCATGAGTTATTATTGTTGACATCACCCTTGAGGTGAATAAGTTGGGAGGCGAAATTATAAGCCCCTGTCTTTCTATGTGTCTGGCTGAAACTTTTTGCTCCATATATATGTTGTGAGTGTTAGCAATCATAGAAGACTAAATGATGGTTGAGTATGTGGACTTGCTAAAAAGCTCCTACATGAGACCCTTCCTAAAAATATGATGAATTGCAATTGCATTGTTAACTGAGCACATAGTTTGTTAGTTTTCACGAAAGTTTATGCCTTATACTTCATTGTTGTGATGAATTGTTACTTGCTCATGAGAAGTTCTATGATAATAAATATTGCTGTTATAATAATGATCATGATGCTACTCTGTCCGTATTTTGTTTTTATCGACACCTCTCTCTCTAAACATGTGGACATGATTATCGATATCGGCTTTCGCTTGAGGACAAGCGAGGTCTAAGCTTGGGGGAGTTGATACGTCCATTTTGCATCATGTTTTGCTACTGTTATTTATAGTGTTTTTAATCAATATAACACTTTGTGGAGGATTCTAATGCCTTTTCTCTCTTAATATGCAAGATTTACACAAGGAGGGAGAATGCCAGCAGCTGGAATTCTGGACCTGAAAAAGCTATGTCAGAGATACCTATTCTGCACATCTCCAAATGAGCTGAAATTTTCTGGAGAATTATTTTGGAATAAATAAAAAATACTGGAGCCAAGAAGTACCAGAGGGGGCCACCTAGGTGCCCACGAGGTAGCAGGGCGCGCCACCCCCCCAGGCGTGCCCTGGTGGCTCGTGGGGCCCCTGGCTAGCCTCTGGCCCCCATTTTCTTGTATATAAGTCATTTTTCCCTAGAAAAAAAATATAGAGAAGACTTTTGGGATGGTGCGCCACCGTCTCGAGGCAGAACTTGGGCAGGAGCACTTTTGCTCTCCGGCGGAGAGATTCTGCCGGGGATACTTCCCTCCGAGAGGGGGAAATCGTCGCCATCGACATCACCAACGATCCTCTCATCGTGGGAGGACCAATCTTCATCAACATCTTCACCAGCACCATCTCATCTCAAACCCTAGTTCATCTCTTGTATTCAATATTTGTCTCAAAACCTCAGATTGGTACCTGTGGGTTGCTAGTAGTGTTGATTACATCTTGTAGTTGATGCTAGTTGGTTTACTTGGTGGAAGATTATATGTTCAGATCTATTATGCTATTCAATACCCCTCTGATATTGGACATGAAGATGATTTATCAGTAGTTACTTTTGTTCTTGAGGACATGGGAGATGTCTTGTCATAAATAATCATGTGAATTTGGTATTCATTCGATATTTTGATGATATGTATGTTGTTGATTCTCTTAGTGGTGTCATGTGAACGTCGACTACATGACACTTCACCATCTTTGGGCCTAAGGGAATGCATTGTGGAGTAGTAATTAGATGATGGGTTGCTAGAGTGACAGAAGCTTAAACCCTAGTTTATGCGCTATTCTGTAAGGGGCTGATTTGGATCCATATGTTTAATGCTATGGTTAGAGTTATCTTAATTCTTCTTTCGTAGTTGCGGATGCTTGCGAAGGGGGGTAATCATAAGTGGGAGGTTTGTTCAAGTAGGAACAGCACCCAATCACCGGTCCACCCACATATCAAATTATCAAAGTAGCGAACGTGAATCAAACCAACATGATGAAAGTGACTAGATGAAATTCCCATGTGTCCTCGAGAACGCTTTACTTATTATAAGAGATTGTTCCGGCTTGTCCTTTGCTACAAAAAGGATTGGGCCACCTTGCTGCACACTTTGTTACTATTGCTACTTGTCACTTGTTACAAATTATCTTGCTATCAAACTACTCGTTACCGATAATTTCAGTGCTTGCAGAAAACACCTTGCTGAAAACCGCTTGTCATTTCCTTCTGCTCCTCGTTGGGTTCGACACTCTTACTTATCGAAAGGACTACGATTGATCCCCTATACTTGTGGGTCATCACTCCTCATCATCGCCGGAGCCATCCAACATCGCGCGGCCGCATCCACCGCACTTCGAAGACCTCAAGCCTGACCCCCAGATCTGTAAGTTCCTTTCTCCATTGCTACTAGTTCATCGCTGTTCTTCCGAGTTCTTCGCCACAACCGCTGCAGATCCAAAATGCATTTGATTCCTCATGTTATTAACTCACGCAGTCGCTCCGCGGCATTTTCATTATTGGTAGATCTGTTGTACTGCTTTAGATAGACCCCATTTTATTTCATCTCATAGCGCGAATAACATACCTAGTTTTTACTTTTTCATTTTCATCCATTTTTCAGATCCGTAGAATTTCCTCACCCAATTGAAACTTGTTCGCTGACTCGTAGTTCAGGCCATGTTCAATACTCGTAAAAATCCGTGCTACGTAATTTTCGGCTTATCTTCGTCAGTAACCTTAACCCGGATTTTATTTGCATCCCCCTTCGTAACCCGGCAAAATATCTCAATCACCGGCTCGTATCCACCATTTTACGTTAAACCAAGCTCATGCTTTGCCGGCTTACGACACCTTTTCCCTTTGATAGCAGCTGAAAAAATGGCTCCCAAACCCAAGATCGTTAACTGGGCAAAATCCAGCATGTCTTAGCTCAGTCTACAGGCCTTGGCGGATTCCGGGTTGTTGCTATCCAAGGAAATGATCGAATGGCGCGCTCCTGAAGAAGAAATCCATCCTCAGCCGGATCAGAAGGAGATCGTTGTATTTGCTGAACATGTCTCGAGGGGCTTCCGTCCCCCCGGCTCGAAGTTTTTCAGAGATGTATTGCATTTTTTCAACATCAGGCCTCAAGACCTGGCCTCCAATTCCATCTTCAACTTGTGTCAGTTCCAAGTATTCTGCGAAGTGTATCTGCAGCTTGAGCCATCTATCGACCTGTTCCGAGAGTTCTTTTACCTGAACCGCCAAATAGAGCATAAGGATGGTCCAAGCATTGAACTTGGCGGGGTCTCCATCCAACGGAGGAAATATACAGTCTTTCCTGAAGCCAAGCCGGCCAACCACCCCAAAGGGTGGCATAGAACCTGGTTTTACTGCAAGGACACCTCCCCCGAGGGGCAACACCCACTGCCGGGTTATAGGGCAAACCGGCTTGCCGCCAATGCAACTTTCCCGGGTCTTGCTTCCAGGGAAGAGAGAGAGAGAACCTGGAACCCTTATATCCCAAGATGAATGCATTGATTGCTCATGGTCTCACCGGCGTCGATTTGACCCGGACTTGGATTGAGTGGCGAATTCAGCCACTAAGTTTTAGGACTTGGCTTATGCACGCCTATACCGGCCATCCAGAAGATCCACTCCGATTTAGCCGGGTTAATCTCAAGGAGAAAGACGTCCTAAAATTTGCCAAGAAACTTCTTGGTGAAACAAAGGATGATATCAAACTCGTGGGACTCGCCCCATTTTACTTCAACAACTCGGCACCTGAGGTAAGCCGTCTTTGTCACTTTTCGTTTTGTCAATACTGTTTTATCCTTGTCGTAACTCCATCCACCCACCATGATACAGGAGAACGACGACTGGTGGTGGGTTGAGGTTCAAGACCCTACTCCTCCTCGGGAAAACAAAGAAGAGGATCCAGACGATGATGAGGATAATGAGGTAGAACTTGACTCTCTTGGCCGCCTTTTTAATCAGATTGCTGATGCTCACTCCTCTCAGGAAGAAGCTGAAGTTAGCCACACCATCGAGCCAGAGGTAACTTTGATCTCTTCAGACTCTGACTCCCCAAAACCTGTTTGAAAGAAATTCCGGGCTGTAGTCCGCAAAGTCCAAAGAAAACCCCGGGTTACCATCTGTAAACTCCCTTTTTCACATCAAGATGCTCACTTGGATCCCCAATTTCTTTTGAAGAAAACACAGCACGCCAGAACATCCAAAAGGAAGACCCGGAGTAGTGAAGGAGAGTTGAGTGGCGGGCTACCATATGAGCCGCCAGCACGTAAAGCGCGGACAGAGGTGCCTACTAGTCCAACTCCCTCTTTGCCTCTAGCTGGCCGTTTCAAAGAGCCCTTACATTTGAATGACTCGGCATATCAGACGTCCCCCTCCTCGGACGAGTCAAGCGCTACTCAGGCGCCGGCTTTCAACATTAACCCGGAGTAAGAACGTTGATTATTCCTGTATCGCACAATGGTTTCTTGCCTTTTATCCTTTAAATGAATAACTCTTTGTTCCTCGTATAGCGCCAAAGCCATTAAGAAGAAGACCGCCGCCGGGTCATCTGACCCGGCCATTCCAACAGGTCCTTCCCGCAAGAGACAATAGCTACCCTGGACATCTAGGACGAGCTGGCGTTTTAGAACAGCCCGCCGCCCCAAGACACTACTGCGAGCCCGGCTCACGCCTCTTCTCCTGTTACTCAGGAGAGGGAAAATTTAACTGAAGAGCAGCCCGCGGCACCAGCTCAAGATGAAGTAGTGGTGATCAGTGAACGGCAAACTGCTCCACCGGAAACCTCCACTGCTCTAACCAAGGTTCCGGCCAAGGCTGAGCCGCCCCTTAACAACAAGGGGAAGGCGGCTCTTGACTTCTCTGCCTTCGAAGATCAAGATGCCAACTCGTTGCACCAAGCTGTGCTGACCCGGCTGTCTAAAAGCCGTGATACAGAGATTGCAATGGTAACTTCGCTGAAGTGGAAATATGAGGTAACTTTTGCCCTATGCCATGATATTCATATATATATATGTAGCCCCCAAGGGCCGGGTCATTATCAGATGATGACCCAGGACTTCAAAAAACTTTTCTTGCATGCATAACCTCCAACAGTGGCCCCCAAGGGCCGGCTCGTCATATTATGACGGGCGGGTCTCCATATGTAGCAGAATAGATTAAATTATGCTTTAGCCCCCAAGTGCCATGTGGAATGCCTGCATCTGCAAGGAACTTACTCTTTTTGGGAAGCGCTGAAACATGTAGCCCCTGTGTGCTGGGTCGACCGGAAGGGCGGCTCGGGACATGCTTATATGATGTATAACTGAAGCTGCCTTGTAGGATATGCCGAATCAAGTGGAGGTGCAAGCTTCCTTCTTCCGGAAGGAAGCAAGGAAGGAGAAAAAACTGCGTAAAGAAGCTGAAGAATCAATTGCAGAAGCCAACAAGTCTCTGCTCCTTGTGAGGAGCACTTTGAAGGAAACCGAAGCAGAAAGAGCCGCCCTAGCTAAGCGTGCTGAGGAGGCCGAGGCAAAGCTGGAGCCGGTTACTCAAGAGCTATCCACTCTGAAGGGCCATATCACAGCCATGTGCAAGGCCATCTTCGGTAAGTAAAAAGACTAGCATTAGTCAATTATATCAGCTTAAGATGCTAAGCCGGCCTTACTGACCTCGTGCACTTATCCTTGAAGGCCGTAGGAACCAAACCCTTGTGCAGCAACCACTGGTGAAGTTGAAGGCAGTTTACACTTTTGTGGAGCAGCTGTACATAGGCGGCTCTCGTCGCATAATGGCTGCAAAAAATACCAAGGCACCGCCGCAGTTGATCTCTGATATGCTGAAGGAGCTGTCTGTGGTGCCTTCCTAGTTGGAGGAGTGGAAGAAGGCGGCTTGCCATGCGGGGGCCCTGACGGTGTTGGCTCGCACCAAATCGTACGTGCCAGAATTGGACCCGGCCCAGATCGTTGGCCGGTATCCTGAAATTAACGTTGACGACTCCCCCTTCACTGAGAAGGACTTCCGACGTTGCCTGAAGGAAACCCTGGTTGCCGCTACTACCATTGCTGAAGAGGCAAACTTGTCCAAATATCAAGCCGTGTATTCTGAGAAGAATGAGCGGATCTAACCGCCTAACCCGCTGGCAGTTGCTCTCACTCGTGCGTGTAAGCAATCCTTTGCTCCCGAAGTTGATCCTTCTTCTGTGATTACCGCCAATGCAATGTTTGAAGCCTTGCGCTCCATCCAATGGTTGGCCGACGAATCGACAAGATAGGAAGGGGCAGAGGATGACGACAATCGTGAAGAGTCGGGTCAAAGCACTCCTTGATCTGGCACACCGGCTCTTCCTTGATTATAGTAGAATCTGGAGGAATAACATTTGTCTGCGACCCGATGGGCGACTTGTAATAACTTTAGCGTTCAAAACTGTTGCTGATGCCAGTGCCATCGTGCACTGCACTGCTGTTGCCTGTGAATACCTTTGTGGATGTCTTGCCTGTGTATTTTCACAGGCGTTTTTTGCCATTGTGAATCCTCTTTTCAGCCTCAAGAGCCGGTTTTTGCAACAAGAATGATTCTGTACAGGCAATAACTACCATGGAGAGCAATAGCTTGTGATGGATGAATATAGCAACCGTGTTACTGCTTGTAATAAACCAGAAACGTCAAAGTTAACTAAGGTAGATGCCATGTATGAATGTATGTATGCAGGCAGGGATGAAATGACTGCAAAAAAAGAGAACATAACTGTAATAAGCCGGTTTTTAAAACACAATATGAAAGACCGGCTTATAAAGCTCAGGTCTGAATAGCTTTCATGAAGCTGGCACTTTGGCCTGTTGGTTTATCCTCGCTTTCTGAAAGCCGGCTCTCACGCGACCAATCGGACGTTTTAACTCTGATGAATTCAGGGCCACCTTGGTGATTGACTCATCAGGCGTATGCCGGGTCACCTTTTTGGAGTAGCATCTTGCTAACAGGCAGGTTGAACCAACTTTTGGCTTTTCACCGGGTTAAAGGGTTTTGTAAGCTAAACTCAATGAGTTGGAAGCCCCCAAGTAACCAATGATCAATCAATAAAGACTCAACACACAATTTCGAGGTGAAACGACAAACTCTCTTATACAGAGCTGTTGGTCTTTATTTCATTGATCAAAAATATATATATACACAATAGAAGGTATGTACAAAGATGTAACCCAGTCTGTGACTTAGGTGTAGTATGGCCGGAGATGGGCAATGTTCCAAGGCCGGCTTGTTTCCTCTTCAGAGGTTCGTGACTTATCTGCCTCACGTATATCAACCAGGTAGTACGACCCGTTATTCAGATTCTTGCTGACCACAAAGGGTCCTTCCCAAGGAGGTGATAACTTATGCATGCCTGTCTGGTCTTGTATCAGACGGAGCACTAAGTCACCTTCCTGAAAAGTACGGCTTCAAACTCTACGGCTGTGATAGCGACGTAGGTCCTGTTGATAAATTGCTGATCTGGACACGGCAAGTTCGCATTCTTCTTCCAGAGCATCAAGAGGGTCTTGTCGAGCTTGCTCATTATCAGATTCCACATAAGCCGCCACTCGCGGGGAGTCATGACGAATATCGCTTGGAAGTACAGCTTCTGCCCCATAGACCAGGAAAAATGGCGTATAGCGTATTGACCGGTTGGGAGTAGTCCGTATCTCCAAAGCACCGCAGGTAATTCTTCTTCCCAACAACCTGGTGTGCGTTGCAAAGGCACCATGAGCCGGGGTTTGATACCACGCAGTAGTTCCTGATTGGCTCTCTTGTCTGCCCATTGGACTGAGGATGCGCAACCGAAGCAAGATCAAGCCTGATGTGTTCTTGTTGACAGAACTGTTTCATGACTCCTTTGGAAAGATTGGTTCCATTATCTGTGATGATACTGTGTGGATAGCCGAAGTGAAATATCAACTTTTTCAGAAACTTGACGGCTGTAGCAGCGCCACAACGGCTGACCGGCTCTGCTTTGACCCACTTGATAAACTTATCCACAACTACCAATAGGTGTTTATGCTTGTTCTTAGAACGTTTGAAGGGTCCAACCATGTCAAGCCCCCAGACTGCAAAAGGCCAAGTTATCGGGATCATCCTCAGTTCTTGAGCCGGCACATGGGCCTGGCGAGCATACTTCTGGCAACCATCACATTTGCGCACAATATCTTCTGCATCGGCGTGAGCTGTGAGCCAGTGAAACCCATGCCAGAAAGCCTTTGCAACAAGTGATCTTGAGCTGGCATGGTGACCACAATCACCAGAATGGATCTCATTGAGAATTTCAAGGCCTTCATCAGGTGAAACACACCGCTGAAAAACACCAGTGACTCTTCGCCGGTGCAACTCGCCATTGACGATGGTCATAGACTTGGATCATCTAATGATCTGTCGAGCGAGGATTTCCTCCGCTGGTAGTTCTCCCCGGCTTAGATAAGTCAAGTAAGGAACTGTCCAATCTGGTATAGCATGGACAGCAGCCACTAGAGCCGCCTCCGGGTCAGGAATAGCCAAGTCTTCCTCTGTTGGCAACTTGACAGACGGGTTATGTAACACGTCCAGAAAAACATTGGGTGGCACCGGCTTACGCTGAGAACCCAAGCGAGCGAGTGCATCAGCTGCCTCGTTCTACCGGCGATCAATGTGATCAACCTGATAACCCTTGAAGTGTCCAACAATGTTGGTGACCGCGTGCCGATAAGCCGCCATAAGGGGATCCTTGGAATCCCATGTCCCAGAAACCTGTTGGGCCACCAAATCTGAGTCGCCCAAACACCTGACCTAGCTCAGGTTCATCTCCTTGGCCATCCGAAGTCCATGAAGCAAGGCCTCATATTCTGCTGCATTGTTAGTACAAGGGAACATAAGTCTTAAAACATAACAGAACTTATCTACTCGTGGGGAAGTGATCACAACTCCAGCCCCTGAGCTTTCGAGCTGCCTTGAGCTGTCGAAATGTATGGACCAGTATGTTGTGTCGGGCTTCTCTTCGGGAGCCTACAACTCTGTCCAATCATTAATGAAATCCACCAACGCTTGAGATTTGATTGCTGTGCGGGGCACATATTGTTGGAAATATGCCCTAGAGGCAATAATAAATTGGTTATTATTATATTTCCTTGTTCATGATAATCGTTTATTATCCATGCTATAATTGTATTGATTGGAAACTCAAATACATGTGTGGGTACATAGACAACACTGTGTCCCTAGTAAGCCTCTAGTTGACTAGCTCGTTGATCAAAAGATGGTGAAGGTTTCCTAGCCATGGACATGAGATGTCATTTGATAACGGGATCACATCATTAGGAGAATGATGTGATGGACAAGACCCAAACTATAAACGTAGCATATGATCGTGTCAGTTTATTGCTATTGTTTTCTGCATGTCAAGTATCTGTTCCTATGACCATGAGATCATGCAACTCCCTGACATCGGAGGAATACCTTGTGTGTATCAAACATCGCAACGTAACTGGGTGACTATAAAGGTGCTCTACAGGTATCTCCGAGGATGTCTGTTGGGTTGGCATGGATCAAGACTGGGATTTGTTACTCCGTGTGATGGAGAGGTATCTCAGGGCCCACTCGGTAATACAACATCACAATGAGCCTTGCAAGCAATGTGACTAAAATGTTAGCCACGAGATCTTGTATTACGGAACGAGTAAAGAGACTTGCCGGTAACGAGATTGAACTAGGTATAGAGATACCGACGATCGAATCTCGGGCAAGTAACATACCGAAGAACAAAGGGAACAGTATACGGGATTAACTGAATCCTTGACATAGAGGTTCGACCGATAAAGATCTTCGTAGAATATGTAGGAGCCAATATGGGCATCCAGGTCCCGCTATTGGTTATTGACCGTAGAGGTGTCTCGGTCATGTCTACATAGTTCTCGAACCCGCAGGGTCTACACACTTAACGTTTGGTGACGATTAGTATAGTTGAGTTATTTTGTTGGTGACCGAAAGTTGTTCGGAGTCCCGGATAAGATCCCGGATATGACGAGGATCTCTGGAATAGTCCGGAGGTAAAGATTGATATATGTGATAATAGTGTTTTGATCTCCGGAAGGGTTCCGGAATTCGCCGGAAGAAGTTTCGGATGTTTACCGAAGTATTCGGGTGCGAGAACACTTTATATGGGCCAAGGGATAAAAGCCCACGAGGTATTGGAAAGCGCAAAAGTAGTTTTGCTGCCGCGTAAGCGGTACTACCGCTTGTGTGAAGCGGTACTACCGCCCGAGCGGTACTACCGCTTGTGTGAAGCGGTACTACCGCCCAAGCGGTACTACCGCTTGTTTGAAGCGGTACTACCGCTTGTGCACGGTAACAGCAGGGATCCGAGTTGGACTCTTTTCCTGCGGGCCAAACCGACCTTGTGCGGGCAAAACCGACCTTGTGAGGACTTTTCCTCCAAGTTTAGACCCCTGGGCTCAACATATAAATAGAGGGGCAGGGCTAGCACACGGGATACATTAGATTGCCCCAAGCCGTGTGCCGACAACCTCTAGTTCCTCCTACGTCATAATTTCAGTAGTGCTTAGGCGAAGCCCTGCTGAAATAGTTCTTCACCAACATCACCACGCCGTCGTGCTGCTGGAACTCTTCTTCTTCTCCGCTCCCTCTTGCTGGATCGAGAAGGCGGAGATCGTCATCAAGCCGTACATGTGTTGAACGCGGAGGTACCGTCCGTTCGGCGCTGGATCGTGCTTGGATCGAGGGACGACTTGCGATTTGGATCGCGGAGACGTTCGACTACATCAACCGCGTTTCTTAACGCTTCCGCTTAGCGATCTACAAGGGTATGTAGATTCACTCTCCCTCTCGTAGATGCTCATCACCATGGATAGATCTTGTGTGTGCGTAGGAATTTTTTTTGTTTCCGATGCAACGTTCCCCAACAGTGGCATCTGAGCTAGGTCTATGCGTAGATGAGATCTCGAGTAGAACACAAACGAGTAGTTGATACTTGATTCGGCGGTATTGTGAGATGAAGCGGCCCGGACCGACATTACGCGTACGCTTACGCGAGACAGGTTCCTTCAACTGACATGTAACTTCGTTGCATAAAGATGGCTAGCGGGTGTCTGTCTCTCTCACTTTAGTTGAATCGATTTCAATGAAAAGGGTTCTTTTAGAAGATCAAAAAGCAATCACTACACCACGTTGTGGTTTTGCGTAGGTAAGAACGGTTCTTGCAAACCCGTAGCAGCCACGTAAAATTTGCAACAACAATTAGAGGACATCTAACTTGTTTTTGCAGGGTATGTTGTGATGTGATATGGCCAATTACATGATGAGATATATGTGATGTATGAGATGATCATGTGTTGTATAGAATATCACGACTTGCATGTCGATGAGTACGGCAACTGGCAGGAGCCATAGAGTTGTCTTTAATTATTGTATGACCTGCGTGTCAATCATTAAGCGCTATGTAATGCTTTACTTTATCGCTAAACGTTAGCAATAGTCGTGGAAGCAACAGTCGGCGCGACAACCTCATGGCGACACGTTGATGGAGATCAAGATGATGGAGATCATGGTGTCATGCCGGTGACGATGGAGATCATGCCGGTGCTTTGGAGATGGAGATCAAAAGCACAAGTTCATGGCCATATCATGTCACTTATGATTTGCATGTGATGTTAATCCTTTTATGCATCTTATTTTGCTTAGGACGACGGTAGCATTATAAGGTGATCCCTCACTTAAATTTCAAGATAAAATTGTGTTCTCCCCGAGTGTGCACCGTTGCGAAAGTTCGTCGTTTTGAGACACGCCGTGATGATCGGGTGTGATAGACTCTACGTTCACATACAACGGGTGTAAGCCATGTTGCACGTGCGGAACACTCGGGTTAAACTTGACGAGCCTAGCATGTACAGACATGGCCTCGGAACACAAGAGACCGAAAGGTCGAACATGAGTCATATAGTAGATATGATCAACATGAAGATGTTCACCATTGAAACCACCTCAACTCACATGATGATCGGACTTGAGTTGGTGGATTTGGATCATGTTACACTCGAATGATCGGAGGGATGTCAATTTGAGTGGGAGTTTTTTAAGTAATATGATTAACTAAACTCATTATCTAGAACAATAGTCTAAGTTGTCTTTGCTATATTTATGTTGTAGATCATGGCTCGCGCAGTAGCACCCCTGAATTTTAATGCGTTCCTAGAGAAAGCTAAGTTGAAAGATGATGGAAGTAACTTTGTGGACTGGGCCCGTAATCTAAGGATTATCCTTACGGCTTCCCAGAAGGCTTATGTCCTTGATGCACCGCTTGGTGATCCACCCGCTCCAGTTGAGTCTCTAGACGTTGTGAACGCCTGGCAGGCTCGTTCTGAAGATTACTCAATAGTTCAATGTGCAATATTGTATGGCTTAGAACCGGGACTTCAAAGACGTTTTGAACGTCATGGAGCATATGAGATGTTCCAGGAGTTGAAGTTTATCTTTCAGAAGAATGCCCGGATCGAGAGATATGAGATCTCCGATAAAGTTCTATGCTTGCAAGATGGAGGAGAACGAGTCTATCAGTGATCACGTACTCAGAATGTCTGGGTACTCCACCCGTCTGGCTGAATTGGGGATGCCCCTTCCGCCAGAGGCTATCACTGACAGAGTTCTTCAATCATTGCCACCTAGCTACAAGAGCTTCGTGTTGAACTATAACATGCACGGGATGAACAAGTCAGTCGCCGAGCTGTTTGCGATGCTGAAAGTCGCTGAGTCTGAAATTCAAAAGGAGCATCAAGTGTTGATGGTCAATAAAACCACTAGTTTCAAGAAAAATGGCAAGGGTAAGAAGGGTAACTCCAAGAAGAGTGGCAAAGCAGTTGCTCCTCTCGTGAAGAAACCCAAGGCTGGACCCAAACCAGAAACTGTGTGCTTTCATTGCAAGGGAACTGGACACTGGAAGCGGAACTGCCCCAAGTATTTGGCTGACAAGAAGGCGGCCAACAACAAACAAGGTATATATGATATACATGTTATTGATGTGTACCTTACCAACTCTCGTTGTAGTGCCTGGGTATTTGATACCGGTGCGGTTGCTCATATTTGCAACTCAAAACAGGAACTGCGGAATAGACGGAGGCTGGCAAAGGACGAAGTGACGATGCGCGTGGGAAATGGTTCCAAGGTTGATGTGATTGCCGTCGGCACGCTCGCTCTTCGATTACCATCGGGATTAGTGATGAACCTGAATAATTGTTATTTAGTGCCTGCGTTAAGCATGAACATTATATCTGGATCTTGTTTATTGCGAGACGGTTACTCATTTAAATCAGAGAATAATGGTTGTTCTATTTATATGAGTAATATATTTTATGGTCATGCACCCAATGTGAGGGGTTTATTCTTATTGAATCTCGATAGTAATGATACACATGTTCATAACATTGATGCCAAAAGATGTAGAATTAATAATGATAATACCACTTTCTTGTGGCACTGCCGTTTAGGTCATATTGGCGTAAAACGCATGAGGAAGCTCCATGCTGATGGACTTTTGGAGTCACTTGATTTTGAATCACTTGACACATGTGAGCCATGCCTCATGGGCAAGATGACTAAAACGCCGTTCTCTGGAATAATGGAACGGGCAAGTGACTTATTGGAAATCATACATACTGATGTGTGCGGTCCGATGAGCATTGAGGCGCGCGGTGGTTATCGTTACTTTCTCACCTTCACTGATGACTTAAGTAGATATGGGTATATTTACTTAATGAAACACAAGTCTGAAACATTTGAAAAGTTCAAACAATTTCAGAGTGAAGTTGAGAATCATCGTAACAAGAAGATTAAATTCCTATGATCTGATCGAGGAGGAGAATATCTAAGTTATGAGTTTGGCAGTCACTTAAGATAGTGTGGAATTGTTTCACAATTGACACCGCCTGGAACACCACAGCGTAATGGTGTGTCCGAACGTCGTAATCGAACCTTATTGGATATGGTGCGATCTATGATGTCTCTTGCCGATTTGCCACTATCGTTTTGGGGTTATGCATTAGAGACAGCTGCATTCACTTTAAATAGGGCACCATCGAAATCCGTTGAGATGACGCCATATGAACTTTGGTTTATCAAGAAGCCAAAGCTGTCGTTTCTTAAAGTTTGGGGATGTGATGCTTATGTCAAAAAGCTTCAGCCTGAAAAGCTGGAACCCAAAGCGGAGAAATGCGTCTTCATAGGATACCCAAAAGAGACAGTTGGGTATACCTTCTACCTCAGATCCGAAGGCAAAGTGTTTGTCGCTAAAAACGGAACGTTTCTTGAGAAAGAGTTTCTCTCGAAAGAATTGAGTGGGAGGAAGATAGAACTTGATGAGGTTGTTGAACCTTTACTTCAACCTGAGAGTAGCGCAACACAGAAAGATGTTTCTATAGAGCCTACATCAGCTGAAGAGGAAGTTAATGATGATGATCATGAAGCTTTGGATCAAGTTGCTATCGAACCTCGTAGGTCGACAAGGGCGTGTACTGCTCCTGAGTGGTACGGCAACCCTGTCTTAGAAGTCATGTTGTTGGACAACGATGAACCTACGAGCTATGGAGAAGCGATGATGGGCCCGGATTCCG
This sequence comes from Elymus sibiricus, assembly GCA_039707655.1. NCBI lineage: Eukaryota > Viridiplantae > Streptophyta > Magnoliopsida > Poales > Poaceae > Elymus > Elymus sibiricus. Next base: position 71,174,921 of record CM077674.1, read on the forward strand.
AGAAGTGGTTAGAGGCCATGAAATCCGAGATGGGATCCATGTATGAAAACAAAGTGTGGACTTTGGAAGTATTACCTGAAGGGCGTAAGGCCATTCAGAACAAATGGATCTTTAAGAGGAAGACGGACGCGGACGGTAATGTCACCGTCTATAAAGCTCGACTTGTGGCAAAGGGTTTTTCACAAGTTCAAGGAGTTGACTACGATGAGACCTTCTCACCCGTAGCGATGCTTAAGTCCGTCAGAATCATGTTAGCAATAGCTGCCTTTTTCGATTATGAAATTTGGCAGATGGATGTCAAAACAGCGTTCCTTAACGGTTTCCTTAAGGAAGAGTTGTATATGATGCAACCAGAAGGTTTTGTCGATCCAGAGAATGCCGACAAAGTTTGCAAACTCCAGCGATCCATTTATGGACTGGTGCAAGCATCTCGGAATTGGAATCTTTGCTTTGATGAGGTGATCAAAGCGTTCGAGTTTATACAAGTTTACGGAGAAGCTTGTATTTACAAGAAAGTGAGTGGGAGCTCTATAGCGTTTCTAATATTATATGTGGATGACATATTACTGATTGGAAACAATATAGAAATGTTGGAAGGCGTGAAGGAATATTTGAACAAGAGTTTTTCAATGAAGGACCTAGGAGAAGCTGCTTTCATATTAGGCATCAAGATCTATAGAGATAGATCGAGACGTTTAATAGGACTTTCAAAAAGCACATACCTTGATAAGATTTTGAAGAAGTTCAAAATGGATCAGTCCAAGAAGGGGTTCTTGCCTGTGTTGCAAGGTGTGAAGTTGAGTAAGACTCAATGCCCAGTGACTGCAGAAGATAGAGAAAAGATGAGTGTCATCCCCTATGCTTCAGCCATAGGCTCTATCATGTATGCAATGCTGTGCACAAGACCCGATGTCAGCCTTGCCATAAGTATGGTCGGAAGGTTTCAAAGTGATCCAGGAATGAAACACTGGACAGCGGTCAAGAATATCCTGAAGTACCTGAAAAGGACTAAGGACATGTTTCTCGTTTATGGAGGTGATCAAGAGCTCGTCGTAAAGGGTTACGTCGATGCAAGCTTTGACACTGATCCGGATGACTCTAAGTCACAAACCGGATACGTATTTATTCTTAATGGGGGTGCAGTTAGCTGGTGCAGTTCCAAGCAAAGCGTGGTAGCTGATTCTACATGCGAAGCGGAGTACATCGCTGCCTCGGAGGCGGCGAAGGAAGGTGTCTGGATGAAGGAGTTCATGACAGATCTAGGAGTAGTGCCTCGTGCGCTTGACCCAATGACTCTGTTTTGTGATAATACTGGTGCCATTGCTCTAGCCAAGGAACCAAGATTTCACAAGAGGACCAGACACATAAAGCGACGTTTCAATTCCATCCGCGATTACATCAAGGAGGACGACATAAATATTTGCAAAGTACACACGGATCTGAATGTTGCAGATCCGATGACTAAACCTCTTCCAAGAGCTAAACATGAACAACACCAGAACTGTATGCGTGTTCGATTCATTACAATGTAAATCACATAGTGATGTGAACTAGATTATTGACTCTAGTGCAAGTGGGAGACTGTTGGAAATATGCCCTAGAGGCAATAATAAATTGGTTATTATTATATTTCCTTGTTCATGATAATCGTTTATTATCCATGCTATAATTGTATTGATTGGAAACTCAAATACATGTGTGGGTACATAGACAACACTGTGTCCCTAGTAAGCCTCTAGTTGACTAGCTCGTTGATCAAAAGATGGTGAAGGTTTCCTAGCCATGGACATGAGATGTCATTTGATAACGGGATCACATCATTAGGAGAATGATGTGATGGACAAGACCCAAACTATAAACGTAGCATATGATCGTGTCAGTTTATTGCTATTGTTTTCTGCATGTCAAGTATCTGTTCCTATGACCATGAGATCATGCAACTCCCTGACATCGGAGGAATACCTTGTGTGTATCAAACGTCGCAACGTAACTGGGTGACTATAAAGGTGCTCTACAGGTATCTCCGAGGATGTCTGTTGGGTTGGCATGGATCAAGACTGGGATTTGTTACTCCGTGTGACGGAGAGGTATCTCAGGGCCCACTCGGTAATACAACATCACAATGAGCCTTGCAAGCAATGTGACTAAAATGTTAGCCATGAGATCTTGTATTACGGAACGAGTAAAGAGACTTGCCGGTAACGAGATTGAACTAGGTATAGAGATACCGACGATCGAATCTCGGGCAAGTAACATACCGAAGAACAAAGGGAACAGTATACGGGATTAACTGAATCCTTGACATAGAGGTTCGACCGATAAAGATCTTCATAGAATATGTAGGAGCCAATATGGGCATCCAGGTCCCGCTATTGGTTATTGACCATAGAGGTGTCTCGGTCATGTCTACATAGTTCTCGAACCCGCAGGGTCTACACACTTAACGTTTGGTGACGATTAGTATAGTTGAGTTATTTTGTTGGTGACCGAAAGTTATTCGGAGTCCCGGATAAGATCCCGGATATGACGAGGATCTCCGGAATAGTCCGGAGGTAAAGATTGATATATGTGATAATAGTGTTTTGATCTCCGGAAGGGTTCCGGAATTCGCCGGAAGAAGTTTTGGATGTTTACCGAAGTATTCGGGTGCGAGAACACTTTATATGGGCCAAGGGATAAAAGCCCACGAGGTATTGGAAAGCGCAAAAGTAGTTTTGCTGCCGCGTAAGCGGTACTACCGCTTGTGTGAAGCGGTACTACCGCCCGAGCGGTACTACCGCTTGTGTGAAGCGGTACTACCGCTTGTTTGAAGCGGTACTACCGCTTGTGCGCGGTAACAGCAGGGATCCGAGTTGGACTCTTTTCCTGCGGGCCAAACCGACCTTGTGCGGGCAAAACCGACCTTGTGAGGACTTTTCCTCCAAGTTTAGACCCCTGGGCTCAACATATAAATAGAGGGGCAGGGCTAGCACACGGGATACATTAGATTGCCCCAAGCCGTGTGCCGGCAACCTCTAGTTCCTCCTACGTCATAATTTCAGTAGTGCTTAGGCGAAGCCCTGCTGAAATAGTTCTTCACCAACATCACCACGCCGTCGTGCTGCTGGAACTCTTCTTCTTCTCCGCTCCCTCTTGCTGGATCGAGAAGGCGGAGATCGTCATCAAGCCGTACGTGTGTTGAACGCGGAGGTGCCGTCCGTTCGGTGCTGGATCGTGCTTGGATCGAGGGACGACTTGCGATTTGGATCGCGGAGATGTTCGACTACATCAACCGCGTTTCTTAACGCTTCCGCTTAGCGATCTACAAGGGTATGTAGATTCACTCTCCCTCTCGTAGATGCTCATCACCATGGATAGATCTTGTGTGTGCGTAGGAATTTTTTTTGTTTCCCATGCAACGTTCCCCAACACATATTTGAGATGATATGGACCGAACTCGATGGCCCATTTAGCAACCCGGCCTGTGGCCTCCCTGTTCTGGATTATGTCCCCAAGGGGCGCTGAGCTGACCACAATGATTTGATGCTCGTGGAAGTAATGCTTCAGCTTGCGGCTAGCCATGAACACTCCGTAGACCAGCTTCTGCCAATGCGGATATCGCTGTTTGGACTCTATTAATACCTCACTGATATAATACACAGGGTGCTGAAATAGATATTCCTTGCCGTCCTCCTTGCGCTCTACAACGACTGCAACGCTTACAGCCTTGTTGTTGGCAGCAATATATAACAACATTGGTTCCTTCTCACGAGGGGCAGCAAGGACCGGCGGCTCAGACAATTGCTTCTTGAGGGCCTCAAAAGCCTGATCTGCAACATCGCTCCAAACAAAGTCATCTGACTTCCTGAGCAATTGATACAATGGGATTGCCTTCTCCCCAAGCCGGCTTATGAACCGGCTCAATGCCGCAACCCGCCCAGCCAGCTTCTGCACAACATTGAGATTTGCCGGCTTAGCCAGGGTCGTGATTGCTTTGATCTTTTCCGGGTTAGCTTCAATGCCACGCTCGGAAACAAGAAATCCCAAAAGCTTTCCTGTAGGGACACCAAAGACACACTTCTCTGGGTTAAGTTTCATCTGGTAGACATGGAGGTTGTCAAATGTTTCCTTGAGATCCTCTAACAAGGTTTCTTTCTTCCGGGACTTAACCGCAATATCATCAACAAATGCATGAACATTCCGCCCGATCTGTTTGTGAAAGCAGCTTTGGACACAGCGCTGGTAAGTCACCTGTGCGCATTTCAGACCAAACGGCATGGTCGTATAACAAAAAGCTCCAAACGGTGTGATGAAAGCCATCTTTTCCTGGTCCTCCTGCTTCATCTTGATCTGATGATAACCGGAGTAAGCATCCAGAAAGCATAAACACTCACAACCCGCCGTAGCATCAATGATCTGGTCAATACGGGGCAGGGTGAAGGGGTCACTAGGACAAGCCTTATTTAGGTCTGTGTAATCGACACGCATCCGCCAAGTTCCGTTTTTCTTCAGAACAAGCACCGGGTTGGCTAGCCACTCAGGATGGAAGACTTCAACAATGAACCCGACAGCTAAGAGCCGGGCCACTTCCTCACTAATAGCTTTCCGCCTTTCCCCATTAAAGCGACGGAGGTACTGGCGAACTGGCTTAAACTTAGGATCCACATTGAGGGAGTGCTCAGTGAGTTCTCTCGGTACACCTGGCATGTCAGAAGGTTTCCATGCAAAGATGTCCCGGTTCTCATGGATGAACTCGATGAGCGCGCTTTCCTATTTGGGATCCATATTTGCCCCTATGGTGAACTGTTCAGAAGAATTGCCCGGGGTGAAATCAACTTTCTTGGTGTCCCTGGCCGACTTAAATTTGAGCAGAGGGTCTGACTCCATCATGGGCTTCTTCAGGGAGGTCCTATCCGTCGGGTCAACGTTGTCCTTATAATACCGCAATTCTTCCGCAGCGCAAGCCATCTCGACATATGCTGCATCTCCTTCCTCGCATTCGAGTGCAGTTTTCTGATTGCCTTCAACTGTGATGGTTCCTCTTGGTCCTGGCATCTTCATTTTCAGGTAAACGTAGCACAGCCGTGCCATGAACCGTGCATAAGCCGGCCGGCTGAATAAGGCATGGTATGGGCTTTTAAGCTTGACCACCTCAAAGGACAGAAATTCAGAACGGTAGTTATCCTCTGAGCCGAAAGCTACTTCCAGGGATATTCTGCCCACGGGATAAGCCGACTTGCCAGGGATGATGCCATGAAACACTGTGGAGGACGGAGTTAACTCCTTATCTGACAGATTCATCCGCCTGAAAGTATCATAATACAATATGTTGATGCTGCTACCACCATCCATGAGAACTTTTGTTAATTTGTAACCACCGACTTGAGGTGCCACTGCCAACGCCAGATGACTAGGGTGATCAAGGAGTACTGGATGGTCCGCCCTGCTCCACGTAACTGGCTGTTCTCACCAATTGAGATAGTATGGGGCTGCTGGCTCAACCAAGTTGGCGGCTCGCCACTGCACCTTCCTATCTCGCTTGCAGGTACTGGTGGTGAAGAAAAGATACTGTCTACTATTCAGCTGCTTCGGATTCCTCTAGAATCCTGACTGACCGGCCTGATGCTGATTTCCCTGGTTGTTCCGTTGATTGCTGCCACCGGTATTACCAGCCCCCTGAAACCCGGTGGTGTGCCCGTTATTCCCTTGGAACCCGGGGCCTGCAAAGGGCCCTTGTGAGCCGGCTCCCTGGAAGCCGGATCCCTGATTGCCGGGTTGTCCGCCGTTGCCACCCCCGTTATGATGATTCTGGAAGACCCGTCTGGAAAACTCTTGCATGATGTAGTGATACGTCTTCGTCGTATCTACTTTTCCAAATACTATTGCTCTTGTTTTGGCCCCTAATTTGCATGATTTGAATGGAACTAACCCGGACTGATGCTATTTTCAGCAGAATTGCCATGGTGTTGTTATTGTGCAGAAAATCAAAGTTCTTGGAATTGGATGAAACTTTTTGGAGAATTTTTATGGAATATATAAATATTATTGGCGCAAGAATCAACAGAAGGGGGGCCACCCAGTGCCCACCCCCCCAGGCGCGCCCTGGTACCTCATGGGGCCCACGTGGCTCCGTCTGACCTAATTCCAACGCAATAAATTCAGTTTCCCGAAGAAAAAAATAAGAGAGGAAGTTTTATTGCGTTTCACGATACGGAGCCGCCGCCACCTCCTGTTCTTCATCGGGAGGCCAGATCTGGAGTCCGTTCAGGGCTCCGGAGAGGGGGATCTTCCGACATCGTCATCATCAATCATCCTTCATCACCAATTTCATGATGCTGACCACCGGGAGTGAGTAATTCCTTCGTAGGCTTGCTGGACGGTGATGAGTTGGATGAGATTTATCATGTAATCGAGTTAGTTTTGTTAGGGCTTGATCCCTAGTATCCACTATGTTCTGAGATTGATGTTGCTATGACTATGCTATACTTAATGCTTGTCACTAGGGCCCGAGTGCCATAATTTCAGATCTGAACCCTTTATGTTTTCATCAATATATTTGTGTTTTTGATCCGATCTTGCAAGTTATACGCACCTGCTACGTGTTATGATCCGCATACCCCAAGGTGACAATAATTGGGATTCTTTCCGGTGATTGCCGTAGTTTGAGGAGTTCATGTATTCACTAAGTGTTAATGCTTTGTTTCGGTTCTCTATTAAAAGGAGGCCTTAATATCCCTTAGTTTCCTTATGGACCCCGCTGCCACGGGAGGGTAGGACAAAAGATGTCATGCAAGTTCTTATCGCAAGCATGTATGACTATATACGGAATACATGCCTACATTACATTGATGAATTGGAGCTAGTTCTGTGTCGCCCTAGGTTATGACTGTTACATGATGAATGTTATCCAATGAATATCACCGATTTAATGCCTACGAGCTTTTCACATATTGATTCTTGCTAAGTTACTATTGTTACTACTGCTGTTACAATTGCTACTACTACTGCTGTTACCGTTACTGCTACTGTTACTATCATTGCTACTGCTATCAAACTATCATACTACTGTGCTACTGATCACTCTGCTGCAGATATTTAGTCTTAGGTGTGGTTGAATTGACAACTCAACTGCTAATACTTGCAAATATTCTTTGGCTCCCCTTGTGTCGAATCAATAAATTTGGGTTGAATACTCTACCCTCAAAAACTGTTGCGATCCCCTATACTTATGGGTTATCAAGACCTTTTTTGGCGCCGTTGCCGGGGAGCATAGCTATATTTGCTGAGTCACTTGGGATTTATATCTGTTGATCACTATGAAGAATCTGAAAGACACTAGGACCAAGATCGTTCCCTCTAAGACGAGGGGAGGTAAGGAACTGCCATCTAGCTCTGCACTTGATTCACCTTCTGTTTTGAGTAAACTTGCAACACCACAACATGCTTTTAATTCTGATATGTCGCAAGTTATTGATGATACCACTTCTGCTTTGAATGATACTCATGATGATGCTAGTACCATACTTGATAATGCTGTGCCACTTGGTGAATTTCTTGCTGAACAAATTGCTAAAGCTAAAGAAACTGAAAATGCTGAAACTCTAAAAAATTGTGATTCACCTATTATGTCTAGCTCTCCTACTAGAGTTGAAACACCTAATGAACAATGCTTTGATAGGGAGATAGCTAGAGCCATCCTTGCTTGTAATGATAGAAATGAAGTTATAAAATTGTTTGTTGATATGACAGAAAAATCTCTGAGGGAGAAAATGAAATATGATCCTAAGTTTGCAACCTCTCCCATATTTGTTACTAATAAGGATTACGAATTCTCTGTTGATCCAGAGTTGATTAAGTTGGTAGAATCTGATCCTTTCTATGGTTATGAAACTGAAACCGTTGTGGCATATCTCACTAAATTAAATGATATAGCCACCCTATTTACTCATGAGGAAAAAATTCGCCACTACTATATTCTTAAGTTGTTTCCTTTCTCATTAAAGGGTGATGCTAAAGATTGGTATAATACTCTTGCTCCTGGATGTGTGCGTAGTCCCCAGGATAGGTTTTATTACTTCTCTGAAAAATATTTCCCTGCTCATAAAAAACAAGCTGCTTTACAGGAAATATTTAATTTTGTGCAAATTAAAGAAGAGAGTCTCCCACAAGCTTGGGGGAGGCTTCTCCAATTACTTAATGCTTTGCCTGATCATCCTCTTTAGAAGAATGAAATACTTGATATCTTCTATAATGGACTAACCGATGCTTCTAGGGACTACCTAGATAGTTGTGCGAGTTGTGTTTTCAGGGAACAGACTATTGAACAAGCTGAGGAATTATTGAATAATATATTGAAGAATGATAATGATTGGACACTTCCTGAACCACCACCTAAACCTACTCCGAAGAAGAGGGGTATCTTATATCTCAGTCCTGAAGATATGCAAGAAGCAAAGAAATGTTGGGGAACGGAGCATGAATTTCAAAAAAATTCCTACGCTCACGCAAGATCTATCCATGGAGATGTATCGCTACGAGAGGGGAGAGTGTGTCTACGTACCCTCGTAGACCGTTAGCGGAAGCGTCTCACAACGCGGTTGATGTAGTCGAACAATCCTTCGAGCTCCACCGATCAAGTACCGAACGTACGGCACCTCCGAGTTCTACACACGTGCAGCTCGGTGACGTTCCTCGCCTTCTTGATCCAGCAAGACGTCGAGGTAGTAGATGAGTTCCGTCAGCACGACGGCGTGGCGACGGTGACGGTGAAGTGATTCCGGCAGGGCTTCGCCTAAGCTCTCCGAAAATATGACCGAGGTGGAAAACGGAGATCGGGGCACCGCACACGGCTAAGGACAATTGTGTACTTTGGGGTGCCCCCTTGCCCCCGTATATAAAGGATGAGAGGGAGGAGGCCGGCCCCCTAGGGGTGCGCCAAGTGTGGGGAGTCCTACTAGGACTCCTTAGTCCTAGTAGGATTCCACCTGCCATACGGAGTAGGAAAGAGGGAAGGGAGAGGGAAAGGAAAGAGGGGGCTGCGCCCCCTCCCCTAGTCCAATTCGGTTTGGGTAAGGGGGGGCGCGAGCCTCCTCACGTGGCCTGCCTCTCCTTTTCCCGTATGGCCCAATAAGGCCCATTACTTCTCCCGGTGAATTCCCGTAACTCTCCGGTACTCCGAAAAATACCCGAATCACTCGGAACCTTTCCGACGTCCGAATATAGCCTTCCAATATATGAATCTTTACCTCTCGACCATTTCGAGACTCCTCGTCATGTCCGTGATCTCATCCGGGACTCCGAACAAACTTCGGCCACCAATCACATAACTCATATAATACTAAATCGTCATCGAACCTTAAGTGTGCGGACCCTACGGGTTCGGAAATGATGTAGACATGACCGAGACGACTCTCCGGTCAATAACCAACAGCGGAACCTGGATGCTCATATTGGTTCCTACATATTCCACGAAGATCTTTATCGGTGAACCTCATATGTCAACATACGTTGTTCCCTTTGTCTGGCGGTATGTTACTTGCCCGAGATTCGATCGTCGGTATCCAATACCTAGTTCAATCTCGTTACCGGCAAGTCTCTTTACTCGTTCCGTAATACGTCATCTTGTAACTAACTCTTTAGTCACGGTGCTTGCAAGGCTTCTGTGATGCTGTATTACCGAGAGGGCCCAGAGATACCTCTCCGATAGTCGGAGTGACAAATTCCAATCTCGATCCATGCCAACTCAACAAACACTTTCGGAGATACCTGTAGTGCACCTTTATAATCACCCAGTTACGTTGTGACGTTTGATACACCCAAAGTATTCCTACGGTATCCGGGAGTTGCATGATCTCATGGTCAGAGGAACGTGTATTTGACATAATGAAAGCAATAGCAATAAACTGAACGATCATTTGCTATGCTAACGGTTGGGTCAAGTCCATCACATCATTCTCCTAATGATGTGATCCCATTATCAAATGACAACTCATGTCCATGGTCAGGAAATCTTGACCATCTTTTGATCAACGAGCTAGTCTAGTAGAGGCTTACTAGGGACACATTATTTGTTTATCTATTCACACATGTATTTAGTTTCCGGTCAATACAATTCTAGCATGAATAATAAACTATTATCATGAACGGGGAAATATGATAATAACTAATTTATTATTGCCTCTAGGGCATATTTCCAACAAGAAATGCCAGAAAGAAAAAGGTATTAAAGCTGAGGATGTTAAGAATCTACCACCTATTGAAGAAATACTTGGTTTTGACAAACCGACACAGGTAGTAGAGGTAAATTCTCTTATAAAGTTTGATGAAAGTGATATTCCTTATAACAAACCTCCTAGTCAATGCTTGTATGAATTTGACAATTATATTATTAAGCAAGATCATTTCAATGCAAATGTTATGAAACAATTGAAACAAAATTCCTATATGATTGATCGCTTGAGTGACTTGTTATTTAGAATTGCTAATGATGTTAAAGGTGTAAGTAAACATGCATCTATGGTTCAAACCCAATTAGAACAAGTTGCTAAATCTCAAAGTGAATTGCTCAATGAAATGAATAGCAATATGAATGATCATGCTGTCAGAGTAATGACTAGAGGAGGTAGAATGACTCAGGAGCCACTTTATCCCGAGGGTCACCCTAAAAGAATTGAACAAGACTCTCAAAGAATTAATGTTGATGCACCTAGTCCATCTAAAAAGAAAAAGAAAAAGAAAAATGATAGGACTTTGCATACTTCTAGTGAACCCGAGGTAGAAAAACCCTTGGAGGATAGTATTGATGTTTCTATTTCTGATGCTGAAACACAATCTGGTAATAAACATTCACCTGATGATAATAACAATGATGATGTTCATGTGGATACCCAACCAGATAATGATAAAGAACCAGATAATGATGTTAAAATTGAACCTGCTGTTGATCTTGATAACCCACCTTCTAAAAATAAACGCTATGATAAAAGAGATTTCGTAGCTAGAAAACATGGTAAAGAAAGAGAACCATGGGTTCAAAAACCCATGCCCTTTCCTCCTAAACCATCTAAGAAAAAGGATGAGGAAGAATTTGAACGCTTTGCTGAAATTCTTAGGCCAGTCTTTTTGCGTACTCGTTTGACTGATATCATAAAGATGGCCCTTTATGCTAAATATATGAAAGTCATTGTCACAAATAAAAGGAAGATACCTAAAGCTGAAATTTCTACCATGCTTGCAAATTATTCTTTTAAGGATGGAGTACCTAAGAAACTAGGAGATCCAGGAATACCAACTATACCATGCTCCATTAAAAGAAACTATGTCAAAACTGCTTTGTGTGATTTAGGAGCCGGTGTTAGTGTTATGCCTTTCTCCTTATATAAAAGACTTGATTTGAATAAACTCACTCCCACTGAAATATCATTGCAAATGGCTGACAAATCAACTGCCATCCCTATCGGTGTTTGTGAGGATGTGCCCGTTGTAGTTGCAAATGTTACTATTCTAGCAGACTTTGTTATACTTGATATGCCCGAGGATGACAACATGTCAATTATCCTTGGTAGACCCTTTCTGAATACTGCAGGGGCTGTTATTGATTGCAACAAAAGCAAGGTCACTTTTCATATCAATGGTAATGAACATACGGTGCACTTTCCGAAGAAACAATTTCAAGTAAATGGTATTCATATTATTGAGAAGGCTCCAACAATTACTATTGGAAGTTTTCAACTCCCTCTTCCTACTGTTAAAAAGAAGTATGAAACTCTTATTGTTGGGGAGATGCATATCCCCGTTGAGGTAACCTAGTGTTATACGAAAATTCTTCGGTTTCATGTCGCTCGAAAATGGTTTGTTAATAAGACCTGATCAACCTTATTAATGGATTCTTTTTGAGAGGCATGTGGTCGATGAAGTTAGTAAGCACAACCTTCTATACCCACCTTTTGTTTTCTGTTATTCTTAGTTAAATGCAATAAAATGCCATGATTACCCTGTTTTCTAAATTATCCGTGCAATAAAAAAGGTGCCCAGAAATGAAAGTGCTCAGAATGCAATAAAATTTTGATATAAATTTTTATTTAATATTTAAGAATTTTTGGCATAAAAATCATACCAGGGGGTTGCCCCAGGCGCCCAGGTACCTCGTGGGCCCCACAGGGACCCCCCTCACTTATCCCTTCAGCTCACTTCGTCTCTTACCTCTAGCAAAAATTCCTGGTACCTCTCTCTCTCGTGTTCTTGCCCACAAACCTGAAATTTTTGATCTCTTTGCTCGGAGCTCCGTTTCCGAAACTGTTTGGGGAGATTGCTCCTTGGTATGTGACTCCTCCATTGCTCCAATTAGTTTTTTGCTTTAGTGGATTATAGTTTGCATAATTAGCTACTGTTGATGCTACTGAAAATGAGCTTGCATGTTGAATTCTTTGAGTTCCAAGTAGTTTGAATGTTTGATATAGCCTCTAGGCATCCATATGAGTAGTTGCTATCAATCTTGTGAAGTTTTATTGATATCATTTTGTGACCCAAATTTTTTTAGAAATTTGTTCTTAGGAGAATGAACAACTTCCGGAGGAGTTCTTCGAGGAGGAGGTCCACCGAGGCATCATCTAGCGAAGACCCCGCAGGCCAATCTTACATTGAACCAAGGGCAAGTTCGGTGCGAGGTGCCGAAGCAAAATCATGTAGATGGCCGTGCAACTAGTTCATGCTAGGTGTAGGCATCAAGGAAGAATTTGACCAATATATTCACAACACCGAGCTCTCCGCCTTCATCGCAGATAAGCCACCACATCACTATTACCTTACTCATTCATTCACTCAATACTTCGAGTACCATCCGCGCACTTCTAGAGTTTTATTTCACCTCTATGACAGATCTTATAGAATATCTCTAGAAGAATTCTGTGATGCATGCAAAATTCCATATTGGGGCTCGTTAGGTGAACCACAAGCATCTGATTATGAGCCATTTCTTAATAGCCTTTGCAATGGTGAGGATAGGGGAGTCACGCATGCTAGAATAGTTAGCATCCATTTTCCTGCTATTCGATATTTTGCACTTTTTAATGGTAAATGTATTGTGGGTAAGCAGGATTGCAGTACGCTTTGCGCCTCTGATCTGAGTCTTATTCATACGGCCGTGATCGGTAGCAAGTATTATAATCTTCGGGCTATTGTTGCACGTAGGCTGCAGCGTAACGCGGGTAATGGTGACTTGTATGGAGGAATTTATGCCTCCCGCGTAGCTGCAAGGTTAGGGATTTCGCCCAAGTCCGATGACCCCCTTTTACCTTACAAATATCTGAACTTCGAAGCAATGCGAGAACACAAGTTTTTAAAACGCAATGCACAGGGATATGAATATAACTTAGTTTTTAATAAAACTGGATCTGTGTATGTTGTTTTGCCTGCTCCTGCCCTCTTTGATTTTCAGAGCAGACAGAGATACTATCTATTGGAGAACGAGGTGCACGAGTATAAGGCAGCAGTTGAGGCTGCCCGTCTGGCTGAGGAGGCGGCTCAGAACGCCTCTACGAGCTACCACTTCGATTATTACCCAGGCCAGGGATGGCGATGACCAAGCTAGGCCAAAAGCCTAAGCTTGGGGGAGTACGTATTTCTCACCGACATTACATTCATGTCCACACATTTCATTCCAGTTGTCGGTGTTCATACTTTTTCATTGTATAATCCATGTTAGTTTTATTTTCTCGCTTTCTTCTTGTGTGTTTGAAAAACTTTGAGAAAATCCAAAAATATTTCTCGTTTCTTTTTGGTTTTTCTTTCTAGCTTAGTTGGTTGTAGAATTAAAAGAAAACCCAAAAAGATTTCCCATTTCTTCTTTTGCTTGTTGGGAGCTCTCCCGTGTAAATAGTTTTCTTTTCTCGTTTTTCGTTTTCTTCTTTTTGCTTTCTTCAGAAAACTAAAAACCCCAAAAATATTTCAGTGTGTTTCTCTGAAATTCTTTTCTTTTGTTGAGTCATTGTAAGGAGAAGACCACGATGAAAATGATGAGTGGCTCTCATATGCATTATTGTTGATCTAACAAAAAGCCCATTTTACCTTGTCTTCTCCTTTGAATAAAACGCTTGCATATTCCAACTTAGTCCACGGCACACTTGCACTATTTTTATTTTTATATCATTCGGTCGTGCAAGTGAAAGGCAATAATGACGATGATTTGATGAAGTGACTGTGGCAAGGGAAAGCGGGTATGAACTCAACTTGTTCTTTGTTTTTGTAAATATGTTTAACTGAGTATCCATGATTTAGCATATTGTGATTAAACATGTTTGTGATGACAATTAGAGATTATAGTTGCTCATGCCATGCTTAAGTAGCTAGGAGTGGATAATGATTTATCTCGAGTGTCAACATGCATTACAATGATTGTGATGTAGTATGACGATATGGTATCCTCCTCTGAATGTTTCAAGTGGCTTGACTTGGCACATGTTCATGCATGTAGTTGATTCAAAACCAACATAGCCTTCACGATATTTATGTTCATGGTGTTTATATCCTACTCATGCTAGTATTCAATGTTGATTATTCATAATGCATGATTATGACCGTTTTCGCTCTCTAGTTGGTCGCTTCTCAACCTATTTGCTAGCCTTCGCCTGTACTAAGAGGGAATACTGCTTGTGCATCAAAACCCTTAAACCAAAGTTATTCCAGATGAGTCCACTATATCTACCTATATGAGGTATTACTCTGCCGTTCTAAGTAAATTTGCATGTGCCACCTCTAAATATTCAAATGAACATCTATTTTGTGTGCCCGTACCGCTCATGGAGCAACAGGGGGCGGTCAGTATCTTCCATGCTAAGCGGGTTATTCTCATGACGAGTGTTTACTCACTTGTCCTTGCACGAGAGGGGATGGTAATCGGGATGCCCAGTCCCATTATTAAAAATGCAAAATAATAAAACAAACTCCCCCGAAAAGTTGTTGGTATGGTGGGCACCCGAGGATTCAGCTAGCCATGGCTTGTGATTGCTAGTGGAGGGGGAGTAAACTTTACTTTACCGCTTGGGAACCGCCACTAATGTGTTTAGCATGGAAGATGTTGAAAACTCTCGGTCGTGACGTTGACAGGAAAGGCATACCTCGCAAAATTTTATTTATCTCTGATTTAAGCTTCGAGCTCTGGCACCTCTGCAAATCCATGCTTCCCTCTGCGAAGGGCCTATCTATTTATTTTTATGTTATTTTACTTTTATTGTTGAGTCATCACCTTCTCAAACAAGCACCAGACCTGAGAGCACTATTGTCATTCTCATGCATTGTGTATAGTTAATGTTGTGTGCATCATGACTGGATCTCTTCTACCATGAATTACAATGTTTAGTCGCTGCTTGAACTTTGGAGGTGCTCTGCATTTATGTTTTGCGGTCTCAGAAAGGGCTAGCGAGATACCATGTTGTCATATTATATCATGATTGTTTTGACAAAGTGTTGGCATTTGAGATATCTTATTATTGCTCGCTAGTTGATTATGCCATTGATATGAGTGAATATAATTTCTAAGAGTTATCATTTGCATGGTTAGTTATAATCTTTGCTGAAAGCTTGGGCACTACTTAAGCATATATATAGATACAAGAACAAAAGAGTTTGTAAAAGTTTTTCTTTATCACTTTCAGTTTGTCAACTGAATTGCTTGAGGACAAGCAATGAGTTAAGCTTGGGGGAGTTGATACGTCTCCGTCGTATGTACTTTTCCAAACACTTTTGCTCTTGTTTTGGCTCCTAATTTGCATGATTTGAATGGAACTAACCCAGACTGACGCTGTTTTCAGCAGAATTGCCATGGTGTTGTTTTTGTGCAGAAAATCAAAGTTCTTGGAATTGGATGAAACTTTTTGGAGATTTTTTATGGAATATATAAAAATTATTGGCGCAAGAATCAACAGAAGGGGGGCCACCTAGTGCCCACGAGGCACCAGGGCGCGCCACCCCCCCAGGCGCGCCCAGGTACCTCGTGGGGCCCACGTGGCTCCGTCTGACCTAATTCCAATGCTATAAATTCAGTTTCCCGAAGAAAAAAAATAAGAGAGGAAGTTTTATTGCATTTCACGATACGGAGCCGCCGCCACCTCCTGTTCTTCACCGGGAGGCCAGATCTAGAGTCCGTTCAGGGCTCCGGAGAGGGGGATCTTCCGGCATCGTCATCATCAACCATCCTTCATCACCAATTTCATGATGCTCACCACCGGGAGTGAGTAATTCCTTCGTAGGCTTGCTGGACGGTGATGAGTTGGATGAGATTTATCATGTAATCGAGTTAGTTTTGTTAGGGCTTGATCCCTAGTATCCACTATGTTCTGAGATTGATGTTGCTATGACTTTGCTATGCTTAATGCTTGTCACTAGGGCCCGAGTGCCATGATTTTAGATCTGAACCCTTTATGTTTTCATCAATATATTTGTGTTCTTGATCCGATCTTGCAAGTTATACGCACCTGCTACGTGTTATGATCCGCATACCCAAAGGTGACAATAATTGGGATTCTTTCTGGTGATTGCCGTAGTTTGAGGAGTTCATGTATTCACTAAGTGTTAATGCTTTGTTCCGGTTCTCTATTAAAAGGAGGCCTTAATATCCCTTAGTTTCCTTATGGACCCCGCTGCCACGGGAGGGTAGGACAAAAGATGTCATGCAAGTTCTTATCGCAAGCATGTATGACTATATACGGAATACATGCCTACATTACATTGATGAATTGGAGCTAGTTTTGTGTCGCCCTAGGTTATGACTGTTACATGATGAATGTTATCCAACGAATATCACCGATCCAATGCCTACGAGCTTTTCACATATTGATTCTTGCTAAGTTACTATTGTTACTACTTCTGTTACAATTGCTACTACTACTGCTGTTACCGTTACTGCTACTGTTACTATCATTGCTACTGCTATCAAACTATCATACTACTGTGCTACTGATCACTCTGCTGCAGATATTTAGTCTCAGGTGTGGTTGAATTGACAACTCAACTGCTAATACTTGCAAATATTCTTTGGCTCCCCTTGTGTCGAATCAATAAATTTGGGTTGAATACTCTACCCTCGAAAACTGTTGCGATCCCCTATACTTGTGGGTTATCATGTTGCAATTTTCCCAAGAGTGGCTGGATGGCTTACCATTGCAACTATGTTTTGTACATGGACCCTTGAGAGCTTCCTCGAAGCTGAGAGGGCGATTACCGGAGGACTGCCTCATAGAACCATCGTTCTGACGCTGATTTTGTTACCTTCATTTGTGTTTGCCACCAGATCGGAGCCACTTTCATAACCTTTGCGCTTACCACCGTTGTTGTTTTGCCCATTGCCGTTGTTCTGCTGGGGACCCTTGTCACAGTTTTTCTTGCTCTTACCGGATTTTTCCTCATCAGATGCCGAATCCTTTGTATTATCCGACTCAGCATACCGGGTTAAGACATCCATGAGATCGCCCATATCTTGGGCCTTTCTCTTGAGTCGTCCTAATTTCTGGACCAGCGGCTGAAACTTGCATGTTCGTTCGAGAACGAGCACCGCCTGTGCAGCCGAGATGCTATCTGAACTGTGTATAACTTCTGCAACCCACCGAGCCCAATGATGTGCCGACTCATCCTCCCGCTGAACACAACATTCATGATCAACAATTGTCGTTGGCCGGTTCCCTGGAAATTCTTGATGAAACGCTCCTTCAGTTCCTGCCATGTGTTGATAGAATTCACCGGTAGGTTTTTCAACCAAGTACGTGCAGGACCTTCCAGCATGAGAGGTAGATAGCGTGCACACACTGCCTCACTTGCGCCCAACAAGTCCATTGCCAGCTCGTAACTCTCGATCCACTCGGTTGGTTCCAGATTCGCTGTATAATTAGGAACTTTGCGAGGACCCTTGAAATCTGGTGGCATACGCGCATCTCATAGAGCCGGGACTAAACAAGGAGTTCCAATCATGCGGCTTGATAAACTCGCAAGCCGGCCAGCTGTCTGGGTTGCGGTGGGCAGGTCGTGTGCTGTCGGCGGGTTGGTGTTTGGCGGCGGGTTATACATTGCACGCGCATTTTCCTCCAATGCTCGTAGAGCCCGAGCGGTGTCCACAATGTCTTGCGCACTCGGGATTCTGGGCTGGTGCTGATCCGCCAGCGGTTGGGCGGCCCTTCTACGGTGTGCGCTGCTAGAAACCGCTGGCGATTCTGGATGTTGGCTCCTGATGCGGCTCTGGTGAGGGGTCGAGTGAAGCCGATGCTGGCTATGAGAGTAGTTGGCTTGCTGTACTACTACTGTCTTGAGCATCGCAATCGCGTTCCCGGCTTCTGTTTGAACCGGACCATCTCCCTCGATCGGAATTGCCACCAAGTTGTGGGTCGCAGCCAGCACGTTATCGACCGGGTTGGAGTAGTGTCCAATCGGGGTCTGGAACTGGTGAGACGGCGGTTGCTGTTGCTGATCTGGTGTATGATGCTGGGCCGGCTCCCTCTGCTGAACCGGCTATTGCAAAGATGGCCCTCCCGGGGGGACAACTCCAGCCCCCGGGTTTGTTGGAACCGGCGGATTGACTGTTGTGGTGAACAGCTGAGTCGGCTCAATATTGGCCGGAAGCCGGCTTTGACGACGCCTCCGGTGGACGAGTTCCGACTCGGCCTGCATGCAGCTCAAATAATGTGCCTCCTCATCAAGCTGCCGTCTTTCCTCGGAAAGCCGGGCCTGCGCCTTTGCCAAACGGGCGTTCTCAGTATTGATGTCCTCTTGGATCTTAGCCATCTGTTCGCGGCACTTCGTGATCTCCGTGTTGCGCGCCGCCGCGTTCTCCACAGTAACCGGCTCGGCCAACAGGGCTGTCAGTGTATTCATCAAGTCCGCGATTTCCTGTACCCCGGTTTTCTGAGAGCCGGCGGCCGTCACGCCGGCTCCTCCTGAGCCGGCAAGGGTGAGGTTCTGTCCAGCCGCTGGATCGGCCGGATCACGCACTGGATCTTGCCTACCCACCATGTACACCGCCGCAAAACGAGGCGGCTCAGGGATTTCTGGAAAGACTTCGTCAGTATACCCCAGCCTTCCATCGCATAGGGGACGGATCGACTCGGTTTCTCCCGTCGAGGACTCGCCGTCAGATTGAACGAGCGTATCATCTCCAGACAGGGAGTTCTCCGACAAGGCCACCCCTTGGGTGAACCCTACGAAGACATGGTTCCGGCCGGCTTGCGGTGGGCCGGGTCTTGCCTGGCTCGGACCAGCGCGGCGCGCCGACTCCACGCCGGTGATGTGCTCCAACCCGGCAGCCGACTCGCCGACCATGCCGATGAAGGTGTGGATCTTATTGAAGGGGACCCGGTATCCGTACTCAATTGAGTCGGCGTCAGGGCCCCAGTATGAATCGTCGATGTAGAACTTCCCGCGGTGGCTCTTCGTCATCCAGCCAACCGTGTACTTCCCGAACCCTGGGAGAGATCCCGCTAAGAACTCAACTCCACGGTGCATAGGCCCCACGGTGGGCGCCAACTGTCGTGGTTTTGACACGGCAGATGCCCTTCTGAAAGGACTTGGAGATGTGGCCATCGCACAAGGGTGGAAGCTTAACGGG